>JAJKLI010000025.1:0-684148 GCA_023159215.1 Xylariaceae sp. AK1471
TATTAATAGAGGAAAAGAGCATTCTAGGCTGTTTTTAACGCTGTAATAGTTTTATTATCATGTTTTAACTAGCTGTTTTTAAGCTAGATTATTAAAAGCATTATAATATATACTCACTACTTTATAAAAATAGTTAAAGCTTTATATAAAGGTTTTTAAGCTTATTTTAAAAACGCTAGCGTATTAAGCAGTAAACTACTACTGTTTTATTATTTTATTAAAAACTTTATAAAGAAATTTCTTAATTAAACAAAAGTTTAAGCTTAAAAAATCTACTTAAATAAAATTAACTATACTTAAAAATAATAAATTAAATAACTAAAAACTATATTAAAGTTTTTATAGTTATTACTGTTATTAAAACTAATAATATACTGCTTAATAATAATATAAACTATATAAACTATATTTTTAATACTAGAATATATAGTTAAATAAAAATAATTATTAAAACTAAACTTTTATAAACTATTAAAACTATATAACGTGATTTACTATTAAGCTGTTTAAACTATTAAGCTATTCGATTTTTTAACCGTGTTAATTTTTTAACTTTTTTTATATATATTTCTACTATTATAACATATTTTTTGTTTTTAAAAAAACTAGAATTTTATTAGTTATTTAAACTAAATAACGCGATTTTTATATTTTTTATAATAAACTTTTTAAACTTTATACTGTTTTTAAAGCTATTTTTATTACTAGATTTAAAAAAATATTAGCGCAAGCTAATAAACTACTAAATTAAATAAAACTTACTGTTTTTAAAAAAAAATTTAATTATAAACTTTATAATTAACTTTAACGCGTAATTTTTTTTTTAGTTTAATTATATTAAAAATATAACTAATTAATTATTATATAAATATAAAGTTAAAACTATTAAAAAAAACTAAATATTACGTTTTATAATATATATATTAAAGTTTTAAACACGTTTAAACCGTTAAATAAACTATAATAAAGTTTTATATAAAAACTTTATTATATATAACATATATTTTTAACGCGTAAAAGTTATAATCGCGCGTGAAAATATTATAAAAAAAATATTTTTAATTTTAATAAAATAAGGTTTATAATAAGCATAATTATAATTAATATAATTATAATAAGTTTTAAAAAGCATGTAAAGCTTAAACAAGCTTAATAAAATAATTAAAATTAATTTATAATTATTTATATAGTTAATTTTTAAAGTTAAGTAGTACTGCTTTTTATTATTTTAAAAAAAAAACTTATTTTATATTATAGTATTATAATAGTTTTTTATTACGTAATTAGCGCATTATAATTTTAAAAAATAATTAAATTAATAATAAGTTTAATTTAAAATAAATTAAGTATTTTAATAAATATATTAAGCTGTAAATAACAAGCTTAAAACGTTTTCTTATTTTTAATAGTTATAAAAACTTTTATTTTAAAACTTTTAAAAATTATTATAAACAAAATAATATTATTATATTTTATATGTTTATTTTTTTATAAGCTTTAACTTTTTAATATTACTTATTTTAACATGTTAAAATAGATCTATAGTTATATAATTAAAGGTTTAATATAATATTATATTATATATATTTTAAAAAACCCCTTTTTATTTATATTTTTTAAAATGTATACAAAAATAATAACGTTTAAAAACGTTTAAGCTAGTTTTAAAACTACTAGTTTTATTTTTTTTAACTTATAAGTTATTATTTTATAATTTAATATTATACTAATTTTTTAAACTTTATTATTACTTTTTAAATTATTTATTACTTTTTAAATATTTATAATATTTAATAATATTAATAAAACTATTTTTTAGTTTATATTTTTAAAAACTTAAATTTTTAACTATTAAAAAAGCTTTTTAATATTAATTATTAATACTATTAGTTTATTATTAAAAACTACTTATATTATAATATATAAAATTATTTTATTATATAATAAAGTTTTTAAGCTTTATAAAACTAATTATATATTAAATAAACGTTAATAAATAAAAAATAAACAATTATAACTTAAAAAAGTACTTATTTTTAATAAAAAAACAATTTTATCAATGTTTAAAAAAAGTAGTAAATTAGTTTTATAAAAAAATAATAAAAGTAGTAATTATTTTATAAAAGCTGCAGCTTATACATGCTAGTATAGTATATATAGTAATACTAGTTATAATATATAAATATATATAGTAGTTATAAAAACGTTTAATAAAAAAATTTCCGATTAGTTTTAATTAATTTTAATACGTTATAATTAATGTTTTTAAAAATAAAAGTAATATAGTTAGAAAATCGAACAGCTTAATAGTTTAAACAGCTTAATAATAGATCGCGTTATATTTAAACTTTAATTAATAGTATTAATTATTACGAATTTATTATAAAGCTTTAAAAAAAAAGTAATCATTAAGCTTTATAACCTTTTTAAAAAAAATAATAAAGCGATTAAATCTTAAATTTAAAATAAAAAAGCTAATAATTTTAAAGTTTTAATTAATTATATTAACAATATTATTTAACGTGCTATTAAAAAAATTAAAATATTAAAATAACAGGAAATATTATTATAGTTCTTAATTTAAAGCTATATAAAAATATATAAATATATAGCGCAATATTTTTAAAATTAAAGAATATTTAGTTTTATATAGTATTTATTTTATAAGCTAGAATTTTTTTAGCCTATATAAAAAAATTAATTAAATATATAAGTAATAAAGCTAAAATAGTAATATTTACTTATATAGTAGTTATTTATATTATATTTCCTATTTATTCGATTTAATATATATTTTAACTATAACTACTTAATTAAAAACTTTTAATACTAGCTTAATTTAGTATAATAAAATCGTTTATATAAGCTAGTTTATAAAAAAATACAGTTAAAACTATTAATGTGTTAGTAATTAAGTTTACTGCTTTAAAACTAGTTAACTAGCTTATTTATACGGGCTATTTATAATTAAACAAAATATACTTAGTTAAAAATATATATATAAAACTATAAAAATTAAATAATGTTTTTGTTATTAAAACTACAGCTATATTATTATTTAATAAACAGCTGATTATAATATTTATAACTATTATAGCGATTTTTATAACATAAGAAAATATCCTGTTCGTATTATTTATATTATACTTAAATATGTAAATTATAGATTTTAACATATTTATTAAAACTGTGACTGTAAATACTATAGATAAAAACATTAAAAAGTTATTGTAAAAGTATTTAATAAAGTGTTTTTTATTATTTTACTTATAATTTAGGACTAAAAAGTTGTTTTAAACAAAAAATTAACTTTAACTTTTAATAATAAATTTTTATATTTTCTGCTTATAAAGAATAAAATATAGCAGGTTACTTTAAAGCTTAAATTTTATAAAATATTAGGACTTTTAAATATATTTAATTATATTTTGTAAATTTTAATATATTTACTATTATTAATATTACAACTTTTTTATAATTATTACTTATTTAAAAGTATTTGTTTTTTTAAAGACTTTACTATAATAATCCTAAAAAAACCGAATAAAAATAATTATAATAAAATAAAACCTTATAAATTAATTATTATAAAACCTTATAAATTAATTATTATAAAACATATTAATTATTACGTTAAAGAATACTATTTATTATTAAAAAATTATATAAAAGCTTAAAAACCTAGGTTTATTAAATATATTATATATACTTTACTAGAAAACATTTATAAAGCTTATAAACAAGCAAATAAAAAAAACTATAAAATAGTAATATTATTAATACTAGATATATTTAAAGTTTTTAATAATATTTATTATAATATATTAATAAAATATTTAGTTCTTAAAATTTTTTCAGCATTAATTATATAGTAAAATAAGAAATAGTTAAAAAAATACTATATTAAGCTAAAACTATTAAAAAGTAAGTTTTTTTTAAGTAGATTTAAAATATAGCTTTTTATAAAGCTTATTATTATTAATAATTTTATAGCTATTTTATAACATAAATTTTTTAAACAAAATATTACAAAAAATATAAAAAACCATAAAAAAGGTTATAGTTATAATAATTGTTTAAATAAACAATATTAAGATTTTAATAATAAAAAATAATATAATAAAAAACTATAAAGCATTAAAAAAAATTATAACTACATAGTAATATAAGCTATATAATATAAATATATATTTATTTTAAATAAATATAAAGTTATATATTTAAAAACAAATAAGTTAAGAAATTAAAATATTAATATATTATTATATTTATTATAACTACTACTATTACTACTACTATTAAATAATTACTTACACTTTTTTAAAACGTTTTTAAAAGTATTAATTAATAAAATTTAATATTTAAGAATATAGCTCGATTTAGTTTTAATTTAAAATTATTATATAGTAATTATTATAATTAAAGTTTAAAAGCTAATATAAGCTTTTAAATTTATTTTAAGTTTTAATTAAAAATACAATATTAGCTGTATATAAAGGGTTTTTAAAAAGTTATAATAAAAAAATAGTTAAAAATACTGAATAAACTATAAAAAAAGCATTTTTAATAATTATAAAAAAACTCGGAAAAATTATAAGGTTTAATTTAGCTTTTAAAATATATATATTATTAATTAAATAATAGCTTTTTTAAACTAAATTTTTTATTTACGTTTTAAAGCTAATTTTTTAATATAAAATTATAAAATGTTTAATAAAAACTTAAACTATAAAATATATTAAAAATCGTTTTTAATACAGCTTATTTAGTACTATTATTAATATTATTATTATACACTACTTTTAAAAACTATTAAACTTTATATAATACTACTTTAATAGCAGAAAGTAAATATTTATATAATTGTTAATATAAAGCTAAAAAGATTATTATAAATATATAGTATAAAAGTTCAACTTAAAATTACTAATTTTATATATTAATAATAGCAGATATAAAATAAATAAAAAAGTTATAGTTTATTAATTAAAATAATTAACAGTAAAAGTAATAAATTAGTAAATAATATACTTTAAAATATTATTATAATTTATAATATACGTAGCTAAGTTAAAAAGTATTTAAATAGGTTTAAAAATAGCTTTTTAATAACAAAAAGGTTTTATTAAAATAAACGTATTTATTAATAATTAAGCTGTTATTTTTTAACAGCTTAATTAAGCTATTAATTTAACTAGTTCTTTTTACGTTAAATATTTTTATAAATCGTTTTGTTATAAACTCTTAATATATAATTATACTTTTACTAGATTTTAGTTTATACAAGTAAAAAAAGCAATGAAATAATCGATAAACTAGTAAAAGCAGTAGTTAAAAATAAAGCTAAAATTTAAAGTAGAAATTATTAACGTGATAAAAACATTTATATAACTATTTTTTTATAACGTATATAAACTAAAAAACTAGTTAAAAAATAGTAAGCTAATAAATAAAAAGCAGTACTTTTAAGAAAAATGCTGTATTAATATTAAAAGCAGCTTAAAAAACAGATTTTTTATAAATATAAAAACTTAAAATATACTGTAATAATTACGTTGTTTTAAATATATATAAATAAAATAAGCTTAAAAAACTTTTTTTAGTATATATAACGTGTTAATTCTTTTTTTATAACTTTAAAAAAACGTTAAATAGTATAATATATACTATTTAATTATATATGTTCTAAAAAGTTATAAAAAAAGTTTAGTTTAACTTAAAATTAAGCTAAAAAAGCTTTAATTTTTTTTTAATATTAAAAGTATCTAGAAAGATTTATAACTAGTTAATATTACAGCTATATTTAATTTTTAATAAATAATAATAATAATAATAATAATAATAATAATAATAATAATAATAATAATAATAATAATAATAATAATAATAATAATAATAATAATAATAATAATAATAATAATAATAATAATAATAATAATAATAATAATAATAATAATAATAATAATAATAATAATAATAATAATAATAATAATAATAATAATAATAATAATAATAATAATAATAATAATAATAATAATAATAATAATAATAATAATAATAATAATAATAATTAATTTATAGTCTGTCCTAAGCCCTTAGTAGGCTTATACAGACTGTTATACTATACTGTAAGCTACATGATACACTCCTGTGGCGCCAGGCCGTAGTAGGGGTAGAATTCGATCCATGTAAGTAGATAGAGCAGGTACTTCCACCTGGATTATATGTGAGTAGAACAGATCTAGCGTTGCCCTTAAATATAAGCAAAGGTGACTATAACCACTTTTAAGTTGTGGCATACTCCTATGTTGCTGCCTTCGTAGATCCTGTTGTCCGTTATTGCCGGTGTTTGCAGTTTTCCACCCTGTTATAGTCCGTGACATGCTAAGCTTCTGCGCTTGCTGCCGAGATGGTTAGGAAGCGGATGGTCTTCGTAATAATCATGATGATGACATGAACTTGTAGAGTGCTCGTTCCTTCATAGACAAATTTAGCTTCTCATTATTGCCACTCACTTGCTACGAAAGTATACAGAGAAAATAGACAAGCACATACAAGAACTGCGTTGGACCTTTTCGAGACCGATAGATTAACAAAGAGAGCAATTTTACGACACACGGCCGCATGGGGCTTAGCTGTCAGCCTGGGCGTAGGAGGATAGTCGGCCACCTTGAGGTTTTCTTCCAGAGCAAGACGTTTGACCAGGTAAGCCATGATCACCAGTGGACAGCCTTTAATAAGGGGTAAGCCTTGACCTCCGGTTAAAACCGTAACAGGACAGGGAGTGGCATATAAAATAGCGTAGGTGGAATTGTTCAAGCCAAACCTACTATTATAATAAGGTCTGCTCTGTGCAAAACACGTGAGAAAGCTTCGGTATCCAGTAATCAGATAACACGAACTTCACAGAGCATTGAAAGCTTAAGATAAGTTAAGACATGTGCAACATATGGTCGCTTGTGGACTATACAATGGTTACGCGGCGTCTCAAGCTTTAAGTGCACGTATAAGGAATGTACGTTTGACCTTTGAAGCAGTGGATCAATTGGTACTAGTTGTTCATAAGAAGCCTGGTCGAAAGTTAGGGAGTACTGTTTATCGTCTTTCTAATTATCGTGGACGTTATATCTCGCCGTTGGTGCGCTCATCGTAGTGTAAAGTGGGATTAAGAACCTATCGCTCAATTTGAAATGCGAAGGTTGTAGAAACATGTATAGCTATCTTCGCTAGACACGGGTATTATCTCACAATATTCAATAGATAGTTATACTACAGTTAGATATTTTAACTTTAAGTAGAGGGTTATATTTAGCGTGTGATCGGAATATCAAGAAGATCCCGATTATGATCATAACAACAAGCTCTATATACATCATTACAATACTTATTGCGAGTATGTACGTTTGAAATCTTGCGCCTATCCCATATAGACGCAAACCAAGATAGCGGCTAAGGCTGAGCGGAACATGCCATGGTATGCCTAGTATGGCTTTGAGAAGTCAAATTAGACACCAGGTGTATCAAACATAAGCAATAGGTGCATATTCTGTGCCACAGACACGATTTTGGGCAAGAGGGCAATAGTTCGTCGTGGAGAGATCCTCGTCGTCATCGGTTTTCTTTGGTGGTCTTTGGAGTCGTGGGTGATCTGCGTCCGAAGTATCCAGGAGTGCCAGGTTTTGGTCGGTGTCTGTAACCGGAATTTCTTCTTTTGCCCTAGTCCATGTCCCTATACAGAGTTCCTCATTCGCAAGGCGATGAAGTTGATAGGGGCTGTTGACAGACCATTCCAGAAGATGGTATGGCTTTATATTGAACATCTTCTGAATGACCTTTGCAAGCGGTACTAACGATATACAGACGGCTGCTATGATGCCTCCGAGAACTGTGAGAAGTATCAATCCTAAGACACTAAAAGAGACAAAAGCCGTGCTAATTATTTTCTGTAGGCATGGTCAGCCGCAATTTTATGTTTTTAGGAAGCTCCTCCTAACGCACTTGACTTCGACAGAGTGTCTTCTCAACAGTCGTGTTCGGTCGACGATAGTAACCAAGTTGGACTAAGTCGGGGTTCGCTGGGCCCGTTGCTGTGACGACAAAAGCTCTCTGCATCATAGACATCTGAACGGAGTACCAGAGCTGCACATCCAACTTCCATTGATCCTCAAGTAACGGCCCCTGGATACCGTTTATCAGGCTTGACCTGGCTGTTAGAGCTTCTGTGCCTAATACGGAGAGTGTAGTTCTCAAATCGAACCCAGCTGATATTGCGGACTGGTACATCCACGAAAACCGATCACTTGCCTCTTGGTCATTCTCTAGCATTTGATGCATCAAGAAGAGTGTGTCGTTAAGTGATGACAGGTGAGTACACTGCTTAGACTTTGGTAAACCTCCGTAGCAGACTTGGTACTGTACAGCGCAGCCTAGCGCTGGGCCCGGTTCATCTTGTTTATAGGCACTTTGCATGACGTCCAAGGGCTCCGTGCCGCGATACCAAGGATCTGTTGTGTTGTCTATGAATACAATATTGCTTGCCGAGAGGCCTATAACGAGAATATCACTGTTCGGTCGTTGCAACTCGGGAATTGGAGAGAAACTAGACGCTTTGTCTAGCGCGCCGTTCGTGTAGCTTGCGTAGACAAATCTGAATATTGATGTCAGTTTCAAAGGTAAATAAAAGTTTCACGTATTTAAGACGTGCACAGTAACAAGGAAGACCCACGCTATAGCATAGTCGCGGACCTGCACTGTATCAGGTATGATACTAGCATTGTGATTGATAAACGCGTGGTTCGCATTTGCGTTGTTTGCAAACTCATATGTGAAACCTGATTCGTTCCCCCGAGAAGATGATCCATAGTAGTATTTCGTAAACAATTGGTCGCTCGGCCCAGTAGTTGTCAATTTGCGCCCTTCGCTCGTCAAGGGGGCACATGACAAGACTAGTCGCAACTGTACTCTTTCATCTGACGGCGAATTAACACCAAAATGCTCGTGGCTGTCAAGGAAACCGGAGTCAATCACGACAGTAGAATCCTGTGAACGACATAAACTTGCCGAAAATGGGCAAGTAGCGTTCAAGGTTAATTTGGAAGGAGGAAGCGCCTGGTGAACGAATGTGTCGCACCCCAAAGATCCAGAAGAGATATTAGAGTAGCATTGCTGGGCGTAATGCGCTGAGAGTAACGTGTTATTGACCAAGACAGGTACCTCGAACAAATATTTCTCTCGCTCACTGCGTCCTTCTGGCTGTTCAAATAAGGCACACGACGGTGCCGACACCAAAACATGATTTCCAGTCGCAATGCTTGACGAAAACCCAGAAGCCAAAACAAAGGCAACAGCAAGTAGACTAGCTACACATATTACTGGCAGTATCCGTGCAAGCGGTCGCTTGGCTATCGCCCTCCACGCCCAAACAATTCTTAGAAGATCCAGAGTTCCGGAGAATGGGCCGCTTGCGTTTCGCAGTAAGAGTTGCCGTTGGTGATGCAAACCATCCTGGGGACTGTTTGTAGAACAGTAAAAATGGAGTAAAAAACAGATGATCTTCCATATGTGGGATGTGATGATTGTGATCCAGAACGCAACCAAGGCGATCAGCAAGTTAGCATTCGATCGCGACAGGGTGAGCGTTAAGCCCAGTATTGGGCCAAAGGACCAATTGGTCCAAACGCCGACAAACACCGGATATAGCGAGGATTGGTCTGAAGGAGGAATGTCCATCTTTCTTTTCTGTGTATGTGAAGAACCAGACTAGAGAACAAATTTTGCACCAGATAAAATCTACTCTTTTTTTCAATGGCATGAGGTTGATGGCTGCTGTGCCTTTGTCTCTTTAGTCTTCGAGCGTTTGTCACTTGAACTAGCTGTGTACTATGTCCCTCCTGCGGTTTCAAATGATGCTTGTAACATGTATCAGCTGCATGAAGTCATAATAATAACTTCGATTCAGTATGTTGTTTCAATCTCTGTGCGACCATAAGGCACACGCATTGCGTGCATATAGCCCCCACATATCAGGGGTAGCTGCATCACAGGGAGGTTTCTACTGTCCTAAAAGTACGAGTGCTTCAAAATGCTTCATCAATGATAGCCATCTTCAGGGCCCTTAGTCTACTACCTTCCTGTCATTTCACACATGAGGTATTTCAAGGTGGGAAGCAGATATTAAAGTATTTTATTGTATGGGAAAGTGTACCCTATAACGAGTGTAGTCACTGGGGTATGCCTAGCAGTCAACGCTGGTAAATGGAATGGACGTTGAGACAAGAGCTTTAGTACATTTATTGTGGTTTAGTCACGTCGGTATAATTTGATGCAAGCAGTAAACAGGAACTGAAATATAGGTCGGCAGGATGGCAGAATGGCACGATGGTAAAAGCTAGGGGTTGAAGTTCTGATAAATCGATCAGTACACTGATCAAGAGTTAACTTGCCTTACAAATTGTATGGCCGCTCAACAGCTCTGCTGTACTGTTGCTATACTAGAATATAGCGCCGCTCTAGCCTGTACCATCCTGCCGACCTGTACATCAAGCGTCGCGTCGCTTGGCGCTGTCCACAAGGTCTACCCGTGACAAGATTATGCGAAATCCTCAAGTATCTATTCTCCGTAATTTGCAGTTTATCACATTACATGATCATGCACAGATTTCAGTAGTCAATAAATATAATTCCGTAGGTCATCAAGTATAATCACTTGGAATATTTTATGTTCGAATTAAGTTTATATACAAGAAGGTTCATTTCCCCGCAGCAACATTACATGATACAGCTCCGTGTGGGCATATTAAAAAGTCGAGTTGGGATACTTGGCCTCCTCACCCTGGAGACCCGACTGGATAACGTCAAACAATCGGTGTCCAGTGGCATTGAAGCCGGGGACATAAGCAGTACCGAAGTCCTGAATAAATGTGTTGTAGTGGGCGTCAGGCTTGGTAGCAGCCATCCAGGTGAAGGTCGCATTGGTGCCCCTGAAGAGAGTGTCGTTGGGGAATTCTTGCAGGATGGTGGCGTAATCCTGAGATCTGATTAACGGCGACTGTGGGCCGGGGAACTCGAAGCCAACGCTCTTGATCATCCACTGGGTCTGAATGCTCTTGAAATCCGGAATGTCTGAAATGGCTTGCAGGGTGATGGCATCGTACACCCACATTAGACGCGTCTCGTCCCAGTCGCATTTGGTGCCAGGGTGCGATTGAATGAATTTCATGGCTCCGACGCCACCGTCAACCTCGAAGCGGTGCTCCTTGCTGACCCATGGAGAATCAGATCTCACTGTGTCACGTAGGTTAGTAACAGTATGATAGCGATAGAGAGGGCAATGCTGGCGAGGGAGGAATGCACGTACTGTCCCAGCCCAAGTCATGCATAAGAGTTCCAATAGCATGAGCTTCCAGGTCGATCATGTTCTTAAGGGTCTGGTTGTTGTTGAAGGCGGCAGCACCAAACAGCCATGAACGCATGACGTGGTTGTATAAGTAAGGCTGGAGAGGGATGAACTTCTTGACCTCCGTTATAGCATCACGAACCAACTGGGTATCGACGACCTCGATATTGGCGATCTTAGTTGTGGGAAGCTTCTTGCCAGCCTTGCCAGGAGCAGCGACAGCCGCACTGGTGAGGGTTAGGGCAGAGACGATAGTGGAGAACTTCATCTTGAAGGAA
This sequence comes from Xylariaceae sp. AK1471, assembly GCA_023159215.1. Lineage (NCBI taxonomy): Eukaryota > Fungi > Ascomycota > Sordariomycetes > Xylariales > Xylariaceae > Xylariaceae sp. AK1471. Next base: position 11,674 of record JAJKLI010000025.1, read on the forward strand.
CTAAGAGTTATGGTATATAAGGAGCTATTACAAGCGAAGGAAATGGCTCGACTGGAGGAGTTGATGGGGGTGGGGAGCCAAAAAGGAAAGTAGACGGTTGCGAAGGCGTTCGAGTCCTTCATATAGTCATTCCTTTTCTGCTCAACAAGACCTACAACCCTGCTCGGGGCTGACTTCGGCTCTTCCCGAGCTGGGCGGGATCTCAAATCGAATTGTGGCAAAGTGAGATTAGAGGTGATGATCTTCTCAAAAGAACTCCTAAATCGATAATACTTCGAGGCTGCCCTTGTCCAGCATAATCTAGAATACACTAAGAAGCGGCGTCATACCCGACGGCTGCCAACGGCATCACGTTAGCGGAGTAAGCCGTTTTCCACACCTGTACAGGTGCTATCCCTGAAATAATAATGTTAGCTTCACACCAAGAAGTAACCTATAAGCGTATAGATACGTAAACGGCTATAGAATGCTATTATCTGTTACGCTTTAGTTGATATTTTATAAAGAATTAATCAACCTTAATGAGTAGGCGTAGTAACAGAAAAAAAATGTTGTTACATAAACTCTAGGGAACAGAACAGATATGCTAAGGGCCATGGAAATGTAGTAGCACAGACTACACACTAACGTTATTTCAGGGATGGCACCGGTATTTATCTAGGTACAGTACCGTGTGTAGAGGCAATTGGCCTTTTCAGAAGACAGTGCGCTGAGATATGGATGTTGTCTGCCTTTGCGCATTGAACAGAAAAAGGCTTTAATCAAATAATGAGCATGACGTGCACGCGATTTGTCAAGAGCAGTGTGTGCGAGGTTTATTGGCTATACGGCCATACAATACCTACCTAGGAGTACGAGGAAAATACAGTAGCTGTTGCTGCGCCGTTAGTAAGCTTATTAGTACAGTACAACAAATATTAAGAGGGATACACGATAATCCTTGAACAGTTATTGCGGGCCTAGTGTACAAACCACCAAACCTCTTGGCAGTCCGCTACTTTATTTGCTATTATTTCTCCTCGCCCTCTTCTAACAATATGTATCTTTTCCAAACTTTCAAGTAATATGATATCATGTCTGCGACGCCACCCTGTCTGCTGGCCCAATCAGCGTTGCAAACCGATAATGCCATCAGCTTGTAATTTCAATTTTCGCCTGCGCCACATGTTAAAATCTGACCATAGCTTCATGCCAACGGCGTGACAGGTTGACAGGCCAGAGAATCTACACTAGTAGTTTTCCCACGGACGATATGATTTACCTATCACCAGCAACTCTTGATCAAGTCTGCTTGAATAATCCATATCAAAATGCTCACATAATGCCAACGAAATACCAAGTGTGACACGTTCAACCACGAGGCCTAGTCTATTGTATTAGCTATTAGGCTACTTGGCTGTATGTATTATCAGGCACCCGCAGGAGCGCTAACAGATGACAAGCGGTAATAAACCCTGTTGTTCTTAGCTCGGCTGCAGCATTACGCGAACCCCCTGTCCTCAATGTTATGCTCCACTGAGTTGAGCCAAGGAGTATCCCCAGATCGTGATAGGCAAAGTTGGTGACAAAAATCTGACACACATTCGTTAACACTTTACATGCAGAGCGAGGACGGTAATGCCGTCAAACCAACCCAAACTTGAATCAAAATGATGGAATCGTATATTTTCGAACGTCTTAAGGTAATACATGAGGTTTTTTTTTGGTCAATTAAATCGAATCACGTGGTGAATTAGATGTTTGGGATCGAACAATTGTTAAATTGAGGGCGTATCGATTTCTTGTCACCAACGTGATAGGAGGGGCTGTCAACGCTTTAGTACTGCTTTAGTAAGTCTTGGCACTAGCAACGGTTCGACGCAGTACCTATCTAGGTAGGTTCTGCCTAGGTACCCGTTCTACCCCGTTCAATTGGGAATATACGATGGTGCGCTTGAACCTGAACGGTTAGCCCGAATCACTACACTAATAATAAATACCGCAAGACGAAATTCTCGAATTGGAATTACCAATACGCAGACACACCCACTAAGATTCAAGTGGAGGTTGGAAGCTATTGTAGCAAAAAATCAAATCGCCAAGTCTGTCTACACTACAATATTCTCACCATGATGAGACTAACCTTTCTACATTACCAAAAGTACCGGTATTATCTATATCTGCTAACGGCTACGAACAGTAATACACGTGCATATTTGATGAGACCACCAACACCCCTAATGACGATCATCCATAAGTACGACACACCCAAAGTTCTGCCTTGATGAGTCCAGATGATACCTTCCTTTGCGAAGGCTCTCCCAGGTCTCCACCACATCCGGGAAGCTTTGATCATACACATCAGTTAAATCCGATCACGTAATGCGGCATACGCTCTGTTTGAACTCTCCCCTTCAGACCTACCCACTTGCCCACCTCCCTACCTCCCTACATACATACATACATTGCACGCATGCACGCACGCATGCATGCATAGCACAGTAGGTAGCTCGACCTCCACTTCAGCTACCGCCACCACCACGTTGCTCTTGCAGCCCGGGAACGCCTTCCGCTCGCCTCGACCGTGACAGGAACATCTTCTCCAGAATCAGTCAAAAGTTGCAGCCGTAGCATTATGCGAGACGCAGTTATAGATCCTACAGATTTTGAACATCGCTGTCGATAACGTCGAGTCGCTAATTACTAGCATTTTACACTATGCCCGCACATAGGCAGAACTTGTCACGGTATCGTGCGAACATTCAATCGTTGAGCGCCACGGAGTTCTTGTTTCCAGGGAAACATAAGGTTCGAGCCTTCAATCTGCTTCCTGACAGTGCAGTATATAACCCCTGTGATCGCATGAGGTTCACCAAGTTATCCTGCGCGAGGCCGATGATATCGGCACCGTCCAACTCAGGTCTTTCCTGCATCGTGGGTGGCCTTCTCCCGGGCGCGCTGCTGTGTATACTCAGTAGTAGAAGTTTGGTGCACGTCTTGATGCTTCAGGCCACGAGTGAGAACGAAATAGTGCAGATGCACAACCTTTATCGTCTTCTGTAGTTGCCATCGGGAAGTTTGAGAGTATGATGCTGTGGACGCGAGCCGCTTCGCCCTCGTCAGGATGCGCCATGTACGTGCAAGGTATATGTTAATGACTGGAGTGATATACGACTGCGATTTGGCCAACTCACCTGCCAACTGCTGCAGGTGAGTATTTAACACGTCTTCTGTGGCAAGGAGGAGCAGGTGATGAGTGTTCATTAGATCTCGAGGAAGGACAGCTCGGCTTCAAACAAGTTACTGAAAAGCAAGACACGGTCGGAATTTGTGAAGATGACCAAACAGATAGTCTCGTCGATAAAGTATAGTAAAGCACTAGTTTTTACCAAATTTATATCAGGTGATTGCTAGAAGTTTCTGTACTGCAAGAGCATCTGCGTTTGGTGTTGAGCTGCCGGCGGGTTGGCGGGACGTACCCAGCCGCATAGTGCCTTCATACTACGTTGGGTCAGAGCTATGTGCTTAGATATTTATTTACAGATATATAAATATATATCAGAATAGAATCAAGGATTTAGAACAGTTAATATATTCTACTGTTGGCACTAACAGTTTCTGCTTCCACTGCCTTCAAACTAGTCGAAGTGTCGGAAGGCGCCCAGAACAACAGAACAACTGATATATATAATTTATTTTTATATTTTTAAAAACAGCTCATAGCGAAAAGAACCCCTGTTTCTCCTGTTAAGAAGAGGGGCAATCATATAAGTCAAGTAGTGTCTATTCTACGTAATCGCTGCTCCCTCATATAATTGTTTCAGAAATAAGCAGTATCTTGTGACATGGCCAGACTAGAGGAGAGGCTACCATTATGCCCAAGGGCGGATGAATCGGTACGCGGCGCCAAGACCCAGCGAGTGAGAAGCATATGCTAGATTCAAGAAATATCAGACCTATATCAACAGATGGAGAGCTGGTGTCGAGCAGTATGTGGGTCCAGCAGCATTGTCTGAAAGTAAATTAGTAGCCGATTGCGACCTCGATAGAGCAACATCTCATCCAAGACTTGCTATCGAGAAGCAACATACTCTCTTTTCTAACTTTATCATTGGAAATGTGTGATTTATCTGGACTCGTGTGTTGGACTTCAGAAGATTGTAATAATCTGAAAAGATCTACGGCCTAACTTGCAATATAGCGATCCGATATAATGACGCATTTGCCTGACAAGCTCGCTGGTTTCCGTCGTGGAAACCCGCCCCCGCAGACTTGTTTTCACTTGACGACCTTTTATTGAAAGTGTACCAGGGGAGTTTTAATCCCAAGATATAAAAGTTACGATGGCCACAAAGGATGTTGATCTCCCAGAAGATGAAACAACCCGATGTTGAACTGCATGCGTTGCCCTTTGTGAAGCGAAAAGTCACATAGTAAGCAGAAGTAACACAGTTTTGCACGGTAATTGGTATACAATGTCGCTAGTTCTGCTAGTGGGTTGAAAGAGTCTTAGTTGGGAAGTTAATTTAGTAAGGACATTTCTTGTCCCTAACAAACAACACAGTCTCTTTTAGAATCAACATCAAATAGATACTATAGAATAAACGCTATTGCATTAACTCGCCCACTTGCGTTATTCATGACCTCAGGGAGCTTTATAAATACTCTCAGCCACAACCGCAGGACGAACTATGTGCTTGTCAGAGGCCGCACTTGTCTAGTCTCTCAAGAGGTTATTTGGATATTCTTAATAACTTGAATGATATGCTAGTTTACAAGTCTCTGCTACACTATCCATACTACTTTCTCAGGTTTTATTTCATTAGACATTTAGATCTCTATGTTTTTACACAGCCTTTAATTACAGTGCAAATCTTCTATCCCTAAGTCACCTACCCATAGACCTTTCCTTGTTGACCACGAATGAAGTGAATAGATTTATCTTATACATTTTTTTAGCCATTATATATACGACATCTTGATATAGTCTCGTAAAGCCTAGAGCTGTAGTGGGGGAAGGTTAAAAGGTCAGAAAATACTAATTCCTTCATGAACAACATTTACTATGTGCTATTTTACACGTTATAGTGCATTGAATATCATATTTAGAACGTAATAAACTATAAAATCTAGCTTTTTAAAAGATACACGCTTGTGTAGCTGCTGGGAAGTTCCTTGTGTAACTGCTACTAGCATAGTCTCAGCCTCACCTGAGTATATAGGGCCCTGTTAAGGTTCTAGATTGTGGCTGCTTCCCCTGATATGTTTGAATTTGGATTACAGACTTCGTAACAACTAAACGTGGGAATCCTTCGACATAGGGGATAATCCCGCTTGCAGCTCGTATTATTTTTTATTTTATTCTTAGGTTAACTACCTGTGTTCCTGGGTAGCAATGGCCACGCACCTCTTTGAACCTATTTCCTATGCTCAAGTCAAAGATCTACCGGAACTACGTGTGGCGATCCTGGCATTCACATGCCAACGATGACCCCAACGACAAGACTAAAACTGGCGTTTCTCACCACTCATTCCAGTAAGGCTCTCTTTCGACACTTTCAAAACATCATCTATTAGGCGGCTATCTAACTGATCAGTTCATTTATCATGAATGGGTTTCTTCTTATGAAATAGCACCCCTTCTAACACCAGGCCTCCATATTTTCTGCCCATAGTGCCTTACCAATAATTACTACTATAGTCGATACCTAGACGACTGCTTATTCTATCACCAAAGGGTCCCGGAGGCGTTCGAGGAACCTCTATTAATCTGTGCCTTTTGAGCTGAAGGGGAGCTGGTTGTAGAAAGTAGGCACGTAAATCCACACATTGAAATGAGAAGCATAGCCTAATGGCGCCCATGCTAGATCCAAAAGTTCACTGCAGCCTGAAGGCGACCCTCTGAATGCATTAACTGGTATCTGTGCGTATGCTCACCTAGCTCAAGATGGACTATGGATAAGGGATATTGTATGATATACCGTCGACTGTGGAATTCCTATTTCTAGTTTGAGGGCCGGAAATGGAGATCTATCTCACGTTGTAGTCTCTACTAGCTAATTATCTCTCAATAGTAAGACCCATGTTAAGTCTACTGAAGATTAATGTAAGCCTGGGGAACGATACCGTGAATGCGATCTGAGATGCCTTCTCCAGAGTTCATATTAAATTACATCTAGTCTCAAACCACCACTACAAGTGATTACACATATTTAGCTCGGCTCACCGCATTTTCCTGAATAACACCTTAATCGTTGGATCAGCGAGGACGTTGACCTCGAACATAATATTCTTTGGACGGCCCACAACGCCGTCCTCGAACTTGAAGTCGTAGTGTGAGAGAATGTAGGCCAGGATGATCTTGATCTGGTTGCTGGCAAAGAAGCGACCAGGACAGGCATCGTTGCCAAAGCCAAACTGCATGCTGTCGTACGAAGGACTTGCAAATTGGAATTTGTTTGCGTCTTCAGGGTTACTGCGTAACTTATAGAAGCGAAATCCGTCAAAAGCGTGCGGATCTCCCCATTCATCAGGTGTTTCATCTAGCATATTCGTATTGCATTGAACTATTGTGCCCGTGGGAATGTGAAACCCATTTGATAGGTCAATAGGAATCATGGCTTTGCGCTGAAATGTAGCTGTAAACGAAGTTAGCTTACTCGAGGCGTTATGCGTTAAAAGTTAGGCGGTTATTCTCACCAACTGAGGGAGGGTTATGTCGCTGTGACTCTTTCATGAAGCTGTCCAACTTCCTCATCTGCGTGAGGTGCTGCTTGCGAAGAACACCCTTGCTATCCTTGGTAACTTCGAAAATCTCCCTTCTTAGAGGTTCAACGTACTCTTGTCTTGCTGCTAGGTCATAGAGGGCATGGATAATCGCTAACCTAGTAGTGTGAATTGCGGCAGTTGCTGTCAACATCTGCAAGTTCGCTAGCTCTTTTTCATCGAAAGACTGGTCCCCAAGTTTCTTAGCCCGCTGTTGCATCCATTCTATCATGTCGTTGCGCGATTTCGGCCCCGTCTGATCTGATTCCCTGGACCGCTTGTTTAATTCAGGTAGCAGGAGCTCAAGAGCCCGCTGGTGATCGCCGCGAATACGCGTCATCTCCGGTACGAAATACTGAGCTATTGGCCGTAACCATGGATGCCACTGCTTCAGCTTTTCGCCTCCTGTCATGACATCGAGTGCAAATTTGGTGCTACACTCTAGCCATTCCTCGTTCCTACACATGGGGTATCCAACAAAGATGCGGGCCGAAGCTTGTGCCACAACACGAAGAAGCTTTTCATGTAGATCGATTGGTGTCCATTCTACCAGTATAGTCAGCTCAAACCTCAGGATCCCTGAGATAAGAATGTTTGCTGACCATTGCAGGGGGGGAACTGAGTTTCAAAGCAGTGAGCCACCTCAAGCTCTACATCTTCAACAAAATTGCCTAGGTTGCGATTTAGATCGATCTTGATCGCGCCCAGCATAATGTCACTTTCATGATCAATGGTTGTGTAGTGGCCGATGTGGCGCTGTAGATAAATAATTTGTTGGTCGAGAATATCATTGGTTGGAGATGAGTTCTAGAACTCACATCGGCCAAAGCCTTCATCCCGCTTGCCTCATGTCGATTGAAAGGCTTCAGGTCCTGGGCGAGCTTCCTTGGGAGGAACACTCGTGGCCCATCTGGAGTTACGACCTGGAAGATGTTGTTCTTAAACTGAGACTGGGATTAGACACTAGAAAGAGCTTGGAGGTAATCAGCCATGAATATCTTACATTTTCATGTCCCTCACGAAGCAAGACGTCTGCTTCATGCACATATCGTCCCTTAAGCGCATTAATATCACCTGCATCTGCTCCCACGATAGGAACGGCGAATGACCTTGGCCGTCTAAGGTATATTGTAATGGCATTTCCGACTAAGACTGTGACCACTGTGGCGGCTAATGTTAACAGACTCGGCATATATGGGGGATCCATGTCGAACGAGATAATATCCGTGCTTGGATTACCGAGGCCAGTGAAAATCGCAATCTTGTTCTCGATCCAGGGTGGTATTCCTCAAGGGTTAATGGTATAGTTCAGCCTTTAGTAGAAAATGGGAGTCATTTGCGTGGTTGACTAGTAACAGTCCGTATTTGCTAACATGCTCAGCCAGAACCGTTTTGTTCCGGTAACTGACTGGGTGAGTGTAGAAGCTGGGCGAGCAGTCGGTGAATTGAGTGCACAGGCGACGGTGTGTAAGCCGCCAGTGACTGGAGTACAAATGTCCGGCCCGCTCCAGACACATGTGCTTGAGTTGCTATTGTAACGTCACATTGTTAATTCTAGACTTCCAGACAGTGACAAGCGATTAGTCACCTGAGATACCCATGTATGCACGTTGTTTTAAGGCCAAACGAAAATCAAGTATCAATACATCTTTGGTAAGCAGATCCATACTATGCAACAAGAGGTTAGACTAGACGAGTGCCATTTACGCCGCTTCTAGGCATCTAGGAGCCTGGGCAGCGACCAGAAGCTTATGATTGAAACTCCGAGGATGCGCTAATGTGGTTTTGTGTATGAGAATGGGAGGCTGTTACTGTTGATGGTGGTTCATAGACAAGTTAAGTACTGCATATCTCGTTGTAAACATGACAGCGAACGGGATACTGAATATCTTCTTAGACGAGAGAGATCATACACACGACTTATACCCGGGATCGATTAAGAAGGAGGCAAAACTTATCTAAATCTAAGCTCACGCTAACGTACATGGCTGTCCGTGGTCTGCCGGTGGTCTGCCGGCAGTGCCGGAGAGTTAAAATGAACCCCTGTCCTCACGAGTTGCTAGCAAGGGAGCCCACACTACAGGTTTACCCGTGAAATAATGCTAGCTTCGCACTACATTTTATTTTAAGTATTTATAATAATAAAAATAAGTTTTTTTACTTGTAAAAGTTTTAAATTAACTAAAGCTAAAATAATTAAGTTTATATATAATTTGAAAATTACCAGTGGGGGTTTTTTAATCCTTATTACATTTATACCTATACCTTTTTTTATCTGTTTTTAGGTTTTTAACCTTAAAATTATTTGTAATATAAAGTACAGCATTGGTTTTAAAAACAAGTTGCTATAAAAACCGTTACAGGGCTGCTGTCTAGGGTAGCAGCGCTAGCAGGGTATTTAACCCACATCCACTACCCATTACCACACAACACCAACCCAAACTAATACATCACACATTGGTCCAGTTTACGTGCCGTGTCCTGCGATAATAACACGTGAACAAAGCTTCTCGGTTTGAAACTGGCGTATGCAGGGGAGTAAGCGCTAACGTTATTTCAAGGGCAAACTTGTACGCTTCTTCTAAAATACATTAAATTATTTCAAGTCTTGCTCTGCTGATTCGCCTCCAGCTCTTCAATCTTCAACGAAGACTATACTCAAATAAAGGTTGATTGATAGAGTAAGATGTATCGTCCTAGATGATGAGGGTGCAGTTCTTCTTATTAGGGTCTATACGATCCAATTGACAATCAGTCCAGCACCCCAAGCACAACCCTTACTAGTTCCTTTCATAGTCGATGCTATACCACTTACGTATACGAAATATTGTATGGTGTGGTGCCATCTACACCCTGGCAGAGCAGTGAGAACCCTGCCGACCCGTCACTCATCTAGACCATTCTTGGCGTCTGCACTAATCCTTGGCTTTAGTGATCGTGGAGAACTTACCACATCACCTTTTGCTGTTATTCCAGCACGCAACTTTAAGGGAGCGTACTAGCAGCTGCATTTTTAGACAAGGTATGTTTGCCTACTACGTCGTACTACATTCCCGCTAGTAACACTGCAGCGATCTGTTGACCGTTGTATGCAAGGGGTGGTAGTTAGCGAGAGAGCTTTCCAATGGCATGGGTCTCAGACCGGTGCCCATTGGTTTTACCGGTGAGTGCTAGCAGACTTGATAAACTACCGCAAGCCCCTGGAATGGTGGGTGATAGTGCTCGTTGATGAATCGAACTATTTTAAGCAGTTTGCCATTATCACTGCCGACCAGCATGGCTCCTTTAACGGTAGCGGTAGACGTGGCACCTCAGCCGGACATTGTCTCGTCAGCTATCAAGGTAAGTGTTCCACCAGGCCTGAAGCTCATCGACCACAATAAACTCGATCTTCGAAGTGACGAGGAGATCGCTGCATGGCTTCAGAAGCGACATCCCATCACCTCTGACAAGAATGTCTGGGCGTTCTGGCATGCTGGTTATGCCAACATGGCGCCCTGGGTTAAACGCAATATCATCAACTGGGTTCGAAGGCTGGGGTCAGACTGGACTGTTCACCTCCTCGATAAGGTACCTAGTTCCGAGACGAACATCAGCCACTACATCGAGAGCTCTTACTTCCCTGATGCATTCAATAACAACACCATGGACGGTCCAAACGTCGGTCCCCATTCAGGGGACCTTGTCCGACTGCCACTCATTTGGAAATATGGAGGCGTCTGGATGGACGCAGGGACCTTTCTGTTCCGTCACATCGACGATATCTGCTGGAAGCAAATCGAGGACCCAACCTCCCCCTATGAGATGGCAGGCTTCGTGATTGAGATGCGACCGGGTATAGACTGCATGCTCAACGGCTTCGTTGCCGCCAAGCGAGGAAACCACTTTATTAAACGCTGGCACGAAATCTATGTGGCACTGTGGGAGGGGGCGACAAACGCACAAGGATTCCACAAGCATCCGCTCTTACGACACCTTCCCCTTTTGTGTCCACCGGTCGACAAGCTAAACTGTCCCAGTTTGAACTTGATGATGGAGGCGTTCAGTGACTATCTCGCCGCTTTCATGTGTTTCGAGCGCCTGCGCAAGCTCATCGATCCGGCCGACGGTTTCAATGGCCCCGAGTACTACTCTAATCATATGCTGCTGTTCCCCGCGCTTCAGGAGACGTACTACTTTCAGCAGCAGACGAGTTGGTCTGGGACCCGCCAATTCGAGCTCCTCACAACCAAGCGCACTGGTGAAGGCGTTGTGAAGGATGAGAAGTGGAAGGCAGCGGACAACTTTGTTATCGATGCGCTCGCAAATACATCTACCATGAAGCTGTCTCATGGCCCACCAAGCGCCTTACAGTCCTTCTTAGCCGACCTGTGGGATTCTCCAGAACATCAGGAGAAAGACAATGTCGAGGGCACTTTTGCGGCGTACTTGAGATACGGGAGCGTGCACTTCGACCAAACGCGCGAAATGACCCCGATTAAGATGGGTTGGCCATCCGAGGAGGTTCTAACATGTGGCGTGCTCGAGCCGAAGACGGTGTAGTAGGTATATTAAGATGTTAATTCCACAACCAATGAGTTTGATTCAAGTAGCAACAGCTTTAAAGCACACAGGAAATCTATAGTACGAACAGATAACACCAGCAGGACACCCCAGTAGTATCCTTGCCGAACTTGCCGAAAACCTGTTCCCTTCCTGTGTTGCGTCACCCAACCAGTCAAAGCGGCTCCCCGCATGTGGAGAACCACTATATCATCACCCCATTCATCTTCATCTTAGAATACATTTTAAATGGTCCCGGACCTTTATATCCTATTCATTAATCGATGTATGAAAGGTCAAGAAGTACTTCTCTCTTCTCATTCACCTGGGTACTTCTAAAGTAACGCTCGCAGTAGTAGCTGGGGATATCAGTATAACTTCTAATCGGAATGGACGATCATGTTAGACGAACCTCCAGTATGCAGTTCCAGTAGCCAGCCGTTGGCAGCCCCGAACATATTCCCGAATATCGGCATTGAGCTTGTCGTCTGTTTTACTCCAGGGCAGCCTCTCCTCTGCCGCCACACAAATGTTATAGTGCTCGCGCATGAGGTCGAGTGTCCTGTTCACGGCGCTGTGCAGAGACATGTTGTACGTGTTCATAAAGAGGAGGACCAGGTTCTCGAGCTGCGAGACCCGCTGTGGTAGCATGTTAGTCACTTATATCCCTTGTATTATGTAGACGAGCCGTGCATCTCGTCGCGGGGGAGACACCTACAAATTCCTTTTGCAGGGACAGCACCTCGTTTAACAGAATGGTGACCTTGGTGCACTGCTGCACAATGACCTCCATGGCTTCGTGGCGTCGAACATATTCCGGGAGCTCGAACTCCATTGCGTACTCGTTTTGTGTAATGCTGGGAATCACGCCGACGTCGTCGCTTCGGATCTGGAAATGGTACCACGGATTCGGAAGGCGATCCGCTTGGCGCACGCCCTGTTGTCGGCTGACGCCGTTCACATAATCGTGAAGTTCCTGGCGCAGACGCTCGATAGAGGAAGGGCCGAGGCCAGCGCGCAGGTCTCTCAAAATAGGATAGAACATTTCCACCGTTCCCCGCGAATTACTTGGAGGCGTGTAGTTGGGATTAGGCCCCAGACAATCATCAATACATTTGTTTGTCTCTTCGCAGCATTGAAGAGTACCTTCCTCGTCTTCCGTGAGCTCGCCGCCAGTGTCAATTTCTGATCTCAGGTTAGTGTTCATCTCCAAGCTGATATGGAAGTGGATTTCTTACCGTCATCCCAGAAAAAGATCTACTAAAGGTCAGAACTTCTTGGTACTCGAACCTTCCATGATCAGACTTACCCAGAACAGAAATTGTGTAAGAACAAGCATCTTGTCCTTCTTGCAGTGTGGGTAGTACACGGCTGTTAGTAAGGTGTAATTGCCGCGGGCTCTGTGTTTGGCCTTCTTCTTCTCATCCACATTGACGCTGTGTAACAGTCAACGATCTTCCATACAAGACAATTCACCACCTTGGTATATAAAACTCACGTGGGGAGCCATTCGTCAATTTCTTTGTTAATTTCATCGATATCAGGCTGGACTTCGCTTGGCCATGCTGGCAGAAGCGATAGGATATCAGGGACCAAGATCTTTTGGTTCAAGGCCTTCTTGATGAGATTTTTACGCTCGTCATCAGGTTCAATGGCAGTATTTTGAGCTGTATCCCAGAGTCTGTCAATATCAGGGGCCATTGCAGCACTAGTGTAAGCAAGGGAAGAAGTGTGACGTTGGACGATATAGGAACGGGGGTTTAATCTGTGCTCATGATGCTAGATACCACAAAGATGTAGGATACTAGTTGTTTTTAAACCAAGCAACGATGTAAGTAAGGACAGCCTCGATCTCCACAGCCCTCAGCCGAAGTAACCGCACCAATATTGACAAGTTTAGACTAACAACGAATGTCCCATAAATACCAGTTTGCATATCTTGCCATCCATGAGGCAAGGCACCAATATGCTGGTTGGTTCCATCGCAAGGCGTATGCAACGCATGTGACATTTAGGTAGTATACCACTCTCATGTGACCTTGATACTAAGTCCCTTTGGGGGTCCGTCTAAACTAAGCCTAGTTTCGTAGGGTGTGAATATGCTCGGGTCCTGATACAAGGGTGGTGGCCAACAAGTGCTGAGGTATCGCTTTCCGGTTACTATTGGGTATTCTTGAGGGTGGTTCCCGAATTCCTCCGTTAGCATAGAGCCCTTGTGACGGTTTACCGCTTTCAAGATGCCGAAGATACGACCATCGACATAGATTGCCCAAACAGAGTATGGCCCACTGAAGATGGATCATCACCAAGAGGAACATGTGTGATTGGAAATAGTTCATATGTCGAGTCCGCCAGTTTCGTCAGCTCTCGCGCCTGGATCGCCGTTGGATGCGGCTCGAATGTAGGCTCATGCATAGGCTAGGACCCTGCCAGATTCACATCACTTATATGGGGCTGGCAGCTGCTGTATGTATGAAGCCTAGTCTGGTATGTCACGCGTAACCTTATGGGTGGGGCTGAGACGTGTTTACGAAGGTTACATAGTTCGTGGTGATTTTATTCTTTGATACGTATGCTGTATACATTGTAACTTCAAAGGGAAGGCGCTGTTATCACCTGTACCAATGAGTGTCGTGAAATGGTAAAGCACCGACTTACTATTCCGTACTTGGGTGAAGGTGAGTAAGAAGAGGTCCTCAGATCCACATCGCCAGGGCCCTGCCCCATACCCAGTTTCTTGTAAGTGGCAGCAGAGTGTCGACAACAAAGCGGCTTTAGAGACCGACCGGTTGCAAAGTGTTATACTGCTGGACGGGCTTGTAAAGATTGTGGGACCACCGTATAAGTTGCTTTACCTACATTGTGGCGAAGAAGATATATCAGAGTATTTGCATACATGCAGCTGGACGCAGTAAGATACTATTTTACGATAGTCGGTGAGCGGCACCTCCGGTATCTAAAGATGACTGCGTTTACAGAGCCACAAGATGAGAATCCCGTCTACTTCTAGATTAGGACACCACACGACAATTGATGCCCATGGTTGGTTACATTTTTCGCCTCAATGTAACGTGCTTGACGGTGCTCGCTTATTTCGCTAATCTAAATGACGACATAAACACGAAAGCGCTAAGGTTAGGACTGAGGACGTGTTTACCGTTAGGATTACATGCCTCGGATGCTCCGAAAGCCCGCTCGCCGTGATGCCGAGCGGTGGGGTGAGTGAGATGTGGAGTAATCTAAGGTGAGGAGAGATACAATACAACTTTTAACCCAGACTATACCTCCTCGGCGAACTTGGAGCTATGAAATAAGTGTGTTGCCTCTAGAGGATGAAGGTCGCTGAATAATCCACGTGATATTAGTTCTATTTAAGAAAGAGTGCCAAGGGTTCAGTGACGGCACTATAATACCAATCTAGCTGGTATGAATCTGTATATAATAAGCATGCAGGTAATATAGCATTACCTACATACTAATATAGTAGTCATTGCGGGAATAGTGTTGTATAGTATACTTTATAAGTTTATCTCCACGTGAGATTAATGCGTTATATAAATATTAAAATATAATAAACTTAAAATAATTTTATTTTTTTTTAAATTTTTTTTTAAAATAAATAAACAAAAATACCAAAAAAATTAAATTTTACGAATAAATATTATATTTAAGTTTATATTAACTTTTTATAATTTTTGTTAAACGAATATATCGTTGTACATAGGTTATTTATAAAAAGTAAGACTATAATGTTGTTTATATAATGAATGTGTTAAACTTATTGTTGTTGTTAAAGTTAAAGTTAATCTAGAAATTAAAAAACAAGACCTTTATATATACACAATCTCCCTTAATTCCATATATTTCTAATATATTCCATCGTATTAATAAGCATTAATAATATATGCTTATAAATCAAAGGAGTGAAGTCGAGTGGCGTAGAATATTCGAAAATATTCTACGGAATTTTATGGAATTCTATAGAATTCCATGACATTTTATAACATTCTATAAGTGAATATCGGGTAAATCATAGAATATATGCTTATAACGAAGTATAATTTCAATAATTTTTAACGTTAAATTTTTTTAAATAAATTTATATAATACGCATTAAAATAAAATAAAAGTTAGTTTTTTATTATTATTTAAACTATAAACTAAAGAGTATTTTTATAACTTTAATAACTAATTAATTAATTAAATGTTTATATAGCTTATATAGTTTTACGATTATAACATTATAAATAAAACATTATATATAAAGTTTATTTAAGTTATAAAATTAGTTTATAATAAAATTTAAGTTTAAACTTTATTAAAAAAATTAGTTTAATTAAAAATCACGTATTTTAATTATTTTAACATTAATTATTTTTAAGAAAAATTAAGCTAAACATTTATATACTTATAATTAAATAATTAAATTAATTTTTATAAACTATTAAATAAAATAAAATAATAAACAAGCTATATTAATTAATATATTTAAACTTATATAAACTAAAAATAAATATTAGTTTTATATAATAATTACGGTGTACGCTAGCTAAACAAGCTGAAACCACTAATTATATAACTAATAACTCACCTAGTAACTATAACAGCCTAAGTGGGGCTTGCAATAAACAACCTCACTAGCTGCTAGGTGGCTAGGTGTGGCTAGGTGTGGCTGGGGTAGGGGTAACTTATTGTTCACTATAGTGAATAGAGTTGCTATAGTAAAGAGCACTATTATTTCTCGTATATATTAGTTTTTCTATACAAACCTGTAAATTAGTTTCCTTTTCTTCAAGCTTAATAGTTTATCTAGAATATAAGGTAAATTTAAGCTTTAACTTAACTGCTATATTTTATGTTATTATAATAACCCACGACCCACTTAATAACTCACTCTTTAATTTTTTAGGTATTTAAACCCCCACTATGTATAATTAATATAGAGATTTTTTTAGGGGTTTTTTATCTGTAAATTTCTATAAATAAATTACTTACGTTTATTAAAGTCTTGTTTTAATTGTAAATTAAACTATAATATTAATTATATAAACTTTTTTTTTAATAAAGTTTAAAAACAATTAAATTAAAAAACCCCTGTTAATAATAAAGCTTTAATTAATAAATACTATTATTTTTATATATATTATATAGTTAATAATAGTTTAGTTTTATTTTAATATAAAATTTATAAAACTTTAAGTACTTTATGTTTATAATAATTAATAAATTTAGTTTTTTTTGGTTATTAACTTAATATAATAAATTATTTTTTATTTTTAAGTTTTAAGTATAGTAAGCTTATATTTTAAGTTAAAATAAAGCTAAACTAACTTTTAACCGTTAAAAACTTAATTAAAACCCGGGTAAAATTTAAACCTACGACTTTTTTTATCACGGTTAAAGTTTAATTTTTTTTATTAACTATTTAATTAACTAGTTATTTATAAAACCTGTTTAGTTTATTAGCTGGTAATACTTGCTTGTTTAATCTAGTTTACTTGTTAAAGCTACTAGATCTAATAAATCGATCGTGATATTTTTTTAAAAAACATTTATTATAAAATAAATAATTAAGCTTATATTATTACCTTTTTAGCTAATGTTTATATATTATAATTAGTATTATTATAAATATAATATTATTAAAGCTAAATTTTTTTTATTAACTAAAAAACCCAAAAAAATTAGTTTAATATAAAAATAGTGTTATTTTTAATTTTAATATTTTTATAATATTATATATATTTATATTAATAGGTTTAATAATTAAAATTAAAAAAAGTTTTATATTTAAATTTTTAATTTAAATAAATATTAAAAATATACTTTATGTCACGATCTCTCAGATTACCAGATGAGCAACTGCTGGATTTGGCAGACAAGCAACTACTGGACCTAGAAGTCACCACTTGTAGATAGATACTATAAAAAGCATAGAGCTGATAAACTAAACGAACTTAGTTAATAAATTAATCATTATCTTTTAAATCTTTAACTATAACACTTTATTATAAGCATATATTTTATAGTTTACCCGATATTCGCTTATAAAATACCATGTAATCTTATAAAATACTATAAAACTTCATAGAATTTTATAAAATATTCCACGCCACTTTATTTTACTCGTTTAATTTATAAGCATATATTATTAATGCTTATTAACGATTATTAATATAATAAAATACGGTGAAAATATATAAAATTAAAGGAGATTATGTATATATAAAAGTCTCGTTTTTTAATATCTAGACTATAATTTTAACAAAAAAGTTTAATAACTTTAATATATTTATTATATAAACAACTTATTACGGTTATAATTTTTTACATAATTTATATATAACTATATATTTGTTTAATAATAAATAAACTAATAAAAACGTTTAAATAATTAATATAAAATTAAACTTAATGTAAATATATTTAAACTTTATTTTTATATATAAGTTTTATATAAAAAAAAATATATATATATATAATAATATGTTTAATTATTTTATTAAGCTTGTTTTTATAGCTTAGTTTTATTTAAATATTTTAAGTTAAAATATACAATATTAAAAAAAGGTTATTTTATATATTAAAGTTTAATAAATAAATAATTAATGTATATTATAAACTTTATGTATATTTTTTATATTTAAACAGTTATAATATAAATTAAAACATAAATATATATTAAATAAAGTACTTGTTAATTTATTTAAAACATCTATAAAACTTATATATAATAGCTATATATTTCATGAAGAAGTAAAGCTAATGCTAGGTAACTATATGTAGGTATAGCAGATCGAGCATTACCCTTGATTACCCCACATACCCAGGTAGGGATAATGCCCTAGTAATACTACCTGCTGTACCTAGTATGCAATTCGGTTTCTGTCTCTCAAAGTCTCTATATGATAATGGCTTACCAAGAGAACAACTGGGGATTTCATCACACATCTCAAATGCGGCGCCAGCTGACAATAGAAACATACCAATGAGACTTCGAAACCACCTCTGTCAGAACATACCACTGCGCCATTAATCGAAATATGGGTTGTACAGACCCCGCCTTATTGAGACCTGTATTCTGATAGCAACCAACCAAACCCTACCTATGTTCCCGGAGTCCTGTCTGTTAACCATGTTGGCTGTAAATCACTGGTCAGCTCTTCGTTCGACGCCACAACACAAGATAAGGTATCGGCCATCGAACCACGACAGTGCCCAATAGCGTCGTGCATTTCTGCTGTTGGTGATATCAATGCATAACAAGCAGAAGCTCTCAGCCGCAGTGCTGGTGTACTGACTGCCAGTCCTACCTATCAATTATGTAGGGCTGTAGGAACCCTCCAACATCTGACTACTGACTGAAACAGCTGCTCGCAAGGCTCTGGCCTAAAGCAGCCGATCGGTGCCGTCGCCCCAGATGATCCCGATCGTTGTTCGACCATTCGCCGACTCGTCGGTGCCACCAACATTAATGGTCCTTTACTCGGATTACTACCTCATTTGCATGTCATTTCGGCGTTTGTCGAACCAACCATCACATTCTGGGTTGTCGTCGACTGCTGTGGTCCTATGATATCCACACTGTTGGTTCCAATAGAAACCCCTGGATCTTACTTGATAAGTATCATGTTGGTTACTTAGTCGGACCAACAGCGGTGGCCCTGAAGGCGAGCCTTGTGATACTACCACAGTTCTCCCACGGTCCTGGAACCCTGTCGGGCTTTCCAGTATCAAGGCAAGATTAAGCTCCTCACATGAGAGCTGTATCAAAAGTACCACCCAACCCAATAAATGTGTGATATCAATGCATTGCGTTGTGTTCCCAAGGTCGGCCCGATGCGCTAAGGCGAGGCTCTCAGGTCTCATATTCTGCCTAAGCTCGCTCACTCTTAACACCTTCACTTCCAGTGCCGACATTGTATGGGTATCCAATCTCATTCGCTATGCGATGATACATGTACAGGGGAGTTGAATCGTCACACGCGCTGCCTCCTGATAACAGCCACTCTGCGCTGGCAAACCAACATCATTCGCTTAGGCAGACTTGTTTAATGATGCTTATCATTTCCCTCCGGGCTCAGGCATCATCCACAACCACCTTTTCAGACACCTTCCCGTCAGCTTGGACAATGACCTTGTCGATCTTCTGGGAAGCCTTGACGGGGTTCGGCTGATCATAGACCCATTCCAGTTGCTCCAATGTGCGGCCCTGAGATTCCACACTAAGAAATGGGTGTCAGTGTAAACACGATAGAATAGAGTGATAGAGATGACTCACCCGAAGAAGAACCAGGAGACGGTCTCGACTAGATCCCAACCAACAAAGACAAAGATGTACTTGTAACCGATGTTATGAAGAGCAATGGGGCCAGCAAACTGATTGATAAAGTTAACGATATTAACGATAACAGCCGATGCCGCTAGACCTTTGGCTCGCATAGTCGTCTCCAAAGCCTCGGAAGGAATGATACCCTGGAGGGGGGTGTAGGTAAAGGAAAAGACGATGTTGAATAGGAAGTATGATGCCAAAGCACCCTTAGCGTATGAACCCTGGATGTTATCCCCCTGAGCATACAGCGCGGCGGACAGACCCGAATTTAGAGCAAGGGCAACAGCACATGCTGCAGTCTGTCAGTATTGATAGCAACAGTGTCAAGATTTTGAAACCCTACCGAAAGTACCATATATCAATACTGGCCGTCGACGCATTTTGTCCGACAGTGCCACAGCGCTAAGCGCACCAACTGCGGAGAGTATTGAATTGAGTAGGTTATAAGCGAGCTGCTTTGAGACTGTCGTGACTCCAATCTGCTCGAAGATGGTCGCATTGAAGTAGCCGAGCCCATTACCTGAGAACTGCCCGAAGATGGAAATCATGAGAACCTGGGCAAATCGCCAACGACCGTTGTGTGTCAGGAACAGGGGACGGTCTATGGTCTACGTCAGTCTTCCATGAATCGTTTGGGGTGGCAATAATGTCACAGCACAACTTACAGTCCAAGGGCCTTTTATCTATGCCATCAATCCGGATGTTTTCCTTCATTTCTTCGATCTCAAGAAGCACAAGGCGGGAGTTTCGGTCTCCATTTCCGTGATACTTGGCGAGAAAGTCGAGGGCCTCATCGGTCCTCCCGTTAGCAATAAGCCATCGGGGGCTTTCAGGAATGAACCAGATGGTGAACATGACGACCACACAGGCGAACGCTTGTAGAATCAGGGGGATCCTCCATGACCAGTTGCTGGGAATGAATTCCGTCCCGTACACGATGGCAGCTGCAGGGATAGATCCACCAAACCACCCACAGTTGTAGAAACCTAGTATCCTCACATTAATAAGATATTTCGGAGCGCAAATCATTCCAAAGACTTCATGAATCCTTACCTACTGCGCGCCCACGCCAGTGAGGAGGGGAAATTTCCACGGCATACGCCGGAGCGCTCACTGTCATGGTGGCGATACCAACGCCAAGGATAAAACGCCCTACCACGAACTGCGCAATCGTCGAGCTGCTCGAGATGATGATTGTGCCAATGATAATGATTATACCGCCGAAGAACATGGTTTTACGACGACCGAGTTTGTCCGAAATTGCAGCAGCGAAAGGCGCACCGACGATCGAACCGCTACATCGAGACTCAAGTTAGCGACTTGCATCGTTTCCTACTCTCTCGGGAGAACTGACACAGTGTATAGAGAAAACAAAAGGGAGACAGTTGGTCCAGTTTTGCCACTCTTGAAGACGTCCTGGAATTGTTGCATGGCAATAATTCCCGTAAGAAGCGATCCTAGGAGTTGATCATTCATCAGTATTCCGTCCGATATAAACAGAATTGTTCTGCAGGTCTAACCATCGTAACCATTGGCGCAGGCACAGAGAAAAGATGTGAATATGGCCACTACGCAGACAGTTAGTATTCCTTCCAAAAGGTGGGAGATGCGAGTGGCGGCGAACGGTATAGAGTTCGTGATTCTTTGCTCCACTTGTTGATCTTGGTCTCCTGAAGAGCTGCGTACAATTCCGCCTATGCAAAACATCAGCTTGAATAACCGGGGATGCAACAACACTCCTAGGCGGCAGTCAATTTTACTCACATTTTGCACTTCTTTCTCCTTCGCGCCAGAGATATTGGCGGTTTTACCACTGCCCTCGTTCACGATGACAACTGGTTCGATCGCGGCTGAGGTGGCTATCTCAACCGGGATCTTCGAGTTACCCATATTGATGCTGTGTGGTGATGTTCACACTTGAAACTTTTCCAGGAGGTGATCACGAGAACACTCATAGATGCCCATCGAATACACTTTCATTTCACAGTTGGCTCTACGAAGGCTTTTATCAATCTCAACTTGTCCCCAGGCTTACCCCAAAGCTTCCCCACTGAAGGCGACCCGAAAGGGAAAACGGGCCGCTCGCCTCCGCGTCTGAATAAGGAAATAAATGGTCACAACGTATCAAAGGGGGAAGGAAGCATGGGTATCCCATGTGCTGCGAAACCGTTGGTCTTGCAAGTGATTAGTCTACACTAGCATCTTGAACATCTGCATGCCATAAGTTCGAGACGCCCAGACCACGGATCCTCGCCCTTCATTGGTGTATGATTGACCACCATCCCCAACGTCCCGTTAGTCGTTGTTTCCAAGTCGATTACAAGTACAGGTTCGTATGAACTAGTCGGTTCACTTTCCCAGAGGTGCCGAAAGGATTTCTCCTGAGGCTCAAGATCTAGGGGCTGGTGTCTTTCAAACGCCACAATCGGCTCTGGCAGCCGTCAATTCCGACAGGCCCTGTTCCAGACCGGGTTCCTAGTAGTTAGTGAGATTGCTCAATTTATCTCAGAATCCCATTGACCTGGCTCCGACTGCACGGGTTCATTATTTTAGGGTGCGAGACAAGGGTTCCACGCGGTCGAGTCGCTAGTGTTACAATGTCAGTGCATTATCTTGTCTTGTGAAGTTGCGCGTGGAGAGTCCAGAGAGATCCACCGATTTATTCTCGCATATGGAGTCACGTGCTTAGACCTAGATCCCGAAAGTTCGGGTCACACCAGGCTCTCGGCTGGAAAACCTATACAACTATACTTTTCTATGCTGGAAGTAAATTCAAAAGAAAATTCAACTAATTATCTAGAAACGCCATGAAAATAGTTGTAGGAAGCTAGCAGTTCCACATCCGCAGGCGCTTCCTGGCCCCCCCACATCATCCTGTCCTTTCTTGGCTAATTTTAACAATATGCACAATCAACTATTGTCTTATGCCTTTTAATCCTAACAGATTCTGTGCTTCTAGAGAAATGCTTGAGGTGTCTAATATGGACATACCTGCCGATTTTTTCTCACAACTTGCACCGCTCGGTATTGTCCATCCGCTAACTGCATTATCTCCTAAGGTATGGTCTGAAAGCACTTGGCTAATTTAATGAAATAGTGCTCATTTGGAAGCCGCGAAATCTATGACACAGATAAGGTCTATTCTAGTTACCGTGGTTAGTTCCCATTGCCCATGCTACATCTTCGATACCTGGAAAAGATCATACCAAGAAAAGACCTCATAAAGCGTGCTTGTTGGTTCAGTTCCGAGGGCCCTTGTCCGCACTAACATCGACTTTATTACGCACCTTAATAACTTTAACGTTTTAAATACATAACATTTTTATTCTTATTAACATAAAAATAGTTAAATAATATTAAACTTATATATTATTATTTATATGTAAAATGTACAAATATTAATATCTATATAGAGTTAAGGCTAAGCTCTTGCTCTAAAATAATATCATGTTTACCGCAGCTTAAACCAGCTTTCCGTGATTTTGTAATGATTGTTTCTTTTTCCATGCTGTTGATTAATAAGTAGCAAATTTGTGCTCCGTCATAGCTTCACAGAGATGTTTCGAAAATCACTTCCACATTATAATGAGGATTCTAAGCCGGGGTTGAATTAATTAGCCAACACAGCTACTCTTTACTAACTATTCTAGTACCCCATTGTTTAATATGAATTGGTAGGTGCCTTAGTTAAGAGAGGGGATGAAAGGCTTTATTAAAAACAGCATTTTTACTTTGTTGTTATTCCTGTACATTCTTTTAAATAATTTTAAGAATTACTAGATCTGCTATAGTCCCTGCACTATATTTGCTGTACTCTAACTGCTTGCAATTATAGTTAGCTATGCTATAGTGTAAATAACTCTGCACTTAAATTTGTATAGTAAGCTACTTACTTAATAGTGTATACTATTTTTTAAGTAAAGTAGTAGATTTAACTTACTTATATAATTCTATTATTATGTATATTTTAAAAATAAGTAGCGCGTATATTAAAAATTAGTAGTTATATTATAATAGATCTAAGTATATTTTTTTATATTATAATAGTAAAAGTTGTAAAGCTAAAAAAGTCTTAAGTTTAAAGATTTTTTACGTTTAAAAAGTTTTATATTCGATAAATTCACATTTAAATTATATATAAAACGCGTTTATTACAAAAAAATTAGTTAATTAATTAATTTAAGCTGTTTTTAATAAATATTTTTTTAGTATTATAATATTAAAAAGTTTAAAGCTGTTTAGTACTTATTAAAGCTAATTAGTAATAATTATACTTTATTGCAGCTTTTTTAAAGCTTTATAATTATAATTAAAGTTGTTATTTTTAATCGTTAAATTAATATTTAGTTTATTTATTTTTATTATTATATATAACAATTTTAAACTATATAAAATTAATTATAATGTTTTTAAACTTTTTAAAATTGTTTACTATATTTTTAAACTTTTTAATAGTTTGTTTTTTATTTTTAAAAACAAAAAAATCGTTAAAATCAAAGTTAAAACTATTTAAATAGTTATTTATAGCTTGCTAAACTAATTTAGCGCGATTTTTTAATTCTAGTGTTTTTTAAGCTTTTTTTAAAGCTTTTACAGTATTTTTAGTTAATATAAGCTTAATTTATTATATTAAAAATTACGTTTATATATTTATACAAGCTTTTAATACTAAAAGCTGCTTTTTTATTTATTTTTATTTTAACCGCATTTTTTATAAAAATAAGTAAAAGCTACAGTTAATAGTTAATAATTAAAAAGTTTGCTAATTATTTGTTTTTTAGTTTTAAAGCTTTAGCTTTAATATATATACTATAAAATAAAGCTTATTAAATAACTTTATTATAATAAGGTTTTTATATTATAAAATTTTATTTAAGTTATTTTTAAGATTATAACGTTTTAAATACTAAAAAAAGTTTATTTTTTTATAGTTAATACTTTTAATATAAAACTTACTTTTATAAAGTTTAATTTTTTTTAAAATCTTATAAAAATAAAAAAAGCTATATTAGCTTTTTATACTGTATATATATCGTAATAATAATATAAATATTAAATTATTAAGCTATAAAAAATAACGTTAAACTTTTAAATGTTTAGTTTATAATAATTTAAAAGCTTTTTTAGTACAAGCTATAAAAATATTTTCTGTTTAAATTAAGTTAGTAGTTTTTTAATATATTCGAATAAATTTTATAGTATAAGTTTCATATAAACTTTTAGTTTATGTTTTAATTAATTAATTAAAAGCTTTATATAAAACTAATAAGTTAGTTTTACTTATTAAATAAAAATAAGTTTTAATAGCGTAATTTATTAATTTTATTAGTAATATAATTTAAACATTAAAATTATAATATTATAAAATATAATAGTTTGCTTATTTAATATGTTTAAATAAATAAGTTTATTAAAAATAGTTAATATAACGTTATTAATTTTAATTAAAATTTTTTTATATATTTAATTAAACAGTTTTAAATTTAGTTTTTAAACATAAATAAATTATATACTTCCAACAAAAAAAAAGCTATTATATATATAAAATAGCTTTATAAGTAATAGTTATAAGTTTTTTAATACAGTATAATTTTATATTTAATTATTTATTTTTATAATTATTTTATTTAAAAGTTTTTAACGTTTAAAGTTATTATTAAAATTAAAGTTAAAATTAGTATTAATTATTAGTTTTTTTTACTTTTATTAAATTTTTAAAATAACGTTTTTATTAATATAAAAAATACAGATTTATTACTATATAATAAAAAACTAGTTAATAAAAGCTTGTTTAAGCTTGTTTTAAAAGTTTGTTAAAAAAACGTTTAATAAAAATAAATCGTGATTATTTATTAATTTTATAAAGTATTTAATAAATTATTTAAAGCTTTTTTTGTTTTTTATAAGTAAAATAATAAAAATTAATAATATTATAAACTTAAAAAATATAATTTTAGTAATAATAGTTAAAAATATTTTAAACCAATTAGTATAGTAAATATAGTTAATATTAAGAATTTATAATTTTTTTTTTTATATATTTATAAACTTATAATAATTTTAAATATATGCTTTAATATAATATATGCTATTAAATAAAAGTTTATTAATTAAATAAAACAATAAGCTATATTAGTTTTTTTTTTAATTAACTTATTAACTTACGTTTATGTTAATATATAACTATTAAGCTAGTTTAGTTTATATTTATATATATAGTTAACAATGTTTTTATAAATAATAATAATATTAAAAAAAATAGTTTAAAAAAACTTTAATATTTAGCTAAGTTTTTTATTTATAATATACAAATCACGAATATAATATATATATATTTAAAGTAATTAATAGTTAATATAATCGTTATAAAAACTATTGTTTATAAAATAGCTATAAATATTATTAGTTTTATAAAATCGAAATATTTAGCTGCTATAATTTTTTTAAAAAGTAGATATAATACTTTGTTATAAATAATCGATTTTTTTTAAAAACGTAGCTTTTTTACTAACTATTACTTTATTATTTTTATAAAGCTTTTAATTATATTTAACTATATAATAATATAGTTTGCTATTTTTATAGTTTTTAACGTTTATATAAATAACGTTATAGTTATATTTTATAGTATAATATTATAACGATTAAAAAAAGTTTTTTATTAAGTTTACTAGTAGTTTATTTTTAAAACTATATTTAAATAGATTAAAAATCGTTTTTAAAGCTAAAAAATCAGGAGTAAAAAGAGTTGATTTATTTAATTATATATTTATTATTGCTTTTAATAAATTTTAAAAAAATTAAAAAGTTTAAATTAATTAATTAATTAATTAAAGCAAGTATTATATTATTAAAAATAAATAAGTATAAGTATTATAAATAGTAAATAGTATAGTAAGTATATAATAAGTGCAAATATAATTCTATATTTTAAAATAGTATTTAGTACTATTAAATAAATAGTTTATTATACAAATATAAATATAGAGCTACTTACATAATAACGCAGCTACTTATAATTAAGAACAGGTAGGTATAGTAGATATAGTGCAGGGACTATAGCAGATCTAGTGATTCTTATAATTTTTAGGCTAGAAGCTTAGTGGCCAGACAGTTGGACCAGGTATTGAATACATCTCCACGTATCAGAGATTACCAAGATCGGGCTTTAGCACTCATTTCGCCAATAATTGCGTTCTGTGTTTGTTCTCCAATGTTAAGGGAAGATTTTGCATGTGAGAGTTAGCACGAGTGCAAGAGTTCAAGTAAGATTCTTGAATAATAAACTTTAAAAGATAAAACGACTTCAAAGGTTGCTAGCTCGAAGAGTGGGACCACTTCGCTAAGATTAATGAGTGTGCCTCTATTGCGAGCTAATTCTCTTAAAGGTTGGGCATAAATAAGGCGAACGCTGCCAGAGCGAATTATCAGGATGAAGCCTACTTGTAAGCGGTTACCTATCTGTGAAAATGCTAATCGTCACTGATGATATCTTGTAAGATAGTTTTATACATAGCCTCGCAGAAAGTTCGAAACTGGTGCGCCGGCAAAATCAACTCGTTGTATTTATTATGTACAGTATGACATCCCTTGCATAAAGGCTATCACCTAGATCTTCATACAAAAGTTACGCTCATTTCGAAGGAGTTACTCTGCGTCTTCTGCCCAAAACTCTCAACCCTACCGCGATTTAGAATACTAACAAGCCACGCAACACACGCCATTATACTGTCACTGTTAGATTCACCTAGTCGATACTCCTTAGGGATATGACTTGGCTCACCATACTATTGGCAATACATCGTTTTCTATCGCTAGCATGCAAGATCCAAACGGCCATCAGCCTCTTCAGGAATTACTCAACGGTTTGCATCATCAGCATCCCAATACGTATTTCCCCATCGGTTCCCTCAACCCTTCATGGGTTCCTACCAACAGAGGTCTTCCGCTGTTTTCGCCGCCCTTCCTTTAGCGATAATAGCTTTATCACCGACAGACACTGTTGGGAAATCGAGGATAAGGACCAGATCGCATCATGAGACGGGTGGTTTCCAGGTCCCCGTAACGCCGTTAAAGATCTGAGCTTATCAATGTTCCAGAAACTCCAATGTTTGTTTCCCAGACTGGAACTAGTTTTTGAAACTTACCCTCGTTTCGGGTTAACAGCGTGCGTCCCGGTATCGAATTATGTATACCTGTATGATAGCAAGCACATGTAGAGGCTCTGTGTCTTCGGACCAAACGTTAGAACCATAAGACTCCAGGGGCTCATTCTGATAGTTCAACATAAACCAAACTAAGACAAAATGATACGGCAGAGAGTCAACAATGGAAAACGCATTAGGTAATAGCTACTCGCTGCTTTAACGCGGAATATAGAAATAGGGTGGTCGGAGAGCATCACCTTTAGGGGGCAATGTGCTTCCTTACTGGACCTCGAAGGGTTCAGCTTCAACTGCTCCTGAGAAGCTATGCACGTTGCCGCTTCATATGTTTTCTCGGGTATGTTCTGCAAGCCCCTAGCTCCCATGAAAGCTCTGAGACATTCACCTAGCATAGGTGTCATTAGGGACATACGTGGTCAAGTTATACGAGGAGGGGAAATGCGCCTTTTGAATATCACCCCCAGAGATACTTTTAGCAACTTGCCCTGTTAGGACACTGCATTTCTGTCGTGTTTTTCATTACCATGGTATTTATACTCAATTACAGGAAACCTCCGGCCAAAAGTGCGATATAAGCTACCATCTGCCTCAGTCTTAACATCACCTTTACCGAGTTTGAGTGTAGAATGGACTATGAGTAAGGAA
The DNA here is from genome assembly GCA_023159215.1 of Xylariaceae sp. AK1471. NCBI lineage: Eukaryota > Fungi > Ascomycota > Sordariomycetes > Xylariales > Xylariaceae > Xylariaceae sp. AK1471. Next base: position 40,102 of record JAJKLI010000025.1, read on the forward strand.
TTGAACATCTTGGAATTCCCAAGATTCGTTATTAGAGACTCTTTCAACTAGCTTTGCATACGCTTTGCTCCCTGGATATTTAGTGTGAACAACAAGTCCCCAAAGCGCATCACGTAAGGTTTGTAAGAATCACAAGAGAAGACTCATCCGAAACTGTAAGATAGGCGCAGTAGCATTGCTTCCTTGATCTTTATAGGCCTCATTCATGTGGTTTTTTTTCACATTCAATATTTGAATCTGCCAACAACTGCTTTACGAGCTTATACCGTAACTATGCTCAGAGCCCTCTACATTGCCGCTCTATCCCTCATCTCCGTGCTGCCGCAATCCTTGGCAGGCAATCTTCTCGTCCACAACTCATGCCACTTCTCAATCTAGTGTGCTGGAGTCAAGAATGATACTTTCACTCCCATGAGCTAGGTCGTATTAGGCCAGATATATATGATTGCGAAACTGGCAAACAACAACATCAGTGCCGCGCTGATGCGCGAGGCATGTTGACCTCCCAGACTCATACCAGGTGGAACTGACCGTTAATAGGGGTAGATCATGGCACGGCCTCTCGGCCATCGATGAGGACCCATTTCTAGGATATCATCGTCACGCGGGTATTCCTGGTGGACCTATCTGGCTGCTTTTTCCTCGGTTGAAGCTCGGCCGGATCTCTCATTATTACCATATACTCGTGAGAATATGTGGGGAAACGGCTGACTGACGTCTGGGTTTTGAAGATAACCTGTGTACCTGGCTGCCAGGCTGGGTCAACCGCGTAAACAAGTTGATTGTCCTAGCCAGAGTGATGCGACTTTGTCTCCATGTTGAGGGACTTTAAACAACAACGAGACATTGACTGTTCAGGTAGCCTCTGGGGGAATACAGTCTTTCATTCCACGAGAGAAGCTAAAGCAATAATGAGACTTGTAGTTTGTACTTGGTTTAATTTCTGACTTGTCTGAGGATTTCACTCCTCTCGAGTTTGGCTTGTTAGAGGAACGAAGGCTAGTCTTGGCATTTATGGTGGTTTGAACCATTCCCAACTCATTTAGATACCTAGGTTTCAATTCACCGTCGCTCGCTTGATAATCAACTTCCAGGCATTATACAAGCCCTCATTAAATCTGCATATTAATAACCTCGGTGGGCAGTGCAAATTACGTCGTTCTGAAAGTCTCCGAGCCACTTACGGGCAACTCGGGTACTTTTAGAGGCGACACGTCTCAGAGCAAATTGTCTCCGACTGCGAAGATATAAGGCCAAGCGAGTCACCAAGCTCCAGGGATGGTACTACACATTGAGCAAAATAATATGAGCATCGAAAAGGCCGTAATACCTGTTACCCAGACTTTCCGCCACGTTCTGAACACCTGCCGCACTCACTTTTACAGCCCACTCTCTACTCTAACGAGAACGTATATTCATAACATGGCTTCCCAGACCTCAAAGACAGACACGCACAACTCTCATTTCTCCAGGGGCTCCATGTACGAGAAGCTCGTGGGCGAGACGAGCACGCGCCTCGCAGCCGCCGCACTATCCCACCTGCCTCTCTCAACCTATACATCAACAAGCCGTATCCTCGACTCAGCCTGCGGGCCCGGGATCGTGAGCAAGCTACTTCTATCGCCGTCACCCGCGTACATCTCCGTGCCCAATCTGCCAATCAATCCGCCACCGCAGGTGACGGGCATAGACCTCTCCGAGTCCATGATCGATCAATACAAGGGCAATGCAAGCGCGTGCGACTGGGCCACATCCGAAGCCTATATACAAGACTCGCAGGACCTAACGCGATTTTCCGACGCCTCCTTCGATGTCGTGGTGATGAGTCTTGGCATCTTCGCGCTTGGCGATGCTGCTGCCGGCGCGAGAGAGATGTACCGTGTATTGAAGCCCGGCGGATACGTGGTCGTGACGACGTGGAAATCACGCCGGCCGCAGGCCATCATGAGTCGCGTCGCGGAGATTATCCATCCGGGATGTGGCGGAGAGAAGGTTATGGATTTGGACCCCAAGTGGTTGACGAGCGTGCACTTGGCTGCAGTCATGGTGGATGGTGGGTTCAAAGCGGAGAACATGAAGCTATGCGAGACAGCGCCGAATTGGAGGCTTGGGTCGTTGAATGCCTTGCTTGAGGGCTTGAGCTCGCCAATGTGGACGGCCCAATACTGTAAGGGTTGGAGTGCGGAGGAGAAGGGTAGGTGGACGGAAGAGGTGGCGAAGCAACTTACCGATGAAGAGAGGGCGACTGGGATGCTAGAGATGGTCGCACATATATGTGTTGCTCAGAAGGGGCGTTAGGGGTGTTGTAATCAGGAGATTCCCTAGCGAGTGTCCAAGTTTCCATTGTGATTGGACTATGGCGACCTGCAAATTTATATATGGTTTACTCGATATATGCGCAATATAATATTTATCTATATCAAATTGATGCTATTCAACATCAATTGTAAGGTGGTAGGTTATGTGGGTTGAAAACTAGACATTTAATAGTGTGTCATGGAATTTTCGAATAACCTCCTCAGCTGGTCTCTTTCATGCTCAAGTTCCTTTGCCAAACCTGGAGCCAACATAAGGACTCTAGCCTGAGGAATGGTACCTTCGACGAGACTCTCAATATTGTCGCTGCTGAAGCCAAGCGCCCTGAGTCCGTTAGGCTGATCACCCAGATCAACCAGGAACTTCATCACAGCCTCTCCTAAGACTTCGCCAGCGTCCTCGCGCTTCACATTCGTGATGTCAACCCCGAAGGCTTCCGCGGCCGCTAAGTGGCGATCTGGATTTGAGGGAGCGGTGAATCGGAACACCGCGGGGGCGGTTACCGCCACTGTGACACCATGGGGAATAATGGGTGTCGTCACTTCATAGCCTGCATGCCGGTAGCCAGGATTCTGGCCTGAGATCGGATAAGACATTCCTAGTTAACAGCATCAATAAAACTCTCAGCCAACTAGTTAACTGTAGAGTAGTTTTGCTCACCGTGGCACAAATGTACGCCAGCATTACCAAACCCAACACCCGCTAACGTGGCGGCGAGGAGCATCTCACTCTGAGCTTCGAAATCCTCGGGGTCTTTAACGGCTCGAGGCAGGTATTTCACGGTACTCCGTAAAGCATTCAGCGAGAAGATATCACTAATTGGATTAGCGCCCTGGTACGCGGGCCTCATGATCGGGTTCGTCGGTCGAGGGGTCCTCTCGTTGAAGGGTATCGCCGTCCAAGACTCTAGCGAATGGAATAGGACATCTAAACCAGAGCTAGCCTTCACAGCAGCGGGCATTGTCTTGGTATTAAGCGGATCACAGATACCAAGAGTTGGCTTCAGGTTCCGGTGCGCGATACCAGTCTTGGCCTTCTTCGCTACCAGGTCAAAGATAGCTGTCCCGGTGGTTTCGCTACCAGTACCAGCAGTCGTAGGAATAGCGATCAAGGGTTTCAGCTTCTTGTCGATTGGCCGTCCCTTGCCTAGAGGCGCATTGACAAAGTCCATGAAGTCCGCATCGGGGTACTCAGTATATAAGTTCATTAGCTTAGCTGTATCCATGACGGATCCTCCGCCAACAGCCAAGAATGCATCTGCTCCATAGGGCTTTGCGAATGCTATGGCTTCCTTGATTCTGTTATGTCGTAAGTTCTGTTGTCCCGTCTGTGCGGATTTCCAAACTACTCACGAACTATCCTTGGGTTCGACTCGCACCTTGTCGAAAATCTCATACTCGATACCCTCTCTGGATAGAGCTTCCTCAACTTGCTTAATGGCGGTGAGTCGCCTTACGGTGGGGTCGGTGACGACGCAAACTCTTTTGGCGCCCATGTTGGTGAAATCCATGCCGACTTCTTGAGTGACACCAGGTCCGAACCGAATCGAGGACGCAGCCATCTCAAAGGCGTACTCCTTTTGCTGAGAGGCATCCATAGGCGAAGCAAAACCGCGTCTTCCGGTCTCCCGAGTCCGTTGAGCGTAGGCTTCGATTTGTGGTCGGGCATGACGATGGTGATAGCCCGGATTTGAGTGACACGGGCAATTCGGTGGATGTGTGTATTGCACTGTTCTGAGCAGACTGACAGCTCGAGTCGCAGCCTTACAAACGTCGCGTTAAAGCTGGGTTCAATTGTGCTGGGAAATGGGAACATGGAAACTTACACTCGGCGTCACACGAATTGCAGCAGCCATCTTGTGAGAGGAAGTGAGTGTACCGAATCTAACGTCGCCCCTCGATCTTAATAAGTCGCAGGGGATCTCGGAAGAGGCTGGTTGGGTACTTACTCTTGCTTGGTCAGACTTGTGCCCAGCTATCTATGTGCTTTGATATGGGCTCGGCCGAGTGGACGATTGCCACCCAGACATCAACCGAGGGGAAGGAAATGGATGAACAGAGCCGGGGAACAAGGGCACAGCATCTCATATTGAGATCGTGATCTCCAATCCAACGGCTTGTGTGGGGTAGCTCTCCATACTTCCCCATCTTCGCCAAGACTTAGACTATTAACACGTCGATTTGGCCACATTTCACCAGTATATAAACTTACGAGTAAAGTACTGACTTTCTGACAATCCAATAATACCTTCAAGTTACATTGAGGTAGTTACCTATGTACTTATATATAGAGGTTTAACTATTGGCATGAATCAATAATAATATTAGCGCCAGCCAGTTGTTCGTTTGCATCGTGAAATCGGTCAGATCGACGTTTTAACTGTAAGTCCTGGGTGGGGGATTTCCGGTGACCCAAATAAGAAGTTCTCCGCACGGCAGAGGGACATTGTGAAGCTGTTATGGTATTATACCGAATAACTGAGACGTGCGCCGGGAACTCGGATAGGATGTCACGACAGACGCAAGATCTAAGCTATGGTACTCGGATTGGGAAGATGTAGATATCTACGAGGCCTCGTTGAAACTATGCCGAAGATCATTATTTTCAAACGTTTTCCATGAAGCTTGTGCTCTATTAGTGTGATGCCATTGTCTCTGTTCTTGATGGGCCGACCAATTGCAACAAACATCACTTCAGAGTCTAGTAAACCCGGCGTGACTCAATTGCGCCGCACCCCTCAATACTCCGTAAACCATCGGGATTGGGCCTTATACAAGTGGTCCCGTAATTCAAAGTAGAAGTTCATATGTTATAAAGATGAGACCGAATCTCGTATTTTGTGTAATCATATCTGCTCAGTGAAGCAAAAGTCCTCGCCCTTTCACAATCTTTCTAAACCCACGTGTTTGAAATAAGCTACAACATGTCGACTTCAAATTCCTCGGCGGGCAATATGTTGCCTCGTATGCGGATCCGCGAGCTTCTACCCAATCTCCACCTTGGAGATTGGAACCCGGGGCCGCTCAATTCTATAACCGACGTGGCCGGAGTTCTGGTGCATACACAAGAAATTTTCGCCGACAATGGCAATGTGAACACGGGTGTCACGAGCATCCTGCCCCGTAAGGATTGGTTTCACAAAGCATGCTACGCAGGAATTTTCAGCTTCAACGGGTCAGGCGAGATGACTGGTAGTCACTGGATCAACGAGACCGGATTGCTGCACTCGCCTATCATCATCACCAACTCTTTTGCTGTGGGTGCTGCGTACCAAGGCATATACGAATACACGATTAAGTCTCTGGGGACAACAAAAGGCGAGGTCGACTGGTTTCTCTTGCCTGTTGTCGCCGAGACGTTCGACGGATACCTGAATGACCTCACACAGTTCCCAGTCACACCTGCACACATCATCGAGGGCCTGGAGAATGTATCAAGTGACCGCGTCCGTGAAGGTTCCGTTGGTGGTGGCACAGGGATGATTTGCCGTAAGTTTTCAATCATGACTGCTCTGTTACCAAGCATGGCGGTGGTAACTCTAGAGTGAATATCGCTAATCTTCCCCGGCACAGACTACTTCAAGGGTGGTACAGGCAGTAGCAGCCGAGTTGTTCCGGGTTTGGACATCAAAGGAGAGGTTAAGAATTACACTGTCGGCGCCTTGGTGCAAGCGAATTACGGCAAGAAGCCCCATTTCCGCATATCTGGCGTTCCTGTTGGAAGAATACTAGCCCAGGAAGAAGCTAAAGCTGCCGAGCTAGACTCGGAGAAGAAGCTTGCCCTGGAGAAACTCGACAGAGAGAAAGAGCGCAAAGATGGAAGCATCATCGTGATCCTGGCCACAGACGCACCTCTGCACCCAACGCAGCTCCAACGACTGGCCAAAAGAGCGACTGTCGGCCTGGCTAGGGCGGGCGGTCAAGGCCACAACCCCAGCGGTGACATCTTTCTCGCTTTCTCAACTGGGAACGGCATCCCGGTGCAGTCCATCTCCATGACAAGGCGTGCGGTGGACCCGTTCAAGCCAACGCCATTTACAGCGGATCTAGTGGATGACTCGTCAATCAACGGCCTCTTTGAAGCAGCGGCGGAAGCTACTGAGGAGGCTATATACAATGCTGTCTGCATGGCGGAGACCATGGTAGGGAACCAGGGGAATAAGATTGAAGCCCTTCCACTTGAAAGAGTTAGAGAGATTATGGAGAAATTCAGCATTTAAGGCTTGGGTAATTTAATGTGTATGCCCGATGGTCAAATCCACCTTGAGGGTTAGAAAACCATAAAGATTCTGGGAGAGCAACAGGAAATATGCCAGAATTGAGCGAATAAATATCTTGCACGATTAATATGACATAGATTGAATTAGATCCTCGGGATAAACTAGGGAACAAGCCCAATCCTAATCCTAGATCAAGGGGCAAGCCAAGTTGATTGAGGCTGGTGAGTGTGGCTAATGCACCACATGGCTGATAATTGATGTATACCTTAGGTAGGTAGCATAGGTACTGCTGTAGGGAGGCTTAATACATATGTACCCCTGAAGGTTCGAGCTCGACGCCCAACGCTGACGCTAATAATGTTTCACTACAAGTGCTACCGGTACAGTAGTGTAGGTACCGTAGTAGCTCAAGCCTCAACTGTCAGAGATACCTACCTTGTGGTATTTGATATTCTTCAGCCCTCAGCTTGCGCCTTTACCCAAATTCAATTTATATGCGTACACACATTTCATAAATCCGTCTTTAGCATCCTTAGACTCTCTACATACAAGCCTTGACGATACAAATCGTGATTCACTCCTCGTCGCCACTTTATTTCAGCATGCTGCATCAATGATACGGTAGCCGAAAATGCTCCACGGCCCTCCTCAGACCTTTCGATGATTGCGCTCTTTCATTCATCCTCATTATCAATTGCCGGCCATTTGAAATCAGTCACCAATGGATGTTCCGCGGCAGAAAGGTGGCGCCGGCTACGGCCGTGACATGAGCAGGGCTGAGAAGTTTGAGGAAGAGAAGCGTCGCATCGTCGAGACGTGCTTCAACAAGAAGGACACAGACGGATCTGGTATGCCAACCCTCCTCCACCTTCTGTGCCTAACATAGACAGATCGGTTGGGGCTGATGTTCTGTTTTGGTGTGCGCTACTAGTCATCGAAACGTACATCACTCACATTCGCATTACTGAGTACGGTTCGCATCCAACGAGCCCCCCTCCACCAGAAAGTCGAAGAGAGTCGGAAAAGCCCCGCGTCATCATTGTTTCGGTGCGGAAGTCGGGTAGGGTGCGCATGCACAAGTCCAAAGAGAATGCGAATGGTTCGTTCTCCATTGGCAAGACATGGGACCTCAACGACCTGACAGCTATCGAATCGTTCACTGCTCCGACTATCGAATCACAGCAGCGACAATGGGCCGGCGATACAGGCTTCATTGTCAACATCGGAAAGCCCTACTACTGGCAGGCTCACGCCGATAAGGAAAAGAAGTTCTTCATTGCGAGCTTAATTAAGATTTATGGCAAATACACCGGTGGAAGTGTGCCAGAGCTGAAGGGTTTTGATCCTCGTGAACTAGACCAGGTCCTTGGTTCCCGAAAACCACCGCTCCGACCGCCACCGCCTCCTTACGAGCCTGCTGCGTCGCGAACTGAACCGACGGGCACACCTCCGCGACCCTCCCCTACCCCCCCACGAACCGACGTTAAAGTACCTATACCCGCTTCACGGCTTGATGGTATGCCTCCCCCAAGAGCTCCGTCTCGACCTCCTTCTCGACCAGGGTCAAGACCTCCTTCACGTTCGCGGCCTGAACCCAAACCATCATGGATGGAGGCAGCCCCGCCCACACAAACGACTCCCACTGCCATGAGCAGCAGCCCCCGGCCTAGCCAACAGTCATCTTCACCATCAGCCCGCATATTGGGACCTCCGAACGGCACCTCCTCTCCGGCCCCGAGCCTTGACTTGGGCCGTGTCCCCAATCAGCCTCCTGCCCTGCGTAGGTTAGCCTCGAATAACAAAAGTCAGGATTCTCTTACGGCGTCAATATCCACGGCAAGGAGCGATGATGCAGGGAGTATCCCACCGCGATCCCGGGGAGGTATGACGGGACCTGCGGCGCTTGGAAGATTTGCCGATCCACAAGAAATTCCCACCTCTCAACTCGACCTTCCAGACAGGAAACGCCCGCCAATGGATCCCCTACGGCCTCAGGGTGCCAAGGATAATGATCTTGTGCCTGCACCTCTGATGAGCCCAGGGGTCCGAAGAGAACCTCCGCCTCGGAGCAACGAGCGAACAGTACCTCGAAATGACTCGGCTGGGAGCCGTCTTGACAGTAGTTCAAGAACAGATAAAGCAGACTCGGCTCCTGAACAAGTCAAAGAAACATCTAGTGCTATTAATACTAGTCCTAATGGTACTCCAGATGCTTCTGTAGCTCAAAGTTCAGCGCCGGAAACCTCATCGCCTGGCCCACTGAAGGAAGTAGACGAAGAAGAAACTCGACCAGGGTTAGGTCCTATGATCAAAGCAAAAGTATCTCAACGGGACTTGGCTGGCACATTGTGGAAAGCTGCGTCGGCTGCAGGTGCCTTCAAGCCTCGACCAGGAGGAGCTGGAGAGCGACTACGCGAAGCGCATAGAAAGGGTAGCACAGAAGGTCCAGATGGAATCACCAGTGTAGTGCCTGCTCCACCCCGTCCGGCACCTCTACCCGAGGCTCCGAAGCCTGTTGAACCTATACAGAAGCCTGATGGGAAACTCGCGACTGTCCCTGAGGTCAAACTTACTGCGCCTAACTCCAGCCAGCCTAGAAGTCTTGAAATCGCCACCAAAGAAGTCCAAAGGAAAGAGATTGAAGAGGCGCGCAATGATAGCGAAACACGACGAGTGACCGTCACTGGCAACGACTCTCGCTATTTCTCAACTCTAGGTGTGGATACCACCCTCCTTGCAGATTCAGCCACGGAGTTTGCTAGGTGGTTGGACCATTTTGCCTGGGTGCCAGGCAATCAGATGCGGGCTCGGAATTTCGACGAGATGAAACTCGATATAGAACGGGAACTAAATAAAGCCCAGGCCGGAGGTTGGGTTGCTCGGTTCCAAGAAGAGGATGAGAGGGTCGACTCAATTAAAAAAGGGTTGGATGTTGCTATCACCGAGTGTGACGAGCTTGACAATCTCCTAACGTTGTATAGCGTTGAGCTTTCGGTGAGTAAAGTGTTCTGTATGACGGATGAAATGTTGACAAAAGCATAGACCTTGTCTGATGACATCGCCTACATAGAAGCTCAGGGGCAAGGGCTGCAAGTGCAAGCAGCGAACCAAAAGCTGCTGCGCAACGAGTTAGAGTCACTTCTTGACATTTGCGCCATCACTTCGGATGACTTACAAAGCCTCAAAGTCGCTCCCTTGGAAACTACTTCTGGGTTGGAAGAGATCGAATCGGCACTGGTTACACTGTATAAGGCTATGATGAAGATCGACCCTTCCGTTACCGGACCAGAACCACGGAAGAGCGAGGATGCTAACATGAATGAGCAACAAACGAGCCTCAATCCAGACTATGGCAAGATGCGGATCGTTCAAGAAAAGAAAGAAATGTATTTGTCGGAAAGCAGGGGTTTTTTGAGCCGGCTAGGAGGCTTCATGTCTCGCCATTTTGACAAATCCATTCAAGAAACCAAGTCAGCCATTGCCGGCGCGTTGTCCAAGAAAGTGGATCCTCGGAATCACGACGCAGGGCGAATTCTGCTCTGGCGATACAGTCCCTTGATTCTGTACGCCAGAGAGGTGAATTTAGAAGAATGGAACCGCTATCTTCACATCTACCAAGAGAAGAACATGGCTCTCTACCGACCAGAGTTCAAGGATATCTTGGACGCATGGAAGCGCAATGCAAGGAAACCAGCGGGTGAGGAATCGGAACTACTTTTTACAGCTCAAGTAGAAAAACAGCAGGAAGGCACAATGGCGACTGCTAGGAGGGTCACTGTCAAGAGGAGTCAGACTTTGGCGAGAAGCCTCGGTCGGCCCTTGGGCGAGGGTAGCAAGGTAAACACGGACAAAGTGCCAGATGGCCGCAGTCATCCTTACGAAATCTTTGCTGGTATCATGGACGATTTGCTGCCTCTTGTGGAGATGGAGCAGAACTTCATTGTGGACTTCTTCCATGCCACAACCTTGGAAACGGCAGACTTCCCAGACCTAGTAGCAGCGGCACGACCACGCGACCGACAAGGTAGTGACTTGAAGCGACACCGACTCATGGAGCCTGATCGTGAGCTGGCCAGGAGAGTCACTCGAGCAATGGAAGCGATTTTTTCGTTCCTGGAACAGGATCTCCAGAACTTGATCCTCTGGGTTCTGGCACAGGATCCATTGTAAGCACTACTACCATTGGTTCCATTTTAGAAGAGCACCACTGACGAGATATTAGGCAAGGAGTCGGCGTTCTAGCTGTCTTAGAGCGCAAGCAAATAGAGATGACATCATCTAATCAAGACTTCTTAAACAACATTCTGCAGAGGTTGAATGGCAGTCTCGAATCTCGTTTCTCGAAGTTTGTCGAAGAACAGATTCGCGCGATCGAAGATACCAAGGTCAAGATCAAGAAGCGCAAAGGCGTCATCTCTTTCATGCGTGTATTCCCGAACTTCTCGGCCGCTGTCGAGAATATGCTCTCTACGACCGATGCGGCATCTTCGGTCAGGCGAGCCGTAGACCGGGAGTATGAGCGCATTATTAAATCCATGTTCGACTCTCTGAAGGTGATTGCGCGGGAGAACCCAGCTACTCTCACGAACAGTGGTGCCGATCCCGAGGACAAGGAGGCGCTCAACTACCACATTCTCCTAATCGAGAATATGAATCATTTCTTGGAAGAACTTAATACGCATGGCCTTGAGGTGCTCGAGGATTGGAAGGAAGCTGCCACTAGCGAGATGGCGGAGCACATGAGCTTATATCTCAATGCTGTCATACGCCGACCCTTGGGAAAATTACTCGAGCATCTCGAGAATCTCGAAACCCAGATCGCATCAGGCAAGACCACGACCATCATTGCTGCACAGCCTAGCAATTCGAAGGCGACTTTTAACAAAATCCTTAGTACTTACGATGGGCGCGAAATCCGTAAGGGCATCGAAGCACTACGCAAGCGAGTGGAGAAACATTTCGGCGACGCAGACGATCCAAGTCTAAGCCGGGAACTGGTGAACAGAGTGTTGCGGGAGAGCGAGAAATTCTACAATGAGGTCGAGGTGCGCATCTCTACGATCACAACCACTATCTACGGTGGCGATGTATTGTTCGAGTGGCCGAGGGCCGATGTCAAAGTGGCCTTCTCTACCACGGGTCGGTAGGTCGGATCTGGTGAATGGGGTGGCCTCACGCATACATCATTCAGTCTGAGGGGACACGCACGCGGACATCGCCTCACGGAGAGTGATAGCTGGCGTGATGATAATTCAGTTTAAGTGTATTAGCATGGTATTTGTACATGATGACGAGCAAAGAAACACAGATTACTCCCAAATCAAAAAGGTATTCACTACTTGCTTTGTTTGTGATTTGGGCAGAATGGGACATTTTGGAGTGAAAATGTGCTTCCCAAGCCGTCTCCAGTCCCTCTATAAATTTATCAAAACAGTGGTGCCATCGACCCTCAATTGAGGCAAACTGTGCAAGTAATATACACTCCTGCTCAGCCTCGTCAAAAGAGGGACCTTCGTGTCTCAATCATGCCAGGATATGCGGGCGGTACAGGCCGTGTCATGGTATCCATCCACGGATGGACCAAGCAGCACTCTTCCCACTTTCAACCTGTCAAGAATGAATGGCCCGGTTCTTCCAACGTTCGCAATCAACCCTAAAAAGGCGTATTACCAGTTTTTGGGCTTATGTGGACAAGTGTATAAGGTGCAGACGACGTCGGAATCTAGAGCAAACTCTTCAACCTTTGATCATGTGCGCAAACAACCCATGGCGTCAAGACATCTTCTCTACACAACTAGCTCTTGCGCTCTTGATGCCATCTGTATTATATCATCCTACGTTGCGCGATCAAACTTGGTGCCAGGCAGCAGTTTTCGCGACCCTATTCCTGTTCCCTTCGTCCAAAAACTAAATCAGTAGATGTGCTCAGTCTAGCGCATTTCACGGGACTATTTCGTTTTGGAGAATCGCGGCTTAATCGCCAGCAAGCTAGCTACCCAGCTAAAGGTGAAGCATGGACAAAAGTCCATGACTAGTCAAAGCTACTGATAGTAATTTTATCCTAAGGAGATGAAATAAAAGTTCATGCCGCCTCATCAGGGTTAAACCTGAGCTTCAACATGAAAACAAACTAGGCACCATTGCCCTTTCCCACACATAACCAGTTAATGCATACATACTATTCTCATAAGCACTTCTTCTAGGTAGGATACTCAATTATGAATACATGGTATTCGAAAACTCTAGCGGTAAGAGTAACAACATGTTGTGACGAAAGTGACGTGGCAGCCGGCCGCCGGGGTCATAGTCCAACAGTCCCTTAAGCGCAATCGGCAATATCTTTACGGCCGAACCATCTAATGAAAATCACCAAAGGTCCCTTTTTAGCTAGGTTACCTACTTATGGAAAGACTTCACTTTCTCAATCTCGTCGTAACTTCCCAAATAAATGCCCGAGCGATCATGAATGCTTTCTGGTACAACCTCGAGCATACGTTGCATTTTGTCGTTGACAGCTTGGCCACCAGCTAAAAAAACATGTTATTATTACGTACTCTTTACACAGGAGCGCGAAAGAGGATCTTACAATTCTCGAACACCATGGCCATAGGCGCACACTCATAAAGGATCCGCAGCTTGCCCTTAGGGCTCTTCTTGTCGGCAGGGTAGGCGAAGATGCCGCCGTATAATAAAGTCCGGTAGGCATCAGCAACCATGCTACCAATATAACGCGCGCTATAAGGCTTGCCGTTGTCCTGGGGGTATTTGAGGGAGTTGAAATACTCTTTCGTGTTCTCCTCCCAATAAAGCGAGTTACCCTCGTTGACCGAGTAGATGGCCCGCTTCCTCGGAATCTTCATGTCCGGATGTGTCAGGATAAACTCGCCAAATGAGTTGTCTAACGTAAAGCCGTTGACGGTGCCGCCCTTCATGGTGACGACCAACTGAGCTGAGGCACCGTACATAGTAAAGCCAGCCGCCAGGAGCTCAGTACCAGGCCTCAAGATATCATCTTTCGTACCAGTCGAGCCCTCGGCGAGCTTGTGGATGCCAAAGATTGTACCAACCGAGACACCTGCGTCCAAGTTGGAGCTGCCATCTATGGGATCGCAGGCCACAGCGTACCGTGCTCCAGACTGATCCTTGAAGTATATAATCTCTTCCTCCTCTTCGGATACGAGTAGCGCACATTTGCCAGATGACCGCATGGCTGCGATGAACAAATCATTCCCGATGACATCCAACTTCTTCTGGTCATCGCCCGTCGCGTTCGACTGTCCGGCAAGACCGGTCAAGTTGACGAGGGTCGCTCGGCGAATGTAGTAGGAGATGGCCTTGAAGGAGAATTGAAGGGCATGACAGAGTAATCTGATCGGCGTAACAATCAGTCGTTGTCATTTGCACAGATGTCAAAATATAAAAGAATGAAGATTGAGCTCTTACGTGAAATCACCGGTGGCCTCCTTGTGTTTTGTCTGTTCTTCTGTCAAGAATCGGGTTAACGTGACGATGTTTGTGTTGACGCTCGCAGTTTCGGAGGGAGGCATATCATGCGACATATCGCTTCCGTCGATGGCCATGATGATATGAGCTTTGGGGATTGATCTTTTTCGAGAATATTATAGATAGGAGTAGGTTATGTATAGTATTCCTAGGATGATACGGGGGAGGGGGGAAGAGAGGGGAGGAGAATTGTGTCTTGTAGGTACTACGTAGGTAGTTTAGACAACCCAATTGTGGGATAATGAAGAGAGGAAATACGTAAAAGAGATAGAGGGAGAAAGGGTTTTGGAGAGAAGGTGTAGAGGGAACGAGAACAAAGAGGCAGGCAGATCGTGATATGCCGAGGGTGTATGTAGCTTGGGGAGCTTATAACAATAATACTCGAGAGAGTCCAACCCCACCACCCCTCCCTCCCTCACCCTCGTCTCTCTCGTCTCCGTGTCAAAGGACCTGAGGAGCCGGATCATCAAACATGGAGGCACTAGATTAGCTCGGTACAACGGAGTGGCATGCAAATGTGGGTGGTTTCCACCGTGGAAAAAGAGGATTTCCCGGGTCAAGCCGTAAGGTGTTTGTCAAGTCGCTAGTCATTGTGCCGACACGGGCAGACGATACGGGAGATGTCGGCATACGTCACTTTCATCCAGCCGAGTTCAGGACGAGTTCACTATACGGAATAGGTCGTGTGAGCTCCAACAGTGTTGCTGATTGGTGGACCATTACTAATGTCTTGTCAATTGTCAATTGGGCCTTCAAGTTCTCCCAATGATAGCTAGCGAAAGCAGAATCAGAGAAGTTTCAGCTATTGCAGCTGACAGCTCTGCGGCCTGTGCCTGGGACCCTCTCTGCTGTTTCGATAGGTACTGAGATGCAGGTGACGCACATGGGTTTGGTCAGTTCGTCAATTGGTGGGAGTCATGGCACTGGGGGTTCGTGTGGGGGTTATTACTCAGCTGAGGACAGTTCTGGACAGCCTGTGTCTACCCCACCACCCATCATTGCTTTGGAAGTGCCCCACCACGTCGGACTGGATTCTTCTTTTTCCGATCACTGCAAGTCCCCACTCTACGTGCCCCAGTAGAACCAGTACCGCCAGTCACTCAGGCCAATAGGGAGCGGTCAATCCCACCAGAACATGGTCCAAGCTTTCTTTTAGTCTAGCGGAAATTTTCTAAAATTTCCTACTTAAATTGGTTTCAAGCTCACGAGCTTCCTTCAACCTACCAACTCTTCACCTCACCTTATCTCTCATAGCATGCAAAGCTGTAAGTAAACATATGCCCCCGAAAATAACCTTCCCTTTCCTTTCCTTGATGACACTTTGTAAACCGCAAACTAGAGTCTTTGACCTCTACGGAGGTATGAAACAGTTTTTACACGTCAGTCTGAGCCGGCAACACAGAATCTTCGTCTTTCGGTTGAAGCATGCGCGCGGGGGACTAGCTGTGCTAATTGTCTTCTACATAGGTATGCGACAGAGTCGAGACCGGAAACTTGAAATGCAATGCAGCTCTACCTAGGTCAAGTGGCCGGGTGACTGTCATCTATTCGCTACATGTGTGGCTTTCGGTACGCCTTCTCCCTACTCATAACCCTACTTTTCACACTTCTATTATGATGATCAATTCTATGCTTCGGCATAGCTGGAAATTACCGACTGAGACATTAGTCTTTGACGATAAAACATGGCTGTTTCTGATATTCATATCTATCCGCTACCTTGCTGCATTGGTGTGATCGGCCTAAGTACTAATCAAGCAATAGTGATTCGGTGTCCTCCAACTAACGGTACGCATGCTCTTATCAACAACATACCCCTCCGTCGATTTGATGAAGCGGCACTGGGCTCCGATATCAAACCACATGAGTCGATATGCCAATTTGCGGCAGGCCTAGAAAACCTCGCCCACTGATCACTATTCCCGACACGCATCCATTCGATCTACAGCGAGAAGCTATCAACTGACGTAAGGCTTCAGTAATAGAGACTGCACTATCCAGCTACACTCCCACATGTTGGCATTCGAGCTTTCTGTGTTATGGATAGTATCAATATCTCGTTGTGTTGGGGCAGATAACTAGGTTTGTTTCTCCATTTATTTCGATTTTCAATAAACCCACGTCTACCTGATGAACACAGATGACGAGTCTGATTCGGTTTCCGTTGAAGACAACCTATTTAACTACCATTCATGCCTATCTGATAGCAACTTCTTTTTCTAAATCCCTGGTTTTACATCAATAACAGTTGTGCTAACCTGCTGGATATACAGAAGGTTCGTTACGCTTTTTCCTTGGCACGACGGTATTCGCAATGCAAAATGATGATTCGACAAAAAAATTGACAAGCATATGTCATAGCTTTACGGCGTTGATGACACCAGTCGTATCTGACTGCAGCGAGATGACTACCGTGTGCCTGTCGACTAGGCGTGGTCATGGCTGACAAGTCATTTACAGAATATCAACCTTCTTTCGGCTCGTATCATGATTCCAGCAGGTAAGACTCGACAATTTCATTTCTTCCCACTTTCTAATTTTACATGATGATCATTATTATCACGACGGTCAACATAGCTCGACAGCTTTGATGATATTGCCTATGACAAGGCTTAAGATCTGAAAAGAACTCTACATTTCCCAAGATAGCATGTGACTTGAGTCTAAACATAGCTAACTTTCTATTATCAGATTAAGCTTTGCTACGAATAACTGTCTATAGGGCTATTCGTCGTCATGCTAGAAATAGGTAAACATTCAGTAGATGCAGTAGGCACGTGTCGGAAACTTTCACATTCCGTCGCACATCAGGACGCAGTAGTTTGTGGGAGGCAAGCAAGGTTTTTTGGTCATAGTCATAGCTATTGTTCAGTATATATTTGTTTGATGACGATTGTCTATACCAAGGGGGGAAATAAAACTATCTAAACTTTGATTTACAATACAACCCTTCCATAATTGTGAGAAGTACGCCAGATTCCCGCCTTGATAGAAATCAAAGGTGGACTAAACATGGTGCGATAATTCACCAAGTTTGTCATTCAGCTGTGGGGGATCCTCTGCCGTTTCGGGTAGTTTGTTGCCTCAGCTGAACGCGATCATGCAGCCATGACAGGGATTCGGCAGCTCGGACGGAAAAGGGGTTCGACAATGATCTCTGAAGATGTTTTTTTCTTGTCACGAAGCTGTTGTAGACACATAGAGGATTGAACAGTTGAGGGTCGCCCTAGGACCGATCCGCCCATCATGTCATACACTGGTAACACGCCTACCGATATCATCACGTATATTGGTATACCACTCGCGGTGCTCGGGGTGCTCCCAATCTTGTATAATACTCTCGCGACGCTAGCGGCACTATCCAAGATCAAGCGCATGCTAAGACATGGAAAGCTCAAGGCATTGACAAGAAGCGATATAATCAATAAAGTGATCGAAGTGGAGCTACCACGATACGCCGTGCAGCCTTGGGATCGGTTTAATCATCGGGCAGAGTACTGGCAGTTATCGCGACAGCCAAGCGTGATTCCCGGCGGATCCTGGACTACCTTCAACTGGAGGACAAACGCTATTGGCATCAAGACTCAGCGCGTCGAATATGCGGACCAGCTACGACAACCACAAGTCGAGGTCGAGTTCCATGAGTTAGTAGCCTATCTGCTCGACCTAGGCGCTGTTCCTGACGCGCACGGCTGGCGACTTCTCCGCTCGACGGGATTGTGGACGCCTATGGGATGCTCGTTGATGAAAAGCCCTGATGGTACTCGTGTAGCGCTGGCTATTGCCTCCTTGGACGATTCCGACGGTCACCTGTCCTTAAAGGCCGCGTGGGAGCCATCGTGGACCACGCGCGATGCTTCGGCCTTGCCACCGTATTGGGTTCGGCTACCACCAGCGCCAACCAAGGTCTCGGAAGAGGATAGTTCCGCAATAGCCTCAACTTCCCAAGAGGTGGATCAACCAGAGGCGACGACAGGACCAGACGAGACGAAAGAGGAGTTCGGCAAGAGCAAAGAGGACTCACCCAAGCAGTCAATGGACTCGATACAGAAGCAGGCAGAGAAGAACGCAAAGGGCCCAATCACATGCCAATTCACCGTCGACGGTCTCCAGTCGGCGCTAAGCCAGGATAAAGGGCCCCTGGTCCCATCCCTTGACGTCCACAGTCTGTACATGGAGCATCTACGCGTCAACCACAGCAAGATGAACGGCACGTGGTTCGCGAGCACCGCGACCGCCTACGGCACGACGAGCCAGACCGTGTTGTGGAGCTACAAGATCCCCGATGAGATCCTGGCCTTCGCCAGGCGGGACACGGTGCCCTGCGGCGTCCTCGAAATCTTGGGTGTTGTCGACAGCTCCATGACGCCGCAGTGGGCAACCAAGTTAGACGACCCTTTCAGCTACCACGAGGCTTTCAGCAGGAGATGTCGGGAACAGAGCATAGCTATGGCAGCCGAGGCGAAGATGGCACCCGCGCAGGCACAGATTGCTGCCCGTCAGAGGAAGGATCTCGAGATAATGCAGCGTATGAACGAAAGTATGTTGCCCATTAGTGAAACCACCATGAACAACAAAGAGGTTACTGGCTAATTAACTGACTGTCTTAGTGCGCGATCAATCCCGCCGCGACGCCCAGAATCGCGAAACTCGTAGGCACGAGGCCTTACAGAGTCCGAAATGGGACACCAAGCTTGTGGCTGAGCACTACCTGTCCTGGCTTCGGGCCCGCAAGGTCGTCGATGCCGACCTCGCTCTCCGCGATGTGGTCGGCACCTTGCTCCACCGCATGGTCCTTGACGGCCAGTTCGCCACGGCCATCTGCGAGGTATTGGATATCTGGAAAGCGTGGGCTGACAATGGAGGTATGAGGAATGCCGACTTTGAGATCCTCCAAGAGCGGCAAGAGATGTTCGCCCAGGCTAGTCTGCTCATGGCGTTGATCAAGGATGCCACAACTGCCAATGAGGGGACAATATCGATGGACCTTCAGGAGTGCTTGCGTATGTGGAGGATTGTGCGTCTTGGATAGAAAGATTCGTCACATGTTGTGTTGAGGCATGTACAAAAATTTACTCTTTTTCTTTACTGAGAGAATCTAGCGCAAACCATGCAGAAATTCGTTTCGAATTATAAGTTATAGTAATAGGAATTTAGGCCTTTGATCAAAGAGTCTCAGAAACGAATTTGTCTTTTCTATTCATGCACGATGTTCATACCCTACTTATCGTTTAGAGTGCTTCTAGTCCCACGGAACCATGTCATCAAGATGCTGGCCGTTCTCCTTTGTCCAAAATGTCGAATTATATTTGGATATACGAATCCGAAAAAGGTAGGGGCTCGGAAACCTGTGACATCTCTACTTAATCTTCAAGATAACTGTTCAGCAAACAGCAAAAGTCTGATGGAAAATATGCGAAGACTGGTGACAAAGCAGGCTACATTTTAACCTCCAGTAAGGCGGAAAGCCTGGGTAAGGTAGATTCCAATGTTCAAGTAGAACACCGATGTACTAGGCACTGGTAACACCCACTAAGAGGTGTTGTGGCAGCGAACCTTTCAAGCGGCTATAAGGAACAGGCCTCCTACAGCATTTTTCACCAGTGCGTCAGCCATTATAAAGCGCCAAAATCTCTACGGGTTTGAATTCTCCAAACCTTCATACTCTCACCTTAGCACTATAGGAATGCGTAATTAGAAAGCATGTACCGTAGAAACTCAATAAGTATGGCACCGAGATCCTACTAACCAGACTAGACGGCATAGGATATCGTCAAGGAAGGGAGATGTTGTAGCTGTTTATAAAGTTTATCTCTTCTTTAAATATCATGGATCGTTTAACATGCGAAATAAATCAAATATTAAGCGTAATAGTACTTATATTCACGTCAAGGAATGGTTGGCGAAAAGCAAAACCGACGCAAGGAGACGCTGCTAACGAAAGTATGGTGAAGAATGAACGCTAGAAAAGCACTAATTGCTTCTCAGCGCTATCCCAGCTAAGATTCCGCGACCTTTGAGCAGGCTACAAAAACACCGATAACAAATAAATGTGATAAACAAAGGGAATGAAGCTGTAATCTTGCTTCAGACTCTGATAACTGCCTACGCAGTCTCTTGTAATTCAACAACCTCCTCCTCTTCCCCCTTGCCTAAGATGCCGCGGCTATTCAAGCAATTTGGTACTAAAACGTACAGCTAGAAGTACTTTAATATAAAATATAAGTATACTTACATAGCGTATTGTTCTAGAACGTCCCTGATGTCTTGCTACATATCTTCCACCAGGGCATCCTATTTCAACCTCATAACGCAATGAGTAAACACAAAGGACTTACATAGAGTCGAGCGAGATTATTGTTTGACACTCCAATAGCTTCCAAGTCATTCTTAAAATGTCGAGTTTGGAACTTAGCTGTTCGCCTCTGCGTGTCTGAGCAACGTTGCTCCATCGACGAAATCTTGTCACGCAAGCTCTGCTTCCATTAATTGAGTGTTTGAAGATCAGTCTCTAATGGATCTAGTCACGCCACTTTCTTTGCCACTTTATTCAAACCCTGTTCAGCGGCTCTGCAATCGGTACATGCCTTGGCGAGTAAATTGATAGCGCTGTCCTGGTCTAAGAGATCTTGAGGCTGATCACTAGGATCCTATTCAGCCTAGCTACCTGCGCTAGGAGGATGAGACATTGTGCGGGTTCCTAAAATAAAAGTGATTACAAGGTTTATTAATACTACAAGATGCTAAGTGGTTGGGAGCTCCTGACGGTGGCTGGTAGACTTGTTGAGAGGTGTCAAGGCGTTGGCCTCAGAGAAGTCAAAGCTGATAAGGTGCTGCACAGATGGAATAGGCCGATAGGTGCTTATTCATGATTTATGTCAGACCTTTCAAAGCTTTCAGAGTGCGCAGGAACCAAAGTTCTTAAGAGGAATCGGGCAACGATGATTTTGTGGTACCTACAATTCGCCTAATGTGAACAAAGAACTAGTATACCAACCAGTACATCCAACACACAAAGACAACCCAAAGTTCATCAAACTGCCATTGAACTGCCCTATGTATAGATGATACCACCATCTACTATCTGCGTTTGTCCAGTGACGAAATTGCTATCGTCGCTCGCCAAGAAGCTCACCAGCTTAGCCACGTCCTCCGGAACGCTTACCCGACCCAAAGCAGTCAGTTCATGAACCATCTTCTTGATGACTTCACCCCTTTTTAGTCCTTTCTTTTCAGCCACACCAGCGTCAATTAACTCCCACATTGCCGTCCCAACGATACCCGGGGCGTATGCATTCACGGTGATGTTGTGCTCGGCCAGCTCCATCGCATAGGCCTGTGTTAAACCGCGGACTGCCCACTTACTCGCGCTGTAGTGAGGTAACATTACGAAAGGTTTGAATGCGACGATGGATGCCGCCGCTATTAACTTTCCTGGGCGATCGGGTCGGCAGTCCCCTTGACTGATGAGTTGCTTGGCTGCTTCTGCGAAGCAATTCTGCACCCCGAAGACGTTGACATCGAACATGCGTTGAAAGTCCTGCTCTGTTAACTCGAGAAGCTGTTTGACTTGCGCTATCCCGGCGTTCGCAATCCTGAGTCGTATTAGATAACATTTGAAAAAGGTCACTGACTCTCGTCAGCCCGATATTGTGCTAGGTTCGACTTACATCGTATTGAGTGGTCCTAGTTCTCGAATGCTGGTCTGTATCATATCCTTCACTTCGTCCCTTTTTGTGACGTCTGCTACAGCAGTACAGGCCTTCCGACCCATGCTGCGAATCTCTTTGGCGACCTCATCGCACCCGGCGCGGTTGGCACTAATATCATTCACGCAGATGTTGTAGCCGTCGGCAGCCAAGCGCAATGCTATAGCCTTCCCGATACCCCTACTTGACCCTGTGATGATTACACTCTTTCCTTCACCGGATTCTCGAGATAGTGAGGAGTATGTTGCTCCAATCGTCTGCCTATTGATCGGACCGGTGGAGATGTTGCTGCACAGGGGCCGCGGCATTGCCCATAGGCTGTGCCGCAACCCAACTTGTCGAACAAAACGCGAACTGATACACTTCATCGTAAACTCGTTCAACCTAGGACTTACAATCCCTGGACGTAACAAACACGGAGCATTATTTAGGGCAATGAAGTTCTGGAGGATATAAGGCATGGCTACCGAAGTTCCCCGCATTCTCACCTGCATATAAGTGCCTGTGCTGCGTCACACTAGTTGTAATTACCCCGAAAACGTATTATATCGTTCCTCGGTGGAACATTAGTTCGAAACGCGAGTTACATATCTAGTCCGCGATACTTCGGAGATTTCTTATTTCTGCTCATATTGTTTAGCGATTATTTTCTGTGCGAGCGGTCAGGTGGTGGTGTAGCAAGTCACCCCTTTTTCTAACTCCTTGGCTGCTTACTGAAGGGAGAACCAATGTTGGTTGATACTAGGGATTAACTGAGGTCTGCATAATAGATATTATTATCTGACTAAGAGGTTTTCATATGGGCGAGGGCAGTTTCTAAGGGGCATGTAAATTGTTCTATGAAATTATTTCGAATGTGGGCGATAGCACATAGGCTCAATGCCGCTAGGGCAGATCCATATGGCCAGAACAGTTCTGACACAAACATAGGGTAACTGAAGGTTCAACACTAAAGTCTAATTGACGTGTATGACTTCAATAGCCTTTTAGTTCAAACTCTCTTCAAAGTCAAATGCCAGGAAGAGCCAGGCAGTCCTGCTGTCCACGCTGCCATTTCCAATATGGATTTTATCAGCAGGCCATGATTACATATAGTTCGTGTTAAGTTCGTGTTAGAATGAACGAATTTGATAACAATGAACGTTTTTTTGAACATGTGTTCTTCCTTTGATAGCCTTATACCGCTTCAATTCTTTTTCGCCTCTCTCATGGTGTGTTATGATACTAAGCAAATGTTAAGTATGAAACAGTGTATATCATTATTTACACCTGTCTCTTTCACATGCTCACATTGGAATAGGCATCATCAGTCAGTAGCAAACTATGTTCACAGTTCAAGGGTATCGTCGCCTTCATCCTTTAGAGCTAAAATATAATTAGTAACTACAATGCGTTGATGCCTCAGCTTCTGGGAGCTATCTTGCTGGGTAACAAAATAGAGATAACTATCGGGGTAGTGCTGAGCTTATTGTCGAGCTGTAAGACGTGTGATATTGCACTTTAGTCTATTAGAACAACTGACTCCAATAAATTCAATGCATTGATCCAGTAGTGATGGCCCTATACCAATGACGTACTCACCAGCAAGGGCCTTAACTGAACATAAATGTCGAGATAATACAACAACATAGCCCTACAGCTTGTATAATGAAATGATTTTGAGTTTCAATTATAAAATCTTCAATGCTATCTAGCAAGTTTAATATTTAAAGGGTTACAGCCTTCTCAACATCGAAAGGTAAGTTACTTCATCTATTTCCTTATGGGCAAGGTATCTTTCCCAACACCCGGCATCATAATTAGTCTATATTGTAGCTTACTAACCTTGAAGGGAAACAAGAGTTTGAGAAGCAGGTAGACAATGTCCGTATATACTATGTTTTACACATAAACGCAGCAACTCGGTTAATGGTAAAGTATAACTTAGAACTTGCATCTATACAATTCCACTGAATGTTCATATTCCTGAGGTCTCAAGAAAATTAACTAGGATGTCTAATATTCCTAACGCAGCACATAGTAAGGCTATCTGAGCCGACAGAGCCGTCACTTTATTCATCAAGGTGTCGGCCACCGTCAAGCAGACGTCGTCTTGGGTTTATAAGAGTTGTTGGCCAAGACTCCTTTTAAATGGAGTACGTGTGGTTACTCGATCGGCACCCCCATTCCTGATTTGGGCAAGTATTACGGGAACATCGCCGATCCGCACTCCACTGATGTGTTATAGTCACGGAGCCTACTTGGCCGACCAATCAGAATGCGGTAGCCAACACACCCATATCAGTCTTGAAACAATACAACATAGTAGAAGATATATTGGAATCTGCCGATTCCCGCCTCCACCCTACATTACTTTCGCGGCTGTGTGGACTAAATCCAGAATATTCCGTTGCAATGGCTCTAAATCGCTCCAATCGGTAGATGGTGAAGACACACGCCTACGACGGTAACATTCAGGTACAATAGCAGTCAGCTCTACCTAGCCAGCAACTGTTCAAAGGGCTTCTACGGAATCTCGAATCTTAGTAAATGATAAGGCTATCTATAATTGAAAAAAAATGCGAGTACTAGATGATGTTGCTAAGGATTTAGTATCTAGTCTGCCGTGTCCATTGGTGGCTCGCTTCTTCGGGAAGGTATTCATGCGCCCATCCTCCCAACACGTTGTGTAGTCATTATCAGCCGACTGACCATTCGCTTCGGTGATTCAACACTTGCAAATTGTAGCGTGGATGGACGCCAAGTAACAATGCCCTCTTGAGTTGATTTGAAATTCATGCACCTCTTGACGCTTCTAGAGAGAAGCACTTCAACATCATTACGCGTAACTTGAGATAGGCAATTGCGCCGCGAGAGTATGGATCCTTAATGGTGAGTAGTCCAACGGGGAAGACTAACCGGGGGAGGGGAGTCGGACGACCGGTCACCTCGTCGACTGATGCGGAGCAGACTGACCGTGCCAGCTTTTGGATCTCGAAAGAGGCACCCACTTATTAGAATCTGGCTGTTCTAGTCATCATCTACCGGACTAATCAGCATGTGCCGCCAAGAGCTTTGGATTCAAATACCCTGGAATCTTGAGGAGCTTGATAAAGCTTAAAGGGCTTGCCAAGAGATTGACGTTTCTACCATTGCAACCTCCTTCCATGCACAGTTAGCGCTCCAATACCAGAACCCCGACACTACTAGTATCTTGGGGAACGTTGGGATAGCCTTTGACTTCTAATTTTGGGGCGACATCAATCTATTTCGATATCGTACTTTTCCGAGTTGTTTCTTTGGTTGAACAACTTGGTTCATGACCGAGAGTTGTTAGAAAGGAACACCTTGAACTAATACTTAGGTACTAGGTACATTCTCTCGAACCAGTTATTCTCTTTACTTCTAACCCAAGACTTCAGTTATACACCTGGAATTTAGATGTTTCGAGTTGAAAGCAAGGTAAGACAGCTAGTGATGCATCAAGAACCACTTTCCCATGGAGCCCTATACACTATGACCCCCCAAATACGACTTGCCTTTATAGGTGCGAATAGGCCGACTACCTTCCTGATGCTTGTTTCTCCGCCTCGGGGGATAGAGATATCCTATCTATCATAGGTATATCCTACTCGTGGCATAGGAGTATAAAGAAGATCACTTCCTCGACGTTTGACGATCTTAACCTATCGACCACAAGATCATCCTCGAGCCAATCTTCTTTCGTACCACCAAGTCTACAAGCATATCCATTCAAAATGAAGTTCCTCGGCAACATCGCCCTCCTGGCCTCTCTCGTCAGCGCTGCCTCCATGGGCAAGCGTGCCTCTCCCCTCGATGTTCAAATCGAGCAGGTCGGCAACTCTGGCCTCAAGGCTACCATCACCAACACTGGTGCCGAGGACTTGAAGGTGCTTAAGACTGGTACTATTCTGGACTCTGCTCCCGTTGAGAAGGTTCAGGTCTTCCAGGGCAGTAAGTCGTATTGTTAATAACTATTCCTGGTAATACCATCCTAACCTCATGTTTGTATAGGCAACCAGGTCGACTTCCAGGGTATCCGCCTTCGCCTGGCTTCCACTGGCTTCGATGAGGAGGCTTTCCAGACTATCCCGGCTGGTAAGGCCATCGAGGTCAACTTCGATGCCGCCGAGCTACATGACCTTGCCGCCAGTGGCGCCTACGACTTCGTTGCTAACGGCGTGCTATCCTATGCCGCTACCGACAGCACCGAGATTGCCGGTGCCGTTCCCTACTCCAGCAACACCGTCACTGCTAACGTCGATGGTGCTGAGGCCGCCAAGGCCCGCACCGCTTTCATGAACAAGCGCACTGTACGTTATTAGTCTATTCATAGTAATACCAGAGACCTCCTTACCGTGGCCCCCCTTAAAGATGTGGTTGTTAACATATAAGCAACAAATAGGCTGTCCAGTCTGACTGCACTGGCACCAAGGGCACTGCTACTAGGACCGCCGTCAGCAACTGCCGTGCTCTCGCGGCTGCCGCCTCGTCGGCTGCCCTGAGCAACACCGCCAAGGTCAGCGAGTACTTTAAATCGACCTCGGTTGGCTCTCAAGTCGCCTCGGTTTTCGCCAAGGTTGTTACAGAGTGCAGCAGCACCACCTCTGGTGTCTCTCGAACCTACTGCTCTGACGTCTACGGCGCCTGCTCCAGCAACGTCCTGGCCTACACCCTCCCCTCTGGCAGCTACATCGTCAACTGCCCTCTGTACTTCAGCGCTCTGCCCGCCGTCAGCGGCACCTGCCACGCTCAGGACCAGGCCACCACCACCATCCACGAGATCACCCACTTGACCCAGATCAAGGGCACCCAGGACTTGGGCTACGGCTACAACGCCGCCACTGCCCTGACCTCTTCCCGGGCTCTGAACAACGCCGACTCCTATGCCCTCTTCGCCAATGGTAAGTAACGCATCTCGAGTTTATTAGGACACTAAACTAATGGCACGTTAGCTATCCGCGTTGGCTGCTAAGCCTATGTAGCGCATCTCTTATGGGGAGTTGCCGCCAGATCTTCTTCAAAATGTGACGAAGCAAAAGTAATATAGCGATGAAAGCAGTCCGTTGTTGGGTTTGATGTCATAGCGTAGCTGTTTAGATAAATTTTTAGCTCTACAGACTAAGCAATATCAATCTCTGGATAATCCTAACCATCTAATTACGCCGGTATCTCTGATCATCTTAAACGTCTCATCAATATCATGTCATCTATTTCTAACTCTAAGCGCGCCTTTCTTGTCGCGGTCGGGATATTGAGAACCTAGGTATAAAATCATATAGAAACCATAAACGCCTCCTAACACCAAGACTCGGGAGGCCAACCTGCAATTTCAAACGCTTGCATCGTCAACTCTAACCGTGTACCCATACCATTTCGAGTTCAAAGACTGCATCTTTGGTGACTGGTCGTTCTTCATTCTTCGCCGACTCTCTGTCCTTGATCTCCTAACGAATGAACGCAGAGTAGGGAGGCAGACAGCGAGTAGGCTGGCAACGATTTCGACGAGCGCCCACACGTCAATAGTATGCGTGATGTTAGCTTTAGGAACGCTCTGCACTAGCTCCAGCGTGATCCACCTGGCCAGCGCGGCTACAATACTCAACGCTGCCACAGCTATCACTAGGGCGAACCCGCTCCATTCTGCTTTCGTCATCCGGTTCTCCATTGTGCGCGCTCTCCGCCCCCGGCTTAGCGTCGTCAGCGCAAAGATGGGAAGGGAGAGGATGACGAGGTCGGTAGAGATATTGGCCACCGTAGAGATGGACACGGATTTAATGTCATGCACAGCGGAGCAAAGATGGCCGTCGATGTTCCAGTTGTTGCTGACGGGGTCACACCATCTCGTCAGCAAGACTATGTGCAAGACAAAGGTGCCCACGGCGTAAAAGGTGGCAAAGGCAACAATGAAACGTGCCGTACGGGTCTCCATCAACTTCAAAACGCTCGCGAAGAAGGCGATCAAGGCAAACTTGGCGGCCCACAGCGCAATGTAGATAAAGAAGAGCGAGATCCAGGAGACATAGAGCAGGTGGGCAGATAAGGGCCGCGGGACGCTGTAGTAGAGCTCGCTTGGCGGATAGTGAACGTATCTTTCCCGTAGGGTGTTTTTCCACGCGTTAATGCTAATGAGGACAAGACCGGACAGCCACGAAAGGACCACGAGGCCATCGGATATGTTGCGGCTTAGGGGCTGAGGTTTGGCTTCCTGCCAGCGAAGCCAGAATCGGAGGATAATGGGTATTAAGGCTAGAGTCATAGCCACCCAGTCAATGGCTATGAAGGCCGCTAGAACAGATGTTAGTTTCCCTTCCCAGCGTGGGAAATGATCAGCATACGTACGTAATGGTATGTCTATGTCATGATAGACCATGTTGATACCGACGGTCTGGCAAAACTTTGTAGTGTGTCGTAGGTGTCCAATATGTACGTTTCAAATGGATTGCCTAGAGGCGTAGTCGAATACCTATATATGAGGCAGACACCTCTACGGTCGTTGTCGGTATCGAAGTAAGCAGAACTGAAACATAGTCCCAACCTTTCCGAAAGTATCGCCGTGATGCACCCTGGTTGTAGTCGATTCAGCCTTTCTCAGGCCATCGGGGGCTATAAATTGTTATAAATGGTACAGACTGGAGGAAGTTGTCATGTTGAACTGTGAAGACCCCTGAAAGCGGCAACCGCCCCGGTCTTGGTACGCAGACGACCCAGGGCCACGTTTTGAAGCTTAACCATGACGCAGTCTGACTAACTCTCGCCATCGCGTCTTGGGTCCAATAGCAAGGGGAGATACTGATTATCTGAGTATGCTATGCTGAGGTGATAGAGTAGAACATGCTTGGGTGTGAATGTGCACCAGTGCTGAGACATGCAGATTTTCTATTATTATGGCCATTGGTTGGGACAATCCGGGAACCCCGAAAACGGTAGAGACCCCTGCCCCTTAATGGTTATCCATACCCAGGTAGGATCAGCAAAAGTTATTAACACTAATAATAACGCCTTCGAATATAGGTACAACGATGTATTTGAAGTATGTATGCTCTCATCTGAAACACCTTGTTCGTTAAAGGTAAATACAGTACGATTGAGGTGAAACGGAGTGTTACCTACAGCGACTGACCTGTACCCTTGGCTGTGAGTTCTTGATGTCCTAAATAGGTATGTGGGCCTTACTTCATTTGGGCCCTGTATCCCAGTACCCTAGCGTCGGGATCGATAGGGCTGCTAGCAACCCATCTCGACTTTAAGGTGAGGGAGTCTCGCTTCTGCTAATAAAGGTGTACCAAATCTTGACACTAGATAGGAGGTCTCGGTACATACCTCTAGTAACGAGTTTCCTAGGCTCTCTAGGAACACTCCAACGTCGAGTAGTTTATACTTGGGTTTCAACAAAGGACAACACAACTACAAATAGTTCGAAATCCAAGGAAAAACAACATTTGATTTAGAAATGAATAAGCAATACTTCTAGGACTTTTATTTTACCATTCTTACCAAATCTGATGCTGTGTAAGCCTATACTGTAGTTAGCGTAAGGGATTAGCAAAGGCATATATACGCACGTTGTGACCGGGCTAGTCCGATTATTCCGGCCAGTGTTTTCTATGGAACAAATGCTACATACATATGTACAACCTTGTATCCGGGCTTCTGTCCGGATAAGCCCTAGCATGGGTGCAGATCTCAAATTGTCGTTCATAGGCCAGGGCAGTACGGCCAGGGCTACTTGGCAGTGTGAATGACCCAAGCAAACAGCCACAACAGATGACGACTGAAAAGAAGAACCAATTGCTAACCCCAGCGGAATTGCAAGATGGAAGACCAAAAATAATAGCACGGTCCAATGCGTCTCTTCATCCTATTTATTCCGTCTCCTCCTCATTTTGAGGGTGCTGACCACGGTTAAGCTGAAATGCGCTGACTAATAACTAGGCTCTTGATCCTTTGGCGCAGCCACTGACCCAGACAGCGCGTGATTTGGTCTACGCCACCTTCATTAAACATATATTCGCTAGGTAGATTGCTTGCTTCTGCAACAAGATGAACGTAACAGGATATATCGTAGACTATAGGGGTCGCGCCTCGATCGTCGACCACTCATTGAAAAAGTACGCACTACTGAAATTGACCTGTATTGAGCGCGAAAAAAGAATCAAGGAAGTTGTCTGTATAAGACTCACAGAGTTCCATTATGAGAATCATTCATGCGCTTACAAGTCTATGAACAGCTATCTAAATGGCTCTCAGAAAGATCTCACGCTAGTCTAGTGTATGAAATATGCAGTAACGAGGCTTGAACTAACAAGCTTCTGAGCCACTTAAGAGTGAGTAATAGCGAGTGGCGCACAGCCAGACGTTCTTCAGTATCAACTAGGTTAGGATAATCGCATCGTCGTTCGTTCGGAATGATCCGCAGAAGCTGGCCAACCAAGAGCGCAATCTGTCCATGCCGCCATCGTTCTTTTGCTCACCGCATATCGAGCGGTCAACTCTGATGAAACCATCGTCGGAACTAACCTGATGGCTATTGGAGATCGATCTAGAAGGTTAAATATAGTCTTAGTTGAGGCTTACACTAACTAGTAGAAAATATTCAGGAATAGCTGCTTATACATAATGCTTATGAGCTTGGTGACCCTAAGATTATATCACGGAATGGCACGTTTCGATTCTCTTGGATTTATTGTAGGTATAGCATGTATAAGTTATGAGTAAACGAAATTACCATCCGCGGCATACTGAGCTTTCAACAACTAGGCAAATAATCAGTTAGGGGCGGTGTTCGTACTCATTTAGCTCCTCTAGAGTCACCCATATGTGGAGGAAAACAAGACCCCGTTGTCGCCGTAGTCACTTATTGTGTTTACCTGGCGATGATAAGTCTATATTTTAAAATTTACTATGTACGGGCACAAAGTAATCGTGGGCGTGCATTTTTAACAGTAAATTCTGCAGAACACATTATCCTTACTACATTGTATGAGTATAAAAGCCACGAAATCTCTATCTGGATCAGTATAACACCATATATGTCGTCTCTGGGCGCTTAAATTCAATTGTTGTCTCACCTTCGCAGCTACATTATGTATGGTACTTTAACTTAATAGGTGCACCTAATGGCGCTGTGGCTCATACCGGCGAGCCTAGACATCAGCCATGTAGGCACATCTGCGCTTATCGTGTCGTACCAGTATTTCATAGTGCAATCAAATGGAACAGCCATGGATGAAGTTCTCAAGCTAATCCAAGCCATCACCAGTCACCATAATATCTGGTCCCTTCCTACAGTTGATACAGCACATTATATCACACAAAGACGGATGATATGTACTCAGCTGGACCCTTCACCGCTTATTAGCTTCATACTACACATATTGAAGTTTTTGGGGGAAGGAAATGAGACCTAGACCTAGGCGGTAAAGGAGAGGCGTTGCTTTTAGTAACATTTTTTTATACGGAAAGTAAGACATAGGGCCTTCACCACATTCCAATACCTTAGGCATGGATCACCATGTTTGCACACTCAATCAAGCCGTACTTTTGTATCTCAGTGCCCAATATATGAGTTAATACTCTTATTATCAATCTGGGCTACGAATTAATATCAAGTGAAACTGCAAGCCCATAATAGCTTGCTAAGCAGACTCCGCTACACATCTGACAGATCCTGCTATACAGCGCGACATAGTGCAGATTGAACTTTTTAGTAAATACCCATAGACGACGTGCAGATATTCTGCCGAACCGGCTGCCTTACCACTGATTCCAAATATGACTAGGCATGACAATCCTCATAACATCCCAGTGCCTCAGCGCACTCTGATGGTGCCATTTGGCAAGCTTCTCGGTCTCGTTGGCTCTGAGAATTCCCACTTCGTCGCGGGTTGAGAAAGTCGACAGGGGCACTTCATGCTTCGGGACAAGGAATTGCCTTCTCGATATACTTTGAAGGTAATCCGCTTCCACAGGGTTTCTGAACGTGACCTTCTCACTACCCTTTGTGCAGAAGATCATCACGTTGTCAAAGTCGCGGCCTACTTCTTCGACCGTCTCCTTCGAAGGTGCCTCATTCTCTCTGAAAATACGGCAGGAAGGGAAGATGTTCCTTACGGTGTTAACCACGATGCTGAGAGACGGAAGCGTAAAGTCACCAGCGTAATTCTGTATAGGTTAGTCGCATGAAACTGGGGCTTATCTGATGACCTACAATGACTATGACTCCGGCTGGCTTCAGCATGTCTTTGAGCCCCGCTAGGAAGGTGTCAGTGAATAGATCCACCGGCTCAGCACCGCCGGTGAAGACATCATGAACAATATAATCATATTGCTCATGTAGTGTTGGTGCGTTTAGCTGGCTCCAAGAGACGACATCCTCGATCACGGCAGTGTGATTCGATGGGAGGCCGAAATAATTGCTGGCGAACTTGTAAACCACGGGGTCGATTTCAACGATTGTAGTGTCAATGCCGTGAGCAATCAAGGCAGAAGGAGTAGTGCCAATTCCGAGACCACTGAGTTGAAATTAGCGGAGCTGGAAGGACGAAGATGAGAAAATAGAGACCCACATGTTGAGGGCATGAGCCTCGTTATCAGGAACCTTTCCAGGTACCTGCACAAGTCTGATAGCTTCAAGCTGCGTGAAGACACTGTAGACAGGCTCGGCGACGATGTTTCTCCCAAGCTTAGTCCACTCGCCGCCTAACAGGCTGTGATCGCACCTCATGACGCGGTACCCGTCAACATGGCTGTCTAGGACCGAGATATAGCCAGTATTGGATTCCCACCGATCAACTAGGGACCAGCCGTTGGCGTTGAGGGTAGAGTTTAGGGAAGCAGTGGCTGATTCAGTCATGAGATGGGTGTTGTAGAAGGCCGCGTGCAGTATACCAGGAACGGCGTACCGCAATAGCTGTGACCGACCCATGATGGCGTATGTAGCTGCTAGCACGAATTCCAAGGCCATGCGAGTCTGCATAAGCGACGATCCAATCTGTTCTACAAGCTGCTTGAAGAAAGCCGTCTCAGAGTATCGAAACAGCGTAAACGAGACAAGGCCGGGAGCCGAGGTTGCGATAGAATTGGGCAAGCCGCTCAGGTCGGCTTCCTCTAGAATGTCTGCAATACACGAGGTGCTGACGACGACGAGGGGGAAGAGTGTCAGGGCCTCTGTAATGGCGGGGCCGTATTTAACCCCAAAGAGGCTGCTCAGAGCGAAGAGATAAAATTGAAACATGGGAATCTGTAGAGCTATCAGGGGTAATATGGTGATAGTCTTGATTGGCAGGGCTCGGGTCAAAGCCAGGTTACCTGCCCAGCCAACAAACAGCCCAGTCCACACAACATATTGGTGTAACCTGTTGGCAGCAATCTGACCATAGACAGGTGATAATGTCAGGACGGAGACATTGGCATAGACAGCAGTGAGTGTGATCAAGGCCGCTGCCTTGCCGTACACGGCGACTTGTTGTGTAGCCCAACGAGACCAGGTATCATTCTTGGCATGGCCGGCGAGAAGTTTGAGTTCATTCTCAAAATCTTCTTTTGTCTCTGGGGGTTTTTGACCAGCCTGGGCACCTTTCTTTCTTGACACCTGTTTCTTTGAAGCCATGGCGAGGGAGGTGAGGAAGGGGTTGACTGGTCTATTACGAAAGAACTTGGATCCAGTACTATCTCATTACACAAGCAATATGTTATAACCGGCAAACGAGGACTATCATTGACAGCGAGCTCTCAACAGCCGGCTGTTAGAACTCTTGGGATTTCCCATTGGCACATGTGTAACACTAGAATAGGGAAATGGGACAGATATGTCTTGGTATTGCAGTTGTCACCAACCAAATGAACACGGGGGGTTTGTTTCAGTGGAATTGTGGCGGTGTCATTTTCGAGCTGTGGCGGTTATAGATGTCATTACTGACGTGATTGCCTCAGCCAGCTTGGGGAACGAACCGTTGTGGAGCACCTAAGCCACAGTTGGGTGCAGTAGCATCTATCTACACTACAGGTAGGCGGGTACCCTGCATGTGGTGACCTGGGAGTATGTACAGATAACATTCATGTCACCTTTGTTGCTACACTCCGAGTCCTCTGTCAAACCCCCTTTCGCTAGGCCGCACTCCTTTTGTTGAGTAACAAGGCAGTTCGTGCGGAATGGATGATGACGATTTCGGCGCAGACGCAGATTTCCTCTCTGCGCTCGCCTTCTCAGCTCCTCAACCTAGAAACAATCCAAGCCAACCTAGATCACAGCCTACGAATACGAATCATGGTCCGCAACAGCCTACTCCTCAGAGGATACAACAGCCCACTCCCCAACGTCTAGACAAGCGGCCACCTCCCAGTGCATCTACCTCGACCCCCAAAATTGTTCAGCCGACACCGCAAGCCCTCCCACAGCGATCTTCCGGCTCTTCTATCCTCGTCTCACCACGTCAAAAGGGCAACCCTGTGTTGGCCGCTCTGCGATCTCTACCTTGGGAATACAGCGATATCCCGGCTGATTATGGCCTGGGATTGACCACATGTGCTCTCTTCCTGAGCCTCAAGTACCATCGCCTTCACCCAGAATATATCTATACGCGAATTCGCAATCTGCAAGGGAAGTACAATCTACGCATCCTGTTAACTATGGTCGACATCCCGAACCACGAGGACTCATTACGTGAGCTGTCTAAGACATCCCTGATCAACAATGCCACTGTGATACTATGTTGGTCTGCTGCCGAAGCCGCGAGATATCTTGAGCTCTACAAATCCTACGAACATGCCAACTTTGCCGCCATCAAGGGACAGCAGGCCACCAGCTACGCCGAGAAATTAGTCGAGTTTGTAACGGTACCCAGAGGCATCAACAAGGCCGATGCTATCTCGCTTGTCAGCGCATTCGGCAGTATCAAGAACGCCGTCAATGGCGATCCCGAGCAAGTCGCCATCATTGGTGGCTGGGGAGAGAAGAAGGTCAAGAGGTGGTGCAGTGTGGTGGAAGAGCCCTTCCGAGTCCAGCAGGCCGCTAAGAGGCAGATTATCTCCGGCGAGAGTAATACAGCACTAGACCAGGCATTACCAATTGGCCGAGTCTCTCTGAGAGACATGGCTAATTTATCTGCGAGCGCATCGCGGAAGAGCGCCAGCGCAACACCACAACCCCAATCCGGGAAATCTACTGCACCCATCACCTCTCAACCTCCGGATGTCCATATGGATGACGAAGAAGAAGCCATGTTGGCGGCGGCTATCGAAGAGTCAAAGAAAACTGCTGCTCAAGAAAGAATGCGGGCGTCCGATACGGCCTCGAGTCCCACTAAACGCAAAGCTGACGAGCTCAGTGGTGGTATTGCGGCTGCACTGGCACGACTCCGAGAGAAGGGATGATACGCAAGCACTGAACTTCACGATTCAAGCGAACTAGAATCTAGCTGCTTCCCACTCCTGAATGACACCGGACCAAGTAGGGCAGAAAAAAAATGAGTGATATCGATCAGAGGAATTTCACTCAGCCTTGCCCCTAGGTATGGTAACCGAGGTCGCTATCCTAGTGGGTCAGCGCCCTCTCCTCCACCGATACGTCGGACGCTATATTCGAGGATACGTTACGTACGTATTAGATGCAGAAATGTGATGCAGTAGTTCTGCTCGATCTATTTGCATATACCTAGTGGAGTTACATGGGCGGATAGCATCATACGAGCTTTGACCGTGCCTACAGGCATGGCTTGTGAAACCTAATTTGGCGGCGGCGATTGCATCCTGGCAATGTACCCCTCGGTGCCTGACGATATTTTTCACGGCAATGCAAGAACAGGGATAATGATATATGTACCAGGTCGGTCTGGCCGTGATACTATTGCTACCTTGGACATTCGCCTTCTACCGATTCACGTGCTGGGGTGCGCGATACCGTATGTTTGACTTTGAATCTTGGGTGATCGGAATTGGCTTATGAAAGAAAGCGCTACGGATCAACTTGAATCAGTCATAAGATAGCTATCAAGACCTTTTGTGACGTCTTTATGTCGGCTGTTTGGGGGACGGGAAAGCTTGGCACGCCACTATCAAAAATCAATTAAGCATGGAGCATGGTCCAGGACCCTGGTCTCGCAAACAGAGGTACACAGCAAATGAAAAGACAAAAGGGCTCGACGAGGTGCAGAAGACCTCTCTCTTTAATGCATACACGATGCGTTGTGCCGCCCGAGAAACTCAGTCTTTCTTCATTGTCTACACATCAACGTTCAGTCGTCTCTATCAATTCTTTCTCCTCCATTGTCATACAACAGATTACTTTGTATAACAAAAGGCCAGTGTGTACTTACTATACTCGGTGATCACGGGCAGTTGATCAACATTTATTTCCCCGCATGTCAAGGAGGCTTTTGCTGTTAGTGGTCGGCAAGACTGCGGCTTCTTCCCCGCATAATCAGCCACCCGAGAAGATGCATACATCCAATGTGGTAGCTCCTCAATAGTCTAGTGTAAGCTCTGCTCCAGCGTTTTAACTTGAACAATATATCATCAAATTTGCTGGTTTTCCTTGTGAGGCAGGTAATCAAACAAACTGCCAGCATCCTCAATCAGGACAGAGAGTGCCTCATCGGGCCGTCTCTCAAGAATCTATAATAATAACAGCCTTCTTTATCATTGACCGCCAGGTTACCCCTCACAACACCTTGGAAGCTGCCTTAGTATTCATCGCATTTCGTCATGAATGGCTCAATGATCTGCACGTTGCATCCTGTATGCGGAAGGTTGTATTTGCCCAAAAGTTACTAACTCGGGTCAGTCTGTT
The DNA here is from genome assembly GCA_023159215.1 of Xylariaceae sp. AK1471. Taxonomy (NCBI): domain Eukaryota; kingdom Fungi; phylum Ascomycota; class Sordariomycetes; order Xylariales; family Xylariaceae; species Xylariaceae sp. AK1471. Next base: position 76,637 of record JAJKLI010000025.1, read on the forward strand.
GGCACCAAAAAAGCCACTGCCAGGTTGGGATAAGAGGTTGGCCGAGCGTGATATTTCCTTCGGCCTATGATGTTGCCATTTACCTATGTGGCGTTGTCCAAGGCGTCCGTATGCCGTATGCCGTGCAAGTACCGAACCACGCGCATATTTGACGCCATCATGAAAGGGGGAGGTATGCCTGTTCCATGACTTGATCGTTCACAATGTGAGGCTCGAGTAGTCTGGATACCACATGGTCTTCTCTTGTGTCTCACACACTTCGGAGAATCGGCTCCAACGTGCTCGAACTTCTCACCTCGTGCCTGGGTCTTCTGTTGATCATCGAGTTGCACTGCAGCTACTGGACCTTCTCTGTGCTCAGGTGATCGTCGCAGCTAACCTTTGAGGCTAGCGAGCCTCAGGGATTCCCCTACCCAGCGTTACATCACCTCTTGAACCTACTTCTAATTACCGGTAATGAGACCCAGCCAGCCAGCCCTCGGGCTAGTGACCCTACCTCCTTACCTGCCTGCCTGCCAAGGCCATCCCGCCTTGCTCCGTTTATTGGGGTGCTAATTGGGAGGGAAGTCATCATGGACCTGGACCAAGGCACACACTGTGAGTTCACAGGCACTACGGACGAAAGAAAGTCGTTCGGATGGGTGGGGGGAGGCACAATGCGTCTTTATGCTTAATCCACAACTCGTTTACCAGGGCTGTGGTCACATTCCATATGTTTATCATGCTAAGAAAAACTATATACATATTTAATATATAAGACATGGACATACCTCCCACCCGTCCGTCTTCCCGCTGGCTCCTCTTCTTATTACTCTAGTAGCTGTATCGTTTTCCCCGGGGCTCGAGTCAGCCTGTTCGTTCCTTGGCGCCGCTCTCTGCTGCACTGTATGTTAATATTCTTATTGCATAATAGTTAATCATGTATCGCTACTCCTGGGCCCTCGCCGCCCTGAGCTCCATCTCACCGGCCCTCGTATCTGCTTCTCCCCTGGCGTCTCGTGCCCCTAGCTACGTCACACAGCAAGACAGACTCGATGGTGTCAAGGAAGCCTTCCAGAGGGCTTGGGATGGCTACTACGAATACGCGTTCCCCAATGACAGTCTAAATCCCATCTCAAAGACTTACACCAACGACCGGTAAGAAATCGAAAATAGTTTTCCCTTGTAGGAACTCTGTGCGCTAATAAAGAGAATAGAAATGGGTGGGGCGCAAGTGCAGTCGATGCTCTTTCTACTGCCCTGGTCATGGGGAATGACAAAGTTGTCAATCAGATCGTAGACCACATCAAGACGATAAACTTCAATCAGACAGTAGCGGGTGCCGAGCAGGTCTCACTCTTCGAGACGACAATCCGCTATCTCGGTGGGATGGTCTCCGGTAATTCACACCCCCCCTCCCTCAGCCCTATTTATAAATTTGATTCGTACTGAACATGAAATAGGGTATGACTTTCTCACTGGTCCCTTCAAGGGGACAGTTGATGACGAATCGGTAAAGACGATCTTAGACCAGGCCGTCACTCTAGCCGATCTACTCAGCGTCGCCTTTGACACCCCTAGCGGCGTCCCAATTAATGATTTAATTTTCAACGGGCCCAACGGGCCCGTTACGTCTGATGAAGACACGAACGGGATCGCTACCATAGGAACTTTGATTCTCGAGTGGACTCGCCTGAGCGATCTGACCGGCGACGACAAGTACGCCAAGCTGGCACGGGCCGGCGAGGACTACCTCCTCAATGTGAAGAACCCTGAAGTCGGAGAGCCCTACCCCGGCTTGATTGGTACCAACGTTTACGTCGCGGACGGCACCTTCGCTGATGGGAGCGGTGGCTGGAACGGCGGCACTGATTCCTTCTATGAGTATCTGATCAAGATGTACATCTACGACTCTGAGCGCTTCGGCGTGTTCAAGGATCGCTGGATTGCTGCCATCGATTCGAGCATCAAGTATCTGGCCTCTCACCCTTCGAGCCGCCCAGAGTTTACGTTTCTAGCCGCTTATAATGGCGCGGGCAAGGACAAGCTTAACTTTGTTTCGTCCCACCGTGAGTTGCAGGAATCGCCGCAGTTTAGTGAGACTGATTGACTGACATGTGGCTTTAGTGGCCTGCTTCGACGGAGGCAATATCATCCTCGGCGGCCTGACGCTAGACAACAAGGACTACGTTGATTTCGGCCTCAAGCTCGTCGAGGGCTGCCACGAGACGTACATCGGCACGTTGACGGGTATCGGTCCTGAGAGCTTCCGATGGCAGGATAGCGAGCTAGCCGCGAACCTAAGCAACAACTCGCCGGCGCCGAGCGACCAGGCCGACTTTTACGCCAAGGAGGGGTACTGGATCACCTCGTCGGCGTACATACTACGCCCCGAGGTCATCGAGAGCTTCTACTACGCGTACCGGGCCACGGGCGACACCAAGTACCAGGACTGGGCGTGGGACGCGTTCTTGAACATCAACAAGACGTGCAGCGCCGGCGTCGGCTTCAGCGCCATCACCGACGTCAACGCGCCCAACGGCGGCGACTTCTACGACTCCCAGGAGAGCTTCTGGTTCGCCGAGGTCCTCAAGTACAGTTACCTGATCCAGGCCGGCGACGCCCCTTACCAAGTCAGCGCCGACCACGACAACCAGTGGGTCTTCAACACCGAGGCGCACCCTGTCAGGGTCGCTGGGAAGCCCATCTGATTTGAGTATATTACGGTTTTATGATGGGAGAGGCTATAGTGTTAGCTTGGCGGACATTGTCTTCTGCTATGCTACCGTACCTCATTGCATGGTTAGGCGTTATTTGATTACCTAGTTCGAGCGTCATAGTTAATGATACTCTTATTTTGAATAACCGTATTTTTCTGGCATGACTCGTTTTCTTGGTATTTTCTTCCTCCCGTGAACATGAAATAGAGAATGTGAGCAGTGAGTAGGTACGACAGGGCGACGTCTCTATAACTCCGATACTAAGAGATTAGCTAAGCTTTTCCTCTTGCTATGAAGATATTGTGTATTATTGCGATGTCAACAGTTTCTAGCGAGATAAGTGCCCAACCTATAGTCGTAAATCTTGTGAGTAACTTCCATCCCATACCGCCATCTCGGTCCAGTGTTTTAGCGCCGTGTGGTAGAACTTCTCCTTACTTTTTTCTGCTTGGTTTATTCTGCTTGAATAGAAAGTAGATTTGCCTATGGATTTATATGGCATATGATCACGACATAGGGGCCGTTTTTCCTCATGTTATTAGCTTGTTCGTTGCTGAAGTTGAGAGCGTCAGGGTGCTCAGGTCGGTCAGAAATACTTGAGGCTGAGAGCTAAGGCCGACGCCATTCGCTCTATTAGAGTAATCCCACCCTGTGCAGATCAAAACCTCTAACGTAGCTGAGAGACTTCTATAATTTTCTGTTCGTCAGAGGTAGAGAGAAGGTGCAATGTTCTCGCTTCTCGACAGCGCATATGTATAAAGAGATGGGTTTGATTATTATTGGAATATCCGCATGCATACCCTATAAAGCCATTGTACTATTACAAATTACAATCACGCCCCCACACCGACTGAAGGCTGGGGTGTGTAGACATTGATCTAGAAATGCACAATTGTCCAAGCAATATACCGGTAACTCCCAAGCGCCGCATGTCAACTAAAAGCGATACGCCTCTAGAAAGGGTGAACGGCCAGCCTATTGCCTATGCCGATGATCATTCCTTCCGAGAATGTCACGTACTCTCATAATGTTGCCCACTCCGCCGAGAGCGAGCATGGCTCCGGAGAAAATGATCACGTCGATGCTGATAAGCATCTCGCTGATCTGGCCGCTGGCCGCTGGCAATACTCCCCACGCCTTGCGCCGCGGCCGCGAATCCCTATAGCACGCCCAGGTCAGCCCGTGGGGTTCGCTTCTGGAGCTCGAAATTGATACCGACCTACGTTGGACTCCAGCCACCGGCGAAGATGCCGTATAAGAAGGCGAACGCACAGAGCGTGCTGTACGTATCCAGTGCTACTGCTCCCGGCCTGGGGTTTCACGCACGGTCGGAGGCAGTAGATGGATGGAAGCGACAAGGTGGCGGTGATGAAGAACCAAGCTACAGGCATGGTCCGAGGTCCGTACTTGTTCAGTCCCCAGGTTATAACGACACCAAAAAGGCAAATGCAATAATAGCCTCTCCCCATGTTACAAGTAAACATGTGCCTTAACAAGGCGGCGTAACATACGGGATGACGACTCCGCTCAAAGCGGCACCGCTCTCAAGAATACCAAACGCAATGCCCTTCCGTTTGATGAACCACTCATCCAGAAAAATGATGGTCACCGCATTGACAATGCTGGCGCTGAGGCTGTATAGGATACCCTGAGTCAGCAGTAAATGCCAAACTTACTTGCAAGGCTGATGCGAGAAGTGCAATGCAACATGTCACGACCCTCGCAATAAGCGTATGTCGTCTATAATATTGACATCGCTGCAAGGTCATGAAGACAATGGGACTCGACAGGTTGTAGCGCCAAGGCCTACAAGATATAACAAATTCAAGTATAAACTACATATTAGATTCATCATAATCCAAGACCTTATAGCCCTAGGATTTAGTTGAAATAGTCCCATGCTAATAATAACCTTCGTGTTGACGCTCCGCCCGCCACCGGAGGGTGCTAGTGACAGGTACAGTTACACCCACCATCTTAAAAGATTACCCACAGCTGTCAATATGCATATTCATGTAGCCAAGGCAGCCAAGATCACCGGTGCCACCAAAAGAATTCAAAGCTAAAAAGTAGTCAACTAGGAGGGGTGGGATACCTACCAAGCAGCGGACAGAGTGATTGAGGCCCCCTTCATTACCAGCAACTATTCATGTTCCTATGCTTAATAGAAACTAATAATAATAAAATAAAGAATAATAATATATATAGTTTAAATGAATGAGAAATATAGTAATAGATTTCTATAAATTTTCACATTAAGTTGGATTCAGTATATGTTTTTTCGCTATTTCAAACTTTAGTAGGAGTGCGCGCATTTCATGACTGGGTGCCTCACTTATTCTACCCACTGGATGCCTACGGTCTTCCCAGTGAATTATGGATCGTCGAATTCGAGTGCTTATGCCATGGTCAAATGTTTGTGTAATCAGTGAGATACGGACATTTTCTAGGTATAGGACATGTAATATATGCCTCGTATTGATAATATCTAGCCATCCCAATAATGTTCTTAGAGTTGCGCCACATTATTGCTATTAAGCCACTATCTCGACCACTAGTACATTGCAACGGTACTCGTATGTGGAAATCTATCAGTCTTCCCGCTTCGCCTTAGGCTTCATCGTCTTCGTCGCAGCCTCCACGGCGATATCCTTCGCATCCTGATTAGAATCACGCACAAACTCTTCCAGATAAGTTGGGAGTTTCTCCAGCTTATTATACGGGCCCGGCATGGGTTTACCGAAGGTATAGTGTACAGGCACTACACCAGTCCAGACACGATCAAGCAAAGCAGCGTTCTCGAGGTCGGCCTTGTCATCACTTGGCATCCCGCTCCGAATCTTGGCGCTGCCAGATGCGATTCTTACGCGCAGGACGCTCGTGCTCTGCAGCTCGGCCCCGTTAGGCGGGACCCGCGTGTGACGGTAGCGATCGTGCACGACGCTGTTCGTGATCAGTTCCATAGCCCATAACTTCTCCTCGAGGTCTGTGACAATCTCGGCGTGCCCAAAGAGCACCGCCGACCGGTAGTTGTAGCTGTGTGAGTTGGGCGTCAGCGAAAGCACCAGACCGTCGTTGTGGCTTGCGCCCACGGTGATCGGGAGCCCGCTGGCCTCGGCTTCATTTCCTGATTCGCCATTGCTGCTACTTTTACGAGACAGGTTGATGAGCCGCGAGGATACGTAACCGTGTAGATACAGCTCGAGCACATCGCCTGTATCGGCGCTCGGCCGGGCGAAAGACCCCATCTGGCCTATCATGGGCAGCATCTGCGTGCATAAAACCATATTAGTCAGGATCCTCAAGTCCAGCTTCCCTGGATCTGCCAATGCACAATCCTGCTAAACCCAGACAAAGGGCGTTGATTTTGGCTGATGAATCGAGAAACAACTCGGACCAAGAAACAAAGTATGAGGGACTTTTATACACACCATGGGGAATGGCGAGTCTGATACAGTGAAGGAGACATGCAGGATGGGACAGGTGTTGACGAGTTGGTGGATCGTCTCCAGAGCGTATGTAGCTTTTCCAGTATGTCAGTTGACAGGAACATGAGTGATGAAACTGCGTTCGCGAATTGCTTTACCTCGAACATCATATCGGTTGACCTTGCTATAAGGCTTCGTTGGGTATTGTAGCTCCTCAGAAGGCATCTTGAATGATCTAACCTTCGATTTTCTCTTTCTGTAAGTCGGCGACGATGAAGTAAAAGATTCTAAGATGCAGGAACGGAGTTGTGTAACTAGTATGATAGACAACGCACACTTAAGTAAACAAGGGGACAGGTTCGTTATGTAACCGCTCCAGGGGCAGTATAGGATAGTTGAGTCAGTGAAGGCTTTTATATGTGGTTCGAATCCATGACTCTAGATGCCTATCACAGCCAAGACGGTGGTCCCTACGCCCTTCGCAGCTACGTATCTTTCAGTGTTGAATACATGTAGTCTCGAGGACGTCTAGGCCGAGGACATATACAGTCAAGGGCCGCTTATGGAAGGTTTGAATTGTAAATCGTCTCATTGGTCGATGAGCGGTTCCCCGTTGACTTCCCCGCCTGGCTGGCTATGAGAGTACGAGCCGTTCTATTCCTAGTCGGGCATGTTCACCCGAGCCAAACAGATACGTTCAAGTTGAAACTCATTGTATCGCACAATCAAACTAGCAGTGTGAATTCTGGGGAAGTTGTTTGCGAGTCTAAAGAAACTTATCAACCCGACATCGCTCTATGACTATTAAGTAGTTATGTTCCGTACCGATCACGGTCTGTAAATATCAAAGTGTGGCTGAAAATCGATCCTTGAAAATCCACAGTCATAATCTTATCGCATCAGCCACACAAGTCCATGCTCCACCAAAAAAACGCAGCCCTGAGGTGCATTACAACGTGCATGCATCGTAGAGAGTGCTGAACAGCTAACCTGTGCATATCTCTCTCACCACGACGTCCCCCGTCATTCCGACGATACTTCGCCCAAAATGGCGAAGAAAGGTACGACCCTCAAAGTTATTGGCCCTCAACTCCTCCCAATTCGAGAAGAGTCGGGAAAATAAAGAAGTAAACCAAGCTAACCAACCTGCGCTGCCATGCGCAAAACAGTCAAGTCTCGTGTCATCTCAGTTCGCCTCATCTCCATGGCCATGACGGGCTTCTTTTACCAATTCTCGCGTCCGCGGACGTCCCGGCCCATGAGCATGCTGAAATATGATCCCGTTGGTACGACTCCTATCCATCATCCCCGGAGCCCAACCCACAATCACACGTAGCCGACCGCAGCCCACCCACGACAGAAGAATGGAATGTAGTTCTCTACCTCGATCGAAAGTCTGCTAATATGAAAATATATAGTGCGGAAAAAGGTGCTGTTCCTAGAACAGAAACGGAAAGGAAAATAGGCTATAAGGACCATAGATGTACGATACGCTTGGAACCACCATCGAGGACGAGTGTTCCCCGCTCCCACTGCGTCTTTCGCATCGAATACGGCCCATACTAGATGACAGTAGGCTAGACATCCAACTGCGTGTCCAGCGCTCTTAACGGACCAGACGAGACACACGAAGAACATTCACCATGTATACATACTTGTACTATAGACAGCCAGTCTTCACAATCCGTCATACAGTCCATGGGGCGGCGCAGAATACCAAGATAAATACATATCACTGAGTATAAACTCTGCCTTACATGAGCAATCAGCTATCTTTGACCCATCTCTGACACACATCACCCCCCGAAACATTGTCATTTCTTGGGACAAAGCAAATCTTGTCATGATTACACCACACACAATCTGTTGGTCGGCAAACTGTAGCACCATGGGCCACAGCAAACCGCTAAGGGATAAAGCCAGGCTTTGGCAAAACTGGTCCTGCATCAATTCCTGCTGCATACAGCATGGGTAGCCGTGCGTCTCAAGCAAAAGGATGAAGAAGGATGCGATTCAAGTGGCAAGATTCTGGATAGCTTGCTGGTTCGCAAGGGCATTATAATCGGAGGCCAAATGGGCTCAGATGGTATTCCCCGGTTTCTGATGGCGTCCTCGAACCCTTTAATAATGTAGCCGAAGTCGAGCTGGTAGAGCTGGTAGAACGACTTTGTTTGCCATAGGTGATGATGGAACGCTCCCGTCTTTCCAGTGGTCCGCCCCTCCTTGGTCCGTGCTGGGTCTGCGTCTGTATTGGCTTGTTTGCAAGCTTTTCGGGGATTGAATCGTGAAAGTACTCCGACATGGAACGGGACAGTTTTGTTCTCAGACCACTACTTCTTTGCTTTTTTTTAGGAGGCTGTGTGTCCCTTCCCTCGGCGTCCTCTGTCTGATATGTTTTCGCCTGACTTTTTTTCCTCTTCTCGGGCATCAACGACATTTTGGTAGACATAGTCTCCGGTTTCGCAGAAATAGGGTCACTGCCGACTTCTTTGACATTGGCAGGAATTCCTAGAACTGGCCGATTGTATGCACTGTGTGAGACTGGAACCGACTTCATAGCACGATTTACGACCCGTCGCTTTGATTCCATCCCGGTCTGCGCAGTATTGGAAACTAGAGGTGTCCTGTGGTTTTGCTCTTCTGGTCGTCCGTCTTCAGCACTAGCAACACCTGGCTTCATGATGCCCCTTAGTGTAGCAGCCTGTCTCCTGATGACTCGTTCTTGTTCGACCGATACAGGCGCCGTGATCTCGTTGTTACCGTCGACGAGCATGGGGGATTGGATAGTCACACGGCGAATCTCATCTTGTGATGTCGCCGGTGCATCCTCAACCTGATGACTAGAGCGGCCAGCTCTGTTACTTTTAGCTTTGTTAATCCTCTCGTTCTCTAAATCAATTTTCTGCTCAAGAGAATCGACCTCTGATTTGTGCCACTCCCATGTTTTGTCCAATTTCTTCTGTACTTCTAAAAGCTCCCACAGCTTCTCACCTTTTTGAATGGCTTCTTCTTGGTCCTTGGCTAGTTTTTGGACAACCTGCTGTAGTAGTGAGACTTCGATATGCTCGTCGGACCACGCCTTTAGTTTCGCTTTGAGATTATTTTTGGATTGCTCAGCTGCCTGTAAGTCTTCCGAAAGCTTTTGAACCAGCTTCATGGTCGATGTCAATGACTCTTTCATTTGCCTTGTGTCCTCGTCGCTGCAACTATTTTTGAGAGCGTCCTCAGTGTCTCGCTTTGCCTGGACGAGTTCCTCTTGCAGTCGTGCACGCTCTTTCTCCGCATCTTGCAGGTGCTTCTGCATATGCTGATATTCCGCTCTAGCTTTCGCAGACCCCTCGTTTATTGCCTGCTTGACTTCCTGTTCTCGTTGCTTATAGTAACTGGCGATTTCCTCTGTGTGCTTTTTGCGCTCGCTGTTGAGCTCGCGCTCCCGGTCTTTGAGCCGACGATTCTGGGCACTCAAGGCTTCGTTGACCCCTTTAAACTTGTCCTCCAATCTCTGTATGCATGTCTCCTTTTCATTCAGAGAGTTCTGGAGTTGTTGTTTTGCTTTCTCCAGCTTCTCGGCTCGTTTATTAGTGTCATCTGTAGCTTTGGCAGTGGTTCTCAGAATAGTAAGCTCTTGCTGAAGGCTTTCACGTTGTTCAAGCTGTGTCTCGGCTTCATTACGCATTTTAGTAAGTTCTTCTTTAATCCAGTCTGTCTCCCGGAGCAGAGCTTGGTGGTCCATCTGAACCTTGCCAAACTTCTCTTGCCATTCCGAGGCCTTCTTATTATTTTGTAGCTGTTTGTTGAGCTCGTTACATAGTTCGCGAACGGCTGAAATGTCCGTTTTCAAGCTTTCCGTAGTTTTGAAGGACAGCTCACGGTCTGATGCTACATGTTCTCGAAGCTCCGAAAGAACACTAGTCACCATCCAGTCAACAATCTCCAGCAGTTGTCAATACTTATTAGTTTACTTACGAGTTAACTGCTTCACTTTGTAGCACCTTCAAACTCTCGATCAAGTCTGAAGGGCTTGTAATGGCCGCTTGATTATCTTTCAAAAATCCCAGCATAGATTGTATCCTAAGCCAATTAGTTTCATTTCCCACGATGAATTGCATCATTTCTCACTTCTGGTCCTGGTCGTTGATGCATTGCATCACACTTTGGAGCTGGATGCTTCCCTGGTCGCTCTTCGTAATAAGCTGCTCATTATGCTTATTCAGAGACTCAAGGGCAGTTCTGTTGACTTCGTTTGACTCCGCCAGCTCCTGACGAATATCGTTTATATGGTCCTTCTCACGGTCGACTTCCTTCTCGCGCTCTGTTAACTGAACCCTGAGTGCCTCGATTTCCAGGTTCACTAGAGCAAATTAGCCATATATTCGTATAAACGAGTACAACAACCCCGACTTACGCTTCTGTATCTCCTGTTGAGAAAGTGTTTGAACCTCTTCCACACTCTGTTGGATACCATTCCTCGTTTCATTAGTGACAGAAAGGGCTTTCTCGAGCGAAGCATGATGGTTCTGTTCTTCCTTTCTCATCTGGTCTACAATTTGCTGATATTTATCCTTGAAGTACTGGAATATATTTTGCTGCTCTTTGGTATTGTCGTTGAGGCGATCTTTGTACTCTTTCATCTTTCCTCGTAGTCTCTTTCGTAGCTTTTCTGACTCGGCGAGGGCAACCTCTTGCTGTTGGTATAGGGCATGATGCTCTCCCTCATTCGCAGCTTTGAGATCTTCGATAGTTTGGTCCTTCCTTCGAAGCTCTGCAAGGTACTCTTCAAGCCTGGTATCCCGCTCAGCGATTTGCTCAGCCATAGTTTCAAATTTCGCCTCCCAGTGCTTATTTCGATTGGCATTGAAAGTGAAATAATCGTTCCATGCGTGGCTGAGAAACTTGAACCGTGCATCGCTCTCCTCCAAAGTTGGACTAGGATGTCCTCTCCGTATATGTTTGCGTTCCCACTGCCGAGGCGCTCGTGGTTTGGATATGTTGGATGTTTGTGATGCAGGTCGTGGACCCGTGTTGTAACTTATGTGCGACTCCTGGGTAATTGGGCGAGTTGTATTCACAGCGTTAGATCGATTCATTCGAGATCTCTTGGGCGGTGCATGGTTATTGGGAGTCTGTGGAGGGTCATGGAATATGAGATCTCCAGTGGGCTGTTCGTGACGCTGATCTATGCTAGTATGAAACGACTCCCGAGTCTTAGTCAAGCATTTGTGCAATGCACCCTTACTGGATCGGAACGGGGACACTTTATCAACTCGAGATCTCGACAGACGTTCCGATCGATCATGGTTATTCATATGAGTCGTTTGGATCAGAGCTTTACGCTGGATGTCAGAGAAAGCCTTGGGGAGCTTAGATCTCTCTAGTTGGGTGACCGGAGATCGGCCATGTGCCCTAGGCTGTCTGGCGGAAGCCGAAGCTTTGTTGAAAGGAGAAGTACTCTGTATCGGTGGCCCCGGTAGTGAACCATTCTGAGCGGCTCCGGAATTTTGCTTCTCGGGTTGATGGTCGTCACGCATTGTACCTGCTGTATCGAGAGAACCACTAGGAGTATGTGCTGCATCGGATTCCTTTATTTTTGGGTTTGATGCTACTTCATCGCCCCGTGTCCCTGTTCCACGCATACTTTTGGGGTGGTTCAAAGGGTGGCCAGTCATTAGGCGGCCAAAGTCATGGGAAGTACCCCAGCTTCGTACTCTCGTGTCATTTTTGGGATCGCTCTCGAGATCTAAGCCTTTTCGGAGTGCTTTCGAATGAGCCGGTAGAGTCTGGGAAGTTGGTGGTTTGGCGTATTTAAAGGCGTCTCGAAAATCCTCGGGGTCTTCAAACTCTGGACGGCGGAGGAAAGGGGGCTTAGTCGACTGTATTATCTGGGACGCTGTATCTGTGTCATCTTGGCTACCGCCGTTATTGTGGTTACCGTGGTCACCGTGGTCACCGTGGTCATCGTGGTCATTGTGGTCATTGTGGTCATTGTGCCAATCAGCCAATTCAACCTGCGAATCCTGCGAATCTTGAAGGAGAGCCAGAAAGTTGGACTGGATAACAGCAGAGGCCTGCGAGTCCACGGAATAGTCAATGGGTTCGAACTTGTGCAGCTTTGCACTGCCTCTACCTGATTTTTCTGCTGCCATGACGTGAAAGGTGTAGTAGGGAGACGGCAAATTAATAGAATTCGACGTAAAAGTGGTGGACAATGGTGCTAGAAATATGATTGCGAAGCGTATTCCTTCGTTGATAGGTTCCGATGAAAAAGGCGAGGAGGGGCGGAGGGGCGGATGAGCAGACACGATGAAGACACAAGGCAAGAAATCAAAGTAGTTACTCTTTTTTGCCTAAAGTTTTAGAGTAATATCAACTCAAGACGGAAGGCACACTTACTCGATTATGTGGCCACAAACGCGCCTTCCTAGCAGGTAAGTTAGACTTCTCAAGGGGTTACAAAAGACTACCTAGGTACCTAAGATATCATAGGCTCAAGCTGGAGTTGTCTGCGCACCACCTGCCGTCACTTACACACCTACACATTTATACACTTAAACACTTGCATTAAACTGAACATATGGGTTTAGCAATGTTATTAGTATTAGTATGATATAGAGTGACTTACATAAGTCATACCATTGGACGATCCGAAACTAGAAACTGCCTTGCAGCTATTATATCAGGACAAAACCGGAACTGTTGGCTTAGGGAGACAACCTGTGCCGGCTAGTAATTAGATACCTCGTCACTGGCTACTACCAAAACACCCTTATAAGCTTCGTTCTCTCGATGTGATTTCAATGCAAACCATAAGCCTAGTGACAACTGAACTGACAGTATGGAAGCAAACGTACTATTTCCATATAGACCTTCCTGCATAATGAAGAATCTCGTATGTAGATAGTCCGTCCCGAGCTATTAGTCTATCTTGCAGGTATGCAATCATTGGCAAATCAGGAACTTGATGTCTCGGATTGAGGACTAAAAATACAGTAACTTATGATATATGTAACCTTGGTTACATAGGTCGACAATCGTTTGCCTGTTGTCGAGATAAGTCTTCTGTCTGTCTGCCTCGCTTTCAAGTTCTCTCTTCGACTTGACGGACTTCGAGTGACAGAAACCCTATTAATTAACATTTGAATCGTTTGAGGATATACGTCAGGACCCTCTAACAAGTAAAGTACGACGTAAACTGCAAACTCAGTACCTAGGCTTTCATATCTTCTCTCCTGAACATCGGGGCAGGAACAATAATTTAGACTTCTAGGTATAGCCATATTAAATCGACACATGCCGGGTAGAGGCGGTTCCGATGGGCTTGCTACATATTGCATGTTAGGTTATGGTACTGGCAGACCTATTGTGATATCAGCGATCAACTATTTGTTTCAAGAAACGAATCTAGCTAGAATGGCAAAAACAAGTGTCGAGCTGTAGCTTCTTGATGTGGGCAAGTAACGGTATAAAAGGAAAGAAAAAAAGGGGAGAATATTAGAAAGAGTGTTGCTCAGTATGAGGGTCGAACTCATGACCTTCGCATCACCGATATTATACAGCATTTATATAATATTAGTACGACGCTCTAACCAACTGAGCTAACCGAGCAGATGTTCTACTTTGTCATTGGCAGATCTTAGATGTCAGAGCCTAGCTAATCGGGGGCGCTGTGGAGCTTGCCGCCGAGTAATGTACCTTCGGGAGACATACACGTCTCGAGGATTCAACTGGCAAGACAAAGGTATAGGCTTCCTGGGAGGCCAAACGACGTCTCTCTAGCAGTGGAAAACTCGTTGGCCTCTCTGTCAGAGGTGATCCGAGTGCCGAGCAGTGTGTGATGTTACATATTCAGATTTGCGGGCATTGTCTCTTCAGTTCGGGACCGTTGATCCGCCACTATCCAGCTCTTGGGTAGCAAGAGGGTCAAGAGTGATAAATATGATCATCGGTTACGACTAGCACTGGTATGTATAAAAAGCCAGCCTTCGAAGCAATGCACAGTGTTACATGCGCACATGAGATAACCCTGAAAGATGCCCTTACGAATAAGTTTCTGAATCTGCTGCTATTGCTATGCGTCCTCACGGGTGGTGTCTGTGTAAGGAAAAAACGCCTAGTGACTAGTTCTTGGCCCTGGAGATGAGTCTTGTACCTTCCGGGCAATGAATGCCTTGTTATTATAGCACAAGATGCTGTACTGGCTCTACAATGGCAAGGATACGAAGATATCGGGTCTCACAATCCTCCAACGAGCCCAATGGGACAGCCTGAGCATCTCTCAAGACCTCAGCATTTAATTAGCCTTGGTGTATAAGATGGTAGCGGGCGAGGCACTAGGCACCTGAAAACCTCAGACTTATGCTGCTAGAAACTGCTGGGATCTCTCTGGAAGTCTTGAGCGGAATAGCACCTAATCCAGAGAGACTATACCTACGGGCACTTGCATGAGATTGGCAGCTATTAGGGAAACGACCCGCGCGGAAGAAGCGGCCTACTTGCAGAGAACCCTTGACATCAATGTGCCTTTGCGGGCTTCTGTCTATTAGCCAAGTTGCTGGAATGCAATGATAGATGAACAAAAGTTAACATTTCGATGAGCACCATTTTCGGAGCAGTCGAGATCTAGAGACGGATGGGTCTCTACTTATTTCGGTTGAAAGAGAGAAGTAATCTCGCCTTTTTTTCGAAGCTTACAAGATGCGAGAAACTTCAATAAAGACTAGGCAAACACGGGTAGGTAGACAATGGAGGCATTACCAGCCGACCCAACAAGTTACACAGCAAGATCTTGACTGTGCGACCGGTTTAATAAACCTGAAATGTTCTAGGTAAACAAATAATGCCACACTCACTCAGGTAATTTCTACAAAAGGGATGCAATCTCGACTTCTACCGTACAATACACATGCTTCTCTACCCTAATTCCATCCCCTCCCTGCAGCCTCTGCAAAAGCGCGTACTCCAACATTCGGCACCCCTCAATTCCGGGGAATAAATAGCAACCATTCCTTCGTACCGCATCCAGAGAGGCCCGCTGCCGAAGCCGCCAGGAATCGGGTCTACGCCGTCAACACTATAACTTGAACACGCTCGAACATATTATCGGTAGGTAGTAGGTAGTAGGTATCCACCTCACTCATGGCAGAAGACTATAGTATACCATACGAGCTCATCAGCGCCTGCCAATCAATCACGGCGTGGGATTTTGCATGACAGTCCGCTGCGACGGGATTCTCTAGGTCTGTGTTTGGGTCTTTTTACGGAACGCATAAGTGCATCATCAACCATGAACTGGGGTTTCTGCGCCCGATGGGCGGTAGATGGGGCGGAGTATGTCGCGGCCAGAGAGAGCCCGCATCATGGCTGAGGAAAATTGATGTACTCTATGCTAAAGAGCACTTGGGAAAGCATGCTTGATAAACAATTAGCTTCCAGTGCCTACATGTAGACTTAGTCTATGAGATTGTTATCCAGAGACATGAAATTAACAAATTGGGCAGCCGTCACGATGTCATGCCATCTCTATTAAGCTGTCAATGAACAAGTCGTCCCGTGATCGGATTGCACATGAATACGCTATCGAAGACTGCAAAAACTTTTGGATCAACCAACATGGGACCTATTCATCACGCCAGTAACATTTCAGACACGAGCCTTATTGTGCTAGCGACAGATGTGACGGATTGACCTTCAAGATATGTATGGGTGGCGGCCAAGACGACGTACCCTAGTCACAGCGCGCTGATTGGGTAGAGCACTAGGAACAAACGTGGAAGCGCTGTTAGCTGGGCGCTTCGGGAGTCATCAGCACCAATGGGCATCGACCGTGATGAAAATAGAGCAGCTTTTATTACTTGGTTTCAGAGGTCTGGTACCTGCATGTCCAATGGGGGTTGAAGGATGCTGTCAGGGTCTTGGGCCGGCAACTACCGGAACGTGCATGAAGCACTTCGATATCAAGTGTGTCGTTCCCTACATCTAGTCCGCCATGCACGTCTTATCACATTGTTCACCAAATGGCTGTCCTGAGCGCTTGAACTTCTTCTGACCCCGCCGTGCATCACCGACTCATAAGATATTATCGGCACTCATGAATCGGTTGCACGCTTTTCAGTCCTTCTTTCCTTCCTGTTAAACCTCTGGCTGTCAAACCTCTGGTCGTCAAACCTCTAGCCATACAAGAAATCAGTCGAGTTTGTGCTAGCCGTTGTGCTACTAAGTAGGACCAAGGCGCCGGGTTTACCAGACATACTTATTACGCTGGTTCGTAACACTCGCTATGGCTACCAACACCGCCGACTTCCCTCTGGCCACCACCGACCCCTACCCGGGGAACGATAATGCGGGCGGCGCCGTCGACGATGCAGCTGGTGCTGCTGGTTCGAGCCCCGGAGCTGTTCAACTATCTCATGGTGCTCTTATTGCTATCATCGTCGTCGTGGCAGTTGTCGTCGTTGGAGGCAGTTAGTACTATCCATTTCAGAATCTATAAAACATCCATATCTGACTACGTATAGTCTCAACTGCTGTACTTTTCTACCTCGCCAAGAAGAGGGAGTGGAGGGTTCGGGAGAGTATCAGACGGTCAGCGAGAAAGGTCGTCACCGCATTGACACCTCGTCGATCCGAGTTTCCAAGGTCTGTCAAAGAATCATCGGGAAGATCATCTCGAGGCCGTGTTCGACTCAATGACGTGCCTCCCACGCCTAAACTTCGACCCGAAGATATCGAGAAAGGGCTCGCGAAGTCAAACTTCCGACAAAGTCCTGAAGGACGAAGCAAGAAGTGGCCAAAGAAGTAGAGCTGCCATTGGTACATGGGGAACGGCAAGTTGGGACACTGAATAGCCTTGATAGGAGGGCACTGTAGGTTTGTCCTGGACGGATTGATTGCGAGAGATAGAGTCGGCTTTAGTCCTTGTATCAATATTGTTGTATTCTTCGGACAGAGTGACCGGTTATCAAAGTCGCCTAAAAACGTTCGCACTAGCACTACGTCTCGCCGCAGTCCGCGTCTTTTCGGATGTTGATATTGCGGATTCGTCCGTCTTTGCCTGGTTCTTTCTCGTCTCCGGTACGAATGTGACTTCTTTCTCTCCAACTACATCACCACCTCTAGCTTTTACGGGGCGGCCCGATTTTTGAGTTCTAGAGCCGAATGCCGCGTCTCGTTCCTGTCTATTACTCTCCTGATTCGAAGAGCTGACACGCATGACAACCGAGTCTCTCCTTACCCTACGAGACTCATCCTCAAAATCATTCTCATCGCTACTGCTGCCACCCTCATCGCTCTCCTCATCCGAGAAGTCAGTGGGAGGAACAAGTGATTTACCTGTTTCAGGGTCAACCCGTGTGCTTGGGTTAAGTGCCCTAAACTCTCCGCTGTTCTCGTTAATGTGGAATTCTTCATCCTCGAACATCCTGCTGAAGCGTTCATCTCCGAGAATTCCAGCATTTGTATCGACTGTGGCTCGCTTCTCCTGCTTCTTGAGCAACTTGTCAACAAGTCTCTGGTTGACCTTAACCTTCTTGTTGCCGCGAATACGACTGGCTCGCTCCTTTTCAACCTTCTCCTTGACGCGTTTAGCACGCTCCTCCTCAAAGGCAAATGGATTGGCGATCAATCGGGCTTGCTCGTAAAGCTTCGAGGCTACGAAATAGCCGTGCATATAGGGTCGCAGCAAATTTGTCTTGCCAATGAGATGATCCATGCTGAGAGATCTCAATTCGGGCAGTGTCAAGAACTTGTAGTTCTCGTAGTTGTCTGTAGCCACTTCACTTGCCATCTCCTCTGTTAGAGAGTCGAGATGTGCGGCCCAGCGTGGTGCGTTGCCGAGTTGAGGAATCAAGAAAGCGTGCATCGCCTGGCCTTCGTTTGCCGTAAGAATCATGCCAGTTCCCTTAACCCAGGTTGTGAAATTGATGTCCACAATTGGCTCAATGCTGGTCCAAGTCTGTCCAGTGGATTCTTCGTTGATTTTGATAAGTTGTTTGTCGCTCGACATGATCTTGCGCTCTGATGAAGACGTAGTCATATGTGTGAGGTTTTTTATTGGGAATCCGCTGCCATGATCTTTTTGCCAAAGCGGCTTGGGACTGCGCATGTCAAAAAGCTTGACCACGCCAGTGGAACTGCCTGTAGCTATTGTGAGGCCAGAGTCGTTGAAATCAAGCGCAGTGACTTCCCCCTCCTGGCCCCCTAAAACAGCAATGCGAGAACGAGAACGTGGATCCCAGAACTATCGGTTATCCTGTTAGTGATTTCCTAGCGAGGAGCCCGGGAATAGGGATTACCTCAACGGAACCAATGGAAGTACCGAACGCGAGGAGATTGTGTGTATTTTCTGCGATGGCTATGGCGTTTACGGCGGGAGCCCAGACTATCCAAAGACAGGAGTCAGTAATTGCCGTAAACGGTGAAAATCCTGGCAACGAGCCTGAGGCATGCTGAAAGTGATAAAAAATGTTCCAAAATAACGTACTACTGCCCTGTAGACCAACTTCGGTACCAGTATCAGCTCCAGCATCTACTTTGTAAGATTGCATAAATCGGCCAGCTTCAAGATTAAACCTGAAGACCTCTCCATTGCCGTCAGAACCCAGACCTACGGCGCCAATCAAGGCCTCGGTGCCTAGACGGTCGTAGCAAAGATCTCGACCGTATCTCGGTAGCTTGATAGTCTCATGGAGCCCGGCGGGGGTATGGAACTCGACACGTCTGTCGCTTTGTAAATGTAGGGATTTGGAGGCATCGGTCGAGAGCAGGGTGAACTTGATGTTGAGACTCGTCGTGTGTCGCGCATAGGATAAGGAAAGGTGTGGTAGATAGTGAACATGGATCTGTGGCTTATATGTTCCCGTTGATATAATCCAATTGTTATCCTCGGAGACTCTGACACAGGCACTCGCCTCCTCGAAGGAGAAATCCTGTAAGAGTTCTATTCGGTTCTGAAATTCAGGGTCTGACTTCAAACTGCGCTTTCTTCTCCGAGCAAGCCAGTCGGGGAGGGGTCTCGCAGTATTGGCACCTGAGACGGTGTACACGGGCACATCGCCTTGTTGAATGTGCATATTGGAGTACTACACCTCTGGAGAGAGCCGTTCGATCGGGAGAACGGAAAGAGAAGTCATGAGAGACAAGTTGGAACAAGACAGGTTCAACTCACGATGGTCAAATTGAAGGGCGGCGACAGAGAAAAAAGTAGTGGAGCTACTATCGATAAGACATCTACTGTACATTACTATACGCTATACCTAAGTGACCTGTTATAGGTAGGTAGTGTAGACTTAAGCAGGGTTAGGTACACCCACTGTACTTAAGTACTTAAATAGGTACCTAGGTACACTACCTAAGTAGCTGCAGCAGACACAAAGAACAGAACCTGTGGGCCACAGCTGGGGGTACCCCGGCCGGATACACCCTGAACCCATCAGCCCATCTGGAATGAGTGGGTAATGGGTATCGGACGAAGCGGAGACGGCCTGGGAATTCGAAGTAGCCGGACTCGCAGTGATTGGCCGCTATTTGTCGAACTTGCACTTTGTACATATCACATCATTGCCGAACAATAGCCCAGCCAGCTAGCCAAGCCAGCAAACCAAACGTGAGACTACTGTAGGAACAGGACAGAACCGATCCTCGCTCTCCATGAGGCTGACTGCACCCGATCACCCTTCTCCCGAATCATCATCGTCATTAGGTACACCACACCGAGGCTGCTTTCTCTTCTTTGCCCTATCTATACAGACAAAATTCCATTTGATCTGATTTGATCTGATTTGATCTGATTTGATCACCCATGTCCTTGGCTCAGTCGCGGCATCGCCGGTCCCACTTGCTCCTATCCCTCTTTTGCTTGCCATCGTCCTCAGACCTTATACCGCCGTTGTCCCTTTAGCGATAGACATGGAGTCTGGCGCGTGCTGGCGACGTACAACCTCGAGAACCTTGGACTACTTCGGAACCCGCTCTAAGAGCCTCTGCGTATTTGGCTAGTCACCAACAAAGTCAGTCGAGCTGCACCGAGACCACACGGGCACAGGGACAGGGACAGGGCCAACCGACCGACTCCGCCAGACACGAGTTACGATATGGACACTGGCGACTATGAGACTAATACCCTAGTAGTTGTACGTCCTGTTGCAGCTTCCCCCCTTTTGGTAACTGATAGACTTACCAACTCTTTTGTGCGCTTTCAGAACAACATATCCTCCATCAATTTCGCTTTCTACGAACCCGTCTCCTCGTCATCGCCGCTCTTCGGCTCCAAGGCCACCGAAATCGAAGCCGCTCTTCGAAAAGATGGATATCTTGTGTTTCTAGATGTTGGCCGGAGGGGGTTTTGGTGTTTTCGCCTTGTGATCAAGGGCAAGTCTTCTGCCGGTTCGGTTGATGCGCCAAGTTTCGAGAGGAGTATCGAAAGCGCGGGAATCGCATTGACCATCAGCGAGGAGGGTGCATTTGAACCAGCTGCCCTGGTCAAATCCCGATTCTATGGCCCCAATGCAGCCAGTACCCCGAGCAGCTCATCCTCGAGCGCTTCATCTGCTTTCGATGCTGCCTTTCGCAGCGCTCAATCGGCCACGACCCCATCTTTTCCGACCTCGGTAGCCGAGCACGATGTGAAGGCTGTTGGGCCTGCAGACTCGAAGCCGAGTTCCATGGCATCTGTGCGAGATGTCTACGAGTGTCTTCTCTCGGCTTCCTATTCCGTCATGTGTTCTTGTTTCTGCGCAAGAACTGGTGCTGTGCCACTGAGTTCTCGAACACTATTACTCCCCTCTACTATTCAGAGCGAAAGCAATGCGTCGCCGCCGGTCCTCGCATCGCTACGAATATATCTCACAACGACCGGAAGCCTAGTGGTTAGTATGAGCCATTCATTCGCCCATAATCTCATCACATTGTCCGAGGGTGTCACCAACCAACTTCCTCCACTTGGAGTTACCGTCTTGGCAGCTCCCCTGGGCATGTTTGCAACATGCCAGCCATATACATTAACTGATACAACTACGACGGAAGGGAGTCTCGGCCAGTCCCCAGATACTCAACTTCTCCGGTTGAGACCCGAGAAAGACGACGGCCCATGGAAGAACCTCTGCTCTAAATTGCTGCAATCTCGAACAATCTCCATTCCTACAAAAGCCATGCAGAAATCGATTGGCCTACAGCGCCTGCGACGGAAACCAATTGAACAGAACGGTGATGGGAAAAGAACTCCAATGATGGGCCCCGCTCCGAGTATTTTCTGGCCTACAAGTCTTTGTTTCTGTAAAGCGCTATCGAATCTGACCATTAGAGACGAGACCGATGAAACACATCGATCACAGTCAGAACTTTTTTTCGATCCCCTTTCTGCTGCAAAAACGTGGTTTTACAACACCGCCGAACGTGAAGCAACGATAGGTCAAAAGAAAAGAGAAAGAGATGCTGTGGCAGCACAGGAGGTCGCACTTACAGAAGGACTGGTTCAAACCTCTACGAGCTTTTCTCCTCTTGCTTTACACCGACCTGCCCAAAGTGCAGCTCCTGTTGGTGGAATGTACCCAACTCCGCCTGACGGAGTTCAAGGCGTTGTAGGAGTTACGCCATCAATGGATGGCAATCTCTCCAGCCCTAATAACAATCTCGCTACTATGACTGTAGCTGAGATCGATATGGCATCACATGCTCCAGCGGAGTCATACAGCGAGAACTGGACGGCCACAGAAACGAAGCGAGAGCGCATTGGTACCTCATTCGAATCGGAAAACCTATTTGGTGAACTGGGCCCAGATATGTTTGGAGACAACGACATCACTGAGGCAGATTTTAACTTCTTCGACGAACAGCCAGACGACGGTATGGACACGACCTCTCTAGATCTGCCTGCTGTTTCAAATATCAATCCAAGTCCGGGTCTTGACGTTGGTCTGACTACAGATCAGATCCCACCTATCAAAGCAGACCCTTCCCACATACCCACGCCTGACCCTGCGCCGACATTCGCAAAGCCAGAACTTCGGCACGCCCGTAGCTCATTGATTGATGAACCCCGCCGACAATTGATTTCAGACACAAATCAGTGCAACAACGCCGGCAACAAAAGATCAGCCAGCCCATTCAACCCGGATACAGTCTATAAGAGAATTCGGGCATCTCTTGACAACCACACAGCTACACAGCAGAACTCGCTAGTTTATGCAAGTCATCATGGTAGCATATTTGATAAGGTAGACTTTGGGCCAAGTCTCTCGGTGGTCAATCGTAAGTACGAAGGGAGTGGACGGTTCGACTTTTCTATTGATCAGTCGAAGGGAATCAAGCCTTCCAACCTCGATACACCACCTACCACGGACTATCTTCGGCGTCATGGGAAAGGTCGAAAGAACCTTAAGGAGCTGCCAACGGCGTACGGTGAACTCTTCACCCGTGTGCATGGCAACCAGAACTCAACCTCGAACCGTCCCAGTCCCCAGCACATAGATGGTTTCCACTCGGATGCGGACGATATGAGCCCAATGTCCGACCAAGACGATTCTAGTTTTGACGGCGATGAGCCTCTATCACCAGTGAAGTCCCTGAGCATGCGACGACGCCGTGGTGATGATGACGGCGACTCGCTAGCCACATCGTTTAGGGATTTGGAGACTATGGATATTGCAGCCCCCCATGTGCCTTTTGAACTGTCGAGAAACTCAAAGTTCGAGGTTGACATATCACTGGCCAGGTATTTTGCAGATCCGGAACCTGCTTGGGTTCAGTATTCTTTACCAGATGACCAGTTCATCATGGCCGCGCAGATTCTCACGGATCAGATTACGACTAGCACGGTGCTTTCGGGTACAGCAGGCGAATCTCCACTTCAATCGGGGGGAGAGCAACGGAGGTATCTCTCCAACACAGTACGTAATTCGATGAAGGAACTTCAGCAGGGGTTCCCTTCTCATTTTCATCCCACCACGGGCTATCAATTGCGTTCTTTTATTGAAGTACAAGATGTCCCTCTCCTGGGCCAACCTACTCGATTGCAGCCAAAGCCACCTGGTTCAGATCAGGTCAGGCCAAGTAATCTTTTTCAAATTCCTTCGCCTCGGTTCGAGATGCGGCGTTACGAGTCGAGACTATCCGTTCTTCCATCAGCTATCTCTTTCTGGGAAAGCCTAGGTCTCAGCCCAACGCACGGCGCCAAAGACATCAGCGCCCTTTGCCTCTTCCCAGGATATGAGGGTGTATCAGACAGCATGTTGGTCTTTACAGATAGAATGCGAAGCATCTATGAATCCTTGAAACTCGGTTCATTCAGCAGGTTATCGTCATCGTCAGGTGCCGAGGACGGTTTGTTCCCGTTCGAAGTCGAGAAAGATCTTGTTTCGTTTGGTAAGTCAACGTCTTTCTTGGGGCCATCACTCCAGAACTGTGCCTCAAGAGTATGCAAAGCACTCTCTACTGCTTTAGCCGAGCAAGTCAATTTCGTCCTCTTCTTCGTCTATACGCCAGATGTGGCAGGATCGATGGTCGAGTGCTGCGCTGCTTTCAACGAAATATTCGAGGGTTACAGGAGAATCTTGACGAATAAAAGAATGCCATTTGTTAATGAGATGGCACTACAACTGATTCCTCAAAGCCTGGTGTCATCTTCTAATTCGGTTCCTATGCCATCGCCCATGGATCTTTCCAGACTAGCACTGGAGGTCTACGATAGATGCACACTTTTTGGTGGTGCTATGCCGTCGCCGGCAGTAATGCTTGAACAGGCACCGCCTCGAAAGATTGATTTCAAACTGAAAGTAAATCCATCGGCATCTGTGCTGCATGAGAATACATGCCTGCATATCGGGTATGCGCAAAGTATAGACGAAAGATGGATCACCGTGGCCTGGACCGACAATAGAGGTAGCCAACAAATGACCACGTCATATTGCCTTGGGAGAAAGGGGAAGACCATCGCGACGCCCATCACGGATGTAATTCCTGAGATCTGGACGACGACGCGGGAGCTCATCTCGTCTTGGAAAGTCCACTGGCGTATCATCGTCGCCAAATGCGGTGTTATGGACGTGCAAGAGATTGAACTGTGGTCCAGCCTAGCCCAACCAGATCCCAAATCTGAACCTATGATCAACTTGACACTCGTCACAGTTGACACGGACCCATCTCTACAATTACTCCCTCCAGTGGCGAGAATCCCAAACAGTGCAACAACTATCTTTTATACGACTCCTGGTTCAACGCCACAGGGCGCAGTCGTGTCTCCAGAGCAGAGCGGCAACGCAGCGACTCCCTTTCGGGATAACGCCGCCACGAGTGGGCAGACGCCGGGCGGCGATAATAATGCAACAGATTCAGATGCCGATGCTACCCTAACGGACACGACGGATCAGACATGGGGTGTTGTCCTATCACACAGACTACATAACTCAACTTCGCTAACGGACCTAAACCCAGCGCTCGTCAGCGGATACCTCGTGAAGCGCGGAGGGATGCGAGCCGAAGACCCACCTGTCGTTATGGAAGTCAACATCGTTCACAGCGAGGGTACTCCAAGGCTTTACGAGGCCCTCCTACGAGAAATGCTGACATATTACCGGGGCCTAGGTACATTAGCTCGGGCCCGAGGCATGGTGGATAAAGATACCGATATACGACCGTGGCACATCGCTGCGGCAGAGAAAGGCGTTAGATCATTGTATATGTTGATGTGATGCCATGTGTTTCTTGGGAGTGGGCACGCATTTGTATATTGTGGAATTTCGCATGGTGTAGCATGAGGACGGTCCAATGGAAAACATAGCCTAACGAGACCCTTGATTATTCGCATCTTCACCCGCGGTGTTGTCTATAATATTTTCTCTACGATATTGAGACAAGATTAGACATCGTAATGACATCAACCTAGATAGCATCAACTATGACTTCGTATGAGTGCTAGATGGTTTATCGCTTGAAAACGGTAACACTGGAAGCTTAACATTGTTGGCCTGAAGAGAGATTTCACACACGTTAGAAAGCCATCCGCTTGTATGCTTGTTTTTACTTGCGTACATACCCCCATCATCTTCTAGCTCGCTTATCTACTGTACTCTTCTTCATATCGTTATCCAGCGGGCAATTTGGATCAATGCTCATCAGTCATGTATCGTCGTCAAGGCCACCTCGGATCTTCGTCCCTTACTACTCCAAGAAGCCAGGGAACAGATACTGTACCTTCTTGAGAGACTTGGGGTTGCGACCAGCAGGCTTGGTGCAGAAGGCGACGGCGCCGACGGACGCGCCCTCGAGGTGCTTAGCGGAAACAAGGTCGGCGTGCTCGGGACGCGCCAACTCGTCTAGCACGGCGCCGACCAGTCGGCGGGCGTTCTCGGCGTTGCCACCCATGCGCGCCATGACCAAGGGCACGTCTACGTCGCCCTCGCCCTCGCGCCAGCAATCGTAATCGGTCGCCATGCAGATGACCTGGAAGGCGAGCTCGGCCTCGCGCGCGAGTTTGGCTTCCGGAAGTAGGGACATGCTAATTACGGAGCCGCCCCACGAGCGATACATATGTGATTCAGCGCGTGTGGAAAATTGGGGGCCCTCTGATAGAGGGATATTCGTGTTAATGAAGCCTGCAGAAAAAGAAAGACTGAGTATCTGTGTTCAGCTTACCGATGCAAATGGCCGTCCCCTTGGGGTGCAAGACAACGCCATCGCCTTGCATGGCCTCGGCGCATTTCCTAACAACCTGGGCAATCTTATCATCATAAGGATCAGCGAAGGGGACGTGTCCAACGAGCCCGTCCTCGAAGAAGGTGAAGGGGCGGTTGCCCTTGGTGCGGTCAATGACTTGGTCGGGAACGACGAAGTCCATGGGCTTGATCTCCTCCTGCAGGGACCCGACGGCCGAGAAGCTGACGACGGTGCGCACGCCCAGGGACCGCAGGGCGGCGATGTTTGCGCGGGCGGGAATCTCATGGGGCGCATATTGGTGGTGCTCACCGTGGCGCGCCAGGAAGGCGATAGGCGCTCCGCCGTGCTCGAGGATCATGATGGGTGCTGAGGGATACCCCCATGGTGTTGAGGGGTTCACGCGCGCGATGGGAACGTAGCCGTCGATCTTGTAGAGGCCTGTACCACCAATGACGGCGATCTTGACCGGTCCTGTAAATTGCAGGCACGCGTCAGTGGTTGTGCCATCTGCATCGTGAGGCTATCGTGAGGGGGTGTGGAGCTCATGGAGCTTGTAGGAGGAAGGAAGAAAAGAAGAGACAACAACATAGCTGTTAGTACGCACGGTCAAAGGTTTGCGGAAGATCTGCCATAGTTGAATGAGACAACTACCTAATTGCGCTATTATATATAGAATAAGCAAAAAAACTCCCAGATTTTCTATAACAAAATTCTCTACTCTAGCAACACGGAAGAGAAACAACAAATCCGGAGTAAGCCTCCCAAAAAAAAATAGCAAAGCACGTTGATGTGCCCCTCCATTGCGATATCTCTGCTTTACCTCACAACCCCTCCTGTGCCCCTCTATTGTGGGGTCATTGAGCAGTACATGTACCCACTGTAGATACTCCGGGCGCATTGCCGCTAGAGCGGGGCACAGCTGGAGGTGGTCCCTGCGTCTTGGCAGCTGTCCGTTAAGTATACCTAGGTAGGTAAACTACAAACAGCTGTTGGCATCCGCTTCCGTCCCGAGTGATGCTACCTACCTAGGTACCTAGGTACTTCCATAGGTAAGGTTCTGTCAAAGTACCTTTCAACCCTACCTCCAGGCTCTACATATAACTAATGGTTAAGCGTCAATGGAGTGCCATGTGACTATACCACCTCCCTTGACCAGATTATCGATACCTACTCGCTCATCTTCTTTATGCATGACAGTTAGACTCTCGAGGCCACGAAGGCCATGAGGTATCTACCTACCACAACAACGCATCCAGCCCAAACATGCTCGATATTGATCAACTTGTACTACATAGAGCTCACACGATCCCGTTACGAGAACTGGCCCGCTCAACACCCTCTCAAATCTTGGATCCTAGATTGCAGGGTAAAAGCATGTTATATTGTCAATATGTGGCTTGGCTAACTATGGCCACGACATGATCGTCATCCAAATGCCGGCACACTGGATGCTTTCCATCCCGGCTAATCATGTCGACTAATAACGTCGCGATATAGACACCTTGGCATTCTTCCAGAGGTAATGCGCCAGGTAATCTCGGCGCTTGAAGTCAGCTGTCGTGTGTCGTTGCATGACCATGTAAGCCAGCTTCCGGTTCTGTAGGTCACTCGCCGTGGACTTCCTGGTTTTGTATTTGTATATGAGGCCTAGCTTTTTAATGTTGGGTAGCCTACCAATGTATTCTTGGAGCCTTGGTAATCTTTGGAGCTGATTGAAGCTTCGACCGGGCGTCGTTCAGTCCATCTCATTCGCCATGCTGTCTAGGATTCTAGTCAGAATCGGCGTTGAACTGGCACTGTTGGTAACAGCATGGGGCCAGACAATTGTTGTGAATAATCATATTCTTCGTTAGTCATTCCATGACTTATGTACCAGACTAACGTCACTATACCATGTGTTTGATGAAAGCTGACCTAGTGCCTCCTGGAGGCTTGAAGCCGCCGATGCGTCCACCGTTGCGCCTGCGTTTGCTATCCTCAAGGCCTCGGCTTCAAACGCGACAGCAGAGCTCTTCCCTGGAGAGACTCGACAACTCACCCAAGATGTCCTGACAAATCTCACCAATCTGAGCCTGACCAACTCGGGTCTGTTCAGCTTTCCCGACCTGACTACCCCGATCAGACCATCCGAAGACTGCAAGAATTTCCCCGGTGATTCTGTCATGTTTCCTGGGACTGTTACGACTACGGTCTTCAATCTCTTGCTAGGTGGCTCTCTCATACGAACCAAGCCCTTTGCTTCGCCTTGCTTTGCAGATTACCAAAATCAAGATGCTGCGAAATGTGCCGAGATCACGACGAATTGGTTCAACGACTCGTATATCCAGTAAAGCCACAGCTTCATCGTCCTATGAATGAGCCGGTGTTAACACTGACAATAGCACTGATGACCCTACGTCCATAAATGCAATTTTGTTCCAGGGCACAACTTGCGTGCCCGATGTGGTCAATCCTTGGGCGACACAGTGTACCATCGGGTCCTATCCAACATTATCCGTTAATGTTAGTACCGTCGCTCATATTCAACTGGCTATCAATCTGGCGAGGAACCTCAATATCCGGCTTGTCATCAAGAATACCGGTCATGACTTTGGAGCGAAGTCGACTGGTGCTGGGTCCTTGTCGCTCTGGACTCACAACCTTAAAGATATTCGGTTCTACGGAGATTATGAAGAGGGACCGTACAAAGGCCCAGCGTTCAAGATGGGAGCGGGTGTTCAAATCTTCGAGGCCTACCAAGCTGCTCGTAAAGCTAATGTCACCATCGTCGGTGGAGAAGGGAGGGTAAGCTTCCACTGACCGTTGTCTTGGTATGGTGCTCAGATAATAATTTCATGCGCAGACTGTTGGAATTACTGGAGGTTATATTCTTGGCGGTGGACATTCTCCATTATCAAGTATATATGGCATGGCTTCGGATCATGTTCGTTTTCGACGCCCGCAACGCTTACCTCGTGACTAATATAGGCAGGTCCTCTCTATGGAAGTTGTCACCGCCGATGGCAAATTCCTGACCGCTAGCGAGACTTCTAATCCAGACCTCTTCTGGGCCCTCCGCGGAGGTGGGGGCTCAACTTTTGGAGTTGTCACGTCCATGGTTATAAAGGCATTCCCCAAGATACCAGTTACTACATTGACTTTCACCCTCACCACTGGAACCGATGTATTAGTCGACCAATTCTGGCAGACCATACGCGCATATTTCGAAGACTTTATCAAATACACCGACGCTGGCATGTACTCATATTTCAGCCTCAATGCCTTGACTGGGAATTATGTGTGGACCATGCAACCATGGTTTGCGCCGAACATGACAAAAGCGCAGTTTCAGGACATTACTGCGCCATTCTGGAATGCTACCCGTGTAATCGGTGTCGATCTGAAACCGGTTTACAAGGAATACGACGATTTCTACGAAGCGTGGGATGAAAATTTCCCCCTCGAGTCGTGGGGATCGAACCTACAACGCCCAGGCAGTCGGCTATTTCCACGAGAGAATTGGGAAAATCGAACCAAGCTCTCTGATACCTTCGAAGCAATCCGTTATGTTGTTGATAGCGGCGGTTATGTGCTTGCGTTTAATATCGCTCCGAGCCCGAAGGGAGGTTATCCGGACAGCGCGGTCAATCCTGCGTGGAGGGAGACAGTTTTACACGCCATAGACGCTGTGACATGGACACAAGAGTACGTATACCGAGCTATTCCGTTGCCTATGCATCCAGCCGTCACGGTAGATGTACTGATGTTATTGCGATACAGCATGTACACCGAGTTAATCGAGATATGGAGTAATGTTTTGACTTTGGACTGGGGTCCGCGTTGGAAAGCTGCCAGTCCGAATTCCGGCGCCTACCTTTCCGAGTCAGACTACATCGAGCCCGATTTCCAACAATCGTTTTGGGGAGACAAGTATGAACGCTTATACAAGCTCAAAAAGCAGCTTGATCCTTGGGACCTTTTTTACGCACAGAACGCCGTGGGATCTGAGGACTTTGAGATGACAGGCTATGTGTTTGGAAACCTGCCTTCGCAGAATAGTCGATTATGTCGCAAGAAAGCGAGCCCATCCGCCCCTGAGGAATGAAGGGGTAAAGGGTTGGAGAAGGTTTTAAAGATAGGGTTACCTGAGTTTAATTTTATGTCTTTGTCTAGGAAGGGTTCCAATTAAGGTGATTAGCAAACCTAAATGCGTAGATCGCCTCCTAGGATGTGGGCAGCAGCAGCCTTTATTATGGAAGTTTAAAAAGACGTGATTGAAGATGTTACGACCGTTGAACCGTGACCCTGAAGAAGGTGTATTGCCTAAATGCATATAATTGTCTTCTCAAAAATTTATTCGTTAATCCAGAAATATGTTTTGACAGCACTAGACTTTCAGAGACTCGATCCACCCACCACCGACCATCATCAGCTTTCTCTCTTTGAATGGATTTTTTGTCATCGATCCCGTCACTACCATATACGCCCCCTGAGCTGCCCGCTATCTGAACTATGACCAGAGTTTCCACCGTGTCCATCAGAGCTAACCCTGAATCCGGAAGTTACGTTTGTTCTGTAACTGATTCGTCAGCCCCGCCATACCGAAGATTCCTTGCTCAAGGTCCTTGGTGGGGCTAGGGCATTACGCTGCTTTGCGACGACGGTACAGTTACCAGGGCACGCTTTTCATAAGGCTTATCTGATTTGTGACCTCTCAGACTTTCAATTTCTGTGCCTTAAGTCTGTTTGTCTTACGATGGCGTCTCCTGCGAGGCTAGATACCGATCCAGCCCATTTGTGGAAGAATGACTCTATCGAGGAGCGAGGGTTTGCTGCGGCACTCATCTGTCTTGAGGGTCATTACATGCAGTCTCCTGTAATGGGCCCTCAGTCAATCGCTAAGGTCATGAGCATAATATCCAAGACACTGGAGAAAACACATACATATAAGGATGTGAGGTAAGAACTGCTGATTTCAGACTCGAGTGCTTTGACAGCCTTGCTGACATGGATGAATGACACAGAGAAGTTCTGTCCAAGAATCTCCGTATTTGGATATGGCTACGGAGATCCATATCTGCGGCAATATGTGATCTCAATGAGAAATCGCTTGGTGTGCGATCAGAACCATTTGTCGCCACGAGATTCATCGAAATTACCACTCCCGAAGTCACAGCTCTCATCATCAAGAACTATGCACCGCTCAAGGAGGCATTGCAGATGCTTAATAAGCTAATGCACATTGCTCGTAACCTGCTCGTCACAACAAACCCTGAAATACCCCAAAATCTATCAGCAACCATCAACTTCGATCACGAGGTCATCGAGGCCATCTGTCTGTGCGTCAACGTACTTAGTAAGGGTATTGACGGTGAGATGCCAGAAGATGATGCCTCAAGAGTGAAATTGAATGAAATTACTGAACTCTGTAGGTGTCCCATACCCATTTTTCCAAACGAGACAGCTAATGATTTGTAGATAAAAAAGTTCTAGTGACATCTTTACAGCAAGCACATAACTGGATCGCCAAGAATGATCGAAATAAGATGACCTTCTGGTACAGGGTCTTCATTGAGTCCCCTGACGTCGATTTAAATCCAGAGCACGATGACCGGTACGACATAGTCGGATCGACCCCATCCCCGCGGTGTCTCTATCTTCAGGAGGAGGTGCGCAACTGGATCAAGAGAAATACAGTCATGTGTAGACCTGCTGCAGCCATTTGCCAGGAATACTTTGAGGCAAAAGACCCCGAGAAGCCGGATCTGTGGTTCCCGCACCAGAATACCCTCGCCTTCATATACTCAAACCCCGATGCTACTGACGACACGCCATCAGCTTGGAACCCTGATGCGAAGGAAAAGTTCTCACAAGACTGGCAATATGGTCGTGTGTCCCACGAGCTTGATATATGGTGGGCCCAGGCTCGACTTCCTAATACCACGAACATGGACAACCCACAGTTTCCGACTGCTTTTCTTAGTGAGCGTATCAGACAATGTGAGGAAACTCTCATGTCGCGCTACGCGCCGCCCGAATCACCAGATGACACAGGCGACGGCGTTGAGCACCATACGGATGACGCTACCATCCAGGAGTGGCCGACTCAGCCACCGCAAGACACACCACATTATGCTCCTGAGTATGATGAATATGAGGAAGAAGCTGATGACGATGATTCTTATGGCGAAGGGCCCATGACAGGTCTTCTCACTGAGGTCCCTAATATTTTAGATCCGAAACAAATTGAGGCTTTGCATATGATTATAAAGTCATGCATCCTCGACTCTGCCGGATCAGGGCCAACACGACACGGCGAAAGCCTGCAACAGGCCCGCTGCCGCATAATGATCGCCACAGAGTGCGGTAGGAATCTCCTTAGGGAGATGCTTGTATTTATTGCCGTCTGGGAGAAGGATGAACAATCTCTTATTTTCCAAATCAGCAGTCAGATTGTCCAGGCACTTCATGAAAGCTGTCTCATACATCATGCTTGGGAGGCGGTCCGAAGTCCCAAAGATATCATGTCACCTGCCCAGACTGTTCTGTTACGTTTGATTACCTATCTGGCACGCACCGCATTCCTCCCTTCCAAGACCTACAATCCAGATCCAGATCCCGAGGGAGATCCTGAGAGTCGTCTTGCCAACCCCGACTTCCGGCTAAGTCGTATGTTACATTATTTCTACACCATATTCCGTAACCGCATCGCACCAGAGTGTATCGCCTTGATGCGAATCCAGGGCGAAGTTCGCGCTGGGACCATTGACCCCGCAGACTTCCCTGTGGATAACTGGGATCTCGAGAGGGCAAAGGACGGACTTGTACAGTTCCTGGACTTCCTCTACACTATCGCCGACATATATCCTCTACGTCAGCACCTCATCGATTACGACGCCGTGTACGATCTCCTCAAGTTGCTCGAGGGCCTCGACCTTGCCGTCGAGAGAGCGCCATTCCCCGTCTCCCGACGCAATGACGTTGCCCCAACAGCATCCACGTCTATGCCTACGCCTCAACCATCGTCTTCCAGCAATCCGCCGCCTCCTCCGCCTCCGCCGCCTCCACCGCTATCCGAGCCCCCTCAGGATTTCCCCTGGGCTGGGATCAAAGGTCAAGTACTCTCCATCCTAGCCGCGCTATTACAACCGCCACCCGGCCAAAGCTCCCCCGGTAACCCAGCGGTACAGCTGCAGATCGTGAAACACAACGGCATAGTAGCGTTACTCAACTGTTGCCTGTACGACGACAACAACCGCTTCTGCCGGGAGCGTACCCAGCTGTGTCTCAAGTGGCTCATGGACGGGTCCCCGGACGCAGCCGCGTTCCTCCAGAACCTCGTCAGCGCGAACCAGAACCAAAGGCAAGCGGCCACCGGTGGACAGCAACAGACCGTGCCCGTGCGCCTCGACGGCATACCGGGCGAAGTACAAGTTCAAGTCCGCAGCGCAAGCGCGCCTGCCACCGCCGAAAACGCCACCCCCCCGGCCGCCGGGCGGGTGGAAACATTCAGTTTCGAAGCCAATCTAGCGGCTAGTCGCAGTCAGGCTGCTGCTCTGGCACGCCGCCTAGAGGAAAACAAGAGTCGGAGTGAAGAACTCGTGAATGATCTCCTCGCGCTTACCGTTTCTGGTGAGGCGGGGGCGCGAATGAACGCGGACGCGGTGGATGCTGATGAGACGGAGGATGAGGAGTTTCATGTAGATTGATAAGACGATAACAACAGAGGCAGTCCTTTGCTTACGTGTCATGAAGATGACGTGAATCTCTCGGGTTTTCAATGGAGTTGAGTAGGCACCTGGGCAGGCATGCAGCAAAGTCTGTATTTTTGGCGTTCCCAACTAGGTGAGGTCTAGGGGAGATGAATGCATGTATATTCTTTTTAAAAAAGCATTATTACAATAGATGAAATGTTGTCGCTTCTCCTACAAGCTATGAATGGATAGCCAGTCCTAAGTTGTGTGTTTCTCAATAATATATATGTAATATAAGCAAGTGAGGAGAACGGAGCTGTCTTCGACTGGATAGACACCCTAGATCCAACTTGAGCAATGATAGTCATGGCATGTGGTCGGTCAAAAACACTGCCAAATGGACTTTCCCGCCATGTTGAATCGAAATGGGTGATTTAGCTAGCTGGCTAGCTAGGCCACTGATATCGAACTCAAAGAGGCTGGCTTAGCTAGCGCATCTAGACAATTGTTTTAACGATGTATGGGCAATAGCTTGATACGGTAGTAGAAGTAAATTTGCAACGTAAATGTGAAGCTAGTAACCTTAGAGCTAAGTCTAGAGAAAACATAGGAAAATCAAGGATTGGGTATAAACAGCCCTTGGGAACTCGGTATACCCCTCTAAGCCCTGGCTAAAGTCGAATGGCTTAGCCGCTTGCCCTGTCTTAAAATTTAGACATCTCTTGATTTCGTCATCAATGAGCATGGCAACAAATCATGATTCACCCTAGTCCCGCAGAGTGACATATAATTGCAGTATAATATTCCCAGTGTATCTTGTCGTGCTAAAACCTCTTTGGTATGATCACTTCAAAAATCTCTCCATGACTTCAAAAAGCTTATCGTCTTTCGCTGCCTTACTGACTAGGATTTCAGCGTTCATTGTTTCTATTATGTGTACTTCCCTTTGCTGAAGACGGGTTTCAACTATGTCGCTTATATCCCGTTCTCTCGCCATTGTCTCATCGATCATCAACGTTGGATTGAGAGGATCTTTTGTTTCTGAGACATCGTTGACTGGCGTGGAATATGATGTTTTTGAACTCACCGTAGACGCTTGAGATGTCGATCTCTTGGCCACCACCTGCGTTGCAACACTCGACAATTCACCCAATTTCCTTCCGCGCATCGAGGCAGTTCTAGTAAGTGGCTGCTGGGAAAGTTCAAGATCGAATCTTCGCTTGTGCTGACCGGAAGGAGCTAGGTCCACAAAGGTGGAATGTGGATAATGTGGGACAGAATTGGGTACAGCGAAGGCATCTCCAGGCTCCGAACCCCGGTTGACCTCGATAGAGTATGGTGGTGAGCATTCTCTTGCATGCGAGATTTTTGCGTCTGTTCCACTCGTGCTCGCTGGAGCACTAATTGAATTATGACGAGCATATGGCCCAATCAACCTAATCTTCGTGCCCCGTTTTGAAGGTTCGAATGTATCGGCAGAAGCGTCCTTCGAGCGCTTCGGGGCCTTTTTTGTCTTGCTTTTTGCTAGCTTATTCGGGTGTTCTGATTGGGATGCTGAAGCCTTTTTCCTTTCGACTGCATTTTGCAAGGAAGAGTCCTTGTTCTTGGTCTTGGATTGCTTCTCTACATTCCCCGTCTGCGGCTTAGCTTGTCTGCTGGTAGGGAAAGGAAGCACACGTTTCGGAGGAATGACGTCGTCCACGAGACCCGGGACGCTTGAGATGCCTCGTATTTCAGGCGAAAGGCTCCATTGCTCCCCGTCTGTTTTGGATGGCGGATGTACATTGAGAGGGTAAGGGGTAAGCAGTCTTTGTGTGCTCCTACTGATAGCACTAATTGGCCTTAAGATCTGGCGAGCATGGGGCTCACTTATGGTTTCTGGTGACTGGATGTGACGGGAAGGAACTGAGTGTGGACGAGTTGGCCCTAGGTGCCCCAAAGCCTGAGACTTATCATGGTGATGAACATGGCCGACGGTAGAGAATGCTTGCCGCAAGGGGACTATAGGTTCTTCATATCGCGGGACTTGTTGAGGAATATACCCTTTTGCTGCTGGGCCTTGGGTAAAATATGGAGGTGGTTGATGCTGATATTGATATGGGCTACCACTAGTATGGAGCGGCTGGAGAGTTGACGTGCCCCTGGATGGTGCATTTAATACAGGCGAGCGAGATAGAGATATGAGAGGCCGCGAAGGAAGTAACCGACCCCGGTGTTGCGATGCTGGGATTCCTACTGCAGCATCATAAAAGTAAGGGCTCTTCTGGGAGGGAAGTGTAGGCTGCGATTGTGGCTGGTTGCTAAATGGGAACCCTGGTTGCATCGCGAGGTCGTACGTAGACACTTCGTTGTTGGTGATGGTAAGTATATAGGCGTCACTCGACGAAAGGAGTAACAAGTATTCATTTACGACTCTATGTAGATGCAAGATGAATGGGACGCCATCTTACAAGTCGTCGGAAATACTATAACAGGCTCACTTCCTACATGTAGGTAAGGAGTGAAGAAGGATGGGAGTCAACTGGTAGAAGAAAGCACCTGTAATACTACCTCTCATTACTGGGCAGTAGGACGAGAAACAGGCTTCCAGACTGGAGGCACGATGATTGATGGCTCTTGACGCTTAGGTACATGTAGTTAGTAAGTAAGTAAGTAAGTAAGTGTATCCTACCTACATGGAGGTACGTAACTTAACTTTCTGCCCTTCCTTCTTTCCCTCTTTTCCCTCTTTTCCCTCTTTCCCTCTTTCCCTCTTCCGTTGTGTCCCATGTTCAACTTGAACTTGCCTCAGGCAGGCGTTTGTTTACATGCATAACCCGCTCTATCATTTATGCATATAGAGAGGAGACGTGGCCTGTGCGTACGTGCCAATCCCTCGCAGGAACACGACTCCAGAATGATTTTCGCGACTCCTAGTAAATCACTGTACGAGGGTAGTAACTTTTATATGCGACGAGCATCGCATCGCATCGCGTCGCATCGCATCACCTCGTCCCGGACCCACGACACGAACGGCTTTGCGACCGCAATCAACCTCCCAACGTTAGCAGCCTGAGTCTGTACCTAGGTAGAGCGGTACTGGATTCCACTACATGGGTTAAGAGATAATCCTAGGTTAGATGCCATTCCAGTTTCTACTTCCCAGTTCCCTGCAGCGCAACACCCGCACCTCATCCGATCATCATTCATTTCACCAACACAACACAACACAACACGACACAACGCATTCAATACCCGACACCTGCAAAATCGCTATTCGACCCCCCTCGTTGCTGTCGCGCAGAACACCCGCCACCTCAGTGACGGCCTCTAAACCTCCGCGCCCTTTCTTCGCAGCCGCTCAAGGTGCCGAGCAGCCTCTGCCTCTGCAGTGGCTTTCGCTACTCATCACTCAGCTCGCTGTTCACATCCAACAACTTTCCAGCTCTAATCCGCCACTGCGAAGTCGTAAAACAACAAGATGGCTCCGGCTCGTGGGCCTGGGGGCAAGGAGGTCGATGTCCATGAGATCGAGCGAACCCCGGAATACAACGAATTCATAAAAAAACTGACTGCCTTCCACGAGAAGCGTGGTACTTCCTTCGAACCTGAGCCAAGGCTCCCTACTATGCACGGCCATGTCAACGTCGACTTGCTGAGGTTATACAAAGCTGTTATCGAGAAAGGAGGTTACGATGAGCTGAACAAGGTCCAGAAGGCATGGGGAGCTCTCGCTGGGGAACTGGGCATGTACTATGCCGACAATAAGGGCATGGGTCAGCTGTCCTTCCAGCTGAAGCAGGATTTCTATCGATATCTAGCCGCTTATTGGATTCAAGACCAGTATGGTCGCGAACCTCCGCCGAAAGAGATCCTCGAACAGCAGTCATGCGCCAGCAAGCACGGCCCAGTTCTCACACGCACCGTGGAAAACTTCAAGCTCTCTGCCAGACGGCCCGGTGAAGAAACACCTACGAGGGACGAGCGTCCCGCTGAAAGCACACCCACGTCCGCAAACAGAGCTTCAGGGCGTCTTCGCGAGGCCCCTCCGCAGCGAGTCCCCTTCCAGCCTGACACCGGCCCAAGCCGACAGTCCCGAAACGTCTCTTCGCATCATAGCACACCGACGGCCTCGAACACGACACAAAATAACTACCACGGAAATCAGTCACAACAAAATCACCACCACCTTCCCCAGCAACATAACCCCAACAACCCCCTCCATGTCATTCAGGCCCAGCAAGCTGCATTACGGGGTGCATCAAGTTCTTTCACCCCTGGAAATGCCGAAACAGGCTCCCGCCTGGGAGACCCTTTCGAACCACGCCCGCCGATTTCCGTCCCTCTCCGCCCCGTTAACACACCCGGCAATAACCCGGTAGAGTTTGCAAAACGACAGCGACTGCTAAAAATCCAAGCAGCTGGACTTGGAAGCATACAGGCTTCAATGCGGCCAGTTCTACCTCCTAGTAAGTCTCTACTACCCCTGACAGCACTACAGCCTGCTGACCCAACTAGCCGGCTATGAGGGCCCTAATATCTATGCACGATGTCTCCAAGCCCTCCGGTCTGGCATACCTGCTGAACAAGCGTTTGCACTTAATCATCTTGTCAAGATTTCGTACGAACGAGGTGATAAATACAAATTCGATTCTTTCTTAGGCTTAGCCGAGGGTCTCATTGAAAAGGCTCTTGAAATTGGCAGTCTGTTCTATGACATAGATTGGCAAATTTCCTACTCTGGTGATCAAGACAGTTCGAACCCCGGTCTTCTGGACGGGCTGGATGGAACACAGGATATCTTAGAACGGATCCAGAACCTTACACCAAAAGTTGTCCTAGATCATTTACAACCAGCAGAGCTTTCAGACCGTCTACTCCGCATTACCGAGGCTATCCTTACTATGAGGAACATGGTTATGCTTCTCGAGAATGCGATATACATGGCCGAGGTTTATCCTCTGAGAGATCTCCTCTGCATCATCCTTCATTTGCCTAACCTAGAAATGTTGGTCGAAATCAAGCATTTCGCCCTCGACATTGCTGAGCAAGTCACCCCCTGGCTCCTACTGGATTCGAGCGACCCACTATACCAGTCATTACTGGCGCAACTGGACACCCCTGATCGCGGGACCATCTTGACGACCCTGCGTACCATTAGCCGAATATCGATGAATTTAGAGGCGACGAACAAGCTTCAGAATGTGCCTGCCGTAGTGCTACAAAACATCATGAACTGGCTATTGCTCAATGATGAAGAGTTGATGGATGCTTGTTTGGACTTTCTCTACCAATACACGGCCGTGGTCGCGAATGTGGAAAGTCTACTTCACGCAGTCAACATGGAAAATGTCGTGCCGCACCTCGTTAGGCTCCTAGCACATGGAGCTAAGCGGGTGAAAGAAGAAAAAATCCTCGAACCAGAAAAGAAGGCATTAGCCACAGAAGATGTGCCTCCCTTGCCACTTGATCTCCACGAAAGGCTAAGGAATACTGATGAGCCTCAGAGGTGCTTTCACTGGCTGCAGAGTTTATTTGAAGAAGACGCAGAATCTCATATCACCCAAATCGCCATATGGCAAGCGTATCAGGGATCATTCGGAGCACTGGCAGGTGGTATGCGAAATACATTAAGTGCTGCTGATTTTATTAGGAATGTCAGTCATGTTTTTGTCAACGCTCGGGCTCAGATCATCAGAGGGCCGGGTGAGGTACAACGCTTCATTATTGAGGGCATTCGTGCTCGGACGTTACCCATACACTACGAAACCAAGGAAGAGTACACACGGTGCCAGTGGCAGGTGGTCAAGGGTGCTTTCTCCAAGCGATGCAATCAATTCTTTTTGGGCGGCGAGCAGATGTGGCATCATGTCTTGACTGCGCACCTGGGTATCCCTATCGCCGAAAATGGCAAGATCGATAATAAGGAAGTTACCACATCCTGCGACTGGCTTGACTGCGTCAAGTATCCCATATCTAGGACGCTGAAGCTTGCGGAACTCACCCGTCATATCAAGACCCATGTCCTCTCTGCGCAAAAGCGGCCACAACAGGATGGCACCGAGCTCGCAGCCAAACGACAGCGGAAGTCGTACATCACACCAGCCAAGACAATGACGCTCACGTGGGAAAAGACAGTCGTCACGGTCGACGACCGAAAACCCAACCTCGAGCAAGCAGCTGGCATCCCGCTCAGCGCTGTGCTTGTGTTGCGAAACATTGCACGCAACGTGGTCAAGACCGAGTCTGAGGAGGAGCTGCTCAAGACACACGAGATGGACGGCGAGGGTGGTGGGTGGAACGAGCGGCTGTTCCGCCCCATCATGGCCCGGCTTTTTGAGGTCATGACGGAGAATAAAGCTTTGGTATGTTTTCTTGTGCTTTTTGAATCTTAACACTTGTGCGGTTATGCTAACTTTGGATTTGCGACAGGCTGGTTACATCACGTCGCTTCTGCAGCTGGTTCAGACGGAAGATTAGATAACCTTTCGTGTTTGGTGTCGTTCATGTACAATGTGGAAAGCGAGGAGTCCTGTTGCTCTCTTGCAAAACGACTAAGCGCTAAGGACCTTTAGGGGGTTGGAGACGTACCCCCTAATCGGAGAGTGGAAAAGATAGGGGAACTTGATTCTCTCGTGTTTCGTCAGCAACCAATCTATTCTGTAGGGAATAATACCCAGGCGTTCGAAAGGGAA
The DNA here is from genome assembly GCA_023159215.1 of Xylariaceae sp. AK1471. Lineage (NCBI taxonomy): Eukaryota > Fungi > Ascomycota > Sordariomycetes > Xylariales > Xylariaceae > Xylariaceae sp. AK1471. The sequence goes on from JAJKLI010000025.1 coordinate 116,752, forward strand.
AGGGAGGTTCAAGCGAAACCAAAATTAGGCAAGGGCCGACAGGCCGGGAATTTTGGAAGAGGGGATTAAGTGGTCTTTTGTGAAATTCATTTGCGGACTATGACCTTCAATATTTCTTCATTACTGTACTGTACCTCTCTCTGTACTATCACGGGTAGCTGGCTAGCTACTGAAATCAGGATCGGTGCGGCTCCCGCATATCAAAGCTTGTCCGTAATGGTAGAGTGTTTAGAAGAATTTCCGACCGAAAGGATTATTTAAGACAGTGGACTACGTATTGTTGATAATCATGGGAGGATAATTACACTCGGCGAGTCCCAATTTCGTCACATTTTCCCACTACGTGAACCTTCGGCATTGCGCTCTTAGTATCTTGTAATTTTCTTTATACCCACTTACATTAACTAGTCAGGGTTTTGAAATGTTTTTCTACAGAGAATAAGTTTGAAAATTTCCCCTTTTTCAGAGCCGAGTAGTGTCATTCTTTTTCTGCAACTCCGCACCCTTCACCTCCTTTCCCCGATGTTTTCTAGGTCCCTCGATCATCAAATATGTTCATACAGGTTGCCACTGAACCTAAGACGCAGACCGCCTATTAATCAGACCCCTCCTCTCCACCACGCTGAGGTCTCCTACTCCTTGCGTCCTGATTGTCCTTCCCGGACAGCAGCCAGGATGAGGTCCTTGGCTTTCTCGCAGCCTTCTTTGGAGCCTAGTATCTCAATGGCTTCATCTCTGGCCTGGTCGCGTGGAACATTGATCTTGCAGCCACTCTGCTTCCGAATCGCGTTGACCTTAGAGCCACCTGTACCGATGACGAGACGGTAGGTGGATGGATCAGGGAGGATGAGGTAGCCTGTGCTGTTGTTCTTCTGGGCCTGTTCAAGTGCTGCGGCGATCACCTTCTTGGCTTTTTCAATATTGTCCTGGTTGCCCTTCAGGACCCAAGGAATGTCACCTTCTTCAGAAGATTCCATATCAACAATAGTCCATGAGTGGGCGTCGGCAGCCGTTTCTGCGTCGTCGGTAATCAGAGGTAGAGCGCCTGTATTGGCTCGGGTGTTCGTGGCCTTGGATTTTGCTGGGGGATTCTGACCGGCATGATCGACCGTGACCTTATGATCGTTACGGAGCCTGCGGAAGAACTGTCCATTCTCTGAGATGGCATGGTGATACTTCCGAGGGATATGAATAGCTTCACCCTGCGATTCCTTGACCAAGGATGAAATGTGCTCCTTAGCCTTCTCGACGTTCGCAGGCAGGCCGATTAGCTTCACCCCGGTCAAGCCGCTTCCTTGGCGGGGAATGTCAATTGCGACATTGAACTGAGACTCTAGCTGCCGTTTAGCCTCGCCACCGCGGCCGATGAGCGTTCGGTGCTTCTCAACTGGCACGTCCAGAGTCTCTGTGATCTGGCTTTCTCGCTCTGCTACGAAAGCCTCGATGCTCGCAGCGATCTTGTCAACGACATCGCGGCGTCCCTCTATCTTGATGCCATTGCCATCCGCGTCCTGTTTGGGAAATTGGACATAGCGGGCCTGCAGGCGCCGATCCTCTGGTCCTCCAGCTTTGATGACAATATCGCGCAGGACAGAGCCTATCGCAATGTTAGAAAGTTTCAAGGAACAGGTTATTTAAGTGAGAATTTTATCATACCTCCAGGCCCAATCAAATTCTTATGCCACTTCCGGTCCACCTCCAAAGTCTTGGAGATGGTGTCATCAAAGACTGTCCTCTTTTCCTCGAGGATTTTCTTAGCAGCGGCAACTTGTTCCTTGCTACCCCTGATTGTGATCTCGACAACGCCGTCTGGCGCCTCGTTTCGGTCGTTGGGTATATCGACTTTTGCCCCAGTGGCTTGGCGAAGTTCCTCCATAGCAGCACCGCCGGAACCAATCAAAGACGGCAGTTGTTTTTGTTGCACCGCTACCGTATCGGTGTGACCATGTTCTTTGAGGTACTGATATAGAGCAAATATTTCATCCCGAGCCTGATCAGCACCCTTCTTAGGCCCCCTCACTGTGACCTCGTCAGGGCCCTGCTGTCGTCGTGGCTTACCAGCTTCACTTGTGACATCTGCTACAGATTCGTCATCCCTCGCAGGTTTATTCGTCTTGGGAAAGTTGATGTGAACCCCATATCGATTCTGCAACCGCAGAATTTGGCCACCCTGCGCACCAATAAGTTCCCTATGATACTTAGGTTCGATCTTGAGGCTGTGGGTGGTCTCATCGGCCCATTGCCGAGCAAGCGAAAGAATGTGAGACTTGGCTCTGTCAGCCTTCGCCTTGGGACCTTGAAGTTCAACCTCTCCATTTTGAACCTGGATGTCGACGTCGAACTTCTCACGCAGCTCGTTGATGTGGCTGCCGCTCTTACCGATAAGATGATTTGCAAACTTCTGTGGAAACTCAAATTTTAGAGTGAAGCCACGTTCTTTTTCATCTTCCTTCTCCTGCTCTACGAAAGCAGCGGACTTGTCGGCAAGAGATTTCACACTTGAAGCGGGACCCCGCATAGTCACAGTCGTGCCCTTAACACTAACACGGACTGGGATGTCACCAGCAGCACGAACTGTCGCATCCTGCTCCTTCTTGATGAATCTGCGTAGTTTTTCCTGAAACCTAATCTGAAATTAGTATGGCTCAAGTTGGTTTGCAGGGCCGTTCGAGGACATACTTGACTGGCACTTCAAGAGTGGCCGTACCGATCTTCTCCTGGTTATTAATTAGATCAAGGATATGGTTTCTGGCATCAACAAGTCCTTGCTGAAAAGTGCGAAGTTCTGCTGGGGTGGGAGTTTTCTGTGGAACCTCGTACGCATCTCCTCCCACTTCAGGTCCTTCATACACCAAAAGAACAGGCATATCGGTTTCCGAAGCATCTGGGATAACCATATGAACACCGAATGAATCTTGGACTTTGGGCCTGATGTCGCTGCGTAGATAAGAGTGGAAGAAAGGATCGACAGGAACTGTCACCAAGCGCGAGGGTGGATGACTATTAACGATAGAGCTCATCTCTTTCTGTGCCTTGAGTGCGTTCTTCCCCTCTCTGGCATATAACTCCCAAGGACTGGTCACGCCACTAGTGTATGGCGTGTTGATATTGATCTTGTACAACCTTTCGAGTCGCTCAATCTCCTTTCTCTGGCGGAGGTAGCGAGCAAGGTCTCGATTATAGACAGATTCGCCTCCAGGGGTGTGGCTATGGTGTTTTGCGACGTTAAAAACTGAGGTATGCACTTGTGTAGCCAATTCCATAGCCTTATCCAGGCCGTTCGACACATCGTCTACCCGACCAACAACCGTTACGGTATCCACACCTGGTTCACTTGGAAGAATTACGACACAGTTGGTATCGGCGAAGAACTCGTCTGATGGAATGCCACGTTCTCCGATGATGAATTGGTGGGCGCCTTGGCGAATGTCCACCTGGTCCATGTGCAATTGGTTCTGCAATTCATGTACACGGCGCTCGATCGCAGTTTTCGCAGCTTGAACAGCAGCACGCTCACCTGCGAGCTGGATGTGGTTGTCATGGGGAGAAGGTGTGAACGTCGGTCTCTGGCCAGATGCCGGCATCTGCGGCACCTGAGAAGCCCATGGCAGATGTGGTGGTACGCGCACCTGGACACCATGCTCAGTCTCGAGAGCCTGGGCGAGGCTGTTATTCGGGCCGGCAATGAAGGGGTAGAATTCGGCGGGGATAGACTTTAGTCTTGTGTTGGAGTTAGCCGAACGTTCTCCAACAATCTTCTCAATGAGCTGACGAGCCAAGGCAGCTGTATGAGTGTTGCCCTCGATAACCACGTCGACCGTAGCATCATTGTCGTCATCCGCGTTGGCTGCAGCTTCATCGACCTTGGGCATCTGTATTTTCGCGCCGGATTTCTCTTGGATGGACTTGATCGTAGAGCCTTGTTTGCCAATGATGTGAGCTCTGGCAGACTGTGGGATCGAGATGGTGGCGGTTTCCTACACGAGCTTGTCAGTCAACGCAGCAACACACATAGAGTGAGTGGACTGGTACTCACCTTGCGACCAATTTGGGAAACCAGGTCACGCAAAGCTTGCTGGGCCTTGTCTTGAGGACCAGAAGCCTCAAACTTGAGCTGGCCACCGGGTCCGTTAGCCATTGTAATGACCGCCCGGGACTTGCGGTTGATATCCTTCACAATGTCTGGGATCGGGCGTCTCAGCTGGGTGCGCGGGAGGATTGAAGACGAAGGCAACATGATGGTCTCGACGTTGCGACCAGGGATAGCCATGGGCGGAGGCACGCCGGTCGGTGTCGCGACTCCAGAGGTAGGCGTCGATGTACGGGGAGTGCCATTGGCTGACCATGAGGTTCCATTTACATTGCCGTTCGCGCTCCCTTTGGCGCCGGCCCAGATGGGAGGGTAGCTGGTCTTAGGGGCAGCGGTCTTGGGCACGCCGAGCTCGGGGAAGGCCTCATGGGATTGAGTGTCAAGTGGAGTTGAGCCCTGGGCCGACTGTTTTCCAGCGGCTTTGGCGGACATTGTAGGGGCCCAGGTAGGATCAGTAGAGGCCTCGGCAGTAGTCGAGGGCTTAGCTTCCTCGTCAGGCGCATCCTCGACAGTGGCTTGGAGAGGATGCTGGGCGTGCTTCTGAAGAAGCCGGGCGGCGGCGGAAACTTCCTCGGATGCCATTGCTTCAAATCTGTACCCAATGGGTGAGCAAAGAACCACAAGGCGGTAGGTAGGCTAGCAGTGTCGCGAGATGGCAGAGATAATGGAGTTGCAGGACGAGGATCAGGATGGGTTGGCGCAAGCGGATTCGGTGTCAGCGATGGTGAATATAGGTCAACTCACGTTATGTCTGTATAAGCAACTTGAAACAGCCGTAGAACTTCCAATTGACTTCACTCAGCAATCAAGTTGAGCAACGATGGTCAAACAGGTTAACAATCACACGTGGAGAGGTAGTACCGATACTGTGCAGATAGAGACGGGGGGTGGGAGCTGGAGCTATAGGAACAAAGCTAGAACATGTTGTCTACTTCGTAAGGGAGAGGGATAGTATATTAGGTAGGTAGGAGAGGTGGCCCGCCAGGAGAAGGTTAGGAATTAGAGAGAAAAGGCGGCGTGGCAGATGAAGCTGTTTCGATGAACAATGACTAGGTACCGGTAGGTGACGGACGGGATGAATCTGACCAGATGTTCAAGAATGGAAAGGGTGAGGTGGAAGTTTGTCCAGATGCCAGAAAATATGTCTCCACCTTGGCACTTGGTGTCGCCTCCGAATGATCCAATGATCTAGCCTCAATTTGGGTTTTTGAGTTTTTAAGTTTTGAGCATGCTAGGTAGGCAGGTAGGTACCTTCCTGTCTCCGATGGGGCTATCGTGGAAACGGGGGAAGTCAATAGAAAACTGTTAGTAAAGACTCAAGCCCCGCAGTCCCCGCCTTTTAGGTAAGCTTGGAGACGGGTCCTTCCATTGGAGAACAGCCCTAGAGGCTGCCCACCTGTTGCCCTAGTACAGCGGTAGTGGACTGCTGTGCTGCAAAGGGCCACTATAATTGTTGAGGACAGCTCGAGAAGAATCGAGATGGAACTTGAAGTGGAAGCCCTCAAACCTCTACACACGCAAGCCCACTTCTACCCGTTTCTTCGTCAAGTAAAGTATGTTTAGCTTCTCCTCATTGCCTAGCATCAAAATTAAGTTTGGCGACATAACAATGAACCATATTTGGAGATTTTCTTCTCCAGAGTCTCACCAAGTGGACCAAACTGGGAGCTCAACAAATCTAAAGGGGGCGAGCTTTGCAGTTAGAAGATTAACTAGGTACGTCGACATGCATGTTGTCTCTATAAAGTGATCAGAACTTCACAGTTTAATAGTAGCATCTAATTAAATTCTTGCCCATCAAGTCATAGCATCTAGATAGGGACTCAACTTAGTAGTTTCTGTAATATATATGGGTTAGGCAGTGTTGCTTCAAAATGACTTACACGCCAGCTTTCAACATCCTTTCAATATCCTAGAGCTACCGCCATCTAACCTCATAGCAACTGAGAAGTTGTGTAGGTGTTCTGTGACTTTGCTTGGTTAACCAAGACACAGGCTTGTACTGAGAGATGAAAGCACCAAAGTAGTGTGGAATACCATCTTACATGTTCGCTATCCATTTAAATGATGGATACCGAAGACGGCGAGCCCTGGCTTGACAGGTCAGAACAGGTGTAGCAGAACGACCTAGCGGCGCAAGGGGTCGTCTCAGTGACTTGGCGTCAATGAAATCACATAAGCCGAATTGAGTCGTCGTGCAGCACGACCTGCGTGTGCACGTAGCCATATACGAGCCTATCGCTGCACGTCACGAACGTCGCGGGCTGCCATTTGCCGAACCTGTGTATCCTCGTCCAATCTTCGGGCGTTTGGGCCGTGCCACGACATTACGACCCTTAGGCGAGACGCGTCTGCAGTGGTAGGGCAGGTCGCGATCTTGACGATGGATATGAGAGGTTAACCAAGGCCCTGGCCGCATCACGACGACCCGGAAAATGATATAGGAACCAAGAGGCAAGAGCAAAAACCTCTAGTTGGGAAATCGCAATAATTTGGAATTATAATCGAAGTGGACTCGAGACGGATACTTTCTCGCCATGCCTACCTAGGTTCAATCGCTCGTAGCAAGAACCTATACCATCTCACCATGCTTGGCTTCTGGGTCGGCCTCGTTCTAAATTTTGGTTGATGCGATTCCAAGATGGCAACAAGTAGTAAAAATCTCCGAACCTCATAAGACGCAGAATCCAGTATGGTTGAAAGGTAAGCAAGGATATTGTGAGCAAGTGGTGTGGATAAGACTTTAAACGCCTATTTTGATAGCGTCACGTATGAGGTACACTAAATGCTATGATGCGAGGCGACGAGTATTGAATGCTGCAGGTGAGGCTCAAGCTGAGACTATACTGAGACTATACTCGCTTTACTTATCACTGCGTATGTCCGCGGACAAGACTCACCAAAACAGTCTTGCTTGCAGTTCCATCTCCTATCTAGTACTGCCCTAGTAAGAACTATATGGTTGTAGGAAATCTAAAGAGTATGGCGGTAGTCTATTCGATACCGTTCGCCGCTGGTTTACGCCTGAAACGGCTACGATACGATGCAGAGTCTAGGAAGCGCCTCCGGAGCGCATTCATGCAGCTAAGCGTCGAGTCCCCCTCCACGAAGTCTGGGTGAACGTACGAGATCAACCGTGGAGAGATGGGTATGGTGGGTATTCGTTGCTATCCGTTGTCGAAAAGTTCGCCCACGAATCAAGGAGAAGTAAAGCCGGTGATCCTACTAGGCAGGACTTTCCGAATGGAACGCTTTCAATCCTCTAGTACTAAACATGATCATCCTCGAGGCTTAATCCGCCTACTAGTATGCCGGCATATGGATGCCTTCTTGCATAAGGTCTATTGGACCTTTTAGCCATGGTTTCTGAGGGATGCTTACAACACGTAGAAACCGCAACGGCGTTAACATAGAACTTCTAATAATGATACTAATAGGATTATAGCAGCCAACGAGAAAGATGATGACTTTCAAGAATACCTAATTATACATCTACTCTGAACTGAGATTGAGGCGAACGAGACAGTCGACCCGAACAAATAAAGTATTCGAATTAACTAAAGACAAGCCCCCAAAAAGCCCCTCCACCCGTTCTTCGGAGAAGCATGGAGATAGTCCCCGCCAGTAGGTAGTGCCTTATGACTGGTTAATCATGCGGCAATTCGACTCTGTCCAGAGCTACTTTATATAAGGAGGGCAGATGGTCAGATTGATGGGCTCGGTCATAAAAGCCGAGGGACGTCGAGTTTAGTTGCTGCCGTCTAAGCATTTTGGGTACTAGAGGTAGTTCGCACTACCAGGACGATTGTCATGGACCCTTCTTGCGTGGCATATGCAGTCTTTGGCTTCCACATTTCGTTCAATAGCTTTAGACGAACGAGGTATAGCGTATAAGATGTCGTTCGTATTCAGAAATGTGCTATTCGCAGCCAATAGTACATATTCATGTTGTGCTACACTTTTGCCGGAACTACAAACGGAAAAGGTACACCCTTTAGCTAAGGCGGTAGCTCAAATTAGCTTGGAGCGTGGTGCTTGATCCGAGCATGTTGTCTCTGTAGGTATGCACGCAGGATAAGAACTCCATAAATTTTTTTTGAACGTCACTAGGATCTGCCAATCAAGTGCCCCTCATGTCGCAACGCGCCCCAGCATTACCATCATCCACTTGCAAAGTATTGCCGTCATAAAGAAAAATGATTGCTGGCATAGCTAGAAAACCCTAGTTTTTAGGAGGTGTGGTTGGAGATACCAAACGTTGGAAAAGCCCAGGCCGAAATGAGTAGGTCGTCCTCGGTAGCATGGACGAATACAGGTGCTTTTGCGAACTAGGTAGGTGGTCTATTGGCTGATGAGAAAGACGTACGTATAAGATGCTGGAATAGCATGTGTCATATCTGAGTTGAGGGTATCAAGGGAGAAGAGGAGACTGGGAACTGAGAAAAGAAATGGAAAAAGGGCAAAAGGGAAATTGGGAAATGGAAATGGAAATTGGGAGACAAACAATTGACGTTGTAGCGGGGTCGCATGCCAGTATTCAGGTGTCGTTGTACGCTTGCTTCATTTTACTTTCTATTCTTCCTCCCAAGGTTTCTCTGAGGTGATGCAGCTTAAATGCCAAAGCTATCTTATTTGTACTACATGCTATCGTGGACGGCGACTAACTGCATTTAGGCACGTAAGTGCCGTCACGGTATCCTAGGTATGTATAAGATGCCCATTCTCTTTCTTTGTTTGAATCACGAGATATGATGTGTTCCCAGTTTTTCGGTAGCAAGGTAGAGATTTTTAAGCTTGCGACACACACCACCACTCACATGCATCCCAATGTTTTCTTTACCGTAGGTACCAGGGTACTTGGGTTGTATAGGCAGATTCAGATTCACTTACAAGCAACTTACAAGTAACTTACCAGCAACCCACAAGCAAATTGCAAGTGATTTAGGTAACATACCCCGTTGATGCATACCGGCCGATACCGTTGGCCAGGCTCAGCCCACCACCACACTTATAATCCGTGATCATGGGCGCATGGTCAAAGCAGAAAAAGAAGCATACACCCCCGTTGTTTCGTTCCACGCCCCAGTATCATTTTGTACAGTAGTGTGTCCCAGGATTCATCATCGCTCAAGCGGATGGTGATGTGATCTGTTCCATTATACCGACTGTACCTTTTTTTTTTTTCTTCTTTCTTTCTAGGAGTAGACTACTGCGGCTGTACATACATACACTATTTCTTATTATCACTACCTACCGTCTAACAATACCTACTGTTATTGTCACCTGTGTAGACGTCGTGTCCTCCCCCCTACTACACACTACATACATACTTACATACTACCTATCTACTTTCAGACCCCATTAGTCGTTAGCGGGGGTGTACTCAAAGCAATTGAATCGATCTGTGTTGTCTTTTCTGACCCTTCCCCCTCCTTCTCTCTCCCGCTCCCCGCCGTTTGTGGTAAGCGGTTGTGGTTATTATACCTACCCTTAGTGCAGAGGAGAAAAGGAGAAAATATGATGGATGTGGACATGGAAAGCCACAATTCTGTGAATCAACAACAACTTCAACAACAACCACCATCTTCGTCACAACGTCGAAAACTCACCAAGAAGCCGCCAAATAAGAACAGTTACTCCATCACCAGCGATAGGCGCTTGGACGCCCAGTCCCTTCAAAGCAAACGGAGCTCCAGCAGTTTAAAGCGAGCTCCTAGCGCTCCACTACAAAGTACCGGTACGGGCACGGGTACTGGTACTGGTACTGGTACTGGCACTGGTACTCCAGGCACTGGCACTGGCACTGGCACTGGCACTGGTATTGGTATTGGTATTGGTATTGGTATTGGTATTGGTATTGGTATAGGTAGATCCTCTAACGCGTCCAACAATTCATCGCCCCGTCATCCTCTTGCTCCTCCTCTTTCTTCCAAAGACTGCACTTTCAATTCCACCAACAACAACCTCATTACCCGCACCTCGCCCTCACCAGCCATACAGCAGCCCGGCGAGTTCTTCCCCTCGACCTTTTCCCCTTCCCACCAACTCGCAGCCCCCGCTTCCGCTTCCGCTTCCGCTTCCGCCTCAGCCTCTTCCTACTCGTACTCCCCCTCATATTCCCACATCTCGCCGCCGTCACAGACCACGACATTCCCCGCTGCTAGTGCTGCTTCTTCCGACGGCGCAGCAGCGGCATCTGGCGCTGGCGTTGGCGTTGGCGTTGGTACTGAGTTTAACATTGGTGCTGGCACCACCCCATCGACGTCAATCCGATTCAACCATCACTATCACCACCAACAACAACAACGTTTGTCGGGTTCGCAGCAACTGCCCCTACGACTCCTTCGCTCCAAATCATCCGAGGACTTTGTCGGCGCTCCCTTTGACGGCGATACTATCCTCAGCCAGCTTGACAAGGCTGCCGCCCGAGCACCGGCAATTCATCAGGCCCCTGCTACTACTGCTGCTCCGCGCACTGTTCGCCCTCCACCACCCCCGCTGTCCATTTCGAATCCCGATCCCCGTATCATGAGCCCTCCCCTTCGCCATTCCGCCAGCTTCTCTGCCGCCAATGCCACCATGTCCGAGAAGTCTCATGCTCCCCGCATTAATGATGCCCCCATCCACGCTTCGAACCGGTATTCCGACGAGTCTAGAGAGCCTAAAGGACCCGGCGTCTTGAGGAAAAAGTCTGGCTTCTCAGGCCTTATGAGCACGTTGGTGGGGTCGCCAAAGAAACCCATCATCTCGGCACCTGAGAATCCAGTTCATGTCACCCATGTCGGATATGATAGTTCTACTGGCCAGTTTACGGTTCGTCTCAGTTCTTGTCTTGCCTTGTCTTGTCTTATTTTGTCTTCGATGATCTAGTCCATTGAATAGGTGACGTCAGTTCTTGCTCGTATGCGTGTTTGTGCTGATTTGAAGATATCATTCTTCTTCGCAGGGCCTACCCAAAGAATGGCAACGTCTAATCAACGAGAGTGGTATCCCCGAGAATGCCCAGAGGGAAAACCCGCAGATGATTGCGGATATCGTAACTTTCTACAAGGAAACTACCGAGAGGCCTCACGAAGACCAGGTGCTGGAGAAGTTTCACGATGTGAGAGCTGGAGAGCCGCGCACCCCATCAGGGGGAATGGTAACGTCTTCCGGCATATATTCGCCAAACTTAGCTGGTATGTCACCTATGATTAGTCCACCAGCAAGTCCGAGATTTCCAATCGTGAATAATGAAGGCACCTTTGAAAACCCCCGCGCTCCACCGCCAGTTCCTGTACCTGGAAAGAGTCCAGCGTTACATACGGCCAGAGATCATCCGCACCTACAACCCGTCCGTCCGGCACCGAAACCTCCAGTCTCCATGCAACCGCGAATGCAACCGCAATCGCCTTATCCGGCCAAAGACTCTGGCATCGGCATATCACAGCCTGGCGAAGACCTACCGGCCCTTACCTACGCTCCACCACCCAAGGACAGCAATGTCCCTATGCTACCCGAAGAACATAGATCGAGGTCGAACTCGCGTGTCAACGGGACCTCACCTTACAGTCCTCACAACCCCCACACCCCTGCTAGCCAACCCTCACCAGCGATGCAGGCCGCTTACCAGCAGCAACTAATGCAGCAGCAACAGGAACAGGCCATGTCACAAGCCCAGGCTGCGATGAAGGGTCAGCTAGGTAGATCACAAAGTACTAGGCAGGCACCAACACAACCTACAGGTACAAGTACGCAACATCCAGTAGGTCGACCACCCGAAGCCAACGGAGGTGGTGGCGCGGGCGGTCCCCCCCGTATGGGTCCCTCAGCACAGGCACAAGCACAAGCACAAGCCCGCCCTCGCAACAGGGCACGACAAAGCGCCAGCATAGATGTTACGGCGGCTTTGAAACGGATTTGCTCGGAAGGTGACCCGCGGCAGATTTATAGAGGGTTCACCAAAATTGGGCAGGGTGCATCTGGCGGTGTCTACACTGGCCATGAGAGAGGCTCGAATCGTTTGGTAGCTATCAAACAGATGAACTTGGAGCAGCAACCCAAGAAAGACTTGATCATTAACGAAATCCTCGTCATGAAGGAGAGCGTCCACCCGAACATTGTCAATTTCATAGACAGCTTTCTTACCGGTGGCGAACTATGGGTGATCATGGAGTATATGGAAGGCGGCAGCCTCACTGATGTGGTTACCTTCAACATCATGACGGAGGGGCAAATAGCCTCAGTCTGCAGAGAAACTTTAAAAGGTCTTCAGCATCTACATTCCAAAGGCGTCATCCATAGAGATATCAAGTCTGATAATATATTATTATCACTGGAGGGTAGCATCAAGCTCAGTAAGTCTCCACTCCTTGTATCCTGGACGATCAAGGGCTAATGCTCTGGGAACAGCCGATTTTGGATTCTGTGCTCAAATCAACGAGGCTCATAACAAGCGCACAACGATGGTGGGCACGCCTTACTGGATGGCACCAGAAGTGGTGACGAGGAAAGAATACGGTCGGAAGGTCGATATATGGTCTCTCGGAATCATGGCGATCGAGATGATCGAGGGAGAGCCACCATACTTGACAGAATCTCCACTCCGTGCCCTGTGGCTCATCGCTACCAATGGTACGCCGCAGATTAAGGAGGAACAAAACCTATCTGCTGTGTTCCGAGACTTTCTCTATTTTGCTTTGAAAGTGGACCCGGAAAAGAGAGCAAGTGCTCACGACCTCCTTCGGGTAAGTCTCCCCAACTCCCAAAAGTCGGACCGGAGAGCTGCTGGACTAACCCACACTAGCATGACTTCATGAAGCTGTGTGTCGACTTAGGGTCACTATCCCCTCTAGTCCGAGCCGCTAGGGAAGCTCGACAGCAGGAGAAATCTCGGAAGGGGAACTGAAGTGCCACCCAGTCGGCTTGACTCGAATCATGAAGACCCAGGGTACGGGAGCAATGGTAGATCGCCAGACTTGGATAGTTGCGTCCTTCAGGCATTTCGCGAAGCGCATTATCAACCTCGCCTACGTAATGCAGGACTCGTTCTCAAAAATACCCTCTTGCGCTGTTTTGATGACGAGATGGATGGGGCAGAACTGATGAACACGCGATTGGATTAAGAGTAGCGCGTTTTATTCACATGTCTCTCGCATGGGCGACAGATTTTTTTTTATTCGGATATCAATTGCGAGATCTCTCTCCAAGCATACTTGTACATAGCAAGACGATACCACTGCCCTACAATATTTCCCCGGGCGACCAGATCTATTCCTATTTGGAAAGTTCATCAAGGATCCCATCTTTACTAGACGCGCAGGTGCGCTTGAGAGAGCTAGCAGCAGCAATCGTCTTCCAATGCAAAATCTGCCCTCCAACTGAGCGGTAACAGGATGTTCAGAAGCAAGCAATTCTGAGTGAAAAAACGCTGCCTTCATCTCTCGTTAGGTGAAGTGTCGAGCTCAAAGTTCTACATCTGCCGTTGTGACACCGCAAAGACCACTCCCATTCGACGGGATATGCGCTGGCTCGGTAGTAAGGCAGATATGAGCGTATTCAGAATTAGAGAGCTTTGCTATTCAATACATGTTCTTTAGTAAGTCGAGCTCTTTTAGCACAGCTACAGCGACACAAACGTCATGGCGAGCGCTCCAGGTGTTTAAGTGAGGTAGATTAGATCCTAATATAGATCCCCGTGTGCCGAAATTTATCACGCTGTTCAAATGCATACTGAGACACAACAGGAAGGATGCAGACGACTTTTAAATCATCTATTTTGATGGCGATCCAGAACGCTATTGCTCTATAGCTCGCTCAATCCCCTCTCCCGAGTGCGAAGGCCATCATCCATCTAACCCATCTATACTAATGCAATGCCAACTCTATCATGGTATCTCCCCCATTTTTGTTGTTCTCTCCCGCTCAGTTAATACAGCTCTATAGAGGACATCTCCCCCAAAAAACAATTCGCTCTCTGGTCAATACGACCCCTTTTCTCTCGATCGATATTAAGGAATGAAAAATAAAATGTTTTTCCAGGGGCCGATGAATAAACACAGAAAAACCTCAATGTGCCAGAAGTAGCAAGTCTTTTTTTTTTGGACTCGATGGGAGCCAAAAACCCGCGTTCCCCCCTTCCCCTTTTGATACAAAGAAATCTTGCTCTTTTTTGGTTCTATCCCGTCCGATGCGCCGTTGCAAAAATCCGTGGGTGATCCGGCTATGTTTGCGTGATCCCCGAGTCTAATATGAAAAATCTAAGAGAAAATCGCTCAGGTGTGGCCGTGTGGTAGATAATTGTGAAGATAGGTGTGGGAGGCCGCTTGGCTAGGTAGAGTACATAAGCGAAACTCCGCTATGAAAGGTGTGTGTGTGTGTGCGGCAACCCATCTCTGCATGAGCATAAGGGAGGGGTTCGTATGTGCCCCGGCTAAAGAGCAGAGCCGCAGCCTTTCATGCGAACTCACGGATGGGCGAGACACAGCCCAACGAGCCACTGTCTCACCATCGGAGACATTCTGCGACGGGGGTTAGTGGCGTGAGTGTACGCCACTTGCTTACAAGACAGTGTAACCACCGTCGATGGCGACGTTGGCACCCGTCATGAAGCCCGAGGCGTCAGAGGCGAGGAAGACGCAGAGGCCGTTGAGGTCGTCGACGGCGCCGAGGCGGGCCTGGGGCGTCAGGGAGCGCCAGATCTTCTTCTGGGCCTCGAGGGCGGGGACGCGGTTCAGGGCCGTGTCCATGTAGCCCGGCGAGATGCAGTTGACGCGGATGTTGTACTTGGCCCACTCGGCGGCGAGCGACTTGCCGAACTGGATGACGCCCGCCTTGGACGCGTTGTAGCACGACTGCTCCTGCGGGTAGTTGACGATGCTGCCGCTCATGGACGCCACGAGGATGATGGAGCCCGGCTTCTTGGCCGCCATCATAGCGCGGCCGACGGCCTGGCTCATGAGGAATGATCCCGTCAGGTTGATGTCGATGAGGCGGCGGAACATGGCCGGATCGTAGGTCTCGGCCTTGATGTTGGAATCGGCGATACCAGCAGAGTTGATGAGGACATCGGGGGCACCGTACGCCTCGACGCAGGCGTCGACGGCGGCGTTGATGGCTGCACCGTCCCGGACGTCGACCTTGAAGAAGGAGACGGGCAGACCGGTCTTCTGGTGCAGCTCGGCGGCTGCCTCGTCACCGAGCTCCTGGTTCACGTCGAAGATGACGATGGCCTTAGCACCGGCCTCGGCGCAGGCTCGGGCCATGTGGTTTCCGAGACCACGAGCACCACTGTTGGCAACGCGAATCGTCAGCAAATTCTATTTTTATATACAGTCGAAGTAAACCCTCTATTTTGGAGGAAAGCGGGCGTTAAGAGTAAAAACTTACCCAGTGACAACGACAACCTTGTCCATTACGGACATCTTCTGCATCATGGGCGGCATGTCGCGGTAGACCTTCTTGGTCAGGGGAATGACATCGTGATCCTCCTCAGCTGGGAAGGGCTTGGGTTTGGCGTCATCGCGGTTGACGGGGATGCTGAAGTGGTCGCTCGTGGAGCCCGCGGCGCCTCTCGAGTCGGACGAGTACACGGATACGGGGACCTCGGTCTCTTGCACAACGTCGCTCTTGGATCGCACGGCCGAGATGGAGAATGCGCGCTGGGCGGCAGGGATGGCTCTGAAGACGGGGGTGCGGGAGGTGTTGGAGAGAAGGGGAGCCGCAGCTCGGGTGATGCGTAGTGCTGCTGTCCGTCCAGACATTGTGAAATGTGTATATATGTGTGTGGTGTGGATTTGTTATAAGTGGATTTCAGGGGATGAATAGAGATCGATTGACATCAAGAATGTCCTCAACTAATAGCAAATGGTAGGCAAAAGTAACGAATACGGCGAGAGAAAATGGAATAAGAGGGACAATGTTTCAAAGAGTCTGGTCTTCAAAGGTGAGCGAAGACGCGGATTTTATGTAGCAAGCCCAAGATTGGTGGGAGCCCAGTGGGAACGATCGTGAGATTACGAAGAATGTCACGAGACGGGCGGTTTGATGAGAAATGGGTATCGTGAAATGGGTCTTGTCAAATTCCCGACCAGAATATGGCCTTAGTCGACTATGGATTGCTAGATCCGCTTCCCGTGGTGGGGAGGTGTCCTCGTGAATAGTTTTCTGACCAGGGCACTCTGGGAAACGTGTGCTCAAGCTCTGTTGTAAATGGATACAGGCTAGTAGCACTTCAGGAGGCGTTCTGGGATCAGCCTCTCGTCGTGGGGGAGACGATAATGAGGACGTTGGGATGGGATAGTCCGGGTCACTCGGATGGCGGGATCGTGAGATTACAGGTTGGGGAGTTCTTCTTGGGAGTAGGGGACGGCGAGCTTGGCCTGATATTTTGGAAAGGGAGAGAATACCTCCCTTTTCTACCTTTTGATAGTATCTAGATAGATAGTTGAAAATGTGGATTCGTCTTCACCTTAACGCCTACCGTATCCATCTATCTGGACTCTCTCATCCATCCCAGTTCTGCCCTCGCGCCGTCGTGTCAAGTTTTTGTGCCATCCCATCTCGTATCCGCAACCCGTCTCAAGCCCGCGCGAAAATGGTGGATATTTCTGGTAGTTCTAGCTGATCAGTGTCCTCAAACTTCTGGGGCTGGCCCGCGGGTGGCAACGCCAGCTCGTTGACTCCGACCGTGCGGCATTACATTGATAAGAACGATCACCGAGTTATCATGCAACTAGCGAGCGACCGAGCACAGCGAACTTCGGGGCTGCTTGTTGTGATGAGCAGTGAGTAAAGAATCCATGACAAGAAATCTCTGCGCCGACGCGTGAGCAAGTCAGACGAGGCCGTGGCCGGCAGCGGAGCTCGTATGCAATTACAATTTGTCTCCGGTTTTGACGATTCAGGATAGATCCGTTCAAGCTCCTTTTCCACAGGCAGGACTCAGGGCAGGACTCAGATCAGAACTCAGGCTACTGCTGAGGTCTAGCACGGCCGCGTCCGTTATTGCTCCTTACAAACAAAGTCCATCCTTTATCTGTTGGACCCCTAGAAAAAAATTATTCTCCCACAGCCACCCCCCTCCTAAGACTTAAGAGCTACGGGTACCCCCAGTATATCCCAGCCTGCTGAGGGTCTAGAGGCTCCAAAGCCCACATCTCACCCACTCAGATGCCCGCTTTCAGGACCCATAGTCCCAAATATGGAAGTGATGGGAATTCTTCTTGGAAATATCTTGGGACGTCTTGGACCACTTGGCAAAACCTGCCACTTTGCAGTAGCACCATCTGGACGCGTGGGACAGATGCAACGCTAAGCTGAGACGAGCTGCGAGGAGCTTCCTTGTCGTTCTTGGCGATGGCTCTGCCTCTTATCAAGGATCATCAAATTCTAGAATTATTGGTGAATTATTGGTCTCAACCACTACTGCATGCCAAAGACGAAAATCGCAATAACTGACGAGTCATACATACAACAGCCGGACAAGTGCCTACAGTGTACCTCGATTCAGGCTTGCGGGCAACGGCTGGTCGTTAGCTTCAGATTAAGTTATTACAGAACCAACCAGTCGTGAGATCTCCCAGTGGAGACTTACGATATTAGGCAATAACGTACCTATTAATTATAGGAAAGGCTCGAAAGAGAAAGTCTATCCTGATTCCTGACTCCTGACTCCCGAGCACCGTATTAGAGAAATTTTCTGGGAAATAAAACATCAGCTCGGCTGTCAAGGTTACTACACACCTATTTCAAAGCTATGAGGGTGAAGGTTCTGCGTGATTATCCAGAGCGTGGGGGCTTACACAGTCAGACTCATTGAATTTGCGGGAACATCAGATAGTCTATCACTATCGCATTTGACTGCAACAGGAAGGTCTACAGCAAATCAGGGAAGTGAAGCAAAGGTGGCCATCGTTGTTGTTATGATCTCAGTAGATATTGGGACTGCGACCAGCACTACAGCACCAGATATCTCTTGATCCTCATACACGCGCGTAGAGATACCTATTATCACTGTAGCGCCCGCAAGCGAATCCCAATCATAAAATGGATTTGACTAGAGAAGCTTGGCTCTTGAATTACTACAAACGGCAATTGCAAACAATTTACATATAAAAATGGACGACGCGGAGTGCCGGTCGCGGCAGCTAACTGGTGGTCTCACCGCCAAAAGACTCACGATGTTTCAAAGGGCCTAATACCGACGGGGGAAGCTTGATGTCAGCAAGGGGCATGTAGCCAAGACTCCTTTCTCCAGTCTCCAGGTGAAACAGAAAACTAGTGTACATAGTTAATGGCACTAGGTAGACTTTTTATTTCCCTCTTCGACTCCTTCGAAAATCTGGGGTGGTTTAATAAGTCATTAGCGCAGTACACGTTACTAGTCAAAGAAGAGATTTTCTGCATAGCCGGCGGTAAGAGTTAAGACTCGTAGTCTAGTTAGTCGGTTTCTTGGCTTGTTTGATGAGGAAGCAAGCAAGCAAGCAAAATCTCTGGTGGAGACAGAGGTTCTCGTCGTCCAAGAAGAACGCCAGTATGCTTTCTACGTAACACTCGACAACTCACAAACAAAGGTAACATCAACAAATCGCTCCGATATGCGGCTCTTTTTATCCCATGTTGAGGTGCTTTTCAGCTTGCGTCGCCATTCGCAGCCAAAAATAAAAGCTCGCATCCCGAATTCGCGAATCACCGGCGCATGGTTGGCCACCACTTCATACCTGAGTAGAAGCTGCGGTTGGTTCGCTTAAGCATTAATACTTAAAATATCATGCGCGTCATTCGGTTGGGTCTCACTGGATCTCATCCTACCTACGTTATGTTCCGCAGTAGCATAATCTGTACGTACACTCGCATACAGCAGCCTTAAAAATGGTAGAATACCGGAGTTTTCGTTCTAAAACAAGCCAATTTCAAGTTCGCTACTAGATACCTAGACTGCATACATCCTATAACTCCAGTATATTTAGCCGCATATACGCCTGTGATGCCGCATTTCGTATGCCAACCTCTGAGATCCATGCAACCGCAGCGCTTCTGACTATTATCGCATCCCGCGCTGCCAAGCAAGTTTAATGCCGGCGTTTTCGGAACAGCGGGATCAGCCCTGCAAATAGCGTTACTTCGTCCAGATTCACGCGTGGCAAGAGCTGAAGGAACTATTGTGCATAGTTCCGCAGCATTGGACATGTAAGTTCAATCTTGCCGTGAATTGTGTTAGATATGCTCGGTATGGCCGTCTTCCGTACTCAGCACTGAGGCACAACTGGCGGCACAGGGTTTATGACGATCACAGCACAGTTGTGGAGGGGCCACGTTGTCGGCTAGTTTATCTTCATGTTGGAGACTCTCAGGCTTTTTATGTTCACATCTCCTAGATTTTACAGCACATCATTGGTCTTTCAAGTAATCCCTCAGTTTATCGCCGTCTTCTATCTTTCCGGTTGTTGTGGAAGTCTCTCTATAGTGTCCAGAAATCTTCGAAATTTAGCTGCTAAAATCTGCTCTTTCATCAGTTCCTCTTGCCGGTTACATTCTCCACAGAGTACACCAATTCCTCTCAGCGCCCGAACAATGTCTCTAGATTCCTCGTATGCTTGCGCCGCTTTGCTTAGGGTGAGCTTCAAAGGTGGCTCCACGTTGTATTGCGGGTGGTAAGGTGGTTCCCGCCAGATGACTTGGTCTCTGACAGCCGGGTGAAACCGTCCCAGTTCGGCTTTAATGTAGGCGTAATAATCAAGTGCCCAGTCTAGTGCAGTATGGCCAGCGTCGTCCACGACCCGGGTAAATCGCCGATGGTGGGCAAGAAGTGTCTTTACAGTCTCGTAGTCTGGTAGCCAGGCTGCCCCGACTGCCCAAATCAAGGGGCTTAAGTTCTCAATTGACGGCTGGTCAAATACGGCTCCTTTACGACAAAGAAGTTCTTTAACAGCTCGTTTTTGACGACTATACCGAAAATTGAGGGTCGACCCCCGGGCATATGACAATAAGGGATGGGGAAAAGGGCCTGGAAAACGACGACTAGGTTTTTTCCTTTTTAACCTGATCTCCATACCGGGTGGCCCTTCTCCGTACTTTGCCAGTGTACTCTCTTCGAGGAAAAGTGGTGTTAAACCTGAGCCTGAAAGACTTTGTGAGTGTTGCATGACTGCCAATTCGATCAACCATTTGTTGAGTTCGTGTTCGATGGAGTTGTCGAGTACTGACATGCCACTAGGATCTCTTGCTCCGATATAAGCAGAGTATGAAATTAAAAGTTCGCAAATAGGCTTTCCACGAGTGCCACGCTTCACTGCATACGCCAGAGGTGTTTGGCCCTTCGCATCGGGCAGGTTAGCGGAAGCGCCGTAGCGCAACAGTAGCGAGCACATGTCTTCATAGCAGTTAAACGCAGCAATTCCCAGAGCGGTGGTTGGCATATATTCTTCCCGTCTCCGGGTCTGCTCGATCTTGTTTGGATCAAATCCGGCTTGCAAGAGGAGTTCCACTACTGGTATATGGTCATTTCTCACTGCTGCCCTCAAAGCGGAACAATTTTCAGTTGTACCAGGTCTTTGATGCCTAAGCAATTCTTTGACGGTCCTCGTGCTCCCATAGAGATCAGCGGTTGTCAATGCAAATCGAGAATACAAGCAGTCTGTATCGGTAATCAGTTCTAAGACACCGGAGCAGAACTGTGCGAGATCATGCTCAATAGCACTCGTCAGCGCCCATAATAGTAGACACTCTGATGAGGCGGCGATGAGGCGGCGTCGCAATCTAAGAAGCACCTTTTCCTGGATGTTTGTGTCTTGACATTTCATCGCTTGCTGTATGTGGTAAAACGGGGATTCATTAATTAATTGACCCATGGGTTTCATAGTACGGCGTAGAGCCGCCTTTCCTTCCACACGCAAGGCCACGCCGTCCCAAATATGGGGGTCCAAAAGGTGATTCACGTGTGTTTGACCAAGTCTGCGAGCCACAGATTTCACATCATGAAGGTAAATACCTTTGAGCCAGTACTGATGGTTCGGCTCTCTTCGCCTATTTAGCAAGTACATGCAACGCAAAACGGACTCAGGTTCCACAGCATAGAGCCTCGTGTAGTTTAGTAAGGTGCTAGGATCGTAGCTTGATTCAACTTTCCTCAGCTCCATCGTGAAATCAGTCATAGTATAGAGCACTGCATAGGTGAAAGCCATGCAGAAATGAGCATCTGATGCCACTGAATCTTTCTGCTTACTACCCCCGTTCAGGTAGACAAGTCCTTTATAAAGCAGGTAGTCTTTGACTGATTGGTGGATTAGGTAAAGCCGCTTAGCTGCTTTTGTTGATGCTGGAGATGCGATAGACGTAGTAGACGTGTTCGAGCACCAAGACGAAGACGCTGAGTCTACACTGCTCTGAATTGAGTACTTGTCTGAGCTAGAGTCTGATGATTCTGAAATGGAAGACGGAGATCGTTTGTAGATATCCGAATTTTGCAAAATAACAAGCCCGCCAGAGAGAGACTGAACTAAGCGTTCCATCTGTGCTTCACTCTCAATGAAATCAGGATGCTCCTCCAGAACAGAGTAGGATTCAACTTCTAGTTCAAGTTGGACATTCATGAGTACTCGAAGTTGTGCTGTGGTTAACGGTTCCTTCGAAAAATATGCCCACTGAAACAACTGCAATGATCGTGTTCGGTCTTCTTGAGGTATTGATTTTAGAATATTATGGTAGAGCGTCGAAAGCTGCCGAGGCGCTGTCTGGATCTGTCTGGTAATTTGAGCAGTGGACTTTCCAGCGCGATGCATACTAAGGGCTTTGCCAGTGATTAGTTTGGTCCACTGGAAGCTCCCTAGAGCATTCTTTGCAATCGCATTTTGAAGTCGGGCAGCAATGCTAGCTTCAGCTGCACTAATTCCTTCCCGGAGCTCGCGCTTGATGAACTCTTGAATGTCTGTCTTGTTCTCCATCTCGGTGAATATTTTGAGCTCGTCATCTTTACAAGCAATATTCGGGTAATGCCGACAAGAGCAACATATTCTTAGATGATGAGCCGAAGAACCCAATACCCGTTGGAGGTTTGTCAAAGCTCGGACTAGACCTCTCACTTCTTCTGTCTCATCATCAGGGTCACTATCATCACTCCTACATTCATCTAGAGCATCGATGAAGAGCCAGACTGATGTGACCTCTAAAGCGTTCCGGAGGATGTTCCCGAGTAGGTCCAGGAAGTTCAGTCCTTCCAACACTTGGTCATCCATAGCATCGATATCCAGATAAATTTGGTATTTGCTAAGCCCATCCAGACACATGGGAAACTGTTCGAGCAGTTGGAACAAAACTGACCGAAGTAGTCCATCGACTGTTCGCTGTAGTCTTGACCCTAAGTTATAGAAGTAAAATGACGTGATGAAGTGGTTTCCCCATCCGTCTTTTCCGGTTTGGTAAGACCGTTCGCTGATGTACTTCATTAATGTTGACTTTCCTGTGCCAGGGTGGCCAAGAATCCAAAGTATTTGAGGTTTGGGATTTGTAAGCCATCTCTGGAATGTAGCGTGATTGAGAATCCAATTGCAAGTGTTAATAGCCGCGTCAGGTATATTATTTTGTCTTGAGTGCATCTCTGAAAAAGCAAGGATCTTTAACCACTTCTTCCAAATCTCAAAGCCATTGTTCGTCTCTCCCTGCAAGCCCTTGGTGCTCAGAACAGACTTGACCTGCCCAAGGATCCTCGTATAACCAATTGCATCCCGAGAAGCAAATCTTGCCATGTCGCGATGGTTGCTTGGGACCGGCAAAGGGATACATCCTTCTAATATGGCGGACTTTTTAGGGACGATCATGCCGACTCCGGGCATCTCATGCTCCTCGTAGAAACAAGCAATAGAGCAACGGCTTTGATTTTTCACCCACCACATACCAAACGATTCCTGGACATCTGCAAGAACTACAAGGTGTAAGTTATAGAGACTTAATGCAAACTGGCAATAGCTCACCTTCAGATTCCGGCCGTAAGACGTCCACAATCACCTCATTAACCCGTTTACCAGTCAGTTTTAGAACTCGGGCCATGGTTGCGGCATAGCCTGCGAGGTCTGATCCGCGATGGGGCGTACCAATAAAGAATAACCCGACCACATTTTGATCAAGAGCTCTATGCTCATCGTAGGCAGACTCGGCGGAGACACAGAGGGCCTTCTTGGTCACAAGGCCTCCAAGGCTATGGGTTATGAGAACTAATCTCCTGGGTTGTTTGGATTTCCCAACTTGTAATGCAGCGTACTCCGCTACAAGAGTAGATGCATGATTTCGCAAGTTGCCCTGGCCTACAGCGCCGGCGACCTTGGTCACGTCCGCATCATACCCAAAGGACAGGATCCGTGCTCCGGGAAGGTCTTCTGATAGGAGATCAGTCGGCCAGTAAATTCCTGAGGGATGGTACCAGGTACGGTAAGAGTCGCCAGTTAACCCATGGATAAAGATGACGTCAATGTCGCCAGGTTCTGCTGGTTCCTTCAGTATCTGTAGCCCACGAGTTTGCCGGCTAGCAAAAACATCGCGCTGTGTCGAAGCTGTAGCGGTGGGTATATTTGAGGATTCGTTGAGAACGGTGTTAATACTCTTTTCATCGTCTACTGATGACGGTATTGAGACTTCTTCTTCCTTTGCATTGATAATCAGTTCCAACTTCCTCGGCTCCTTGGGTTTGTTGATATTTCGGAATATTTTCCTCATGTTAGGAGGATGAATGTCGTAGAAACTCGCATATCTATATTTGAATTGTAGTTGCCCACAAGCGTGAACTGATCCGATATGACCAACACTATCTCCGCCGTATTCAAGCAATTAGCGAAGTCTGGAAAGTTCAAAACCCGCGCTGAAGCTTTACGATGATGGTTGTATTCACACTCATGTGGTGCTGAACCTAATGACTGGTCAGCGTCATATCGGAACCCCTCTTTAGACGCCTTGGGAATGGCGCTGCCAACGTGCAGGTGGTGCTGACCACACCCGATCCTTTGGCGACTAGACTGCCATCAGCACAATGTACCTGACGGCTGGCATCGAAACAACTGAGCCAAGGCGTTGGATGGTCAAGGCTACCTACCTACGTATGGAGTATCAACCTATTGAAACATGTTTTTAAGGGTGGGTTTAATATAGAACCTACAATAAGGCCAGAGATTGACTTTCGGATTGCTATATAGTATCTAGCCTATGCCCGTATGGCCGTTCGCCGTGGAGGATCGACCTCGCCCTCTCCTCCCCTTCTGTATAGTAGACTGACGGAAATAATACAAGCGCTTGCCATGAGAGACGAACCAGTCATCTCTCACCTCATCAGTATCTGGTCTATTAGCAGGCTTCGCCCCCAATACTGGCACGCACATGCCTGAGAGTCGCCCCTGAACGTCGTCTTGGCATGTAACCTCGACTAGCATGCATATATTACGCAGTCTCACTAGCCGGTGCAATCGCTTGATTGTTGAAACATGACCCTATTCCTCGTTCAATAACTAGATAGAAAACTCTCACATCACATCGTCGGCTTTATGGAGCCCACGTACAATGCTGGCAAACATGAGCGAAAGGAACTATGCGAAACGTAACTTGTTGGTATATCAAGGGAAAGGTATATAACCTCTAGCTACGCTGGGTTAGATACTCGGTCACAAATACCGATGAAGATCGTCTTGATATATAAGAAGCACGGAGGAAACTGTATGCTGATGATGACGGTATCTGTCTTTTATGGTATGCGATGATGGCAAGCTATAGTGCACTCACTACTTGGGCTGCGGCAACCTATGTGAAATAGGATGGATGCTCAAGTACCTAGAAAAACGAAGACAATAGTGCCATTTTCGAACATCTAAAAGGTCAACCAACAAGCCACCCTTACTCGGTTCAGCCTACCCGTGACTACCTAGGTAGAGAAAAAGAGGAAATATTACATAATCCGGGCCAGCTCAAGTAACGGGGTCTGTGCACAGATGTCAAGTCTTTTCTGACGCGTGCATCTTCTTTCTTGTCGCTTTAAGCCCTCATCAATGTACAGGAGAGCAACTCGTCTAGGTGTATCGCCCTCCTAGAGAGGTCCGGATATCTCACTTAGATGTGATTCATTCTGCCTCCGAAACGATTACTTCTCATAGCATTTGTGTTTTTCGCCTGCATACAAAGGGGTGTAAACATCTGCAGCTGCATGTCCTCGGTGCTAATTGAAACATGTCCCTTCGCTTGGCCGTGTCCAATGAACAAAAGACAGCTTTATTACCTACATGAACAGTTCCCCTGTAATCCTTATTAGCGCGATTGATTTGCTGCACCGAGGAAGCCTTCGCGACAGCTTCTCTACTTATGAACCGTTCGGCCTCATTTAGTCGCCATCTAGTGCTGGCTGTTGGCTTCTCCCAACGCGTGTAGAACGACCAAGTACGATTGCTATTCTGCCTATTGTGGCGGGTCATAGAATTGGCTATCATCGCTAAAGAACAAGCCGATTTCTCATCTTGGCCAACCTTGTCTTGCCGTGCAGGATGAAACTACATATGAAACGATCACGACAGGGGCTTGCCGACAAGGGTGGAGCACCTTTCGCGCTTGGGTTCGAACAGCCTTGGGAGTCCACCAATACTTCGTGTCCTTGATCGTGGGTTCCAGGGGTCGTATAGAGGAATCTCGAACACGGACCCGCCAGCGTCATGTTTGAGGTGGTAATAACCTGAACCCCGATCGCGAAAACCCAGGTCCACGGGGATGCGCGATTGCAGGAGCCCTAGTTCTTGCAAGCGAACGACTCGATTGTTGTCGATGAGTGGGGTTAGTCAACCGCTGCGCTCGTTTACTTCGATTGCTTCATTTCTTCTTCGCTCTCTCACGACCGGATTCGAAGGCGTTCTTTTCATATCATAGTCCATCATGGCGTGATGAGATATCCGGATATACCATCATGATATCGCTTTTT
The DNA here is from genome assembly GCA_023159215.1 of Xylariaceae sp. AK1471. NCBI lineage: Eukaryota > Fungi > Ascomycota > Sordariomycetes > Xylariales > Xylariaceae > Xylariaceae sp. AK1471. The sequence continues at coordinate 142,761 of JAJKLI010000025.1, forward strand.
TGTTAATAATTTTGATTACCCATCGAGTGGGCATTGACTTCCATTCTGCCCCCCGTAATTGCTGATTAGTGGCACCGCCGTTTACCATGGCAGTGCCCGGAACTACTCAGGCCTTGATCGCCGCCTTCTCATTGTTAGTACTCAACTACGAGTAGACCTGTCTATCTATGCTTACCATATATTGCAGTGGGATCTTGTTCAACGCGGCATCAGCAGCTCTGGTTCTTTACACCAAAGGCCAGGGCTCAGCAATCTATCGGGACGGGCTGAGGCTGGCCCTCATTTTATTCCTTATATCGTCTTTATCCTGGGCTTTTGTCGAATTTCTCACGACACTGGTCGATCCGCGAGCAACATCTACGTGTCAGGTCGCGGTAATTTTCTCCTCTCTTTTTGATCAATTCGGGAGGGTATTTGTCGAGCAATATCTGGCTTGGGCGGTGCAAAAAAGGAGCGATGCCAAAACACCATTTTCCGTCCTACCACAGATACTGGTCTTTGGTCGATTATTTGTTGGAATTGCGTTTATCGCGGTAACTCGGACTCAGTTCAAGCCCACCTGCGTACCTGTATCCAGCATACGAGCAGTCTCGGTTGTGACCATTGCATTAGATGCCGTCATTATCGGACTCTTATCGGTTCACGCTTTCTCAAATGGTCTGATTAAGGAAAATCTGGGTTCTCAACCGATAGCTCTAGGAGCTAAAACTATCCGCTGGACTGTGGTAGGAGTTGCTGTGTGGTGGGGGGTCAGTGACCATCGTTTCCCCTATCATATATAATGTACGCTTACACTATATAGACGAGCGTAACTTCATTACTGGGATTCGAAAGTATAGACTTGTTCTACAGAACCGCCTTACCCGGGATAGGTCTTACAATCTTAGTCGGTAAGTCTTACCATCCTAAGTTCTATCAGTATCTGATGCCATCATATAGGGCTAGTATCGATTTTGTCCCATACACTTGTCATTCCTCGAGAGCCCCAACGGCGCCCGGATTCTCCTGTATCACGAGAAATTAGAGACTTGTCGTCTTCAGATTCCGCCGATTACCCTCCTTCTCGCTATGAAGACCTGAAAGGGGTCAATAGTATATCAATATCTGCGTTAGCGTCAAAGATAGAAGCAAGTCGAATCATCCGGCGGAATGACGATGGCACGTTCCCCGCGATCTCGAGACCAATGGTGGCGGGATTAGACATGAATGGAAATCCTACCCAAGAGCAATTCTCCTCGGCAACGAAGCCATCGAATTTGGCACCGACTTTACCTACAGGACCGCCTTTTCCAGAAGGTTGGCAGAGTAATAATATACAAAAGAGCACAGTGGATCGTATGAATCTCGTTGCGAAACCCAAGGCTAAGATGGGAAAGATGGCCATCTCAAACCCAATTCTTAGTGGAGATGAAAGCACGCAAAACCCGCTTAACAAGATTCCTACGATTGATCTAGCGGAGGCAGCAAGCAATGAGAGAATGAGGCGAGAAAAATATGCGCAACGTATCTCAACCTTAGTTGCACAACGTCCTGCTCCGCGGCCCCCTAGTATGGTAATCAGGCCACAAATGGTTGGGGAATTGGAAAGATTTGCATCAACTAAGACAAACAAAACGTCAAGCGGGCTGTCGGTTGAGGGAAATGCATCCTCTACTGCTACACAACTGTCGCCCAGTGTTGACGCTGTTCGGCGTCGATCCCCGCGACAGCCGGAGCCAGTAACGTTGGCGACGCCGTTCAAGGTGATCAGACCTGGCGAACCGATTCGAATACCCATCCCACGGCCACCAGAACGAGACCAAGATCCCTTACCAACCAAACCAGAACCTGTGAAAACGCCTCTTCAGCGTCGCCCCACGACGGGACTGCCCTCCAACCCACGTGCCCAAACACTCAAGTCTGTAACGAAAGAGTCTGGGAATCAAGAGCCTCAGACTGTCATGTTTGTCAATGACATTGTTTATAACAACCCAAATACTGTTGGAGACATTATTCAGGGAGTTGCTAAAGTACCGCAGCCCCCTGGCTCAGGTAATTCCGTTGTAAACCGTCCGCGTCCCATTCCTAGGAAGGGCGATAAAGATCGCCAGGTCTTTCCAGCTGAGATTTCTCCAACTCACCACAGAAGATCCAAATCTGGCGGCTCACTAGTGAGTCGGAAGTCGATACTGCAATTGCTGCCCGGGAGCCCAACAGGGCTCCCCTCTCTGCCTCCAATGCCACAGATGACTGGCACGACAACTAGAGCCGTACCGAACAACACCAAAAGCATGACTATCGAAGAAAAAATGAGCCTTTTATATCCCGCGCCGTTGAGTGCCCCTTCCAGCACCGAGTTTGACGCAAGACGACGTTCATCTGTTCCCGATCTACCTCCCATCCCTGCTATTCTCCAGGACGAGCAACTGCAACTACCCGGATATGGTTTATCGGATTCAGAGTCAAATAATGATGCTAAAGCCTCTATAGCTAGTAAGAGGACCACGGTGAGGACCTCGAGCATTCTTGGAATCAGGATGAGCTCTCATAGAGCCGACGAGAGTAATAACCTGGGGATATATGTCGATACTCGCAACCCTGCTGATGAAGTAGGAAACTCCTGGCTACCTGGAATACCATTCAACACACATAGTGAGGGACGCTTAGTGTCTGGTGAGGTGAAACGCAGATCGTCGCCGGTTCTTCCCATGAGTCGGCAGCTGAGCATGTCAACAGTTCGCGGTGAAGCGCAGACTGGGGATGAAGAAACGATGACAAACTGGGGCTCAGTGCATTCACCTGTTGTTCCGGTCTCAAGGCAGAATGCTCGTTCAACTTACATTCGAAAGGATTCTCGCAATGTTGCTACGTATGTGGATATTCCGATTATGATGTTCGATACATCCTTCGACGATTCGGTTAAGGACGGTCAGTGTTCAGACTCAGAAATCGAGGAATCACCGTCCGGCAATTCAGATATACATCAACACTTCTCAGGACAGTTTCACCGTCGTGTGGGCGATGAATGTCCTACTTTTTCGACTCGAAAAGACAAAACACGATCAAGGAAGATGCCTCCCCCTACACCACTGCTTCTGAATGGGCGGAGTACCAAACGCGCAATAGTTGTACAGACCGCGGAACCTTCTCCCGTAGAGTCTCCTGGGGCTGCTTATAAGGTTATTCAAGCTCAGCTAAAGAACTTTGAGCAGCCGGATCGAGACTCGGTGGAAAGCCCAGGCCGACGCCTAGCCCTCCTGGCGAATCTCGAGCAAGAAATGGGACAGTTGGAGACCAAATGGCAATCGACCCATGACCACCTTGGTCGAGATTCAATGTCTAGTATACAGACTTCGCCGTCTAGAAATTCTCGCCCAACTTCAATAGTCCCACAATCATCTAGGTCATCTTCACAACGCTTATCAGTTGCATCTACTATTGCCGAGCGTCGGGCTTCGCGAAGGGCTCGCATGCAAAATGGACGCGACAAAGGGACGATCACTCCATCGTCTCAAAACTCATCGCAAAGCACCGAAAACGCACAAGCTATCTTGTGGCAGACGAGACTGGCCGAGGCACAGGTGAAATATATAGAGCATGCGCCAGAATTACTTATGAGGCGCAACAACTTGAATTTCTTGTCCGTTTCGAAAGCTGGCTTGGGGAGTCCAAGTCCCCCCGAAACGGACGAATCAGACTCGGATGCGGAATCGGAAGAGATACGTGAACCTTCAAGCCCCGACGTCGAGCAGCCAACTGCTCCTATTCGTGGATTATGGATTCAAAGAGTAGCAGCTCAAAAGCCTTCCTCATCATGGCTTTGGGATCCTCAAACCAGGATGGCTAAGGAACATGACCAGTCTTACGAACTTCCAGGGCTATCTCTTCGACCAGCCGCTCGAAAGATCGTGGGTTCCTTGACAATCGCGAGCTCACGTTTGTGGCAAAGTAGCTCCAAACTGATGGCGATAAAAGCAGCGGGGGGCCTGTGGAATAATCAATCCTTCCCTGGGCGACTAGGGCCAGTGAAGGCTTCAGGTCGTCCAGTTACTATGCGCCCTCCGAGAAAAAACAAACGCATAACACTTCTCCCTGATATTATTGAAAATCCCGAGCCTCTTCCGGATAAACGAGGTACGCTAGGGATCTTCCAGTTCCCCTGGGGTGAGAGAAGTGAGCATGCCACCATGCAATATCGCCCGAGCCAGGTTTTCATGGCAATGCCTGGGACCATGACTACTGGGCGTCCTGCAGCCAACCCTCCACTCGACGCTGGAGTAAGACAGCTAGAAGCAACTGATTACTCGTCTTCTTTCTTTGACGAATATGACGAAGAGGAGGGTGATAACTTCTCGGACTTCTCTGGTAGCGGTGATGACGACTTCGACGAGACTACTCTTTGGGAAATCGCAAGCTTACTTAAAACAGACCAGATTCCATCTAAGAATAGTCTACTACCCATGTCGTCACAGTCTTCACCCTCGATAGACACCTCTGTGCTTGCGGATTATGTCATAGATATTCCATCTGACGATGAGCATGAGGACGATGATATGGCAGATGTTCCTAACGCACTTGGCCATAAAGTGGCAGTCAAAGTACAGAGGATGTCGAATAATGTTACGCAACCTCGGTTATGGACCCCACGACACACTTCTCAGGACCATTTGCAAAACTTCGGCTTACCTCAACACGAGAACTTTTATTGGAGTGAGCACACCTCGGAGCCGGCGAATAGAATCAGAGCTCGACCACGAGCCTATGATCCTGAGCTTATCCGAAGCACGGGGTTGTGGTCACCAATAGCCAAAGAAAAGGCCATTCCAAAGGCGGCCTATCTTTGGGCAGCATCAGAGGATATTAGCGAACTCCAAGCAGCGCCTTATACAACGATACAACCAGGGCAAACCCAGCACCAGGCTCCAGGACTCTGGGTGAAATCTGGGGCTGTCATGGACTCCACTACACAGCGCCGTCTCTCTACCTTTTGTCTGCCGGAGCCAGATACCCAGATCTGGCAGAAGTTGGTTTCTCAAATGGTTGCCGTAAACACATCAAAGCCGCGAATTGAGAGAATACTACCAAGTATTAGCAGTTCTAAGTTATGGTCTGCGCGAAGCACGTTAATATTAAATGCCGCTCTATATACTCCATGCACAGTTCAAGCCTCTCAGAAAGCTGCGACTGTGCCAATCACATTGTGGACTCAAATTTCCTCGTCTCGCACGCCCGAGCAAAACGGCTTGTATAAACCTGGGGATTCAAGGATTGATTATCGCACTACGGCAAACCCTCCTGCTGCACTTTCGCTCTCTAAGAGATCACATCGCCGCATTAACACACCTCTGCAGCCTGTAACCTCGACTACGCTATGGAGTTTAAAGAACTTACCCTCCAGTAAGTCTTCGATGGCTGATCATTGGAAACCAAATGTCACTAGTCAGCAAGTAGCGATATTGAAGCCAATGCCAGCACCTACAGTAACAGACTATCCTTCGAGTGGACTTTGGAAACGGCCTACACAAGCACGAAAGCTGGAGTCTTCGGGCTTATTCGATCACAAGGCAACCGGCTATGACTTTCGTAGACTTTCAAAATCTCCAGCTGTCGTGTTCGCTTCCGCAAGACCTCATCCTGTCAGAGAACCTCTGTCGACCCTTACAAGTTATAACCTTTGGACCCCGCAGCATTTGCAGCTTGCAGTCAGCGAAGATAAAAAGGGCGCTTTTCTATGGTCAGGAAAGCTACCTGAGGATATCAGGACACCCGCCTTCTTTATACTCGACCCGGGAAGAAAAACAGATTATCGCACTACATCCGCCGATTCCGCAGCGTTGGCAATGATCAGAAGACCAAGGACCATTCGACAGCCATTGCAGCGCCTCCAGTCAACCCAGCTATGGGTAAATAGTCATGTAATGCCTGTAGAGTTGAGCTGGATTACTATGTGTACCTTCCACCCTAGCAGTCCGTCGGCATCTTCACCGTCTTCAGCAAGTTCATCATCATTCTCCGCATCCACTGATATAGCCTCGGCGAGTACAAGCGCTACAGCGGTCTCAACTACTGCCACGCCAAGCAAAAGTAAAGGAAGCTTCTTTAGTAGTTGGTTCGGCAAGAAGACGAATAAGGACTCTGCAGCTACAGGTCCCGCAGAACAAGTACAGCTGAATGTGACAATTCCGAGTCGTGATCTTACTACACTACCTGACAACCTCGTCGTCAAGAACCTTGACAATATCCCTCACGCAAAGCCCTCTCACACTGCTCTGCGGCATCGTTATCGGTCTACCATTGCTTACAATGCCAATTGGGATGTTGCTCTCGCTGAAGCTATAGTAGCTAGCTACCCGGGAACTGTGCTTGCTTTACGTGCCTCCTATCCTCAAGATTGGGACGGCCAGTTATGTGACGCAATCACCGCCAGCCATGTTGCACCAAAGATTACCCGGAACCGAGCAACACCTAGGGACTGGTCCGTAGCGCTCCACTCAGCTATCGTCGAGTCACACCCTGAGCATAGATACTCAAGAGGGCAGACACTAACATGCCTATGGAACGCTGGACTAAATAATGAGACTCTGAAGGAGCAAGAATTACGTTTGGATTTTGATGTAACGGTGCAACATCCAGTTTTTATGGGCTCATTGAAAACACATGCGGAAACTGCCCACCCAGCTTTAACTGGCTATCACGTCAGTGCACTACCGTGCCAGTTTGATGTTGCGCTCAGACACCCGGTTTTCTTTGGTTCAAGCTCACCATCGACTTATAAAAATGTGCACCCAGCGATGCAGCAGTCTAAATCACAACATCACGATCCCTCCACGATCGCTTCAGCTTTGCCTAGCACAATCTCTCTTTGGACCAAGCCTTCAGAATCATCACCCGCTACACTCTTGGGCGGGCTATGGATTCCCAGCAATGAAAAAGATATGAAATTTCCCTCTATTTCTCAACGCATGCATAGCGGCGACGCCGCTAGCTGTTACCCTAGGAAAGGGAACAAGACGGGCCGTCCATCAGTATTGACGATGGAAACTAGTCTGGGGAAGCAAGGGCTGTGGAAGCGCGGTGGCGGCAACAGGCACGTGCGGCATCCCTCTTCACTTGAGAAGAACTGGCTGGAGGACTCGATGAATAAGAGATTCACTCGGATTGAGCTGCGATACTAGGTAGTTTGGTCAGGTTGGACGACGTCTTCATACCACCGATTGATGAGACAAAAGTTGAGGTATCTAAAATCTTATATAATGCCTTCATATGGAGCCACCGGCTACAAGATAGCCTCATACTTATATTTATATTTTCCCTTCCCCATCATTTGTATGTATTATTGTTGTAAGTGTGCTTAGCGATGGTGCAAGATAGTCGAACAGGAAATGCTTAACGCGAAGTGTACAAGTCAAGTCTGTGAGCGACCACATTGTCTAGACATATTATTATAATCTCAACAAAGTGACTTTTAAGTACACTAGCTCAAAGCCACTCAATGGTCTTCGAGTATGACACATCAACTTTACGACTATTTTCATTCATGATCCACGAACCCTTCAGCAATTCCTTGCCCTCAAGCTCCTTATTCGAGCCAAGCTTCAGCGTCCCCAGCGCCCCGCCTTGATTATTGATAAGTTCGGCGCTCACACCCTCCTCAGCTTGGTAGAGGCAAACCTCGACATCCTCAGCGTAGTCGTATACAGCACCCTTAACCCCGTGTTTGCCGAGGACAAGTATCGTGTTCTCACGTACATACAGCGGCAGACTCCCGAATCCGTGCTTCTCCTTGAACCAGCCGGGACCCTCTCGGACCTGGTTCGTGAAGAACGAGGTCCACTTGCCCTTCGGTAGGTAGAACTCGACTTCGCCTGACTCTTCAAAGATCGGCGCGGCGAGCAGGCTCTCGCCAATCATGAACTGGCGATCGAGGAACCACGACGTCTGATCATCAGGGAACTCGAGACACATGGCCCTTAGCGAGAGCGGCCAGCCGTTCTCGACAGCTTTTGCGGCTTGTGCATACAGATACGGCATGAGTCTTGTTTTGAGCGCCGTCCACTTCGCCAGCGTGCGCGAACAGCCCTCTTCCGACTTGTCGTCATCGTCGATGGTCCAGGGCACGCGGTATGAACTGCTGCCGTGAAGCCGGCTGTGCGAGCACAGCAATCCGAACGCGACCCAGCGCTTGTAGATCCAGGGCGCCGGATACCCCTCGAACCCACCGATGTCGTTCGACCAGAACGCGTAGCCGCAGAGTCCAAGACCCAGACCGCCGCGGACGGATTCGGCCATTGCCTCAGGCGTGGATTCGCAATCGCCACCCCAGACGAGCGGAAAGCGCTGCGTGCCGGCGCATACGGAGCGCGCGAAGAGCACGGCTTCCGAGGTGCCGTAGCGTGCTTGCAGAGCTTCGTATACGACCTTGTTGTATATAAAGGCGTAGTAGTTCTGCCAATCGTGTTAGTGTTTCAGCAATTCAATATTGATCTCCCTCATCAGTCTTCATCACTATAGCGCGGGGGGAAAGGTGCCACAAGGACGCTTTAGTAGATGCAAAAGGAAAGAGGTTCTACTCACATGCATCTTATGAGCATCAACCGACTTATCAAACCACTCCACGTCCAGACTAGGAATTCTCTCTCCAAAGTCCGTCTTGATGCAATCGACGCCCTGGTCAAATAGGCCGTTGAGGCATTCGACGTACCACTTCACAGCGTCGGGGTTAGTGAAGTCAACGAGACCCATCCCTGCTTGCCACAAGTCCCACTGCCAGACATCACCATTCTTTCGCTTTAGCAGGTATCCCTTCTCGGCTGCCGCCTTGAACGCCGCACCGTGCTGTGCGATGTAGGGGTTAATCCATACACAGACTTTCTTGACCAGCCCGGATTCTTTCAAGCGAGAAATCTGCGCTTTGGGGTCAGGGAATCGCTCCGAGTCGAAGACAAAGTCTGTCCATGTGAAGGCCTGTCACAGCACACAATATAAGTAAGCTTGGGTGAACAAGACAGGGAGGGATATGCGAGTTAATTTCAAGGGAGTGTCCTTACCTTCATCCAGAAGCAATCGTAATGAAACACGTCGACTTGTGTATCTCGCTCCCTCATGCCCTCCAAAAACGAATTGACAGTTGCCTCGTCATAGTTCGTCGTAAAGCTCGTGCTAAGCCAGAGCCCAAAGCTCCAACTCGGCACCTTGCTAGGCTTCCCCGTGAGGAGCGAGTACCGCCGCAGCACATCCTTCGGCGTGGGCCCGTAGATGATGTACCACTTCAACCGCTGGCCCTCGACGCTCGTCTGTACACGGCTACATCGCTCGCTCCCGATCTCGAGCTCGACCTTGCCTGGGGTGTCGATGAAGATGCCGTAGCCGCGAGAGCTCAGCCAGAACGAGACGTTCTTGTACGCCTGGTCGCTCGAGGTGCCGCCGTCGGCGTTCCATAGCGCGATTGACTGTCCGACCTTGTTGAAGGCTCCGAATCGCTCGCCGAGACCGTGAACAGACTCGCCCAGGCCTAGCGTCGTCTGTGTGAAGATATAATGCTTGAAATTTCGCATATCCCCGGTCTGCATGGGATTGCTCGGCGCGGGGTTGTATGCCAAGCCGACACTGCGTCCAAGTAAAGACGTCAAGGTCTTTGATTCACCTGTGCCATGAAAGCGTATGTCGAATGTGTGCTCGTCGGGGTGTATCGTTGCCGATAACGCGCCGGCGCTCAGCGTGGTCCCCTTATCACCTCTACTGACTTGAGGTTCGATCTTCGGCTGGCCATCAGGGAAGAGATCGAAGTGAGGACCCTTGTTCGCTGCTCCGGCCCAGTGTGTCGTCTCGACGGATATGATTCCATCGGCTGCTGCTTCTATATCCTTGTGTCATCGTCAGCTACGGCTGGCTGGTTATCATTCAACAACAAAACTCACAATATTCAAAGTACTCTGATTCAATGTGTCTCCTCGTCTTATGATCTTCCGTGTAGGGCAGAGTAAACTCAGTCCTTTTTCTGTCTGCGAAATGTTGTGAACGTCTTCGGCATATTCCACACGCATCCCCTCGGCCGTCAGCCACATACCATCACGAAACTTCATGTTGGAATTTCTATGTTATCAATCGGTTTTTTGTCTGGCGTGTTTCTCAACTTGAAGTTGAGAATATCTTCATCTTTAGAAGACAGAGGACTCCAAATATTCCGCCATGTTGGTTGAGCCGTGAGGGGACGACGGAGCAGTCAAGCAATGAGACCCGCTCTTGTGGTCTCTCGACGCAAAGCTTCCCCGAGCATCTTACAAGTTTGCAACCCTAGAGTTGAATGACCTTGACAAGACGGAATCCGGCCCGTGACTGCGAGAGCGGGGGTGCTTTGAACGGTTCTTAGAGCTCTCTGAAGAGGTGTTGTAGCTCCTCTTACGTGCATCGGAAAGTACATCGGAAATTTGTATTGAACTGGTGAACTAATAAGGATTCGACCCTCACTGTAATGCTAGTTCGGTGTGGACAGTTTTCGGTACAATCCTCCCCCACCAATGATGAGCCTCTATTCTGGCATTTGGGGAGTGAAATTTGCTTCTCCAACAACTGATCTCCAACTTGTCCCCAAATATCCGCCCCGAAATGGGTTGAACTCCATTCCCACTAGCTTTCCAAGAGCTCAACGGTCTGGAGTCTGGACAATCCAAGCCAGGCGACGGGCTCGGTAAGGGTGATAATAGAAAAAATTCGCCTGCCGACGGTTATGATTGTTAAACTCCCGAAATGATACAACCCTAGCCTGGGCCATATAGGTTATATAGTCACAATGCTACACCAGTTATTCCGTGTCTGAAGAGACCTTCGCTTCTTTGCACAGTGACTTCTCCTCCTCAAGTCTATTCCATTACCATGGCGAAAATGAGGAACTCTATTATAGCTGTCCTAGCAGCCCTGACTGCTCTTACGCCGGGCGCCTTAGGCGACGCGGTGTACAAGGACCCTCATGCTCCAGTTGAAAGCAGAGTCGCGGATCTGCTGTCGAGAATGACCATTGAGGACAAGACATCCCAGCTCATCCAAGGAGATATGAGGAATTGGCTCAACATCGATGACTTCTCGTATAACCAAACGGGTCTCGAGTTCAACATGAAGTACCGAGCCGGACAGTTCTACGTCGGAGTGCCCATACCGTGGAAGGAGCTCACCGAAGGCATCAAGAAGGGCCAGGACTACCTGATAAACAATACAACTCTCGGAATTCCTGCATTTTCGCAGACGGAGGGTATTCACGGCTTCCTTATCCCTAATGCCACCATTTTCACCTCGCCGATCGGCCTGGCATGCTCCTTCAACCCAGAACTGGTCGGAAAGATGGGCAAGGTTATAGCCCAGGAATCTCGTGCATTGGGAGTCAATCAGATATTCGGGCCCGTCGTGGACTTGGCCCGTGAGCTACGGTTTGGTCGCGTGGAGGAGACCTACGGAGAAGATAGCTATCTGTGAGAATTACCTTCGGCCGTCAAACCGAAACGCTAACGATTTGTCCGTTTAGGGCGGGAGAGATGGCTTACTCGTACGTGAAAGGTCTCCAGTCGCTGAACGTGACGGCTATGGTGAAGCATTTTGTAAGAAGAGTCTCTGATGACAGATGAGATCGTTTGCTCACTAGACATGCGATAAGGCGGCCTTCGCGACCCCAGAACAGGGCATTAACACGGCACCTGTTCACGGTGGCGAGCGAGAACGTCGAACCACATACCTTCCTCCATTCAAGAGAGCCATTATCGACGCCGGTGCTTTTGCGATCATGAGCGCCTATCACAGCTACGACGGTGTCCCAGCAGTTGCTGACAAGCATTTACTGACTGATATACTGCGTGGCGAGTGGGGTTACAAATACATTGTGAGTTAAGAGGTCCTCAGGACGAGGGGTCCGAGTCTAATTGCGAGTTTGTAGGTCTCAAGTGATGCAGGTGGCACTGATCGACTATGCAACTCCTTCGGAATGTGCGAATCCAACCCGATCGATTCTCCGGCCGTTGTTAACTACGTGAGTAATGCGAGTGGGACGGGGTCGACTACGAAAGCTAACACAGCACCAACAGGCCCTTCCGGCAGGTAATGATATCGAGATGGGCGGTGGCTCCTATAACTTCGAAAAGATCCCCGAAATGGTCAAAGCTAAGACATTATCGATCAGCGTTGTGGACGAGGCCGTCTCGCGACTCCTGCGCGCCAAGTTCGAGGCCGGCTTGTTCGAGACCCCGTTCACGGCGGTCCCGGAGGATGAACAATCCAAGTACATCAACACACCAGAAGCCGTTCAGCTTGCACATCAACTCGATGCTGAGTCCATCGTTCTCCTCGAGAATCACAACAATGTATTACCATTGAAGAAAGACGCAAACATCGCTGTTATTGGACCCATGGCTCATGGCTTTATGAACGTGAGTAATAGTGAAGGTATCCTGGGCCGTGTAGGGTGGCTGACAAGGTTCGCTGCAGTACGGAGATTATGTCCCTTTCTTAGCACAGTATAGAGGTGTGACACCGCTTGATGGCATCAAGGCCACCAGCAAGGGAAAGGTCACCTACGCGAAAGGCTGCGAGCGATGGTCGAGCGACCAGTCGGGTTTCGACGAGGCCATCGCGGCTGCCGAGTCTGCCGATGTTGCAGTCGTCGTAGTGGGCACCTGGTCGCGGGATCAGAATGAGCTTTGGGCCGGCTTAAATGCGACGACGGGCGAGCACGTCGACGTGTCCAACCTCAACCTAGTTGGCGCGATGCCTCACCTCGTGAAGGCTATCATTGATACAGGCAAGCCAACAATTGTAGTATTCAGCTCGGGCAAGCCTATAACAGAGCCGTGGATTTCCGATGCGGCGTCAGCGCTCGTACAGCAGTTCTACCCGTCAGAGCAGGGCGGAAACGCGCTCGCTGATGTGTTGTTTGGAGATGTCAACCCATCCGGCCGCCTTGCAGTGTCATTTCCTTTCGATATCGGCACCACGCCAATCTATTACGACTACCTCAACTCAGCACGTGCATATCCGGAGCCCGGCGCCGTGTACCCGAACGGTACTATTGTTTTCGGGCACAATTACGTGCTTGCGAGCCCGCTGCCATTATACGAGTTTGGCTATGGCCTCTCGTACAGCTCTTTCTCGTACGCCAACCTAGCGCTGTCCAAGACGAGGGCATCCGCTCGCGACACGATCACGGTAACGGTAGACGTCACAAACACGTCAGACCGAGACGGGACCGAAGTCGTTCAACTCTATGTCAAGGATATGGTAAGCAGCGTTGTGGTGCCCAACAAGCTGCTCAAGGGTTTTGCCAAAGTCGAGGTGAAGGCTGGCGCAACTAAGAAGGTGAGCATTGAGCTCAAGGTAGAAGACCTCGGCCTTTGGAACTTGGCTATGGAGTACGTTGTTGAGCCGGGTGCCTTCACCATCTCTGTTGGAAGCTCAAGCGATAATCTGCGGGCGAATACTACCCTTACTGTTGTTTGATTCGGTGTCTCAATCGCAGAGTATCTGCGTGGTAAGGTAGATAAGTAGACACAGGTAATAATATCCTAGATTCTGCATTTTCTGCGCCCAACAGTGACAACTTGTCTAGGGATTACACGTGTAGAGCCGGTCTGGAACCTATTCCCGCTACCTAGGTAGTGTAGGAATGGTTCCGTGGTTCCGTGCTAAGACCACCAGGAATTGCCTAACCTTGAGCTAGACTATCGGTTTGTTTGGAACCCAATATAGAAATAGATCTCTGTTACCGCATAAGGGCCCATCAGATTGGAATGATCTATAAGCCTAACAGAGCATGTAGTGTCATTGTACTGCGGGCACATACTTCCGCCCTCGAGACATGAAGCAGGATAGTCAGCTGGGTGTGCCTTATTCTTCGACATCAGTTTTAAGAATAGGACTTCGGTTACGAGTTTTAATTTCCTTGATATAACCTTGTTCCTGCTACACTAAAATCTCAACCACCTTCATCTCATCCTGTCATCTTTGAAGAAAATGAAAGGCGTTTGGCGGACCTGCATAGGAGCTGAAAAAATAACCCTGTCATTGGTCCGAATGCCTAATGTAGAGAAACGGAGGTGTCAGTGACACCCGCGAATGATCATTCAGACCAGCCTCTCCGCATTCGTTAATGATCTGCATATGTCATAGCCCTAGTGACTTCGCTGGTGCCGTGGCTGCAACCGTTGCATCCAATCGCGATCCCATCCGGCCCGTCCTACGTAATGGAGCATGTGATTCCTCGCGTCTACCTCGCGTGCTACCTTGTCTGGTCGTGTCTCCCCTTCTCCACTGCTGGCTGGCCACGAAGGGCCAACAGAAGAAGAAAAGCATCCTGCAAGACAGGCTCGCTTGCCCTGATCAGCACCCTGATTACCCTGTTTTATTAAGCATGTCGGACATCGGTCTAGCATGGATTTGGCATCGTCTCCTCGCGAAATCCAATGTTTTCGATGGCGGCCTGCCTCTCCTGGATGAGCGCAGCAGACATCCCTCGCATGCCGATCCAGAAAGCTTGTCCGCCAGGTTGACCGTTGATCGGCTATGCAACTTGCTTTTGGGGCACTTGTATACAAGAGCGTAGCTGTCTCTATGGATACTGTAACCTCGTGGCCGGGGAGGAACAGACCGGTTGTGTAGGGAATATACACACTGCATGCATGTAGCAAGGCAGAACCGCAGATCTCGCTTGCTACGCTAAAGTCATATAATCCCAAGCTGTCACCTGTCAGAGGCTTTGCTCCATATTTCTCGTCAGTCAAGTCGAAACGCGGCCATAACAAGCAGCAGTAGTGAAATCATCGTCACGATGGTGCCGAACTCTTATCAACGCGCCCAAGCACCACGGAGGACTGGGTACATCCTCTTCTCTATTGTGTCACTACTGGTACTAGGCATATTCTTAGCATCCAACGTCAAGGGAACGGCGGAAAGACATGATTTTGACTTCGAACGAACCGCACGGGTAAAATCGCCTTCATCAAACCCACGAGCAGAGGCAAAGGGTGACAAGTACCTCGTCGGTGTGGGTAAGGGAGACATCACTGGACCTACTGGTATGCAAACATGCTCTAATTTTCCTTGGCTTGCTGTTACACCAAAGTGCCATCTCGTGTGTAACTAGGAATTATGGGGTTTCAACATTTGTCTGCCCTATCTTGACGGCATTCTTGCGATTCGGATCAACCCAATGCTAATTCGTGTGTGCGATTAAGTCGAAATCAACTTTGCTGTACGTGTCTCCTGATTCTATTTCATTGTCAACACCACCGACTATCAACAATACCAAGATGATAAGGGCCGCCTACTAACACTCGATTATAGGGTTACGCAGACCTTAGCCAAGTGGGATCAGGGTTAAGACAAAGAATATTCTCCCGCGCTTTCATTGTTGGCGATGTGAACAACCCTAAAGATCGGTTTGTGTATCTCGTTCTGGACATTGCAACTGGCGATACAGCTATGCGATATGGAATTCTCGAAGGCATTGCAGCCCTCGGTGATGAGTACTCCGTCTACGGCCAGAGCAACGTGGCCGTCACCGGCACACATTCACACTCTGGACCCGGCGCTTGGTGGAACTATCTGCTCCCGCAGATCACTAGCTTTGGCTTCGACAAGCAGGGTTACCAGGCCATCGTCGATGGTGCTGTTCTATCCGTGAAAAGAGCTCACGAATCGCTGACCGAGGCAAGTAGCGGAACCTTAGGCAATTCAGATATCAAAAAACTAATGCTTGGGTAAATAGGGATATCTTGATTACGGTACATACTGGGATTTCATTTGGGGCAAGTGAACCGACTAACAAAGTTGTAGGCTCTGTGAATATTACCGACAGTAACATAAACCGAAGCTTGTATGCCTACATGAACAACCCAGCTGCGGAGCGAGCCAAGTATGGTGACGATTCGGTCGATAAAGAAATGACTGTGCTCAAGTTTCAGCGCGCCTCCGACAGCAAAAATATCGGTATCTTGACGTGGTTCCCTGTCCACGGCACATCTGTCTATCAGAACAACACCCACGTGACCGGCGACAACAAGGGCGTGGCCGAGCACATGTTCGAGCAGGCGATGAAGAGTGAGCCTTCAGCTGCAGAGGGCTTTGTTGCTGGGTTCTCGCAGGCAAACGTTGGCGACACGACCCCCAACGTCCTTGGTGCATGGTAAGCAGGAACTACCCTGTTAGGTGTACTCATCGTTACTATGAAGCCTAACGTGGTAACAGGTGCGACGACGGTTCCGGCCAGATGTGCAGTTATGAAAATAGCACTTGCGCCGATGGCAAGTCACAAGCCTGCCATGGGCGAGGGCCTACATTTGGGAAACTTGACCTGGGCATATCAAGTTGCTACGAGATAGGCACACGGCAGTACAATGGAGCTCGGTCTGTCTACGTATGCATTCCGCTCACTCTTTGTAGCCTGGCGACTGACTTTTAGCTATATAGGACTCGCTTGACTCGTCAGGTACTGCTGTTGTTGGTTCGACCGTCAAAGCTTTCCACTTCTATCATGACATGACTTTTTGGAACTTCCAGTTGGACGACGGAACGCAAGTACAGACCTGTCCCTCGGCGCTTGGGTACTCATTTGCTGCCGGCACCACGGACGGTCCCGGAGCGTTTGACTTCACGCAATCCGACTCGGGTACACCAAGTGCCAGTCCTGTCTGGGAGGTCGTCAAGGCATTGATCCGCGAGCCCTCCGCAGAGCAGAAAGCATGCCAACAGCCGAAGCCCGTTCTCCTTGACGTCGGAGAGATCTCTACCCCTTACGCATGGGGCCCGAATATTGTCGATATTCAGATGTTTCGTGTAGGCCAGCTCGTCATCATCGTAAGCCCAAGCGAGGCGACAACAATGGCCGGCCGCAGATGGCGCGCCGCTGTCAAGACAGCAGCGACAGATATCATAGGGGGCGAGCCTAAAGTTCTTCTGGGTGGCCCGGCCAACTCGTATTGCCACTACGTCACTACACCCGAGGAGTACGCCATTCAGCGGTACGAGGGAGCGAGCACGCTTTTCGGGCAACACGAATTGCAAGCGTATATCAACCTCACTGTTAGTAACATCGGATACCTGGCACCGGATTCTACTAGCTCTCCGCCTCCGGGGCCCAGCCCGCCCGATAACCGCAACAAGAGCCTGTCATTCATCACGGGCGTGGTGCAGGACAATCCGCCTTTGGGAAAGAAATTCGGCGGCGTGACGAAGCAGCCGGCGGCGACATACACGCGTGGCGCGGTCGTCAACACGACGTTTGTTGGTGCAAACCCACGCAACAATCTGCGGCTCGAGGGCACATACGCGGCGATTGAGCAGCTGGGCAGCGACGGAAGCACCTGGACGCAGGTTCGCGATGACAAGGACTGGAGCCTTGTTTACACGTGGACGCGCACCAATGATCTCCTCGGCTACAGCGAGGTTGTTATCTCCTGGGAGACGGAGCTTAATGCTCAACCCGGCACATATAGGACCAAGTATTATGGTGATGCTAAGGCGTTGTTGACGGGTGCTATTACGGCGTTCACAGGAACAAGCAATAGCTTCAAGCTTACGTAGGGTATGTAGAATGTGATATGAGACGAGATGAATAATAAGCGAGCCGCTTAGGGCTTGGTTCAAGGAGGTGTGTTGGACTTAATGAGTTTAATGAGCACATTTGACGATGGGTGTATATCCGGATATGACAGTATATACGCACCTTTTTAAACCCTAAACTCACATGTTCTTGCTTGAATGAGATATTATTCTAATGGATGAGGCCTGTCTTCCCAGACTAGAATATGTAGGATTCGGGGTGAGCTGTTCATAAAGATACACATATAATGTGAATGAGTGGGAAACCTCATCAACCGTCCTTCCCACCTCGTTCGCGCCCTGTACTAAGAGCGATAATAACAAATACCCATACCATATTTATACCCGCCTGCCTCATACGATACGTCTTATATAAATACTTATACACTTATACACCACTGACCACATTGCCTAACTCACACACACTCTCTCTTCCTCTTCATGTTACCAAACATCTTTTCAGCCCCACCTCCCTTTTCTTCCTGTTCATGTCCTCCCCATGTCCTCTTAAGCTCGGAGTAACGAACGCCCTTACTCCTCTCCCTTGTCACCGAAGAACTTGGCGCCGTACGTAGTCCAAAGCTCGTAGTCAACCGTGAACCCAACGACCACAACAGCGGCGATAGCCATGCGGCCCTTGGGCGTCGAAGTGAGCCGGCGCCACAAATTGGGGGACGTGGATGTAGCGGATGTGGATGGCCCAGGTCCAGCGTTGAGAACGTGGGGGCTGGTGGAGAAGAAGTGATGTGCTTTGTAGGGTGGGGATATGAGATTGAAACGCCCATTGCGCATCATGGAGCTTAGGGGTGTGTTTGATTGGTATGGCATTGTGATTGAGACAGAAGTTTGAGGTTTTCGATATATTGGGTTCGCGCCGTGGTCTTTTGGTTTGAGGTGCAATGGAGTCGAGGTAGACGTGGGTTTAGTTTTCTTGGTGGTCTGTGCTGTGCTGGTGATATGTACAAGGTTCTCTTATTTTCCATGGAGTGACATGTTTTCATTTTATAACATCTTCAACCCAGTGTAGGCATGATTTCAACATGTTCTTTAGGAATCATCTCTCGGATGTTATGGTCATCGTGTTCGAAACATGCTGATACTAACATGCTTGGGAGTAAGGCTTGGCAGTAAGTTCGCGATAAGAGTGAGCGTCACCGCCTCATCCTCAACAAACCCAATCGAACATATAACGATCAGCCTTTAACACGCATGGACTGATTAGCCGAGATTGAAGATGCAATTTAAACATAATATATATGGGTATCTTCACGTCTTTAACGCCTTTAGTTCTGATACATCAATCCAATTAAGCTGCCATCCACAGCTTATACGTCGACTCATGGCCTTAGTCGACCAGTCCATACCAAAATGAATGCCGATTACTAACAGTTTGCTAAGATACAAAATTCTGGTTACGTCTCTCAAACCTAGTGTCAATCTTCCAGATATTGTGATATGTCTATGCCAGGGTTGACATAACCAAGATGCGGGCAACATATTCTAGTCTATCATTATACTCATGTTCTCGTCAATGCAACTTCTTTACGCACCGACGCTGGCTAGCCGCTGTTGCTGCTGCTCAGGCTGGGGAGTTAATCGACGAATGAGATCCGGCACACCCACGCGGTCAGCCATTCTATCCGGGACCAGATCAGGCGATACTGAGCGAACGGGGTACTCGGTTGCAGGTGTTGCGCGGAGTAGACGCGATGTCATGGGCTGTGGTGCCAAGATAGTTGGAGATTGAACCTCGTCAACAACAGTCTTGGGAACAGCAGCCGGCGCAGGCCCAGTCCGAATGCTCGAAGGCAAAATCTGCTCGAAGCCTTGCTCCCTTGCAACCTTCTCAATACTCTTAAAGTACTATACAGGTCTACGTCAGTACGGGGTCGGTGTCGGTAAACCAATGGCAAAACGACTCACCTTCACGGTTTTAACCTGAAGTTCTAGTGTGGCATCCTCGTCACACACAATCATCGGGTGAGGGTGAAGTTGAAGACTCGAGAGAGTCCACATGTGGTTCACACCCTGCTCGATGCACTTCTGCAGAGCTAGGGATTTGCGCGCACCGAGGATGATGACCACGACTTCCCTTGCTTCAAGGACAGTCTGGACACCAACCGTCAAGGCCATCCTAGGAACCTTGTCGACATCGTTGTCAAAGAAGCGAGAGTTGGCTAGAATGGTGTCATATGCGAGGGTCTTGACACGAGTTCTAGAAGCCAAGCTAGAGCCGGGCTCATTGAAGGCAATGTGACCGTCCTCACCGATTCCACCGAGAAAGAGGTCAATACCCCCAGCGCGCTTGATTCTGTCTTCATATTCGACACATTCGGCCTCGAGATTGGGCGTGTTGCCGTTGAGTATGTGTACGTTGTTAGGATTCACGTTGACATGAGAGAAGAAGTTCTTCCACATGAAAGAGTGGTAGCTCTCAGGATGATCCCGAGGGATTCCCACATACTCATCCTACATGATGTGTTAAAATACTGTGTATGCGTTAAGCATCAAAAAGTAACGCATACCATATTGAAAGTGACGACATTCTCGAATGAGATCTGAAGTATTCCAGTCAGTCATCTTCTTTATGCCCGTTTCACTAGTACATTACGTACCAAACCAGCCTTGTACTTTTCGACTAATATCCTATATACCCCAAGCGGGCTTGAGCCTGTCGGCAGTCCGAGCACGAATGGGTGTGAAGGGGTAGGATTGAAGTGACGAATGCGGTCGATGATGTAATTGGCCACATAGGAGCTGGCAGTCTCGGCATTGTCACGGATGATGAGCCTCATATTGACTAATATCCGAAACGGAAAGGTCTTAAAATGAAATGGGATTAAACACGAGCTTAATGGGAGATGAAGTGTATTGTGTTCAAGAGTAGTCCTGCCGGTTTGAAGAGAAGGGAGAGTGTAGAAGACTGACAGCCGATATTGGCTTCATAGCTATTATGAGGGGTAGCCATCATCGATAGTGGCAAGTGATAACAGACCAGAGTTCGTGGTGCTGACAGCAGAATCCTTCCACTGAGATGGAACGTTTAGCTGGTGTCAAAGCGAGTTCGTACTAGATGTCTCGGACAATAGCGAAAGGTGTGGAAGCATGCGGTCCACCACATTGAACGTTGTAGCCACTAGCCTCGTTCCAAAGCTTCCACCCGTGCAAAGAAGCCAGTCGAGCAGTCATGTGGGACGAACGGTCATATGGTTGGTCGACGAGCGTTGTTCCAACGTCCAACCAGCTGTGTCGACCTTGTCAACCTGCCTTCTCTGGCCGGCGATCTCGGCATTACTCACCGATCGAAGGGATAGAAACTTCTGTTAAGGGCACTAACAGGTGGGATGGATGGCCTTTTTGTTACTTTGGGCTGGTGCCTGACACCTGAGCTAATGCAAAGTTGCGACGTTCCCGTGGCGGGGACGAATCCCGGTTCATTCTAGGTATGATCTCGAGAAGTTTAAAATAATTATCTACGTACGGTGATCACACATGAAGTATAGCATGTTTCGAAAGGCAGAATGCAGAGTGCAAAGTGGTTTATGCAGGTCGGCCACATTACATTCAATATGGGTCTCAACAGAGCCGCAACGCCTAGTTGGGAATAGGATCCATGAGCTGCTGCTAAGGTGACATGCTAAGCATCACTCATGTCGTGATTTTGGTATTGGTATTGGGCAAGGGAGAGAGAAATAAATTTCACATGAATAAATTTATCCCGTGGGTGCATATCGGTTCAGGGGGGAAATAGATGAACTCTGAGGAGAATGAGGGCCATGATTCGTGAGTTTTGATGCCTTATTATGTAGCATTGGGGGTTCGCAGACACTGGACTGCCAAGTGGTTCGCTACGAGCGGGACGGAGATCTCCTTTTTCTCTTCTTCTGCATACATACGTACCACTGCATGTAACGGTTTGTGGCTGGTGAAAGTACTGTATTTACATCGATGCTCGCTCCAGCCTCATCAAGTGCCTACTGTAGGTAATCAGATGTGCGTTCGTCAATGATTTCTCATTGGCCACATAGTGATTGCGCAACCCAATATTAAAGTCATGATGTGGCTTGTGCAGTCAGTCCAATCATCCAACTTGATGATCCTTGCCCCTTTAAACAATACTAAAACAGCATCTAGTAACAAGCACCAGAGTCTACTTTATCGGGCCTACAACGTTACATCACAACTCCCATCTCGGATACACCTCGCTCATTGTAGAAGGGAACGATGCAAAACCACCACCAGTAAGTAAGACATTGCAACGGGGTGTCCTGTTGACCTAATTGACCGCCGAGAAACCTGGTTACGCCCACAATCCCATCATTCCCTCTTAGGCAAGGTTCTGTTCTATGGTTACAGTACTTTCTGCACTCCATCGATTATGCTGCTCTACGCGAAACGCAATCAATCACTGGCAGCAAGCAACAATTTCAGTAACGCCGTTCTCCGCCCTTCGCCCAACGTCACCTGCCTAGGCTAGCATCGTTGACCCATGGGCCACAGAAGATCTCCAGGCCCGCCCCGTCTTGCCCCGTCTCATTCGCCTTGTTCCGTTTTGTTAGGCCCTCCCAATGCTGCGTCAAATATCACCTCTGTTTATACAGTAGCAATAGACTTCTGTGGTAGCAGTATGTGCTAACTAAGAGTCTGCCTGAATCGCAATCATTCCCACCCGTAGCTTTGGGAGCTGGTCCAGTTCCTCTCGTTACAGGTTACAACAGGGATCTTTATCAGCTGGACTAGCAACTTCGTATCTGCGCGCGCATGTGTGTTTGTTGGTAGTAGTTGTGTTGTTCTTGTTGTTGCGATTTGATTGCTTGCTGCTTGTTGTTTGCTTGTCTTAGAAGAAGAAGGGTAGCCCCCTTATTCATTCACCTGCATACAGTTACTTTGTCTAAAGCAACCACTCGTCCTATTAGATTACATATTATTGTATCTACTTTATTATCTGCACATCATTTACTCATATTGCATCACTTATTCGTGCTGTAACTTACCTATTGGGGTCGTCGCTCTAGTCCCGTTACCTGCCTTTCTTCTCCAGATTTGAGCTCGAGGATTGGCTCTTTATTGTCGTCTCGTCTGGGGGATCGTACATGGCCCAGATCCAACCATCCGTCCGTTTATCATCATATACATACGTCGCAGCAATTGTACCGGCAGGTTTCATTTCTTCCGCCCCAACTCTTTTGCCGCCTATACGAGTCTCGACGCGGCCCTGAGGACAACACACGCTCGCTTGCCTTCATTTTACATGGTCCCTTTATGCTACCTATTCTAAGACATGGCAAGCAATGTTTGAGAGGCAGATCTTATCTCCAATCAGCCTCTCGTTGTGGTGTGTTCATTCAGGGCTTGCCGTGCCTTGACCTTCATGACTAAATATATATCACCCCACCCCACCTCCAAAGAAAAAAAGAAAGTCGTTCATTTTCCTTGTCATGCGGCCACTCGTTTCTGCAATGACAACGTTGAGAAAATCATTGCTGGCGGCGCTCAAGTCGTTCCTCCGGGGCAAGTCCTTCTTACAGGCATTATTCGCGTTCTGGATTAGCCCCCGGAAGTTAAAAGACCAACATGTCAATGGCAATACGATAAGCGTATCCAGGACCATTACGGAATTCTTGAAGGAAGCGGAAGAGCGGCTGTTGAGTCCCATCGAGGGAGACAAGTTGAGGGCGTTCTCTTCAGATCTCAAGGCTCAATTCCGGGAACGGTTACAGACACATCCGGAATGTATGCTCCCGTCTTTTAACCATCTCCTGCCTACCGGCAAGGAGATTGGTCAATACCTAGCCCTTGACGTTGGCGGATCAACGTTGCGAGTTGCATTGGTCGAATTAAGGGGCCGGGAAGCCAGTGGACGGGAATGTGAGATCGTACGGATGATAAGCTTCAAAATCACACCAGAGATCAAGAGGCTTGAAGGCATGGCCTTCTTCGACTGGATGGCGGGGCGGATACACGAGGTGATTCACAAGGATGGAGTGGCAGATACCCAAGACCCGATACCAGTGGGCTTAGCATGGAGTTTCCCTGTTGAGTAAGCTTCCTCTTCGTATTCATTCCCCGCATCTACTGACAGAACTTCAAGACAAGTATCATTAGGTGGCGGTTTGTTGATGGGTATGGGTAAAGGCTTCCTGGCCACCAACGGTCTGTTGGGCCAAGATCTAGGAGAAATCATCAAGTTCGCCTGCCAAAAGCGTGATCTCAACGTGCAACTTGCCTCCATCATCAACGATAGCACTGCGACGCTTCTCTCGCAGGCTTACACGCATGCCGAGACACGGTTCGGCCTGATTCTAGGCACCGGCACCAACATTGCCGTGCATCTTCCGGTGTCGGCACTCAGTCGGTTCAAGTATGGCACACGCGCAGAGAGTTGGTTTGACTCAGCGAGCCATGTCATCGTCAACACGGAATTGGGCATGTTTGGGCACGATATCCTCCCCATGACTCGGTGGGACGAACTCCTGAATGCTTCTCATCCCCGGCCCGAATTCCAACCGCTCGAGCACTTCCTTAGTGGCTATTACCTAGGCGAGATCTGCCGCCTTGCCATCGTCGAGGCTGTCGAAACAGCAGGCTTACTAGGTGGCGAGTTGCCACCATCACTTATCGAGCCATACTCTCTCGACACCGAGATTCTCTCGCGAATAGAAGCGTTAGTCCAACCCGCATACACATTCCCAATCACTTTCCCCTCTGCTCCTTACAGCCCACTTTATCGAAATCATTGGAAGATAAGAGTCAAGACTAACATGTGACCCCAACCCAGTGATACCTCTTTAACACTCGAGAAAGCCCTGGTAACCTTCACATCCGCGCATCCGTGTCCCGTCCCTGCCACCCCTACCGACATATCCGTAATCCGGACACTCGCCTCTTTCATCTCGCGGCGGTCAGCCGCGCTGCTTGCCTCAGCCGTATTCGCACTCTGGGAGTTGCGGTACGAAACGGCGACCGAGCAAGCGTGTGAGAGCGCGGAAGAGAAGTCGACCGTAGAGGAAGACCTCACCGCGCCGCCACACACCAAGGTCGCCTTCAATGGCTCCGTCATCGAACACTATCCTGGCTATCTGGCCAAGTGTCAAAACCACATTGCAACCCTAGTCGCTAGCGCCGAGAACTCTGTTTTGGCTGCAGGCTCCATTGACCTTGTTCCAGCGGTCGAGAGTTCCATCATTGGTGCTGCTGTTGCGCTGAGTTGTGCACTTGCAGAAGGGCGGGCTTTGTAGATCGCACGGCGTGCTTCATATGTGAGGCGAGGGGGTTGTACATAATGATTTAAACCATTTATCGTTGATTTTTTACGCATCATGATTGGCGAGCTCATATCAAGTTCTGCTATTTATTGTTTTAGGCGGGTTATCACACCATCGTAAATATAAAGAAGTGGTAGTAAACAAGCGAGCTTGTGTTGGAGAATTTTATGATGAAGCGCACATATTCTACCAGCAAGTAGAGCATTTAGAGCGAAAGGAGACAATGATACCGCGATGCGTTTTTTTCTCTGTCGCTTTAACTGCTGTATATAGCATAATGGAAATAGCAGATGGCTCACCTTATTAGCAACGTGATTTTAACTTTGTTGCAGTCTGTAACGCCTCTCACCACTCACATCTGCCCAACTGGTTCCAAGTCAACAGCCTGGCCAGCAGCTCAATTCTATAGACACTTCTCAGTCTATAGCACTAGCTGGTCATATGATTAACTTCTTCTTCATCTTAAACCGTACCAAACTTACTGTTCTTACCATACCGTATATAGTATTTATTCGTAGTTGGGGCCTATAATCGGTCTTGAGTCCGGCATGGTGAAGCTATTGTGTGATGAAGTCGTTGTTGTGTGGTGAAGTTGTTGTTGTTTGGTCCATGTTGGAAATGGCAGCATGCAGGCCTGCCTCGCCCTTATATAGCCAATTTCCTAGCATTTGACTTTGAAGAGAGTTTGAACTAGAGGGTTATTGAAGTCATACACGTCAATTACACTTTGGTGTTGAACCTTTAGTTACGCTATGATCTTGTTTTCGCTGGCATGGGGGGGAGCTAAATAATACTGTGCCACAGCTGTTCTGGCCATCTGGATCTACCCTCGCGGCATTGAGCCTGTGCGCTATCGCTCACATTGGAAATATAGTATTTATGTCTACATTTAATCTGGCAGCTGCTTACTTATCTCAGTTGGTCAGGGAAACAGTTATCGGAATAACTCAGCTGCAAAAGTGCTACATCAATAACTAGGGGGCTAGTGTTCAAATGCAATCCGTACTACAACAAACTATTAGTAAGTTAAAGGCCTTCACGTATTAAAGGAATTCAACCCATACTTCATTACCGGAGCGCTTTACAATTGATCTATTGAAGGGCAGATCCGTCATATCCTCGAGGAGACTCTAAAGAAAACAGGCATGTATAACCAGAAGGAGTTACACATCACTCTCTCAAAATGCCTCAGCTCCTATCTACTAATTCTCCAAGACCGTATCGCCAAAAATATTCATGGAAAGATCACAGCCGTTTCAGACAAGGCAGTACATGAACACTCCTCCACGGTCCTGTAACCCTCACGGTCAGAATTTCTCCGACCACTGCTCCTGTCTCCGAGACGTTATCTTAGCAGTGCTTCCCGTGAGAAAGAGAAGTATGTGCTAGAGATTAGAGCGACTAAGTGCGGCGATATCTCTTGCGTCAAAGCCTTCCCGGAAGCTAAATCTTTAGTCGCGTTGTCTTCGTTTTCTACACGAGCATTGCTGGCGTCTTGTTTGCCCTGCGTCAAAGTCTTCTCGCCATTCTGCTTTCCCTCTTCTTCTTTCACACGATTGAAAGCCTAGAGGAGTTGTTCGTTGCCGATTTTGGACTTGAATGTCTCCTATTTTGTGAGCTTGAAGACAAATTCTTAACTGTATTGTTGTGTTATTCGCAGTAACAGGGGTCTTCTGAGCGCGTTGTGGCTCTCTTAGCAAATTTGCCATGACATCTTCGGGTATTGTGACCGCATTACTAATCTTATAGCTATGCCAGACCCTGCTCTGTTCACGCCACCAGGCATGCATAGGAATAAGCAACAGCGCTGACATAAAAACAGTGCTAGTATAATTATGGCATGAGCATGTGATCGATCGTTAATTAACAGCTAAGCATATCAAGCCATGAGAATATAGAGATCCTACAAGTAGTCATACCGTTGGTTAATTGTTGGCTATGTATGGGATGGAAAATGTATCAAGAAGATGGTCGAGCTGGATAGAGGGTCTAATAAGAACTTCACCTTTCTCTCATAAAATGTCTTATGGCCCCAGTAGTTAGGTAACGTAGAAAGTACTGAGCTTCAAATGAGACGAGCTTGAGTTTACTTCTCACAGTATGATAACCACCATCAAGATCGATTCCATATTTGCAGGTGGCCTCTGTTAGGACAACCGGCTTCTGCACCGAAAAGAGCGAACAGGAAAATGAACGGCCCAAGACTGCAGACGTCGGTCTAAAAGAGGGGCTGGTGACCAAGCGATAACATGAATCTTCGCGTTCGCCCATCTCTTTTTCTTCTTCGGATGTTATTATGATGCTTTTACCACATTAGATACACACAGTTAACATCATATGCTGCAAGATCCAAGGGATATCAAGGGGTATATTCATTTTCCAAATAACAACTAATCCCTCTCTAACTATCTTTCCGCCTCAGACATAGCAGGTCAATACCATGAAATAACAGACTAAAAGAGGATACCCAGTAGGTTCCTCCGATATATACTACATAGGTCACCAGACCAATGGCCGCTAACTGATCAGAGACAATATGTCCTTGGAAAAAAGATACACGAATTTCCCATGTCATGTTAGAAAAAACACCGTGATCTCATGTAGTCGTTAGTGGACCATTCCTAGGTCGTCTTCGTTTTGCGTTCGCTCGAAATGTCTTGTTGAAGACCTTATCATTCCGCCGAGAAATATCTCTTCGATCTGCTCCTGATCTGCTGCGCTTTGATTTCTTGTGGCAGAGCTATGTGGTGCACAAGATGTGGACGGTAAACCGTATCAACTAGTGGTGTCCTATTACACGTTAGTGTCTATTCAGGTGTCTTCCCTCCATGGTCGTCAAGACTAACCAGTCATCCACACTAAGCGGGAAATACTCATATAATTCCTCTTCTTCTTCTGCTGGACTACCTCCTATAGTATGCATTGTTGATGTCCGATGTATTCGTGGGCTCGTTAGAGAATCTGTAGTTGAGCGATTGTTTGGGCTGCGTTCGTCTTCTGAGAGAGACAAGTTTATCGGCGCGGATGGCATAGACGATGAGTTCTTCATATTCTTGTGCAGCTTATTGGGGCTCTCCTGGTCCCACCCGGGGACAGGTGGTCTGCTTAGATTTGGTGAAACAGCCATCCTTTTGGCCGGATGGTGTTGGGTATTTTGTCCATTTGTTGGTGTCGGAGGAGCTACCCAGTCGCCTGGCCGAGATGTGACACACGTATTGTTGAGCGATGAGTATTGATTCACACTCTGCGACGAGTCCGTCTTCTCGGTCTTGAAGTTTGGAGTAGGTGCGGTGCTCGCATCGCTTTGTGTACGAGCTCTCTCGCCATTGCTTGGGACTTTCTTATCCCCTGTTAGAGGAACATCTTTCCTGCTGTCAAAGTTCCGCGGACTCCGTCCACGCACAATGACCGGCCCGCTCTGAATATCAGCAATCTTCATAAGTTCGCCGCTCGCCTTCATCTTCCCCAGCAAGCTGATCTGCACTACGTAATGTTGCTGCAGACCTTTCCGGCGTCCATTGTTCGCTGTGGCGCTCTTGAATTGCAAGCGTTTCCACGATACGGGCAAACTGACCCGGTGACCATCAACTTCCTGGCCTCCACTTAAATCTAATAGAATCTTGGGCGGCGCACCTTGCACCTTGGTTTCCTGTCCCTCGCCAAGGGCTGAATTGCTGCTCTTCCATGGTATACTAATAACCTCGGTTGGTTTGCCCTCAATACTCTCAATGGCTGAAATGGAGGCGTAAAACTCGACGATGGGGATTGCGCGCCCTTGTTCATTCATGACTTGTGTGCAGTGCCTTGGCATGGTGATTTGCCCTGAGCACTGCCAAAGGTTCCGGCGGTAACATGTGAGTTCCAGCGGGCGACCTGTCGTCTCCCCTCCAAATACATCTTCGGCGACGAAAAACATGCCATATAGCTCGGCTGTCATGTTAAGCTCCGAGTATGCACCCAGAGAATCGTCTAAGGGGGTAGCTTTGACAGCAGTGGCCGAGAAGCCAAGCAGTTTATCGTCGGGTTGCTGCGGCGAAGATCCTTCATCGTGTAATGTTTCGGGGTTTGGCGTGGTCTCGTAAGGTCTCGAATAATTGAAAGGGTCTTCGAAGGTTGTTGTAAAATTATCGAAGTCGACCGACGGCGTAAAGGTGAACGGAGGGATGTTCCCATTGACACTTTCGCTGACCGAGTTTTAGCACCACGGGTCAAACAGAGCTGATCTCCCTTCACATTCCAGTCTTATATAAAAGGAAGAGGGGTGTCGATCCGCTGGGGCCTAACTTACAGCATAGCATCGTCAAAATTCAAGTCAGCATCAAATCCTTCGATTCCGAGCCCCGGACCGGCCATGGCAGCATTCAGTCCTATGGCATCGCCAGGACTAGGTGCCGGCATCGAGTTAAAAGCCGCCATTGCATTGTAGGGGCCGATAGCCCCCCGTATTGGCGCTCGCCTGAGGTTGCGATACTGAAGCTGTCACCAAGGCTGCTGATAATGGAGGTGATGGTTGCTCCGGGGTATTTACTATGGAAAGACGAGTCGGGTCGTCGGAGCACCGCAAGACTTCAATTCGTTATGACGACGTCGGACGACCATGCAAAGATGGAAGTGAAATGATTATTCGCGACTGGTGACTGGCGACTAGCGATGGAATAGTTAATGCTAAGACAAATGTCGTGTGTAGTTTCGCGCAAGCAAACGGAAGATAGAACAGGCCAGACCGTAGTGTCAGCAGACGGCCCTGACAGACGGACGGGATACTAGTAGTGTGAATGTGGACACTCTCGGGGGTGGAGAATCGTGGGTTCTGGCGATCAGCCGTGGCTGGTGATATGTATGTAATAAACGTCCCCAAGATCTGGCTAAGCGACAAGGAAAGCTGTAGGAACAGAGACCACTCATTGGTGCCAGGTTTATTAGCGATGGGCCGATGGCTGCTGCAACAGCATGGCTCGACCAGTCCGACAGGTGTAAGCAGTAGTAGATACGGGCGTACCGTAGCTGTAAACCATACCTGGGTATCTCTACTGTTGTCGTGCACGTACCTATGTAGGGTGATATCAGGGTGATATCGGTATCTCGAGAGGATAAGGAGATAGATACGAAAACTATGGTAGAGGTTGCGCGCTTGTAGGCCCCCCCCCTTTGATAGCAGCCTCCCCCAGATTATAATCAGGTACCTCCTACAAAGTAGGTAGTATCTAGCGAGCAGATAGAGGATAGGTAATCGGTGGGGGAGTGAGTGGGTGCAACTTTAATCAGAGTGCTAATGGTGGGTGTCTCTCATGGTTCTCACCTTCTGGAAAAGCACATGACTTGGGGGGCACTTGTCCCTGATAGGCCTGGCGTCGGGGTGTCGAAGGTCCGGGGTCGGGAGTTGGCAACAGCTAAACAAGGACATTACACCTAAATGGGCTTAGTCTCTCTCGGTCCTTCTTTATATGCCCAATTCCGCCGGCGTTGAAGGGTCACGATACCTTCTTGACTTGGAATATGGCCCTTGGATTCAACATCTCCCATGCAGCCAGCTCTGTTTAAGAATTGGCAGCATGGAGCAGTATATTCGAAACAGGGCAACGCAGTTGTGAGTTAGGGGAGTTTCTATTTCTGCCAAGGGACTGTATCATGGCAGAGGGGCTGAAGTAAGTTGGCGGGGGTTGAAGGATTGATTTTGTAATTCAACCACCAGGCTACCCTAGATTAGTCAATTTATCTCATCAGATGCCGCCATTGCCTAAAAGGAAAAGACCGCTTTGCTTGGGGAACTATAGACATGTCGAATCCATAAGTATCTCAAATGCTACTTGCTTTCATCATATCATAAATCCATACTCGTATATGAGAATTACCTTCAGATTAGATCCCATTCAATGTACAAAGACTTGGAAAGATACTAATCATATCAAATATCTATCCCTGAGTAACTGAGACCCTAGATCGATACGTTTACTCAACTCAGATCAAGCCACTAGTATCCTTCATGTTAATGCGTGTTAACGGGTGAATCAGAAGAGGAACTACACTTACATGTTCTGGCGAGTTTACCACCTCATCGAATGTCTGCTGCACTTCGAATCCCATAGCGGAAAACAGTTCGTGGGTCTCACCAGTAACCTGGTTTCCTGTTAGCCAGACCATCTTCGTGATGAAAGTAGTTACTGCTCACCCAGCTTAATACGCTCTTCATCGACTTTTGCGACTTGTTCTGCCTCACGCCCATGAACACTAGCCCTTGTAGCACCAGGCTTGACTGTGTCGAGGTGGGAACTATCGGGGCAATAATGCCACCTACTTCTTGGTTCCCGGTGGCGTGTAGGGATGGTATATATGCGGACAAGTGACTTGTTCTGTTGCAAATGATGACGATTCCCACCACCTTGTCTGGCGCTGCCTTAGCCCTCACTACACCACAGTGCTGGTCTTGTAGAGCGGACCGGTAAAGCTCTACAATCTCTGGTCCCGAATGCGCTGCGACAAGATCTAAAACAGAGTCGCTATTGTCCATGGATTTGATCAAGTCGAAACTGATATTGGCCCGCTGAATGCTTTGCAATAGGCCTTCCGGTGCAGACCAAGACCCAAGATCTTCAATCACCATATTGGCTAACCGCTTGGGAAACTGCGTATCCCAGCCCACATTATCGAACCAACTCCTGATACTGCCGCTCTCATCAACTGGTACGCCGGGGAATATGCCCGGATAAGCAAGCCCTAGCTGAATCTTTTTGATTCCTGATTTCTGCAACAGTGCGCGCATAGCTCGTCGATGCAAAGATCTTCCGATGGACACATTCCGCTTCGATGGGTCCACGAAGATTGCCCCGATGATGCCGACACCTTTGAGGAAGTAGGTCGCAACGAAACCATACAGCATGTTAGTGCTGCTGTTTCGGACGACGAAATGAGACTCCTCAAATTTCGAAGGATGAAGCTGGAAA
This sequence comes from Xylariaceae sp. AK1471, assembly GCA_023159215.1. Lineage (NCBI taxonomy): Eukaryota > Fungi > Ascomycota > Sordariomycetes > Xylariales > Xylariaceae > Xylariaceae sp. AK1471. The sequence continues at coordinate 174,520 of JAJKLI010000025.1, forward strand.
GAAGCAGCAGTGGTAGCGAGGTATGGAAGACTCGGTGTACTTGATCTTGCCAATGTTTTGAGGAGTTCGTTTAGGCCGTGCTCGTCCCGGCTTCGCTCATAGTTTTCGACAAGCCATTGCTGTCTCGTCTTAGTCACCTTCTTGCTTTTCCTCATCGTACCTGGCATAGAACCTTGCGGGATAAAGTCTCCATACAAGGCTCGTACAAGCGACGCCATTGCAGTCTCGGTAAAGTCAAAGGTGCAGACGTAGGTGCCAATCATTTTCTCCATAGCGAAGTCATATGGCGAGCTGACTGCTACTACGATGAGTGACTTTTTCTGCCCTGTACCGCGAAGCATATGGCACATTGTGGCAACATGCTTTGTGAAGCCATTTTGATACATATTGCGGTTGGCGTCAGCTGTCATGATGATGATGGCGGATGCTCTATTGATGAGGTTCTCATGTACTATATCATCAGTATGGTGTGTTTTTGAGAAGCTGAGCTGGGGTTCTTACCTGGTCTGAGACCATTGGCCGTGTACGAGGTATGAAGAAGCTTTCCGTTTCGGATACGTGCGAGTGACTTGCCAAATTCTCGGAAGACGCCTTCTCCGCTCATAATCGTCCCCCGCTCATGATGAGCCCACTTCTCATGCAAGGAGGAAAGCTTTCCATTGCCTTTCTCTATCATGTTCTTGGTAGCAGCAGAGGCAGGTAATGGTTTTACTAGTGGCGTTAGTAGCAACAACTCCTCCCCCTGCAGAAGGCTTTCTGATAGAGGAAGAAGATTGTCCTTATCCCGCACTACCGTGATTGACTGGTCGTAGGCCGTTTGTGACAGAGCAAAATGAGAGTGGTGTATCTGGGATAATAAAGATAGTCCGGGAGGATTGAGAGCCTTCTCCCACGACGTGCAGGCGCTTTTTAATTTGAGGACACGGCGTAGGGACGTGTAGATCCGCTTCTTGGAAATAATGCCATTCTCGATGCCCAGCTTTAAGCCGGAGATAGCCTCTAACTGGACATCGTGTGCCCGGCAGAGCAGGATCAGGTCATTGCCTGCCTCCACAGCCATTACAGTACCGCCTTTAACACCATACTCTTGAATAAGCGATTGCATCTCTAAGCATTCCGAGATAGCCACGCCTTTGAAACCTAGGTCATTCCTCAGCAAATCATCGACAACCTGGTCTGAGAGACACGCATGTGTGACGTTCATGCCAGCATTCTGTATTCCGCAACCGCCAATGAACATGGCATCTAGGCGACCGGCCGCTACCGCATTCCTAAATGGAACCAGGGCGCTGAGGCTGAGTTCTTCCAAGGTTTGAGTGATGATAGGCATATCTAGGCTCGAACCGAGGAAATCTAGGTTGCCATATGAAGGGAAGTGTTTACCGCATGTTCCTATGCCGGCATCTTTGTAACCATTTATGGTGGCGATGCAGTATTGCGAAGCCTCTTGTGGATCGTCACCAGTAGTTCGTACTCCAAGGGGCTGATGGCGAGCATTGGTCAAGACGTCTAAGACGGGGCCAAGAATAAGATTCACGCCAACGGCAGATATCTCGGTGGCCGTAGCTTTGGCAACACTATACGCCAGTTCCGGGCTACCAGTAGCAGCAATTCCCATAGCGCTGGGGAACTGGCATATGTAATCCTCATCGAATAGACTGTTGACACCTCCATTTTCTTGGTCAAGGGCTATCAGGAGAGGCTGTGGGTGTCCAGCGTGATGAGCTATGGTTTGGAGCTCCTGGACAAGGGCAGCAGTCTGTTCAGCCGCTATATATATGCTTGAGTCAGTATTTGAACATGGTTATCATGTCAGCCGCCCCATAACGGGGTCAGTTTTAGTGCGGCTCAAGGGAAATGGGTAGCTAGGAGAGGTAGGTACATTTGAGGTTCTTGGCTGTCAGAATGATGGAACCAAGGTGATGATTCTCAATTAGGTTTCTAATGGGAGGTGTTACTTCAGTTCCATCCCATCCCATTATCAGCATCTGCCCAATAGCCCTATTCACAGGTTGTTAGCGAGCTGTTGTATGTCTCTGATAGCTAGCTGGGAAGACCGGGATGACCTGGCAACGGTGATGCCACGTACCAGTCGAGATCTTGCCAAAGAGGATCAAGCTCGCCATCTTGCCTCGCCATGCTGCTGGTCGCCAGTAACGGGAGGACGCGAGGGCGTGAGATGGTGTCACAGTTTCCCGTCTCGGCGGGGCGGTAGCCGGCGGCCGGCTCGAGCTTACAGGTTGCAGTACAGGGTTCAAAGCAAACATCAACTATTCAAGGTTTGAAACACAGTGTTACAATTAAAAGAAATGCGTGCCATTGATTTGTGAAGTCTATGAGCTGCGGAGCTGGGTGGTATGAAACAGTAGCCACGGTTGTTGTTCCCTAGGTGAGGCGGACGATATTAGGTAAGTACATAGTAGCGGTAGCAGCATGACTTTGGCTTATGCAAGGAGGGTCTAGCCAAATACCTGAGGACCTAGACTACACTGCATGGCCAACACCTCTAATAGCCCCCCTAATAGCTTTTTGGGAGACTCTAGGTTGGGGGGAGAAGGTTGGGGGACAAGTACCCAAGTAACTCTCTTGTGATTGGCTGATTGTAGAATTACTGATTATCCCCATCTTGGAAAAGATAGGAGTGGGGTTTCCCGTCGAGGTAGGACCTTGGCTGCTTGGGACCGGCTTAGGTAATAAGCCTTCGCCTTAACGCTCGGATGGACTCGGCCTAATCAGTCCCACCAAACCCTTTGAGACCTTCCAATTCCACTAGATACCTACCTAAGCATCCGATCCAAACCTTGCCTCGTCTTCCTACATATACGTACTACTTCGCAACGTTACGTCCCTCGACCCAACCAGACCACAATGAGTGGGCAGCTTGGTTGGTGGGCTGTTGGAGCCTCATCTGAGACAGAACCTACCAGTAGCCACTGTTCATAATCCTATGGTCGCATTCTGATGTATCAATGTCAACTGGATGAGGCAAGGAGCTGAGTCCCTGTTCGCGGGCAGCTATCAACTCACGTCATATCGACGAGTAAGACAATCTCTGATGAGTGCTGACAACGAGACTAGCCAATCGGCAGGTCTTCATGCTCGCTATGAAAAATGTTCGCTTGTTGCACATCTATCTCAGTAACGACTCTATTGGCCGAGCATTTCGAGCAATGCGAGCCAGTCCTTTAGTTCACATGCCTAATCCTCTCGCTGCCCGGCACCCTGAACTGGTACCAGACCAGTGGCAAGGTTATTCGGAGTGAGGGTTACAGTCACACGCGCAAATGCCGGCGTAGTGACAGAAGTGCCACTCAAAATACACATCCTATAGCCCCACCAAGAGATTTCGGGTTTCGTGCCTAGGCGATGTCATCGGTCTGTTAGGGATGTTATCTTCGCTACTCACTCGGCGGAGAGACTGGCCAGCTCCGATCTCAGGGCCACTAGTGTACACAAAGATAGGCTAAGTTCCGACGCTGTTGGTGCGGGCCGTGATATCATGTGAATAAGTATCCGTAGGCACGCAGCCTCTGTCTTCGCTGTGGTATTTCGTTCATGGAGATCAAGATACTCGCTGAAGGGACCACGGTCCTACTACTCGACGGAACCTAGCAAGACCTCTGAAGTCTTTTAATATCTTTCTATTACCTATAGTCTCCGTCTTAATCACCATTCGCTGGCTTCAATATGCCTCACTCCCTTCCTCCGTCACCAAAGTCGGCGCTCAAGGATGGTCGAAATGGTATCACCAAGTTCACCAATTGTCGTATCCTGCAGGGCAACTCGCTAGTTGAGGAAGACCTGTGGGTGGATTCTGTCACAGGCAAGATTATTCCTAGCCAGGCTGCCTTCTATGATGACCTCATCCTCCCTGACGAGGTAATCGACCTCGGCGGCCGTATACTGTCACCTGGTCTTATCGAGTGCCAATTAAATGGAGCTTTCGGTTTCAATTTTTCGACACTCCTCGAGTCAACTGCCTACGCCAAGAAGATAAGAGAGGTGAACAAGCAACTAGTCAAGACCGGGGTGACGTCCTATATGCCGACCATTACAAGCCAGCGAAGCGAGATATATAAGCGCGCTTTACCACATCTGGGTCCATCAGGTGATATCCAAATGGCAGAAGACGGAGCCGAGTCTGTTGGCGCGCACGTCGAGGGACCGTTCCTGAACCCGACCAAAAATGGCATTCATAACGTCGACGTTTTGCGACAGGCCGAGAGCTTTGACGACCTTGAGGACTGCTATGGAGCTGGTAACCTCCGCAGCGAGGATGGTTACAGGGCCACGGCGGTTAAGATGATCACGGCGGCACCGGAACTGGGGCAGATGACTGCACTCATCCCGGAATTGACACGACGGGGCATCATCTACTCAATCGGACACTCTGAAGCGACTTACGAGGAGGCGTCAGCGGCAGTAGGTGCCGGCGCAACCATGATCACGCATCTATTCAATGCAATGCGCCCACTGCACCACCGCAACCCGGGCATCTTCGGTGTGCTTGGCAATGCCGAGAGTCTACCACGGCCTTGGTTCGGCATTATCGCTGACGGCGAGCACCTACACCCGACTACTATCAAGATCGCGTTCAACGCGCACCCAGACGGTTTTATCCTTGTCACCGACGCCATGCACTTAGTTGGGTTGCCGGACGGTACGTACGCATGGACAAATGGTGACTCCACGAGCGGAATAGTCAAGAAAGGGCCAAAACTGATCCTCGAGGGATCGGATCGCATTGCAGGAAGGTGAGCTAAACTCTATACATATTCGTTGGCAGGAGAGCAACAAAAGCCCTTGGCTAATAGTTCAAAAATAGTTCCATCACACTAATCGAATGCGTCAATAACTTCCTCAATTGGACCGGCGCCTCCATTCCACAAGCCCTGAAGGCCGTCACGTCTACGCCGGCCGCGATGCTGGGTCTACAGGGGATTAAGGGATGCCTCAAACACGGCGCGGACGCCGACCTAGTCGTGTTCTCTGAGAATATGAATGCGCAAGGCAGCACCGAGCTCGTCATCGACGAGGTTTGGAAGTTCGGAACGAAAGTTTTCAGTCAATAGTCTCGCCTATATGTTATATCATATATTAGAAACGGATAGGACTAAGGAAATTGATATGCCAAGGTAGAAGAAAGGATATATCACTAGGGCTAAAAAGAAAAGACGAAGACTATGTATAAGTTACAATCACATTACATGAGACAACGCTACGCAATTAGTGGACGATAATGATAACGAGATGATACCTGTACACTGGTGTTTCACTTTTGCTGGACACACAAAATTGGATGGTTACTTTCGGTTAGGTTAGGTATAGCCTCACGGCGTCTTATTCGCATAGTCATGATTCAATCATAAACATCATTTGCCATGATATATTGCATTAAAGCACATTGCCTTTGTGCATACTAATACCCGTTCCGTGCGTGCCTAGTCCCAATTGCATGTCAATGTATAAATGCGGTGATGCACCTTTGCTCATCTGAACTCTGCATCAAGGTCGTTTAACTGTGAGTTTGTACGGCTTATTGAGCTTCTCCATCGGCGTGATGCTGCTGCGTCCCAGGCCAGCGGGTCGCTTAATCCCGCCGCGCCAGCCCAGCGGTCCCGTGCCCAGCGGTCCTGCGACAGTCGTCGTATGAAAGCTGGCCGCGGGCCGCCTATGATCTTCCAAAACGATGTTTTGCTTCTCCATCGCCCCCTTTTCCGCGTCACCGCCAACCTCCTTCAGTCCGATAGAGATGGATGGGGAAGACTCGTGTTTCGTGGGCGAGCTCGAGAAGCATGAATACTGCTTTGAGCGCGTGGGCGCAGGTTCGTCATGGCGGGTTACCACTGGTTTGCTAGCAGGTAGCTTCGCCGTGCCAAGCTTATGGTCCGCTAATGCCGGTTCAATGGCTGGCGCATCGGCGGCGGGCGCGGGAGGAAGTTGGTACCCGTTATGACCCGAGCGCCGACGAGCATACGGAGCCGGCGCCGAGATCGTCCGTTTCGGGATAGATGGCACGTTGGCCGTCATGCCGATGCCAGCTGGTTTAGACTTGTCGTGATTTGTCACGCCGTAGCCGTAGCCGAGCAAACTCCTCTGATTAGGAGGACGGTTGCTTGTTATTCTCCTAGGGGGGCCTTGAGCTGGTGTTGATGCTGGTTTGGCGGCGGCACTCTGGGTTTCTGCGGCTGCGACATTGGCCATGTGTATCCCAGCTGTGGTGAAACCATCCGTTCGTGGGACGGTGAAAGAGGCCGCTTTCTGCATCGTCGTCTTGTAGGGCGCGGCCCAGCCCTCCACAGATTCTTCTGCCACCTGGACGCTCTTAACGGGGTGTTGAAGTTTCTGTCGTTTCCGTGGCCCTGCCCCATAGCTCACATCATTGGGATCGACCGGGTAAAGGTTGTCTTCTGGTGCTGTCATAGAGGGCATGCCCTTGTAGATAACGCTGTCAAGAGGCAGCTCCCGACCTAGTATCTTAGCCACTCCCGACATTACGGGTCTATCGAACGATGGTCCTTTTTGGAGGAATGCTGAAGATGGTATAGCATCGATAAAAGACGAGAGCTCAGTGGGTTTCCCACCGCCGTTTGCAATGTTTTGCGGACAGCTTAGATAAAGGAGAGCTTTGGCTCTTGTCATCGCGACGTATAGCAAACGGCGCTCTTCGTTCTGGTCTTCGGCGCGGATATGTGGTATAGATCCGTTGTAGACGGCAGGGATGAAGATAACAGGCCACTCGAGACCCTTCGCAGCATGTATGGTAGAGATGGTCACAAGTGGCTTTCCCTCTTCATCCTTGTCTTGCGTTTGTTTGTCGGACGCCAATGAAACATTCGAGAGAAACTTCGCAAGAAGATCGTCATCGGATGCTTGTGCGAATCCGTCGATCGTAGGGAGAGCTTCGTCATCTACCTGATCTTGACGCATGAACTCCTCCGCGAGAGTGATGAATTCCTGCACATTAGCCCACCTCGACTCGTACTCAGTGCCATATGTGGCTTCTAAGTAGTCCTCGAACTTGAGATCACGAACCAGTTGCTGGATCAGCTCCACCAAGTTCATTCGTGTGCCAAGTCCAGCATTCGAACGTACTCGTTCTCGCAGGTTGTTAAGCGGTCTTATCAAACCTCCGCTAAGAGCATTCTCAGTTTGCTGTCGAATGTTGGTCTTCGCTCTGCGAGCACCTCGGCAATGCTTGTCAACTAGTTGCCAGAGACTCATGGACGACTTTTCAGCTTCTTCCAGGAGAGCCTTGATAGTCGCCTCGCCAATGCCTCGTCTAGGAACATTGATGATACGCGCGAAAGCATCATTGTTATCTGGCTGGTGGATGATCCGCATATAGTCTAATAAGATTTTGATTTCAGTTCGTTCATAGAACTTGAAGCCGCCTAAAAAGCCGTTAATAACTTCATATTGTAGAGGTGTCCAATCCAAGTAAATAAAACCTACCAACCATTCGGTAAGCAATACCTTCTCGTCCCAGTGTCGACTCCATGTGTCGTGATAAAGCTGCTGACCGAAGCAATATTGCAAAATCGTCAAAATCTATCATATTTCCTGACAACATCCGTATTCGCTTTATCTCGGATATGATCCAGTCCGCCTCGTCCGTTGCGCTTTTTAACTTGCGAAGAACTGGTCGCGTTCCTCTGTCGCGTACAGGTAGAAGCACCTTCTTGTATCGTTCTTGGTCTTGTTGAATTACTTTCAACGACGTATCTAGGATGGAGCTCGAGGATCTATAATTCTCTTCTAAAGAGATCTCATCGGTCCCGGGGTAATCACGTAGTAGGCGATGCAGATTTTTTATCTCTGCCGAGCGCCATCCATAGATGCTCTGATCCGGATCTCCGACAATGGTGATCCTCCGGTGTTGTTGTGCAAACAACTTCATGAGGTCGTACTGAACCCCATTGGTGTCTTGATACTCGTCAATCAAGACTGCTCGGATGTTGGAAACACACTGAGGGAACCTGCGAAGAAGTTCAACGCAACGCACGAGTAGATCATCGTAATCGAGCAAGTTTGATCGCTCAAGTTGACTCTGGTATTCCTCAAAACATCTCTCCAGGGCTTGGGACTCGACATTTTTGCCATTTTTGCCCTTGACAGTGCGCTCATCTGAGGTGCCCTTGGCTTTGCGCTTGCTAATCCAAGCACGAGCTACAGGAGGCTCTATATGCGTATCCAGTCTCTTGCAAATACGGGTGATGATGCCCCTCGAATCCGAGTCGTCTGCGATACCAAATTTGGGGTCTAACCCGATGCGCTGGCTATATTTGGCGAGGTAGCGACGCGCAATGCTGTGGAAGGTGCCAATGATGAGCTGCTTTTCCCGTCCGTCACCGAACACATGTCCGATGCGCGCTTTCATCTCGTTAGACGCTTTGTTAGTGAATGTGGCGACAATGACATCTTGCGGCTGTATTCCAACATGATCAATGAGCCACACAACCCTGGAGGTGAGGGTATGAGTCTTTCCACTCCCTGGCCCAGCCAGTATGGCCACAGTTGGAGCTTCCGAGCTGACGGCACGGCATTGGGCCTTGTTCAGAGATTTAAGTATATCGTTTCCATTTGTCAATGGCATGGTTGAGCAAGCTCACGGTAGGCATGAGTTGACCATTTGTCTTGTAGATGCGATGACTTTCACGTGGACCAGCCCGTCGACGCGTCTGGGTGAGAGATAACGCGATGGGGCCACCGGGGTCGTCACGGAATCAGGTGACTGTAGAAAAGCCCAAATTCCTACGACTCGCGGCCCGTCTAGACTAGTCTAATTAACAAATGAGATTCACAATCACTAAGAGGATCAGACCCAGTAGAAAATCAAGACAGATTAGCTCTATAAAATTGTTGTTTTGCGGCTGGAAACCACAACGATTATACCGACGACCGGTGCTTCCATAAGTCAACGTGGCTTGAACGTGGCTTGAACGTGGCTTGAACGTGGCTTGAACATCATCGACGGACTCTGAGTTGTGGCTGAGGCCCGTACACTGCTACTGGTCGCTTAATCTCACATTCAGCCCGCCCCTTGCATCTGCCAGTGCTCCCTCCAGGGCCTCTGCCCCCAAAACAATCCATCTTTCCGCCCCTTCGTCTAACAACACCGCCATCGTTGTCAGAGGATGCTGTTCTCTACGCCATTCATTCGAAACAGCATGTTGGCACGTCGTGCCATCTAGCTTCTATTTTCTAACACTGCCAGTTCGTGTTCACGTTAAGGGGGCTTTCGTTTCTTTTTTCTGATTATCAGCTGACATTCGATATGGTGCACCTGATTTCGCCCTTCACAATCCAAGATGCAGACTGTCTGTGAAGTCACACTTATCAAGAGTTAGCTAAGACCCTGATAGGCAGACGAATTGTGACGATCTTAGTAGCAAGAGAAAATATGATTATGCAAAGAATTATCTCATCGCATCCCCTTGCCAACTTACCCACGAGTCACCTGCAGGAGACAATATGTGAAGAAGCACTTTGAAGCTGCAAAGCCCAATGGCGTGCCAGAAAACTGAAAAATGGGGAACACCAGCCCGACCAGGCACAATGCAGCAAGGGACTGGGTAGAAGACTTGGCAACGAGCGGTCCGGGCGGGGTCCATGGGCGATGCAAGTGATGATCGCCAATCAGCTCGGTAACTCAACTCCTCGGCGCTTAACCTCCCTGCCATCCCATATCATCCATCCAACCAGAGTCGTGGGAAGCCGGTTGACTACTGTTTGCTCTAGAAATCACTGTGACCCGACATGGGAATCTATCACGCTGACTGGGCGCTATTCTGGGGGCCATCATGCATGTGCCCCCAAGAGTCCAACCATTCGACAAGTGAGAAGCCAGTTCACAGCGCAGCGTTGGCCGTGATATGTCGGTACCATCCTCCAACGGCCCACATCGACACACTGCCGAACTTCACCAGCCGCTATATACCCTTTTGCTCTCCCAAATCCGTGTCTGACCTTGCCAATTCTCTAGCAATATGTGTTTCGACTGAACGGTCAGGAGGTCCTGCTAACTAGTAGACTAGGAGTTGGAATATGGTTATATTTTATGAAGATCCGTCAACACCATGCACTCGCGGCTTTATAGGACGCCTTCCTCACTTGACCTTACTCTACTCTTGACCTCCTTCCTGGTGTCCGTTCCTTTCTGTTCATCGACACAACTCAAGGCTGCCAGACGTAGCGTTCCTGATCTCAGCGTATACTCAAACTACTTCGATCCAACGCCCTCTCCAGAGGACGGTCCTCCGCTGTCTGCCGGGGCGCTTCGCAATCCAGCTTACCTTCCAGCTCAGATTGGTGGTATCGTGGGCTCATATGCCCTCTCTCTCGTTTTCGTTGCCGCTATCTTACTCTTGCTCGCAAAGAAACGTCGAGATCAACTCGTAGCGGGAGAAGAAGATCTAGACGAGAACGAAGAGTTCGGTTACCAATTCGCATTCCCCCCAGGGTTTGACTCCGGTGACAAGTCTCAACTTTATCCCTACCCGTATCAACCTCAGACACCCAAGTCACCTATCAAAAACTTCTCATACCCAACACCTCTTACTCCATCACTAGACCAAGGTCCAAACCCCTTTACCACCCCGGACCAAGGTATAAATCCCTATACCTTCCCTGCGTCTTATTCAACCCACTCGACAAGCACCCTTGGTGTGAGCACTCTTGGCGTCAATCACTTGGTGGACCAGAGAATCGTCGCTGCGGATCGCGAAATGGCGCAACAGCAACTAGAAGAGATGTACAAATATGTTATGGAGCACGAGGCTGCCAAAGAGGCTGGCTCGCCCATCGAAGGGCCTCCAGCCCCCTTAGCAAAACAGCCCTCGAGTATGGCTCCGCCGAAGCAGAGTATCCTGAAGAGAGGCAAAAGCAAGCCTGCGAATCTAGATCTTGCCCATGGCGAACCCGAAAAGCAGTCTCGGGCATCCTCCATTCTGTCCGTTCTCAAGTCTCCAAGGAAGAAGAATGTGAAGGGTATCAGCATCTCGTCTCCAATTATGACGCCCATGTCAGGTACTTTCCCTCGCCAGGACGATCAGGAGATGAATGTAATCCCTCCTCGACACTATGCGCCGGCTTCACCTCCCCCTATCCCTATGGATCAACCACCATACTTGCGGAGCAACAGGCACACGGGACAGGTGGCGCCCCTTACCCCCCCAGACCTGTCGCCAGAAAGCACGCAAAGCATAGATGAGCGTCTCGGTGCACAATTCGGCCACTCGCGGATTGATTCCCAGGCGCCAACTGAGGTCGATCCAGTCTCAGCGACCTCTGAGCGATCAACAACACCACTCATTGGCTTGCCCAGCTCGCCCAAGCCTAATATGACTCGATTCCCCGCGCTACCAGCCTCTCCAAAGCCTGGGGCTACATTTCCAACCTCGCCGAGGCCTGGCGCATCTTTCTCCCGGCCCAATGCTCCCTCGGCCGTCCGAACAGGAGGTGCACTTCCTCTCCGTGCTTATGAGCCAGCGTTGAGCTCGCCGTCTGCGCAGACCACAAAGCAAACGACATTTGAACGAGCGCCTTTATCTCCTGGTATGCGGACACCTTGGACTGGTGCGCCAGTTCCCTACTCGCCGTATCAGCCGTTTTCGCCTGTGGTGCCAGTTACACCGGGGCTGGTAACCAAGGCGGACCGTAAGAGAATAAAGCAAATGCAACCGAAGACACCAACAATGCAAATGGTGAAGAGCTCAGAGGACATATGGTAATTGATATGTGCAGGGTTGAGGAGACTGCTTTTTTCCTGTGGAAATGGGAAGAGATGGTGTAATGATGTTATTAGGGTTCGATGTAGGGTTCATTTTGGATGGGGATGTACCAACCCTGGTAGATCAGAGGTTTCAGGACTGGGGAAATGCTTATCACTTATACCACGGGAGTCTCATTGGAGTCAATGTATTAACTCATTCTTAGCCTGTCACCATAGTACTAGACTTGCTGTCTACAATAGACGATGTTCATTCACAACTCACATATGAACCAGTTGGTCAGGAGTGAAAGCAGTGTCTCTATATCCTCCGCCTGTGTCGGAATCCATGCATGCACGTTTTCCGCGCACATGATCATTTCCTAAAACAATGCCAATTTAAACCATTCCGATGCATCTCAACACTGTAGGCCAACCTTGGTGCTCGTCACTAACATGCTACCATGGCGGCCTTCTGTTTTCCTCATTTTCGTATTTGCTCAATGCTAGTTGCAGCTTAAACTCGTGTGATGCAGCTGGAAGTAAGTAGGGGTCTATAGCCTTGCAAACCCCTTTGTGGAGAGCTCTAAATAGTATGATAGCCTCGAGCCACGGTTGTCGAAAGAAGTCAAAGCTAAACGGTAACACGGTGATTGTTTCGGGATGAATAAATGCAGTCTTCGAAGGGCTTGTAATAGGTTGGCATTGAGGCTGGGAAACCCGGACCTACGCAGTAACCTAGCGAGGTATAGAGGTAGGTTATCTTAAGACTATTCGCGGATCAAACCACATAGTTAGGTGTGTAACCGTGATCCAATCTCGGCCGTACGGAAACTCTGTGACACCCTGTAGGAATTTCCTTTGCGGTTGCGAATTTGTTCAAGCATTCTGATCGCCACCCAGCTGGCTTATTATCACACAACAGCTGACAAGGGAAGTGAATCTCGGTATTTGCTGTACGTTGCACAAAGACTCACTGGCCCAGTGAGGAAGTGATTGCTGATTGGCTTGATCATGTGCTTCATGGAACAAGCGATGGCGATTCTCCTACACTGGTACTGTATACGAGATAACTATTGTTTGCCTATCATCGACCAACATTCCAGTAGGTACATAGTAGAGTTTTGAACTGCACTAGCAAATTTGTATTAGGTAAATCTCCAGACGAGATCATGTACTATGAATAATTGGGAAAACTGCTATAGCCGCTGTCCCTGACGCCATACCTAAGGTACCTACTACCTAAGATAGTCTAAGAGATTGTAGGTAGGTTTTAGCAATTATTCTTCCCAGTCTGTTCCCAGTACGGACGGGATGCTTGGGAGAGCACGTGGTTTAGCGACCTCATGCGCCGTCATGAGTGGCCGGTGTCTTCCGCTAAGACCAAATAGTCATAGTATGCTGTATCCCTCAAAAAGAGAACGGTCCAGCCCGGCTTTGATACCTAGGTACCTAGGCCAGGTGTCTCAGTTAGGGGGATCCGATCTGTTCCGCCATCGTATGATCTGATCTCTGGCGGGCTTTCTAGTCTGCGGCACCCGCCCACCCTTCCGATGCGTACAGGCTCTCAGGCTCTGTCCATCTGCACACACAAAGTCAATCTGGCCCGTCTTTATTCTCTAATTCTATATTGATTTTATTAGACGACTCAAGCGACTGGGGAGAGATGCGATATTGGCACTATCTCCTGAGATACCTGTATACACAATCCCCCACTCCCTCCTAGGTAGATCGAGAAGTGACAGTGACACACCAACACCCAGAGGTATGAAGTTATTAGATGTACAGCTGTATTTTATTCTGCTGAGTCGGAGCGAACTGAGACTTACACAGCATTAGTCTTCGGGAGGCTTGGCGTCACATAACAAGCTTCCTGTCCCTTCAGCTTCTTCACCATCTCTTGAAACCCGACTGATTCGAACCAATTCCGACTATTTCTCCTCTCAGAGGATTGCGCTTTATACCTATACCCATTAGAACTAGACCACGTCTTATCATCCGTCGCGAGTATCAATCCGTAGTTATTCCTCGTACCATTTCCTCGGTGCCCGCCTTATATACATGATACATAAGTATTGCCGGTCGACCCGCTAGAAATCAGGCCACCAACAACAAATCACGATCACGATCCTGCTCCAAACCCCCTCTTATTGTCCTCTACTCTTCGTTGGTGACAAGAGCAGCTGAAAGGCCCCTGCCTGATAGTCGTTCACTACTCTTTCACATTACATATGTCGAACCACGCTTGCATCTGGTGATTCCATTAGCATGCCCAATCGTCAGGACGCCTCCGGCCTCTTTGGCCTTGATGGCCCCGATTCGGCCGCCTACTACCAAGAATCAAGCACAGCTGGCGGTGGTAACGGCGATGCACTGGTCACGACTAGCGACGATCAGCAATTCTTCAACGACTCCAGTTGGCCCTTCCAAGACACTCCTCCATACGACGCAGCATACGATACCAACTCTTTTTATCAAGGAGCATGGAACATAAACCAACAAATGCCAATGCAGGACGGCCTTCCTGCCCGCCAACCTATGACGACGATGCCACCATCGTCCATGAATGAACCTGGCCCTTCCACCTATGCCATGACCACTCCCGTTGCCTCTCCCGATGTTGCCCAGATGCGCCCGATTGTGCCTCCTCAGGCAACAGTCAGTTTGCTGAGTGATGAGCAACGGCAAAGATTACAGAAGATTGCCATGCCTTCAACCATACCGTATCATTCTCCTCGAAGCGAACCAAGCCCTGACTCCTTTGGTGGAGCTGGCAAGTCATCCATGTCTTCTTCGCCCGAAGATATGAGGGATATGGACAAGTCAAACTCTCGCAAGCGGAAGTCGTCGGCTGAAGATGACGACGAAGACGATGACGACGACAGCCACCAGCCCATCAAGAAAACAGCCCATAACATGATCGAGAAGAGATATCGCACCAACCTCAACGATAAGATAGCAGCTTTACGAGACAGCGTGCCCAGTCTACGAATCATGTCGAAGAGTGCGCGAGGCGAAGATACCACGAACGATCGGGAAGAGTTGCACGGCTTAACGCCTGCCCATAAGCTGAATAAAGCGACGGTAAGTCTACGGAATGTCATCCAAACATGGATGTCGTAGCTAAACTCCATGCAGGTCCTAAGCAAAGCTACCGAGTATATTCGCCATCTGGAAAAGCGTAATTCGCGACTCATGGGTGAGAATGCCGCTATGCAGCAACGGATTGCTGCCTTCGAGAAACTGTTCATGTCAGGGGCCATGAACGGTGCTATCAGTCCTCATCAGCAGCACGCGCCACCAACGCCCACTACATATCCACCAGAGTCGAATATCTTTGCACCCTCGCCCATGGCCACGCCTCGTCGAGCTGATACCCAGGGCATAATCCAAGTACCGGATGATATGAAACGTATTATTGCCGCACAGCTAGCCGCAGGACAACCCTATCCAGTACCACAGCAAACATTCAGGCCAAACCCTGCCCTTGTACGTCAGCAACAGGTTCAGCAACAACAACAGCAAATGCAGACGGGAGGCTGGCAGAATGCTACCCCCTACTTTGGTAAGCTGATGGTCGGATCTCTAGCCGGTCTCATGCTCTTAGAAGCCGTTCGCGAGAATGAGCAAAGCAATGAGACACCCGAAGGTCGCGGTCTTTTCGCCTTGCCGATACACCTCCTCAGATTCCTCATCTCCAACCTAAGCATTAATTTTATGGGATACTCCATACATGGGGCCCGAGTCATCTACTCCATCAAGATTGTCTTGCTATTGTGTAGTCTCTGGTGGGCTCTCATGCCTTCGCTCATGGAACCCAAACCGCCAAACCCGAAGCAATCCAAACAATTTCTCACACCTCCAAAGGCAGCGCCATCGCTTGCTTCTCCCATCCATGTGCGCCGACAGGCATGGCTTACAGCGATTCAGACCGTTTGGGTGCCCCGTCATAATTTCTTCTTAGAAGCGGCAGCTCTTGGTCTCAAGACCCTTAAGCTAAGCTTGAGGAATCTTATTGGTGTGCACGGATACCAGATGCTCACAGGACTGACCGAAGAGCAAGAGATTGCCCGCGTCAAGGCTTGGGCAATTGCTCTTGATGCCCAATTGGCTGGAGGTGACGTCGAGATCAGTAAGAGCCGGTTAACTTTGACACTGCTTGCATCCGCCACACTTCCAACTACTCCTCTCCGTCTCATGCTGAAGGCACTACACATCCGTGTCTTGCTATGGGAACTCGGCTTAACTGGAGTGCCGACGGGGGTGCAAGTGATTGCCGCGAAACTGGCAAGATCCAAATGGAACGAAGCTAAGCAGTTATATCGACTCACTGCTCAGTTGCGCCGAAGTGGCCAAGACTTGCCCGATGACGACCTTCCTGATCATCTGGCAGCTTTGCTCGAGCAGGATTGTGACGGAGTTTTGAACTCTAGCGTCATTCAGCGAGCTCACAACCTAGCCTGGAACCGCCCTACCGAACACAATGTCATTGCTAATATTGATGGCATGGCCACTGTCATAGATGATCAGGCAGTCCGATCGCCAATGGACGCTGTA
Source organism: Xylariaceae sp. AK1471 (assembly GCA_023159215.1). Lineage (NCBI taxonomy): Eukaryota > Fungi > Ascomycota > Sordariomycetes > Xylariales > Xylariaceae > Xylariaceae sp. AK1471. Next base: position 190,787 of record JAJKLI010000025.1, read on the forward strand.
GCTGCCTGGTGGTCCAGCATGACATTGCAGAGTGTACTCACTAGAAGTCTTCTCGATTCAGAGAATGAGGGTGATGACGCCTCTCTGCATATCGAGCATGAGGTGTCGCTTGCTATTCGAACTGCGCCGATTGGGTCTGTGGCGCAACAACGTGCGTTGGTTGCACGCGCGTTGCTATTCGATGACAAGCGAAGTATCAATATCATGGCTGCGTTGCAAGCCATCGGCCCAGTGACGCCCATGCTGATGTCGAATGATGATTCTAGTATACCGAATCACGTAGCGCCACTCACTCCATTAAAGGAGCTGCCATCTTCTCTGATCACCACGACTGAGCTCCGCACTTCCTTATTATGCGCCATGGCCATCGCGCATCTTCAGAAATTCTCCCCACCAGACGAGCCAGTCAATATTTATGGGGTGATCAATCAAATCCAGCCTGCTTGTGATATGGGCCTTCTTGGCTACACGGCAACCTACAAGTTGATGGACCGCCTTTCTCGGCACGAATTTGCTGCTGAAGCATGTGCTAGCACACTTGAACGACTTTCTGGTACTTTGAGGATATGGACGGGGAAGGAGTGTGCTCTTGAGCCCGAGGTTAGGCATCAAATCGTCGAACGGTGCATTGCCGTGACTCGCGATATCGTAGGGATGAACTTCGATACAGATACCGGCTACGGTAGCATGAGCGACGACGAAAGCGATTACGAAACCATATCCGAGTCAGAACCTGAAAGCGCAACTGAAGAGGTCCATCCTCCTCCTTCTTGTCAGTGTGGTTCATGAGATGCTGTTAAACCGGTTTTATCATTTCTCCTTGTCTAATGAAGCAGGTAAAAAAATTTCTGCCACCCACAAATCAATAATTTTTGGGTTGTTTTATCCTAGGTCATTTTTATGTCATATGTTAAAGGACTGGCGACCGTGATGCAATTGCCCGTCAACAGTTGCTCATATTCTCGTCAGCTACGAGTACAACACCCCTATTCAGCACGTATATTTCATTGCATCATTACATGTAAATGGTTTATATATCTCATGTACTCGAGTGGATCGTCACTTTCTTGGGAATCTGACTCGGCTTTAAGGGAAACGGCACGCATAAAAGTTACAGGTCGGCTCCGGGATTTTTCAAGTACAGGTACGGGATAGGCCTAGCCCACGGGAGCAGCATACTCTCGAGTTCGAGAAAGCATACTTTTCTAGGGGATGGTGATCAGGTTCATGCCGGAAAATATCTCTGTATGCATGTGTTGATATGCGAATGTCGGGCCGCATGAGGGTCAAGAACCACAGAAATAAAACTATCCTACTGTCACTTCATTTTACGAAACTTCGAGGTAAATTCAAGGATTCTAGCTTGTCTTCGTAGTTCTTACATATGTAAAAGCAGCATGCGTTTACGAATTGCCCAAGGTAGCTAGTGTCCTAGACTGAGTTAGTGACGTATTTAATCTTCTAAACCATGGGATAGAGCGCATGCACGAGGCCTGGGGAGTCTTCAGAGGGAAACAGATTCAGGATCTCCTCTCGTGCTTAAGCTCCGACAACCCCAGCCTTGCACAAGTGACATGTGTACTAGGTCTGAAGGATAGGCCGGCCATTCACGGAATTGCGGAGCTCCCGGGGAGTGAAGCAAAGCCTACATACAACAGATCTTAAGATAGAAAATCTAAGGCTTCAGGTAGTCAAGCGTTGACTTCGTCTAGTTGGCACAGCTTCCGGTAAGGACTAGGGGGAGTATAGGATCTAACGGTTGCATTTCATCATAAGAGACCGGAGGCCGTATTATGGCCGACTATTTACTGTGTATCTCACGATTTCCTCGCTAAGAAAGTGCTTTCTAAACCCCTCCCGGTTGCCATATCGGGGATATTCAACAACCATCGAGTGAGACTTTGTGCTGGTTCTCACTCGATCAATCTACAGGAGGACATCGTCTGCTCTCAAGCTGATACGCCTTGTAGAATGCTGCGGTGATATCGCTGATATGGCTGTGGATCGGTAGGTGCCCGGGAACCCCGTTGGTTGCAAGATTCGGAAATCAATTAATATTCAGTAAGCTCTACTCGTTTCCTATTTACCTCACTGTGACTGTTCTTCTGCTCGCTCTGTGAGAAAACCCTCTGACGTTTTCGAACCACTGACGACCTGTTCTCCGCAAGCCCTGCGAAGTCCTGCGATCCTGTTTTCTTTCGTCAACGGTGAATCACTGAGTGAGTGATACTGGAAACTATTGATCATTGCAGCGTTTCTTAATGAATGTCAATATACCCTGGCCACATCAAGGCCATGAATGGGATGAGCTTCACCATCCTCCTCCTTGTTCGGGCCCCTGTCTGACGCTTTCGGACGAAGACCCGGGACCCAGGAAGGTTGAAGCTGTTGACGACGTGAATATGAGATGCAATGGCTTCTTAGCGGCAAGCTGGAAAACAGACGGAAGCAACCCATGGGATTAGTTCCCGCCGGGACGGGTTTGGGGCTACCTGGTCAATACGATGGTAGTGTCGAGGCAGTGACGACGAGATTCCTGTTTCCTATTCTCAGTGTAGTTCTTCATAGCGCGAAACTCTGCCTTTTCTTTTCCATCGTGTCAAGTGTATCTGCAAAAAAGCGCCAGGTTCGAGTGATTCCGGCAGGTTTAACTGTACACAGAGGATCTTAACATGAGGACGACGCCGATGTGCTCCTACGTAAAACAAATTGGTTAGAGGATAGGCAGTTCCATGGGGCCCTGCGGTTACCATATAGTAGGGGTCGTATAGTCGTATAACAACGGTTCGGAGGGAGAAGGAGATTCTCGTGCGAATGGAACAACTAGCAGAACGGAACCTGCCAATGAAGGGACCGGTCTCCGCATAGTACTGCGCATTGATAGGCAGGTAGTGCTGGTGGTGGCCTACCGACGCATACGCGGTCTACTGTACTTAGTCACTGTTCTACTCACCCACCGCGTTGATTACGAGATAATGTTTCCTTGGGAAGCTTATATGTCGGTTTGGTCTTCGGATAGTACATATACATTGTCCCTGTCTTCTTTGGCTGATATCGTATTGTGTAATGGCGAGCCTTGTGAACGAATAACCATATGGCATTGTTAGGAATCAAACCTAACGCGTTACATAATCCAGCTGCAATGCTGTGGAATGGGTAACATAGAGCCACTAGCAAGAACATATAGCTACCTTCACCTACTAATTATATGGTCTTAGCATAACTTCAGAAGGATATAAGCATACAACCAAGTCAGGTCGTTTTCAGTCAACATCTATATATGACTGCTCCTCCTTCGTCATAAAGGGCCCGAAAAAAGGAACAAAGCAGGAGTCCAGACAGCAGAAACAATATCTTCTCAAAGACCAAACCATTCCATCGGACCCGAATACTCTGCTTTTTCTAGCCTATGAGCAAATGCGCAGAAGACGGGTTCTCAACAAGGTCGCCGGACAGCCCTGCTGGAAAGGAATAGCCACCTCCCGCGTAGTCATCCGCGGAGAAGCTGGCCACTCGTACGAATAAGAACATCATTATTTGAGAACAGAAAAGATGCGCTGTAGCTATCAGCCTCACAATGGTATGTTCGACTGAGAGTACCTCTGTGTTTTCGTCTCCGGACTTTAGAAGTCAGTGTCAATATCGGCTCTTGATCACACTGTCTACTTAAGGAGGTACCTATCGCGTTGGCATCGATTGTAGTAAACTAAGAAAATATCTTGGCTCACTATACCCTCATGTCTCGTGTCCTGAACACAACGTTGCTTCTTGGCCTAAGAGGATTTGCGCGTTTATTCATGCACTCATTCTTAGTAGAGTAACTAGGCACATAATGAATGCAAGGTGCCATAGTCGTTTCCGATTTGCCCCCGAACGAGACAAACGTCACGAGGAGGGTCCATAGCGACGACTGATAATCACGTCAGGTCCGCTAGAGAAGAGACCGCTTTAGCGAGGACCAAGTAAGCCCACGCCAGAGTACTGTGCAGACTTGAAAAAATCAGGATCACGGGCGAGGGCGTCGTCAGATACGGACTCCATCAAGATGAGAGCACCTCGGGGTCGTATCAGCCCTACAACCCTGGCACCTAGTGTACACCACCTCAAACTCGAGCTGTGATGCCAATATTAGATTTTTCTCCCTGGAGGGGCCAATACGTGTATAGAAAGAGGGCTGGAGACAGGTAATATTAGAAGCACCCATGACCAGGGGTTAGAAACAAGCTAGACATGTACTGCGTACTACTACCAATGACAAATAGCCGATACTCGTAGAACGTTGCTAGTTCGGGTTGGCACAGGACATTAGGAGATCCAGTTGAGAAATTAAAATGATGAATCCCCCCGCAGTTTCTTGGTGAGTTATTTAGCTAAGGTATCAACACGTGTAGCCGCCCCAGCCCTATGGGGCTGGAACTAGTAGGAATGTTAAACGGATTTTGCCGCCTTGGCTCCTGGCTACCAGTAATGCACACTGCTGTACTTTCATGCTTTAAATATGTATTTGTCGTGGTATGTAGGGTACTTTGTTTGATTTGGCGGCGCTGGGCAAGACTCTCATCTCCGCGCGGGCCATGGGTAGCTGCTTTCATTATGAAAGCTAGCTCTAACGTAGTCTGGCAGTGGTGTTGCTATAGCATGTCTTCCATAGGGTTAGATACGATGCGAGGGACTTCATGCAAGGGTCGTGATAAAATCTGGGTTCACGAACTATGTAGAAGACTTGCTCAGATAGGGAGCACAACGGACTTAATCGAAATTCAAACTATCCTAGGAATCTGTCCATGTGATTGAAAGTGTTCGTTCACACTCCGTTCTCGGAAGAACAATACCATGGAATTAAAACAGAGATAGCGCAGTAAGGTTTTCCTGCATATTTTCGGTAAGCTTTGCAATCCGGGAATTTAAATCTCCCTATGGGAGACTACCGAGCTATGAAAATTACCTTCTCGTTTGATAAACTGGAATCTGAGTTGGGGGATTCCACTTTTGCTGGAATGCCTGAGCCAGAGAGTTCGGTCTGTTCTCCGAAGCTGGCTGCTGCGATGTGTTGAAGTTCGAGGTCAAAAGAACCTTCTTGTTGCCCAAAAAAGCTGTTGAGACTCAGCCGTTGAAATAAGGAACAAGAGTTAGAAGGACAAACGAACCTCCGCATCATGATACTGATCCTCCTGACGCTTGCGAGATCTAGAGGTTTCGCATCTGGCTTTGGCTTGCCTCTGTACGTAGGCTTGAGGTCTTTCCAGCGAATGACTATTCCAGACTCGTTGCCGATAAAGTCATATTCCCAGCTGACCGAACTCTGCTCCCGACTATCGGGACGCTTGGGAAGGATCTCATCCTTGACTATGAAGGTGTACTTCTTCCCGTCCCCCTTCTTGACCGCCAAGTGCAGGCCTTCAAAGTTAGACAAGTCCCAATGCTGCGAATCTGGGGATCGCTGTGAGGCGAACCCGGCGCCGCCGAGCGCGGTGGTATCCAATTCTCCATAGAAGCGTACAGTTTCTTGTGATGATCCGGACGCATAATCTAGGTAGCTTTGGCTCTTCCCGCCTCGTACACGGTCATCTGAAGCAACCCAAGGTTCGGCAAGCCAGGGCCTCAGATAATTGTCAGTTATTGGCTTTTAGATGATGGCATGTGATATTGCGAAAGAAGGCCCTGCTGAGTTTCCCTCCTCCCCTATTATTCGGGTTAAGTAACTTACTTGTCTCCCCCAAAGAGGTAGATGTGGCGTCCCGAGAGAGTCATCACGTGTTCTCGTACCTCAGAATGTGCTATAGAAGAGGAGGTGGACTTTCGTTGAACGGCAGGACCGTGAGAGGATCCGTGACGGGATGTTGCTTTTTCGTCGGTAGTGACGATGATGCAGGATGATTACTAATGCTGCTTTAATAGATATCTATACCAACTCAGTGTTTAAACCCGAGCTTCATTCATCCTCAACCTTAGTTTGTCGCTATGGCATTTGGGCGTCTGCGTTTGAACAAGGTTAGTAAATTTAGCCACTTTCAGAAAAGCAATCAAGACATCGGATGAACTACCGGACGAGGGTTAAGGATTGCAGTGTAACGTTGGTTAGTTAGGTACAGCAGTAGGAACGAGCATATTGGAATCAATCATTACTAGCTGCTTGTCTAAAGGGGCACTCCGGGTTAGCTCGTATATCTGGGCCAGTCAATTAAGCGGACTAGAAAAATATCAGTGTTGCTAGGTGGTCCATTAATGACGCTTACAGTGTATTTGGTAGTTTGAAGTGGAGTGACAAGCCAGAACAGCCACATCAAGCACCACTATGTTATACAAATATGTTTCCTTGTCTGGTATGGTCAACAAGCTGAGTCTCAGTAGTTGAAAGTGGATCTCAAGTAGTCAATCACTTTGAAGTACCATAGCCGCGAAACAGCCGCATTCATAGCCTCAAACTTCCGCCGGGTCAAGCATCCTCCTACCTACACTGCCCGAGTTCGTCCAAAAACTATCCATCGGCCACTTCAAAGCTGTAGTTATTATAGTCTGTGCTTCGGCCCATATCATTCAACCCGGGCCAGGTTCTTTGACTTTGGCTTCGGCCGTGGCCCTTGCTCTCGCTATGATGGACGAAATAAACAATCTGAAGGACAGTGTGAGACGGGATGCAACGATGCTTCGTAGGCTCTGGGTGGTCGATTCCGCCAACCATAATAATAAGACCTGCCAAGTCATGACGCCATATTCTTGAGGATGTTAAAGAAAATAACACAGATCTGGCGCCATTCGCATTCGCCAGAATACGAAAGAAGGACCTCGTTACGCATTTCGGCATTAGCCTCTTTCACAACATCAGCCCTAAGCCCTACTACCCCTCCCATAATGCTCCAGAGACGAATCTGAGGGTCTAAGACGGGGTCCCACTGTCAGAAGCTTGATATGATTTAATCACGCTATGACGGTGTGCCGCGGGCTAGTTCACAGACTTCATCCGACGTCCTCGGGGTGTTGTTGATCACCTAAGAAGGCCCCTAGCCTAATAGCTATGAGGTAATTGAAGGTATTATATTTAGAGAAAGGAGCGCGTTAGCGATGTAGCTGAAAGTCGATTCGGAAGCAAAACCAAGGGGTAGCTTCAAGAGAAGGAATCGTATGCATGGCCGTGGCCCGCTAGTATGAAGAAGTAGGCTAACATTATCGGCTCAACCTGCTGCGATGCGTATAAGCTGGAAACTCCCAAAATGGGTTGCTGATTTACAAGTCCAGGATTTGCTTCGAATCAATCCTCCCTCCTTGGGATGAGGGCGGAAACGATGTAAATGCTGGTAGGTACAGTTTACTAAATTTACTCTGTATGCGCTCAGCAGTTTCATGCCCTACCTAGCCACATGAGATGCGGGACAAGACCATTTGTTCATTGGATCCATTTTCAAAGGGTCTACTTACTTAGGTTAGGTAGTTTGCCAAGCTCGGATATACCCTTCTTAACGCCTTAAAATGGTTAGATAGCTTTAAGTACTCCCTAGTATCCTACCCTAATTCCACCCCAGTCTCCCGCTTGTCAGCCAACCAGGTCTCTTGACGTCTGAGCTACGCTAACATACAGACAGTAAGAACCAAGCAAAACTATACACACGCGTAGTTTACTGATACTTGTCACGCAGCACGTGATAACAAACCCAAATGTATGGTAACTCAGACGCCGCTATATGCTATTCTTATAACTTCATCCGAACCATTTTAACATCGTGTGAAGTCAATTCAACTTTGAGTATGACATAACCGCTCTATTACTGGCATGTTTTTACCTTTGGTACCGGACAAAGTGCAGCTCGTCCCATAAGTGGATAAGCCCGTTCCTTGGCCAAGCTTGGTATCTCTTTTCGAGCTGCTGGGCTAGCATGTAATAAGCTAAGCCCAAGTCTTGCCGAGGATCAAAGAGTGCCTTGATCTGCGGGTCTAGACCCCCCCAACTTTCCTGTTCCGAGCACGAGGGCGGCCGGCAAGACCCCGTATCGTAGACACGGTGCCGCTGTTATCGTCGTCCCTCAAGTACTAAAGACGAACAAGATGCATTAGGTGCATTAGGTACCTAAGGCGCCTTGGGGCTTGATGGCGGGCAGTGCTATAGCTCATAGATATTGGGGTTGAGCCCAACCTAAGTGGAATCCATGTGAAGCCTTGAATTGGTAGACTGAAGCATGTTACATCAACGTTCCGGCGGCGTTTTTCTGGAGCGTCATGATGACTTGGTACAACTACGTCTAGAGCCGTCCGACTTAACAATTCCATCACAGACAAGCCGGTCTAGAAGAGCATAGATGTTTCATTATAACGTTGCTCTTTCATTCATTGGAGTGCATGATACAGCTACCACAGCTCCCGTGGAGGAGCCCTGTATCATGTATGTATATACGCTGTGCAGAGATTTCCTACCCAAAAGAAACGATAATAACGCTTTACTTTGGATATGCCCATGAAAAAGTCCAATACAATCGGAAGGTCGAGCACTTCGCCTTTATGCAAGCATCTTTGCGCCCGCACTCCCCAGTTTCCAACAGTGCGAAAAAAATAAATAGCCTGCCATCCCATCATTCTCAACCAGTAAATGCAACCCAACCCCATGCGTTATCGTGAAGCGGTAAATATTTGTGTATCTTCCAAATTCGCCCTATTCTCCATGTCTCCATCGGGATTCCCTCCTTGTTCATGTGTGATATGACCCCATACCCGGTGACCCCGGCATAGATAGCGGTGTCGTCGGATAGTCGTAGCCAGCATCAGAGCAGTTCGCTGAATGATCGAAGGAGTGGGATAGTGGTGGTGTCTGGCAGCAAACACCGATCAGCTACGTTGATGACGGCGAGATTGATTGCGCACATGACTCACATGAGGATTCGAGTGGTCGTACGGGCCGGGTGCGTGCGGCTCGGTGGGAACGTAGTAGCTCACGTAGGGGGACATTGGCTCCTCGTGAGGATATGCTTCCCTCTTGATGGCATCGCTAAAATGCGTCATGGGCGGTAATGTGCAAGGGACGGTGGTGGCCATATAGCTAGGGTAGCCCTCCGCCGTGGTCATGGAGTGATAAGTGTGGGCGGAGCTGTACGGTGGCACCATCATCTCATCTGGAGGAGGATATGAAGAGTAGCTGAAAGGAGGAGTATGTGACCGTTCACGATCATCGTATCCTTGTGGGAAGAGTATCTCGTCGTCGTGGCTCATCGGTGGTGTAAACTGAGGTGGGTGCGTTGATTTCTGGGCGGCTGTGACAGACTTGGACCCCTTCGAGTTCTTCTTAGTGCTTCGGCCGCTGGACTGTGCCTGCTTCTCAGATCCATTCGTTGGTGACGATCCTTCATCGGATGAGCCAGCTCGCCTCTCCAAATCTTCCAGACGTCTCTTGAGCTTCTTGCCTAGAGGGGGACATGTCAGTATGTAATTAGGCGCTGCAGGTGAGGAGACGGCCACATACGGTAGTTACGTTGAGCAATACGGTTTTGTATTCTTCGGCGCTCAGCTAGGTCTGAGATCTTGGTCCAGTCCTCATCAGGGTTCGCGGAGCTTGAGAAAGCAGAGCTTGTTCCATGTGCCGAGTACTGCCTTGGTGCTGGTGTAGCAGTGTAGGCATATTGATGTTGAGACATGGCGTACATTGGAGCCGACATGAGAAGTCGACTACCTTATTCTGCACTTGGTCGGTACAGTGAGAGCTATGATGGTGAGAGACAGGTAAGCAGTAGTATGTTGACAACGGATGAGATGAGATGATATCTTCTAATCGAGATGACTTCAGCACTATTATAGCTGGTTTCGAAACCCAGGTGGTGGGACATAAGTTGAGCAAGAGGGAGGAGGGAAAGGGTTATATAGAAAGAGAACTTGCTTCAGCCATTGACGCCTCTGCATTACCCTCATAATCCGTGCCCAGCGAGCGGGTCTCAAAAGTTGTGAGAGATAGGTACCTCGTCTACATATGCCACGAGGCGTAGGTACGTACTCTCCTGCAGGTAGGGTGGTTCGGGTACTAGAACAATGGCAGCTTCCTGCGAGAGAGTACATATGCGCCGATTCTAAGCCCGCCTTTTGAGTGCAACGTTCAGATCCAAGAGAACTAACTGCCCAGTGCGAGGTGTGACAACGCCTCGATCCTGGGAGGAGCAGAAGTTGTGTACAGGGTACCAAGCAGGCGGTCGATCACGGCCGGGCTGCGCAAAGAAACCTTGGCCCGTCTAACCGTATCAAGGCAATTGCCTGGGCACAGCCGATCCAAGTACAGTAGCTGCCTAGCAGCCCAGCAGCCCAGCAGCTCGTGGGTTAAAGTGCGTTAAAGCGGCGACAGAGTTCAAACCACCTGGGCAGGAGTTGCCGGCTCGTAGGGCTGTTAGGCCTACGGTGGGTGACCTACCCAGGTCTTCAATTGAAAACATGATGAAATCCGTGAGTGGACTAACAGGTAGCCTCTCGTAGTGTAGAGAATAAATGCAGTTGCTAAAACTCTTGTAGTCCTGCTTGGCCAAAAGGATCCCTGAGCACCACACACTTGTATGAATGGCCCGTATGCGATTCGGCGCCTGTTGCTGGACGTGCTCGGGTAATTGGGGATGGCTCCTTGATGGAGACGTGACTATAAGGTTCAGCCATGATTCTGCACCGATGAACGTACGCTAAACCCGTGGTACTGGGTGATTTGTCTGTGGGTGAGGTTAACTGCATAATACGGGGGTATTTGGATTCTTCCTCCTGATGAATGGAGTAGTCTAAACCTTTGTTTCTAGAACAGGCATATGGAATGGTCAGGGAGTGTGTGCTGTACTCCGTATGAAAATAAGGTGAATTGGGGGGGGGGGGATAGCTCGGGCCATTCTAAGTCGTGTTAACATTACCACAGACTGGTCGCTTTGTGCTCCTAGCGACTAACTCCCATCTACCGTGTCCTCCCGCGATAACTATATCTCTGACATTAATTCGCGTCGCTATTCTTTAGATAGAATATTATTGCAATGGTTTTGAGCCCGTAAATTCAGGTAAATGCGCAATACTGCTATATGTTGGTTACGCCAGTGCTTAACCGGTTGTGGATATAGGTAGGTTCCTTATTCCAAAAGCAGTGGATATGATAATCTTGACAGGCTGCCTAGTGCTATGCCGTATAGATGCTGCTCTGTACTGCTGTAAATAGGAACTGTTATCTGATTGGCAAGTTGCGTACAAAAGTAGTACGTCAAGCCTAGTGTAAAACCCGCGAATGTGACACTTGTCCCGCCCTTTGCCCTTTTTCCCTTCTTGAATCAGACTGCGCTTGGCGAATGGTCCCGGTTCTAAGGCGTAACGGTGTGTCCGGCCGGCTGGTATGAAAATAAATATCGTACCCCGTATGTTGGAGTACAGCGGACCTTGGGGCCTAGGACCCCTGAATAGCCCTAAACTGTGCCACACAACTACCTAACCTAGCACGAAGGGCTGTCTTATCAGACGTTGTGGGAGAAAAGATGGGGGCCAAAGACCTACTGCCGGATCACGGCTTGGTGTGAAAGGTGCCAGGTATCTAGATGGGTGTGTTTGAGTGAGTGTGGGTTAAAAAACCTCACATAGGCTACTCATTTCACCGCGGGACAGCTTATTACATAAATCCATCTATTTTTAGGAATTGATATTACCAATCGCCAAATTAGACTTTCATTGGCCGGCCCCCTGTTAAACCCAGCTAACACCATTTCTTAGGGCTGGCAAATCAAACCGCGCTAGAACAGCTTCTCATCAGTAGACTCAGCAGTCAAGTTCATTTCGTTCTAGTAATAAATCGTTCTCCTGTCGTAACTAGTTGTTAGATTTTAGCAAATAGTCCATTGATATCGAATACAAAACAGCTACGTAAATATAGACAAGGCTGGAACTGCTCGAAACGAGGAGTTCTGTGGGGTTTAAAGGTAGGTGGTTAATCGTCACCAAAACAAAGTACATCTGATGTTCCATAATGGTCTTTTGACTGTAGCTCCAGTGTAAAAGCTCGACTTTCGCGAACACATAAAACCCCATACAGTGTATGAGATAACTGATAGTTGATCAAACTTGCGAGTTTAGAGCCCTGTAGCACTTCTCTTGATAGACCTGGAGAGCAGTGGCAGCACATCAAGTACGAACACGATATTCCTGTCTCACACTCTCCGAGAGACTACAAATTCACGATTGCACTTCTGGTGCCACACCCTACACAGTTCATATTTTATACGAAGACTACAGGTGGTCACAGATTGGAGCTAAGTTTGACATTCATCTCAGCCTTATCTTTTCAGAAGACCTTGCCATTGGTTCACAGTATGTGGAGTCTAGAATCCTATTCCCGGAGAGGGGCAAGGTCCTTGATAACCTCATTCACAGCAAATGACCTGGCTCCGGGTTGTGAGACGAAATGAGGTTAGTCGCTATAGTACTAGGTAGGTAGCCTAAAGGCCAACAAAGTCCTATTTAGGTATCTGCCGTTTAGCATTTACTAGACTATAAACATAATCGTGCGATTTGCTATTCTCAGTAGTTGCTGGCGCCAGCCCTGAGCCACGGCACTTAGCCTCCGCTGAATTTCGCTTTTTCGCCTCGCCCCAGTTGCCCCCAACCTAGCGGCGTGCCAAGCTTTCACGATACTGTTATGGGACACAGTATATGCGGCTAGTTAATTCTAGCTTTTGTAGCCCCTTTAAACAAGACATATGGTTTTGTTCGAATGTCTTCGACGCAGTGTGACCGAAGCTAGGAAGGAGCACATGTTCCACGATGTAACCATTATCTTGAGGGAGACGAGGCATTTACGGGGTGAAACCTTGCCCTGTCAAAGACAATGTTGAAGCATTAGCATGCGTATGCACGAGGTACCTAATCTATGTAGGTGTTCCGACCCTCCCGGCAGCTGTATTGGTCGCTAAACATGTGACAACTATGTTATTGAACGATTCAACATGGTCAAAAACAGCATACACAAAAGATACAAAATTAATTAGCAGCATAAACCAATGAGCCTATGATATCCTGTGAGTTGTCTCTGAACACCGGCATTTATCAGACAAGTGTAGTTGCTGACACGGGGTCAGCCAGCCAACCAACCAACCAGACCTCTCGCCGTTGGTACGGAACCATAGCAGCCACCAAAACCCGTGAGATTGGTCCGCCGCCCACCCTTCTGGAAGCATGTCACTTCGAGACATATTGTCCACTAATAAGGTTCTCACGCCAAGACAATGACCACTTTGCTTTCGTAATAAACTGTAGGGAATGGACGAGTCCTAGAAATGTGGATAGAGTGTCTCAACCGCACCTAAGAGTATGGGCATACCTGAAAAACTGCGCTGTCTCCTATTTCTTCACGCAATCCAAAAATATCTACGTCAGCGCTTTGGTGGTGATAAAAGCAAGGACACACGCAAGGACACACGCAAGCCACTAGGTTGTGTACATTGTATACATTGTGTCTACAACAGTCAAGAAAGACACCTGACCTTTTGATTTGTTTCGAATTCCTCGAGCCGGTATACACGAGTCAATACCATTGTACCGTAGATAAAATGATATTCTCGGAACTCCCCGAAGTATTTGAATTTCATTGTCGGATCCGAGTGTGCTCAAATCTGGAGGTTCAAGAAGTGCTGGGCTGAATGCGTTGCAGTCAGCGCACATGGCATATTCACACTCGAAATAATATAGCCGGATGAAACACCAGCACATGGAGGCGCAGCAGCAAGCCAACGGTAGGATTCACCGCCAAAACGGTGAACCTTCGGCGCAATACTATTCTTGAAGCATTCTTTCATAGATGGTGGTCACTCTCTCTTGTTTGAAATTTAGCAGTGCAGGACTGCTTGATAGGACCACAGACAAATAGCCCCCATTTTCCCCAGGGAATCCTTCTGGAAGACACCTACCTACATTACATGCATGGTCACAGAGCCATGGAGAGCTGAGTGAGTGAGATGGGATTCCTGCCACGCGACATTTGCTTACAGTGGGTTCAAGGGGTCCAGTCAAGGTGCGTTTCTTGCGGAGAGTGAGATCGTGTATTGGCTTTTTAAAACAATGTCTGACTTATTATTATTCGTCCATCTATAAGTAGGACTTTCTAACTCTCTGTATGTGCGGTCTAGAGTCTAGATGGGTGAGCAATAGGCTATCTATCACTTATGATGATTGGAGCTCAAAATACAAAGTGTCAAGCCTGGTCGTGGTCATTCCCTGACTTCTAAATTAATTTGTGTGGTCCAACTAGTTGCACAAGACAAGACCTCGCCGTAGACTTTAGTGTAGAGATTAGTTACTGGTAGACAGTCGGCGAACTGGGCACCTACTAGGGCAGCGGGTATTTCTAGAGACTCAAAGCCAAATTGCCCCTTTAGGAAAGTGGTGGTGAGCTTTATTTTCTCTATCTCCACACCCGCCCACAAAATATATGTATCCATCTCTTTCTCATACCTAGCTCTCTTGAGACAGACTATGTACTGCTGCACCTCGTTTACATTTATACGTACGGTGTACATTGCACGGTCCACAAGACCCTGCAGACATCATGATGATGAGCCATGCATCATGTTAATGCAGCCTAGAGACGCTTCACCGCATGCGTGAGCCATTTGCCATGGGAAAGACAACGCTTTGCTACCCCGCTTACGGAGTTTGTGGTTTGTCATGAAAAGAAGCATACCTACTGTACTTTGCGGAATCTAAGATCTCGACCGTGTGCTAGGCGATAATCGATTCCTTACTACCGCCAGATCTTGGCTTCGGGAAAGCAACTTGCTATTGACTCTCCTCGGTTAACTCGGGTACTAGCTTCAGATTGCGTCTTGTCGGGTGTCCTGGTGACAATGCACAGATACGAGCACATTGGCATGCTGCAATTCGGGTTTATACTGTACTTAGGTACTCGTGACTGGGTTCCGCGCAAGCGATGGCTAGATATCTTTAGAGACTACTTGGGCGACTGACCTATCAAGGTAGTATACAGTGTGGTGTGTAGTCGCAATTACCACAGTGTCTACTCTTCCGCCTGTCCCCTTTTCTGACAAAGGCTCGCAGTTTCTTCCCGCATTCCGGAAACAACGTGGTTGGGCGGTTGAGTTACCGTGCCCTTGGCCTGGGTTCGTGCCAAGACAACATCCCGTCTCACGGCCCTGGTCTGCCTTCTGACATTTTACCAAAACATCCCTTTACTTGCTGACAGCACACCACCAGTATTCGAAAGCGGAAAACTACGACGGTAATAAGGAGATTACGTACGCACTATGCCTTCCCGTTTGAGATGGTAGACTAGATTTGTACATACACATACCCATATCTGGGCCGCTAACTTTGGAATCACTTTTCACTTGTTATAGGGCTGAAATGACATGACCAGAAGTCCTGCCAAGAGACAAGAACATTCCAATGTCCATGTACAGCGTATAGCCCTGTATCCCTCTACACTCCTATAGGAAATATGTACTTTGTAGTTCTCTGCCAAACTGTTACCCACTAGTCATTTCCCATCCTGCCCTACTTGGCATAATGATAACAATAATAAACATCATTTGATTATGCCATTTCGTTTCAAAAAGGCTCCAAGCCTTTGGCGAAAGAGATCAAAACCGCTAGCGGCCGATGGAGCCGAAATCTGGTCCTCCGGTAATTGGATCGCATTCAATTGCCCCCTTGCTTTCCTATTCATATGTTGTAAATACTTCTTGTTGGTCGCCAAAAGTGTCGATTCTCTTCCCTCGCCTCCACAGTAGTGGCACCATCTTGCCCTTCTAGCGGTCTGATCATTGCTGTGCAGGTGGAACAGAGCCCGAAATGGTGTGGATGAAATACCGACGCATTAATAGCCACCAGTCTAGTGTACACAGAATAATGTGTGCACATGCATGCAGCACAAATACTACACTACTAGTAGGCATACCTAAAAAGAAGTCTCATTAGGGAACAAGCGCGCCGGCTTTCTTCGGGGTTGCCGTGCCCAGATGCGTCACAGGTGCTGATAGGGCTGAACTAGAGAAATGTCGTGCCCATTACTTGTCTGTCACTCATCCCATCAATAAGAACGCTGCGTTTTCTATGGCTGGGACTAGGTAGTGTTGTAACAGGTGCAGCAATGCCGTACAGTGCACATTCTCCGTCGGATATAGCTTCGTAACGGGCTTGCCCCGAAGAAGTCTGCCCAAAGTAATACCAACATATGCTATACAGTACACCATGAACATTTCGGTGTCGCTAATCGTCACAAGTCACAGCGCCAAGGGACCTGTGCATCTAGCATGCCACAGCTCAGCGGTGAGTGAGTCAACGAGGCAATTAGGCGGGCGGCATCTAGAGTAACATAAACTATCATCAGATCAATGTAGAGGCGCCCGCAACTCCGCAGCTCTCGTTCCGGCGGCAATCCGAGATTTGTCCAGAGTCAGGTATCCACGTGTTATTGCCAGTCCATCGGTGTAGATGGCGCACTTGGGGTTTTGGAGAAACACGAGTTGCGGCCATGCAATAGCGGTGGACCCAATCAGATTGCTGGCTGGCATCCTCGTGGGTTGCAATCACATTTAGAACCATCACGAAGCCAAAGAATTAGGAGATAGCAGCCACACACCTTGTGACAAATTCGGTTAATCGGACCATTTATCAGCAACCCAACTCGAAGAAATGCAAGATCTTTCACACTTCTAGGATTATTATTCAGCAACCATGGGCTAATGACCGATCTTCACAAGCATCTGAAGCCTCGAAGCCACATCGGAGCTAGATAAGTAGCATTAAGAGACGACGTCAATTTCTCGCAAACTCTTGCCTTGGTAGAAAAGCCGACACCTCATGCCGAGTAATAGGCATAGATTGGACTACCGATTGCAACATTGCCATTTTTCACTTTCCCGCGTTACGCTTCATTCCCCTAGCAAGCCACGAATATCTTGATTCCAAACGAGAGGCCCCGTCGACAAGCACTATACCCATTCTTGTGCGAAAAGATACCATGATCCTAATACTGTGGCCCTCACGACTGGTCTTTCACAAAACCGCTATTGTTCGCTAAAACAGGCGTACATGATACATGGCATGAATACGAATTTTCACTCGAAGACTTTGTTACGCTTTTACCTATCAGGCCTGCGCTGGCAACGGCCTCTCTGTTGTTACAACATCTAATTATTTAGTTAGTTGGTTATGATAATCAAAGGCTAGTTGTCCAAGCTGATAATCTAAAGCTGTGCTCTGATCTTGGCAAAGAGGCTCTGCTGTTAGTGTGCATGTGTGATTTCAGGGTCTTTCGACGAGTATCAGGTGGGATGTATAGGTACAGATTGACAAGTTGTTTTCTCTTATGGGTGGGTGTAGTGATGACCTGGCTGACGACGGACTGGTACCAGCATGCGTCACACGTGCTATACAGTAGTCGTGTACTGTGAGCAAGCCTGCGTCTAAGGGCAGATATTACACCTACCAAATTGTACACTGTGCGACTCTCCGGTCCATGTTGAATATTGATCAACGGGTGTTCACCATTGGTCGAAATTTGGGTCGTTCTTCGATCCAATGAGCGCGCACGGCATGGTAGAATAAGTACGTATCCTGCTGTGAAACCAGAAATACATACATACCCAAGAGGGCTGCAGGATAACAGAGCTCATGCAGGGTGGAGGTTGCATGATGGGAAGTCGTCGCAGCGGGGTCGGACAAGCTTTCTTTAGCGGGAGTACACAGCAGAAGACCCCGAGGCCACCGCTCTTTGCAGGGGTCTTTCTCACTGTCAAGTACGTCTTGTATGAGAAACTGGCGGTCGACGATTGTGGATACCACCCGCCATTCCCCACCTCACACTCCCAATGACTCCACCCGGCAGTACGCAATACCCAATGTTCCTAGGTACCTCCTACTGTACTACGTAAATCCCCGAACTTCCCTTATCCCTTACCTACATGTTATCCCTTACGCTGCAGATAAGGTACTTACACCTACGCCAACGAGCCTCCGAGTCCATCACCCTACATATCCGTGCCTGTGAGACTGTATGCACATCTGCTTTAGCTCCAGGCGCATCTCAAGGCGTCCTTGACTATTCGTCTCTAGTTCGATGCATCGTCTTGAATGATATGTAATGCGGATGAGGCTTACTGGCTGGCCTCACACGATCCGCCTCGACCTTGCGTCTTGCATGCCCTTCGCCAAACACTGCAACTCACTCACTCACTGACTGACTTACTGCATTTGCTGTGGCCCTGGCCTTCCTCCTGCGTCGCGAACCATGGAAATTATTCTTGCCAACCCGCCGATACGCATCTAGAAGCTCATGCGAGATCCGCAACACTTCATCACGGGACCTCGGTGCATACCGCCTTTACCATAGCCAAGACATGGACTATCGATCGAGGACGTCACTACCACCACGCCGCACGGATAGACAGGAGCTTACGAGTTATCCTCTGTCGCTTCGGGCTACTCCTTTCGTCCCTCTCCCTTACTGGTACCTACATGATATCTTAGCCAGATAGTGAAGACAATCGGCAGAAACCGTGCACTGAACGCCGCACTTAGCAGAACATCTAATCATCGCCGGGCCTCTCGGTGGCGTTCCACCCGCCGCTATTCGGATCTGCCTCCGACTCGGCTTTCTTCTTAAACTAGGCTGGTCTACATCTACGTCATCGCGCGGCCGAACTGTACCTTTATGAGATTGCGGCACGGACACCGAGGTTTATCAACAGCTGCCACACAGTACTATGATGCGTAATTTCGGCTGTATATTTCGGTCTGAGGGCCAATATGATCGCCTACTTTATATTCCTTCGAATCCCTGCCATTCGAGTGGTTCGTGTTCCTTCTATAGTCATTTGGACGACGCTTCGGCCCAAGAAGCGGCGAAATTAGACGCTCCTTCTAATCAAGCGGCCAACTTCGCCGCGTTGGATTTCTTTAAACTATCTATCCCTGATTTGGTATTCCTAAACGCCTGAAACTATATGGGCAATTCAACTGATCTTCACTGTTAAAAAAACCTTGCTTGTCCAGTACGGTACCGACTTCATGGAGCAAATCGGTAGCATTCATCTGATCCAGGAGTAATTGGTGTAGCGTCGTCTATATTTACTCGCACGATGGTAATTGTATCTCGTATATTACTCCGTTTGAGATCCGTCACAGGCATAGTTACCAGAGAATTCCTCCGCTGGATTCCGTCGCAGTTGGGGATTAGAACTGGCAAGGCGTAATGAGTAGCCGCAGCATATCGTACCCATCCAACACACTAATTTTTCATGGTATGTTAGTTGTGAGATATCCAAATTCGCATCTGCCGCTACCTTCCCAAGCAACTTATTACTATCTGCAAGGCTCGTTTACATTGGGGGCAATAGAGACAGAATCTAGATAATCTACAGGTTGTATCGAGACTTTGGCGTGCCACAAGGTACAGCATACCATCTATGCTTACCTGCACGCAATATCTGACACTAGCTGCCGGTAGGGCTCACCAGATCCCCGGAAAGACGACTACCGTGAGAAGCAGCCAACATGGGCGGACGCTAAACCGCTGCTCGGGTCTTAAGCATAACCCTTACAAGCCCTCGAGCCTGCAACAAGTCTCGTGTAATTAAAGCCTGCCATGACTCAATAAGCGCACGATATCTTTCTAGAAGTCTACCTGACTTCTGAAGTCTAACGAAGAGTCTCAGATTTCTGGGAATCACTCAAGAGTTCATCGAGCTTAAATTCTTTTATTTGTTCGCTTCCCTACCCCAGCTGTCACCATCTATCCTGCGCCACAAGCCAATATAACACCTAGCAGGTGTGCGTACACACATCCCACTCACGAGTTCATCGACCCTGTTCACATAGATTTCTGGTTCTAAGGCTAACAGCAATCCGGCTTGGAAGCCTTCCAACTATCCTAACATCCTTTCACCATATCTAGTAACGTGAAGGGTATCTTGGCAATTCTTAAGCAAGCAAGCTCAAGAACAGCGTATCCAACTGTTAAACCGAACACCCTTCAGTCATCCCAACATGAATCAACGACATGAATCTAATAGTAACTACGGAGTTCATGTAGTTGTTGACAATGATCAATGATGCGAGCCACACACAAGGCTGTATAGACTGCGAACATCATTGCACCGTTCTACAGAACATAGCAGACAGGCAAGTTTCCAGCAGTGAACACTGTGCTGGTACTTGTAACGCCTCCGGCCAAGAAATCCAAGTTTACCTACTGTAAAGAGCACATGTTGCTGCAATACATGCTTCTGATAAGACGCCCTGCGCCGCGGAGATAGAAGTCACATGGACAGGTCTCGCAGCGCATCGATACAAGCAGTATTGAAATTGCGCCCTTTCGTATACAAAGCAGCTTTTGTTTTCACTGGTTTAGCCTCATGCAGGTCGAAACATTCTTCATGCTTGTTTCGCATACTGTACGTCCCTCTTCTATTTTTACCGTCTTAGGAAGGGCCTTCTGTTTTTGCGTTGCATTGAAACAGATGCCTCAAATGTTTCTCCTTCAAGTAAAGTACCTAGCAGTGGTATTGATACCCCTGTCCAAGCCACCGCATCATTTCTTAGGCAGAGAGCTCCAAGGCGTTCGAGAACCTTTAGTCTTGAGCCGGGGTGTCACTCCACACCGCGTTGTTGGGTCCGCATTTCGTGGAGCCGAGCTAATTATCAAGACATAATTCAAGATATTGGTCGGCGGTTCAGCTTCCTACCAACAATTGAAATGCTACATTGTCTAGAGAAAAGAATGTCCGGAGCAACCGCTAAACTCCAGGCTCAGCTAGCACAATGCTACCCAGCTCGATCTGCGGATCCTCGGGTGAATATGGCCAAGTCTGTTGGTAACCCCTCTCCAAGAGCCGAAATTCGCTCAAGTCAAGGGGACGGCACGGCTTTTCAATAGTTGGCCTCATGACCCCCTCCTGACGCCTATCCCTCTCTCGCTAGCTTCCTATGGGATTTCTATTATATTGCAGCGTAACATCACCTGATAGATGGTCATCTAGCGCTTCTGGTGCATCCGTTCTTCCATCCCATCGTCCATGCAATGGAATACTGCCGTATTAGGTAAGAACTTAATCAAGAGCTGCCTGCCGGGATCCGTCTGTCTATGCGTACATATTCATGAACAGGCCATTTGACAAGCATGGTGATTGTTCAACACCGTATGTGTACTCATTCCACTGCAACATATGCCTAGCTCAACCATGATGTTAGCGGTGTATTCGGATCCGCCAAGCACTTTCGATGCGCTGGGCATTCCTCCGTGGGTAGCATTCACGAATCCCATGGAACAAACATACAATGTGCTAAGGTGGCATTGCAAAATGCAGCAGGTCCCAATGCTACACACCAGGCGATGTCCAGCCATGTGTCGCACCCTCCATCAATGCACTCTCTGTCTATCATCGCATTTACCGGCTTTGTGAATTTCGGTCCCGATAAACTATGTACCAAATCCGATCAGCTACGGGGAAAGGATGCTCAGATGAACAGCTCTTGAGCTTCCTTTCAAGGAAATAGAAGCGTCATAGAAGAGGCAGCATGAGTATTTCAGCTGGCTCCTTGTTCCCAGCATTCATCCATCCGAGCTTCCGAGAAAGCTTGCCAAAGTGGACTAACTACGGTATTCAGTCCGAGGCCCCCGGTCTTACGTATACGAAGCACTACGCTTTCGTATGCGGAATCGAGCTACATGCCGACCATTAAGCATACTTACCCAGAACCAACCCTCCTTGTACAGATACCGAGGTGACGCGCGTATCACCCTGGGAACATGCTATTTACAAGACAGTTGTCAAATGCGGTCCGGCGCTCAGCACTCGCCCGGCTCGGACATCATACCGCCTCTTATTCCGACGCTGTGTCACCTCAACAGCCTAGTCATGGACACCATGTGAAAACTTCTGTCTCGATCAAGGTCACCAATATGGTACAAGTAGTTGCTATGGCCTATCACTGGCTGGGTGATGACACATGATCATGGTCTACTGTTCGTAGGACGTGGGCGCAATCAATTATGAGACAAGGCTGTCCACTTATTTCACTCTCTCGTTTCTTGCCAGTGTGCATATTGCTATTGGTCCGTTCGCTCCCTAGCGAGACTGCGCGAGGGTATAAGAATATCATAGCTGAATATGTCTCGGCGAGATATATGGGTTTTCACTGCTGAAGAATCCTTAGGAGATGCAGGAAGAAAAGGTGGCCGGTCCAAAAGGATTCCCGGCGAATGGGTGGACAGAGCGAGACACCACGAAACATTATTCGTGTCTTCGTCTGCCTCGTGGATGACAAGGCTAGAAATTCGATGCTTACATTAGATATCTCGCCCCCAAGGTTCTACATAATGTCTGTCTTGGTCAGCAACGCCTCAACGAGGCGCCTTGCATGGAATCCCACTAGAAGCTAGAGGCGCTTCGATGGTGGAACCCTTCAATCGGGTTCTACTAGTTGCGCCATGCTATATGTTGCGCTATACTTATTCCTCCGCGCTTTTTCGCCTTGCGCCCCGGCGCTTTCACGGCGCGCCTCTCGATCATGTTCGATGGTGTTTGACAAATAGGTCCCTTCTCCTTTGAACTGGCAAACAGTAGGGCCTGCGTGCACGCCGCCGACCACTAACGTGTGCCAGAGAACAGCGACGCGGGAATGTTCCCTCTTCTGTTAGCTACGTAATGCCTTGAGTGATTGCGCCTCGTTCATATTCTCTCACAAGAGCTGGCGGGGCCCCCAACTCCCGTTATCCGCCGCTTCGATACGTGTCTGAAATTCCTTGCTCTTAGGATCAACGGTTAAGCCGCGGTTAGAAGTCATGGAGCGCTTTCAGACCTCCTCGACTATAACGGCTACACTAAACGCCTTACCAACATTGTTGGAGTCACGCTTAACATAGTGCACATCAAGCCAGACCGCCTCATCTTGATTTTTCTACTTCTATTTCGGTCAAGCCAAGGCGCATAACTCACAGGTTGATGGAACACGGTACATACACGCCCTCCATCTATCCATTCATCCGCCGTCGCTGCCCCCCGTCTCGGAGCAATAAGAAGAAAACAACTAGCCACATGGCACCCCACTTCCAACCCGCCGCGATGGATACGGTTACGCTGAAAATAAGGATATGACTGACATGAGACAGGGAGTCTCGGATCATGCTTCCCTTTTGAGTAATCGGTATAGTAACTACTACTACTACAACAGGCCAGCCCAGCGGCAGATACGCAAAAAGCGAGAGTCTTGCATTGGAACTATTGTTTTCTTGTGCCATTTCCCCTTCCTTGTTACCCGTCTTTCTCCGTGCTCTCGAAAGTTCCTTACCTTGGGATGCAACGATGGGGGGGAGGGGTAGTGGTCGTAGCGGAGAGACAAGATGGCCATGTTGCATCCCTTGTCCCAGCTGAAAGGCAAAGAGGGTATCGATAAAGACCTTGGCACTTTTCCGTATAGTACATTTCGTACTGAGGAGAGAGGTTTGTGATAACCACAGTGGTAGGAATATCCTCGCGTGTAACCCAACCCAGGATCATTTCGGGGGGGGGGGCTAAGATCTCAAAGGGGATGCATAACAGGGAAAATAAGCCGTTTTCGAAATTCTCATTGGAGGCTATTATTTCTCTGGGCTATCTCTTCGGGCCCGTGGATGCGCCGTGGATGGAAACTGCTATAGGATGATGGGCTTTTACGGTCATGGCATCCCATGTCTCACCCAGTGCAATTACTATGATGACGAGAAGCGGGTTATAGTCGTCTACATCTCAAAAGTGCCGAGGATAGCTGGGGCGGTATGGCTCTTCAGGTTGGATTCGTCTAGATTTCCGGAAGAGACGACTACGACTCTGTCAAGACGGTACAGCTGCTCTGCTCGTATTTTTTTGGATCATGAGACAGATTGTTTCTTAGACCTAAGAAAGTATCATCCGATTCTATTCGCTATCCTTACTTGGGATTTGAACACCTGATAAAAGGCGCCGTTTATCTCAGCTCCTGTATACCTATCGTGATACGTTACCGTCGCCTACCGAACACTACCTAGGAAGAGTATTGTACGGCATGGCATGCATGGAAGACACTTCCTCACGTCCGCATCATCACCACCATCACCACCCTAACGGCCTCGCCAACAGCCAGCACCAGCTCGATAGACATGGGATTGATAGGTTACCGAATATACATACATGCGATCTATTATATAGCGGTACTATAGGTGCGACCAGTTATGAATTGAGGCGTTCGTGTGGACCAGTCGAGGCCTTAACCCCCCTTCGACGGCTAACATCTTGGGCGAATGGGGCTTGAGGATATACCTGATTTTACACTCCGTACACACGCGGAGAATATGAGACATGGCCGGTCCTAAGGACTGTGATAGTAACTATAGTACCCCAGACAGAAGTAAATGTATAGCGCGCCATATTGCCCGCAGTAGCACATATAACGTCACGCGCCGCCACAGGGGAGACAAATGCCTCACGCGGCGGGTTAGCGGGGAAACGTTCTGGGAAGCTGAGCAAGAAAGGGCTGTAGATATCCATTCTAGGTAGCGCAGGGGGGGTTTTTTTTTGGTATACTCCAAGAATACCAAGAGCACCAAGTAACCGAAATAAGGATCCAAGAATAAATAGACTTCAGGTTGGTTTTTAGTAACGCTACGCTGCGAGTCGTGATCCTGCTCTAGAATTTATACCACACCGCTTTCTTTGCTGTGCCTTATGAACTTCGGCACCGAGTTCTACGGTATCTAATTATGGGAGTAGTGGTGTGCATGCTAGTTGTTAGCCAGCAATAGCATCACGGTTTTTTGGTAGAGAACATGTGGATTTGTAAGGATAGGTTGGAGTCGCAACGCAGTTCGATGGATGAGATGCCGGGCGTCTCTGTGGATGGCACCCTACCTACCTCGTCCGGGCCCGTACTCATGCATACATACACATACATGCATACATATCTGATTAATACAGGAACTGGAAGCCTCCTACTCTATTCGCAGATTGAAATACGCGCGGTCCCTGCGAGCGGCCGAATGTGGATTCTTGATGCGATAGACCAAGCAGGCTGCGCTCTGCATACATACCGACGAATTTGTGATGAAAATTCAGCTTCAGCTGAACAATGTAGTTGTATGCTCCTTTTCGGTACATGGAAACGAAAAAAAGAAAAGAGAAGCAAAAGAGAACGTGCCACCATTTGAGATATTCTGGGTCGCTGTCACCTCGAATCACATTGCACGTCACAAGCGACCAAGTAAAGAGCTAATACAACTTACCCGGGAGCTGAAGTTGCGGAGGTATCTGTCTCTTTGGGTCACATGGCTGCCCCAACATGGTAACCTGCGGACTCCGAATTTGGATTTATTGCGTTTGAGAAAGAAAAAGGGCGATCGGCGTAACCGCAAAATGTGACCCTGGGATACGTGACGCTATACGTACGTATATGCGTCGCGGAGGAGTCGCCGATGCTCTACGACTGCATTGGTGAAGTGATTACTTGGCAAAGAGGCTCTGCGCGTCTTGTACATTGATTGTGACTTAGTTGATGAGGGCTGATTGAGAGGAACCTTTGGAAAAATCTCGAGACAGAGCTTGAAGATCAATAGACTCTTCTCTTGGACTGTTCCTTTGTATCCAGATGTGACAGTGATTACAATATCCCTCGCCCTTCTTTGTCGAAACCCCTCTTCTCGCGCAGCAGTGTTAACAAAGTAGATGCGTAGGTTACTTACACGCGCGACACGTCTATCAAAAAGGAGACTTCGGCGTGGAGACGAGCGCCTCTGCTCTCTGAGCTCGTGAGCTTCACGCGGCCTGCGAGTGGGTATCGAAACGTGGTCACCGAGTAGTGCACGAGTTCGTTAGTACACGCTCATAACTACACTTTGAAAGTCTTGCTCGCAGCCTGTGAGAGATACTGCCCTGGCTACGTATGGATCGTTAGGTCCTACGAGGATGCTCCTCTGCCCTACTGCAGTACGCAAATCAAGAAAGTCGTCGGCTCCAGAGTGTTCATAGTCAAGGACATGACAGTCGAGAGGTAGAGAATATATTTCTGGTTTCCCTCCTTGTTTGCAGAACTACCTGCCCTCAAACTGCCCGAGGAGAATCAGTATTGAGGGGTAGGCAAGAACTATCTGCGCTACACGTACAACGCGTCGCAGTATCTGATGACCTCAGCCGAGGCATCTCAAGGACTGACTAACGATGAGCCCCTTCGCTTGCTCCTCGTCATGACTCGTCGAAACAGAAGGGGCGCAGGTAAGCCTGAGATACGCGATACGCGATACGCGATACCTGCGGTACGTAAAGCTATCAGAAAAGATATACTATGAGAGATAATGTATGCCCGTAATCGTATTCATGACTTTCTGCATAACTCACGGTCGCAGGAACACAACAAGCCGGGCAGGTGTTACAAACAAATGCATTCTGCATGCATTAACGTTATCAAACCGAAGTTCCGTACATACGTGCGGAGGCGTGCGACTCGAATATCCCCGGTAGAAAGGTATGAAGGTTGATGGTCTTGCATAAGGCACTTTATTTGGAGCCTCCCTCCCCAGACCACTGGGCCGGGAACGAGCAGGCAGCAGGCAGCAGCGAAGTCCTACATCATCTCGCCAGTGTACAGTACCCAGATGCTTTGCGTGCATGTACCGTGATATCAAAAGTTCCTGATAACGCAGGCTTGAATATCAAGTCACCCTATTCCCCCATGTCCTTCAAGATGGTGGCGAACAGGGTTCCCCAAAAAGCTTCATTGCCATTACTTCGTGTGTGCAGCCGTATAAAAGCGTCAAAGACGTGACAGCGAGAGAGGGGGAGTCCTGCATAACGAGCACAGCTCCCCGCAGATTAGGGCGTCGAAAACCGTTTAGTCTAGGACTTGATGATTGAGGTAATAATAAGAAAGAGCTGGGATAATCTCGCAGACGACATGGTTTGCCCAGAGTACAGGGTCCCATACGTCGTGTGCATTGTCATCCCCTTGGCTCGGAGATGAGATGAAATAGGTAAAGTGTTTCACAAGGCTGAAAAATGCTCCGGGGTCGTTGAGAATAGATCCATGGCGAGATGACTTATTATAAGTTATTACTGCAAGTAGATATCGTGATGGGTAGCATCGAAACATGGTCTCGGCAGTTGGATATGCGGTTGGTTTCTTTTTTGTTTCTTACCACAAATAAGCTTCCGACGCAGCCTGCGTGTAATCCTGGATTTCGTTTAGTTTCGTCTCATCTTGTCCCGTCCCATCCCATCCCATCGGGTAACATCCTCTTGGCGCCACCTATTAGAATTGACATGATTTAATGAGCCAAGCCTCAACATGCCTTCCTTCACACGAAGATGGCGCGTTGTTGCGGCGGCCGCATTGATCATCATGTAAAGGCTCAGATATCGCACCCTATTTGGAGTACAGCCATGCTATTCCCAAGAGAGACAAGATCCGCGCTGAGTGTGTGTATCTTCCTTTGAGCGGTAAAGCAGTGCTGTGCCGCAAACCTCGGGCTCTCGGTCTGGAACACCTCGAAGGATTGTGAGGTGTGCCGAACTTATACCGATGAAGAGAGGACGACAATAATAGAGACCTAGAAGGAATTCCTAGCGTACCAAAGATAGATGGACATTGGGTCGGCGTAGAGGGAATGTCATTGGCTTCTTTCTCGGTATCAGACAAATCTGCTCATTTTCCACGGCATGAGGAGAGACACCCTTGTATCCGGCGAGCTTCACCTACTGCGGTACATCGTCGTGATGGTGCGAGACAGGGAGAGACAACTGCAGATGGACATGTTGAATCTTCGTTCTCTCGAGTATTAATGAAGCTTTGTAGTGAGACGAGCAGCAGTGGTTGGGCTTGGACACACTTGATTCGCGCAAGACAGTCTTCAGCGAAGGATAGGCCTGTACACATATTATCCTCCATCAATTCATCAAGCTCTCAACACGTCTACTCTCTCGATAATTAGGCCTTGGAAAGATCTTGCCCGCAAATAAACCCGTGGGATCCTGTAGCATTAGACCAAAGTATCAATAGTGGAAGTATTCATACTTCTAGCTGATGTCCACACCTAAGGTAGGCTAGTCAAGCGAGTTGATGCCACATGGCTGAGGATGGCGTTGGTATGGCCGTCGAGCACGCCGCGTTCGAGAAAGAGCTGAGTATGAGCCGCAAGCACAACCGGTCCGTATCGGCCATGCTGCTTCTCGCCCTTTGGATCCTTTCGTAGTCACTGAATGGCCTGCTATGTCGGGTCCGCCATGCAATTTGGGCGTGTAGATCTTGTGTCTGATTCAAAGAGTCGTAGCCTTATTGTGGTAGTGAAGAATATCCTGCCTTTGTTACCGTGCTTCTCAGCTATGTTTAGAGGCAGAGTCCTCCTCTGATTCTGAGTCTTTATCATGTTCCTAAGTTTCCTTCGCTGCTAAGTCCAGGCTTAACTCTGAGTCTTCATCTTGTCCGTCTTGTTCTCCGTTGCTGGATTCGTGTCTTGCGTCCTCTGATGCATCGCTTTGATTTGGCTTCCTGCTATGCTCGTTCCCTTCTCTTTGTGTGAATCCATGGTCCCATTCTCTCAAATCATTGGTGCCTATACGCCTGCCTGTATATCATTTCTCGTTGTCAAAGGTTTTATCACCGGAGTGAAGACGGCCATATAGGTCACTGGCGGGTTAGGGGGAACCGCGTTATAGAGGTAAAGGCTCAATAGTATTGATTTCGAAGTCGTGGGAGTATTCCTGGCACTATATACTCGAAGTATTTCGGACATCCGAAAACCTCTCGGCCACTCTGTAACGTAGCAGTGACCTTAGCATAAACTTAATGGTGTTAAGTGGAAGCTCAGGTCTAACACCCTGATGAAGAGACACCCAACATAACCTTAATGGGTACACGTCTCTTGCATGTAACACTCGCTGAACCCCCTGCTATTGGGAAATTATGAAACGCACGTGTGGGAAGACGAGAGGTGAGAGTGGGTGAATATAAGAGTGCAATACCTGCCGCGTTGGTAATGGGGTACTCGTTGACGAAGGTCGGACATACTAAGTTGTGCGTAATTGTAGGCGCTAGGAAAGAAGCTGGTACGTAGAATTGGCGTGGCCAAGACAAACCCCCCGAATGCTTCTACTGAGCCCCGGCTACAGAGTATAATGGAAACTCTACCAATGCGAGGAGGCCCGTGGCGGCACTACGGCTGTGACGAGTAGTCAGTCTGGCGTCATATTTTCAGTATTTCGGTAGCTTCAAGCTATCTTAGGTGCTCTCGCGATAGTGAGCCGATGCTCAGAGATGTAAAGGGCATATTCGTTGTCTTCTAGTAGAATGTCCGTGCCGATTTATTAACATATTGGTACGAGGCTAGGCTACACGACCAAGTTGTCCAGGACTCCACGTAAAAGACAGACATCGCCTGAGTACAGCGGGTGATAACGAGTCATTCGGCACTGATACATCGAGCAGCGAAGCAATTGGCCCTCCCTCTAATGGCCCATGAGCCATTCAACAATGAAATGATGTATCAATTCCTTTCTGACTCCCACTATAGAGATCTATATCAAAGGCTAGGCATCTCATCTCAGGGCTGGTTGCAGGGACTATCATATCACAGATAATAGCAGTAAGTGGAGGATTTCAGAAAAGCACTATCCCTTCACCAAGAAATTCGACGTCCATCAAATCCTGACACCCGGCTGAACGACGAGTAACCATCCAAAGCACTACGTGACACATTGATCACTGCCGACTCGCCATAGCTTTCATTTCACATCGTAAGAGGTCAGTCAGCAAGGGCATGCAAAGAGCTTCAAGTGCCTATCAGAGAAGCACCCGTCTATTACTAGGAAGATGCTCAAGGGACATGAACATCCACCATCTATCGTTTGAAACAGATTTGTTCATCATGGCGAAAGCGGGTCGGGCTATCCACTACACATCCAAGTTGCAATCTTGTATATCGAGTGTCACCACTTGCAGTCTCTGTATGTGTCTAGTCATCGACCATAGAGCTATGCTATGCAGAAAAGAACTTGCTTGCTTTGCAGCACACGTCGCTCAGGGATGGCTCCTTTACCGTCTGCTCTTCACACGCGCTTCTGACTTGCGAGATTGGTTCCTCGGTGCGCTGACCGAATGATTAATGAAAGTTCTTTGTATGAAATAAGAGGCGTCGTGAACCACTAAATATCATGATCAACAAGGTATCTACATTACAAAATCCAACTTCAGTGCTCGCGCACGCCGAAAATCCAACTAGGTAGAATGACTGCTTAAGCAAAGAATCCGACATTAAATCTCGTTCGGGATGGTATGATTCATTACAAATCGAGTCCTTTACCCTTGTGTGAAACCACCGTAATGACTAAACGGGCTATATGTAGAGATTAAACGATTCGGCACATATGGGAAGTATCATCGCGGCTCATGACACCCTTCGCCTCCACGTCGTCCATCCAGAACCATCAAACGAGTAGTAGCCAAACTCAAACATAAACTGCACGCATTGCTGATTTGGCTCCAGGCCCAGCGCTTATTCTGCTGCCTGGATGACGAGCACACTAGCTCTCAGCCCACTTAGAGTCACCTTCTCGCCAAGCACTCCGACTGTCTTCTGCAATTCATGGGTGCTGGTCTGCTCTGGGCTTTTGGCCAATGTCGGCAACTTGGGGTGTCTACGACCCACAATGATGATATCGCCAGCGTTACGAGGGTTCTGTCCAACACACTCGGAAGCCAATTCAACTACGCGCCCCAAAACTGAACCCGTCGACACCGAGGCATCAATGAAATTGATCCGACCGCCTAGGTTAGACAACGAGCTTGACCGGGCGGTAGCTAGAAAAGAGCTGTCTTGTGCTGTAATTTCAACATTTATGGTATGCTTTAGTGACACAGGATCTTCCAGGGTGCTCTCGGGAACGGCCGTGATCTCATCGTCACTATCCACCCAAGTTAAGTGCGCAATGGTTGCTGTGACGTTGGGGTTCTTGGCCAACTGAAGAACGAAGCGCAACGCTGCTCGGTCATCTGCACCACCAATATACGGTAGGAAGATGTGATGGGACTTGTCGACAATGGGAGGAAAGGCAGCTTCCTTGTGACTGCGCATAGAAGCCATACTGACGGTGCGAGAGAACCCAGGACCCGACTTTTCCATGGGCGCAATGCCGCTGAACCCATTACTTATGAAAATACCTGTAGTACAGACGGCCCTGCTGAGCGTATTCCGAATGAAATCGAGATGAGATTTTCCAGTGAAGCGGTCTTCTGAAGAAACTCTGTATGATATCGATTGGTCTTCGGTAGTGCTACCGATTTCGCTCCAAGGGATTAGGACAAAGTCGGACCGCTGTTCTGAAGCATGCATTGTCACAGTCTCGGCGTACGACTCCTCCGGGGCAACGACAACGTTGCCAGACACCGCCACGTCATTTAGCAGCGAGAAAGTTCGGACTGCGTTGACCACAGGATCTCTTCGCGAAGCGTCCTCTCCTTCCGTAACCTTCATCACCGTAGAGGTACGTTCAGTAAGCTCGACGATGCGCAGGGCATGGACTTCGAGCGGTCGCTTCCTGATTGGCGGTCTTTGGTCGGGGTCCTCACTCGATGCGGCTGCAGGTTTCGACGGATGCTCTTCGCCGAGAAGGGAGATGAAGGTGAAGAGACTTGGAAGACTGTCCAAACGTAGGTAGATTAGGAGGCGGCGAACGTTGGCATCTGGGATTTTCTCGGGTGATTCGGCTCCGTCAGAGTCTGTAGGTGCCAGAGGTTTCCCATCCCAGTCGATTTCACCACGCTTCCATTGCTCCAGCTTCACCCTGTACCATGGTGGATATAACAACTTTGTCAATGGCGTCGTAGCAACAGTAGTGACAAGAGCCATAACGACAAACATGGTGAATGTCTTCTGACTTAGGATATGGGCTTGGAGACCAACGTTCTGCAAAAACGGTTAGCAGATTTCGGGAACGACTGGACTATATAACCTACGAGCACAATCAGCTCGACCAAGCCTTTACAGCTCATCAAGACGCCAATAGTGAGACTTTCTCTCCATACGAGCCCGTTCAGTTTGGCGGCCAAAGTTCCGCCTATAATCTTGCCTGAAAAGGCAACGACAATAATCGCAATGACATAGGCCCATGTAATGCCGTCGTTCAAGAGACCTAGATTGGTGCTCAGACCAGAAAAGGCAAAGTACAGCGGTATAAAAAGGACCGTGATCAAGTCTTCGATTTTCTCGGTGACCTTGATAGCGAAACCACCATCGTGGGGGCATATCAAACCCACGAGAAAGGCGCCGAAAATGGCATGAACACCAATGATGCCTATCCTTGTTAGATTGAGTGAACTATCTGACGTGCGGTGGAACGAACATACTAGTGAACCAGGCCGAGGCCAGGACAAGTAATAGGGTAACAGCAATCATGCCCTGAGTCGGGCCGTTCTGGATGCTGCCGGTCTTTCGTAGAGCCCAGTGAAACACGGGCTTGACTGCAAACACTAAAAAGAGTAGCCAACCTGCAGCAACAAGCAGGACGTATAGTGCGGTCAGGCCGTTGGAGTTGTTGACTAGAGCTACAGAGAGCGCGAGGAGAATCCAGCCCACCACATCATTACCAACACCAGCAGCCAGGACGGTCACACCGACAGGGTTGCCAAGCAGATTAAGTTCAGAGAGAATACGACAGAGCACAGGGAAGGCGGTGATGCCTAGGGCGGTACCGACGAAAAGACCAAAGACGCCGAAGTTGACATTGTTGGTAATCTCATCTTGAAACTGGTTATATATCCCCCAAGCAATGGCGTAACCTAAACCAAAGGGCAGAGTAAGGCCACCAAGGCCGACGCCGAGGGCCACTCGCCAGTTAGTGATAAACAAGCGTATGTCGACTTCCAGACCAATAAGGAAGAGAAACAATATGAGACCGAGGTTGGCGACATTGTTCAACACGGGTAAGGAATCGGTTGGCAGGATATTCTCTTTAAAGTGAGGGATGCGCGACAACACCGATGGACCCAGCAGGATACCACCAATGACTTCGGCGATAACTCTAGGCTGGCCCAAGCGGGATAGTGGGTAGTGGAGAAGACGGCATAAGACAATAATAATAGCGGCCTAGACCGTCGTAATTAGTACCCGTACCTTTAACGTAGGTTGTTTACATGGCTGTATTAGTAAGTAACTCAAAGGAACCTTACCTGAATGATGAAGAGATTGATCGGATTCGAGGCACTGAAGACATTAGGCAAGACACCTTCCAAGATACCGCCCTGAGGAGGAGCGCTGGTGGCGGTGGGTTTCGCAGCGGCGGCCGTAACGGTGGACAAGACGGTGGTGGTGATCGTAGCCATGACGCCTGATGCCCCGGCGAGGGCGAGGGCGAGGGTGAGGACAAAGGCGAAGGCGAAGGCGGGCGCGCGCAGCCGGAGTCGCACGGGAAGGAGAATTACAGTAGCGTTGTGTTGTTGGTGGTGCAATATCTCATAATTATAAGAATAAGGGGATGCGCGGAGAATTGGAGGGTCAAGCAAGACACGATCGGAGATCGATAGGAGAAACGAAACGAGGAGAGGAGCAGCTTGAAGCCTCTTGAATTGAATTGCAGGTTAGGATTTGAACCGAGACAACCAAAACAACCAAAACAGCCCAGCCACGTGAGATGGTCTCAGCAGACCTCTCTCTATCTTTTAATTACCTTAGGTACCTACCTGCATGTACTTACCGGTATGGTGCTATCAATCATCCTACCCAGGTAAGTACCCGGTACAGAAGATAGATATCAAACAAGGCTTCGGTCCCTACATAAAGGCCAGCTAAGGAACTTCCTATTTGGAGTTGGAGACGTTAGTTATTCTTAGGTGGTCCCGGTCCTCCCGTTACTTGAGGTAGCAATGATCATACCTTGCCATGATATGACGATGCATTTGGTTCTGAAAACCTTTGATTGTTAACTAACCCAGGGTACTTTATTAGACGAACTTGCGTAAGTCCCCGGGACAAGTACTTACAAGTATATCCTTGAAGTGACTTACGAGCCTATCGATATGTATACGGCCACAGAATTATATATATATACGTTTCACTTTTCGTTGTCCTCTTGAAACGCATTTCTTAGTAGGCTGGTAGGTATGAACAAGCGGGTGTAGTAACAGAAAGAAGTACCTAAGTTGCTGTATAACTTTCGGGGAACAGAATGGATACGTCCAGGGTGCTGAAATGTAGCTTTGGGGCGCGGCAAAATAACGTGATTTCAGGGATGCACCCGTATGCTTATTACGTGGTAAGCAGCTCTGGCCGTGCGCTGATACTACAGCTAATAGATTAGTAATCACTTCACAGGTGTGTACATAGGCCTCTAATTTACGTCCTTTTAGCTTGCGATATACTGCAGTAGCGGTTGATGAATGAGGCTCAATAAACTCTTCTATATCTTCACTTATTGGTGGATGAGGTAGACTAGCTACCCCGAACATCCCGGTGTAAAATGACTCCTCCCTCCCCTCCCTCCCCTCTTTCCCCCGCACCCGACCACGTGCCAAGACAACATTGAACCCTTGATGTGAGGTTAGTTACGTAATAAGTAAATCTTGAGGCTGCGGCTCTATCTCGTGCACCTAGCTAGTGCAGTTCTGTCAGCAAGACATTGTCTGAATCCAAGAAAAGCCCATTACCTAAGTAGTCATAAGACCGCAGATTTCATATAGCCTATTACTTACTACCTATATACTAATATGCTGTTACCATAACACTTGTCAGTAAAGAGTTGTCTCTGAAGACCTACCTTACCGGCCTTTCCTGTCATAACCTCCGACGGTCTGGGTAAAGTACCTAGAACACGATTGAATTTAAGTGCGGCGCCATGTACGAAATAGCCATCCTTTGACTGATAGTAGAGAGGGTGACTGTACACTGCCTTATGAGTTATGTAAGCCTTTTCTACCTAATTGATAAACTGCTTAACTCTGCTTTAATGTAGATGATGTTAATTAACCTTCAAACTAGCATCACATCTACAACATTACAGTGCTACTGTATATTTGAGTGTGAGCGGAGTACATAGTAATATTTAGCAGATGGTATGGTGTGTTAGCTGATCCACATGAAGAAACTGATCAGAGATGGTAGGTAAAAGACGAACAAACAGCTTTTACATCAACGCTGTCGCTGTAGGTAGTTGGTGACACAAGTTAAGTGATTTTGATCTCGCACATTGCGAGGCGCCCCTCAATCCTGACCAAGTGACCAACACAACGAACTTTAGACGAATGACAGCTCACGAGACCACTGCCATTCATGCAAGAGCATGAATAGTGGCTTCGCTCTACCGGTGCAAAGTAAAGGACACTACTCCACGTCCTTCTGTCTTTCCTATCTTTCCGTGGTCTAGATCTATCTACTAGACACAAAATCCACAACATGAGCCTCATAGACGACCCCTCCTTGCCGAGACTGCTGTGGATACCATGAGCTTGGAGAGACAGTTATTCGTGGATGGAGGGCACTTGGAAGAGACCTGATGTAGGTGGGTATTCCATGCCAAGCCCGGAACTGATTACCTAGGCGTAGCACCTTGCAGTGCTAGACTAGATGCCCTGAGAGACCTGAGTTAATTACAGTTGGCTATTAAGGAGCTTTGTCTCCGGCCGGCATCTTCCTCTTTCTAAGAGGCGGTTTGAATCCTCATTAGAGGAGGCTCAAGCTACTGTCTATTGCCTGCCGACTCGGAGAGTATCTCATCCTCCTCATCCTCCTCACCTTTCACCTTTTTTCGTCGTTCTCATACACCAGGCGGTCAAGGTGAAAATCACTTTTCAAATGGGGCCGAAATGATGCACGAGACTACAAACAGATATTCTGAGAATCGATCTAATGCAGGTGAGCATTGGTTTATGTGCCCACGGACGAATGATAATAGAGATCGCTCTTGTGCTCTCGCCCGACCGTCATCGCTGGACCCAGCGCAATGGTAGGCTAGGCTCCAGTGCTTCCAAGGTTCTTCAACTAGTTGGTTTTGTGTTGCATGTGACAAACCAACCAACAATTACTAGCACAGTCCCGACAAGATGGATTACGCGAAGAACCAATACACGGTGTCGGGTATGGGCTCAATGGAAGCCTGCATCTGACAACCCCTCGCTCTTGGGTTCCCGGGACCTGGGTTCTGGGTTCTGGGTTCTGGTTCTGGAGTCTGGATTCTGTTTATGCCCACGTTAACAGCCATCCAAACAGAACCCAACACAACACGGCTATCGACAGCATGCAAAAGGTGTATAATAAAGCAAGAATGAATGATTTCGATACTTCATTTAGTTATCTATGATATAACATGAGTCGGCACATAACGCACGCCTTCATGATATCTCACCGCCAACCCACTACGGCAGTACCCGTATCCGTTTATTCGAATAATGTGACTTTGCCCGGTGAGGCAGGTCGGTGTGCACACTACAGCAGTAGGTACTTATCGCAGGCGTTCCCTAAAACCGGTATCGCTGTGTGTTGCAATGCACCAACATTGCATTCTGCATGGGGATAGCTGAACAGTTTGTCATGTTCCCAAAACCACGACAGTAAAGCTTCTCGTCCCGGGAGAATGGCTCACCAATGACGGGCCGGGGCACCAATTCAGACAGCTCATCTTCACTGGCCAGCCCTGGAACCTCTTATGGATCTATGGAACCCTGCGCCTGGAATCGGCGTTGCGCCCCCTCCAGGTTCTGTCACTTGCGTCCAGGGGGGGATGCAGATGGGCTGCTGGCACTGGTGACTGGTGACTGGGTGCCATCGTGTCAGTCGCTTGGGCCTCTTAAAAGCTTCCCGATCGCTTCTTCCATCCCTTCTCTATCTAGCCAGCGTATCTCTATTTGATTTCGTTTCCCGTCTATCGGTTCGCCCTCCTTATCCTTGCATATTTCGAGATTTTGGGATTCCCGCCAATTTCCATTTTCTAGAAGCATTTAAAGAGCCAACCCTCCCCCACACTTCAGTACTTGTTACTTGTTATCCCGAAAAGCATACCAGATCAGGGACCCCCTGCCGCTTGACTTGACTTGGCCTAATCGATAAAATTTCCCCTTCCTTCGTTCTTGGTAGTCCCTCAAAGCCACTACCTGTGTGTGTGTATGCGTGTGTGTGTGTGTGCTTTTCTTCTCTTCACCACAACTAAATCGACAACAACTTCGACCATACTTCCGTTCGCCCCTGCGCGAGGCGCATGCTGAACATAATGACTTCCACCCACGCTGCCTCCGCCGACTGGGTTACGGAAAGGACTACTACGTCGCTGGATACTGGCGCGAACGGTTACCTGTGGGAGGGCGGACGAAGGTGAGCGACATTAGCCAACTTGCACAGGCTGACTCAGCTAGAGGCATCAGCATCAGGTCTGCTGACCCGATTTTCAGATATCATGCCTACCGCGAGGGTCGCTACAGTTTGCCGAATGATGAGATCGAGCAGCAGCGTGAAGAACTCATGCATATCTTAGTGATGGATATCCTAAATCACCAACTCTATCTGTCACCCATGGTCGAGACGCCGAAAAAGGTCATGGATCTCGCGACTGGTATAGGATTATGGGCAATTGAAAGTAATCAACTACCATACCAGTAGTGCTGACTCCCTCAAACTATTGCTGACAGCGACGGTTTTCAGTGGGAGACCGATATCCAAACGCCAATATTCTGGGTATTGATCTCAGTCCCATACAGCCCACCTCGTAGGTCCACGTGTAATCCTCCAAGATGACTAGCACAGTTCGACTGATAGAGAAAAAGGGTACCACCGAACGTAACATTTCAAATAGACGATGTTGAAGACACATGGGTGAGTCCTTTTCATAATCAAACCGTTCACTCAATCACCAGAATTTAAACAACTCATAAGTGAGGGTGTAGGTTCACGATGATGACTATGATTTCATCCACATGCGTGAAGCTTCCGGGTACATGAGGTCAACTCCGACAGTTATCGAAAGTGCTCTGGTGTAAGTGTTGACATGTCCCCAAATCCCAAACATGCAAGATCGGACATGATACTCAACCAACCTTGCTAGACACTTGAAACCCGGCGGCTGGTTTGAACTCCAGGAGTTTCACTGGATAGCCGAGAAGGAGGATGGCACGATCGACCCCAGGCTCCCGGTCAACACCTACATGGATCACATGTCTGAGGTCGGACGCACCGAAGGCCGAAACATCCCCATCGTGCCAACTATAGGGGATATCATGAAGCGGGCCGGGTATGTGGACATACAGAAGAAGACCTTCCGCGTCCCCTACGGCACGTGGCCTGCGGACCCGACGGAGCGACGACGCGGCGCCTGTCTCAGCGTCAACGCCGAGCTGCTGTTACCCACGAGCTCGAGGTTGCTCGGCACCATCGGCATGACGCCTGACCAGGCAGAAGCCCTCTACGCCGATATCAGCGACATGTTCAACGACGACTCGGTACACTGCTTTGCGACATACTATGTATGGTATGGACGGAAACCCGAGCAAGAAAATAATAACTTGGGAGGAGCGAGGTAACAATTGAAGCAAAGGGCTGGGTGTGAAGTGCGCTGGGGAGAGTCTGTTGTGATAATGACCTAACGATCAGCTGGCAGTTGAATGCTTTTTCTCCGGCTTGGTATTTAGGCCCGTTGTCCTTTTGCCTTTGGCTTAGTCTCTTTTCCCGATGTGGTCTAAAGGTCGTTCTACGCACAATTGCGTTTCGAGCGCCGGACATACTCGGTACCGCCCGCCTCGATTTGGGAAGCCTGGATTGATGCATACTAAAGGCAATCCAATACCGCGATCTCCGCGATATCTTTTCTCTGTATCTTACGATCTCCGCCTGGGACTCTCGACTTCTAAGGAGGTGGGCTGCTATGAGGTTCAAACTTGTCACGACAGTTGGGTCACTAGATTATATGAACCATTAACCAACAACGAATTCATTGTATGTATGCTACGAGGACAGAATCAAGACTATATTTACCGCCCTTCAGCGTATGGGCGACTTCTTATGCCACTATGATCTGTGTCGCCATGAAACACAAAACGTGTCGTCTGGTAAACCGAGGATGTCGAGACTGGGTGGCGATGACGTTTGGTAACAGGCTGTAGCTCTTTACAACTTGTCCCATGAAAGACCAAGGCTAGATACCTACTTCTATGGGAAGGATTCTGTCGCCTCAGTTCGAGCGAAGGAAATGTCCTCCGAAGAAACATTGCGTCACTGGATATTTTGTTCACGGAACCACTGTTGTCGAGGAAACTCAATAGGTACGTACCTACCATCATGATTTCTATAGCAGCAATTAGCATTACGTTTATGTTACATGTAGGTAGGTATGCACTGCTAGGGGAGTCAACTCCCCTGGCATTTCTCTGAAGAGGAGGCACGACATACTTAGGTACCTACATACAAGTAGGTCGTATCTGGGCTATGCTTTCCCACCTACGTGTAGAAGAGGCAATTTCGTCCACTCTAGATGGGCAGCTGAGGAAATCACAGCAGTCGGTAGGTTCTTCGGAAGGTGTCTCCCACTTAGGTAGTCCAGGCCTTGGACAAGAGCTCTTCTCCTCTCCCTCTCTTCTCCTCTTCTCTTCTCTTCTCTTCTCCCAAACATCTCATTTTCTCATCGTCATCTCTTTTGTTTTGGACCGTCTTATCTCAAGCACACAGAAGCATAAAGCTCGCTCAACTCCATTGCTCGTAATATAACCACGTCTCTGACATCCAATAACATCAGAAACATACCGTCGTTCACTCACTCTTGTTCTTCCAACGCACCAATCAATCCATGTTTCCCTCCACGATGGAATCTCTCGGTCAAGCCCTGCTCACTCTGGCCCTCATGGGCCCGGCACTGGCTGCACCTGGTCCCGTGTTCACTACTCTTTCCCAGCATACCGTGGACAACCCTATTGCTCGGTCGACAAGCACTCATACATGTGGTGTTGATTTCCCTTGTCCAATCCTGACGCCCTCACTGACTGACGACGGAGAGTGCGATGAAGACGATACATTTCGTTGCAACGACAATACTCTTCAGAGATGCGAAGATGGCCAGTGGCTGGACTACTGGGAGTGCGGAGAGTGTACAGAGGAGAACGGCAGCGCCAGTTGCCAACCTCAAAGCTTTATTCCTCGCTCCAGCGGTACCCCTGTTGTTGCTCCCATGCTTGCTGAGGCGGCCAAGATATTCTCGCCAAACGAGTTGCAAAAAGCTATTAAGCGTGACGGTGACGATGATGACGATGACGACGACGACGACGACGACTGTACGCCTGGCGACCGGGCCTGCTATCACACGCTTGACGAAGTTCTGGTTTGCAATGACGACAGAGATTGGGTCACATATAGCAACTGCCAGAGTGGTACATTCTGTCACCGCTTGTTTATGATATGTGTTCCCGAAAATATCCCTCCCTATCACGCACAAATCCAAGAAGATGACTCTTCGGATGGTGATAAATGTAAGGCGGGTGATAGGCGATGCAACAGAGGCTTCAATCGCGTCGACAGGTGCAATGAGGACAAAGAATGGGTGACGTATCACGATTGTCACAGGTCGGAATACTGCAGTACCAAAGTTCTCGAATGCTGGCCAATAGGTTCAAATGCCACTGGTACCAACTTGAGCTAACTGCCCCTTTCATTTCCGCGCACCGGGTCGTCGATGGTTCACGTTTTCACATGCCAGAGGGTCTGCCTGGGTATGTTACCTTAGCCAGGCATACCTCGTGGGTCGCTGGCTCACCGCACGGGCACTGGAGGGAACCTAAGACAGGAAACAAGGGCAACGATGGCGACTGTATCACGTTGAGAGGCTTGGCGCTAGAGACTTTATGAAAAAGGCGACGAGATTCGGGTGGAGGAATGATGGAATAGGCACTAACTAGTATCCTTAATGTGTATCCTTCTACTTGGCAGAAACAATCCAGCACTTCTGACCTACAAACTCGCGAGACTTGCTCCAACAAAAGGATCTCGTACTAAGCTGCAAATGAAATGTCGTTCGCGACCTTGACCAGAAAAACTCTTTTCTATTCTGTTATGACGTGTGAGTAATTACAGTAGGTCCTTTATTAGCCAGGCTGCGACCCTGGCACACGAGAAACAATCATGTGTCTGTAGTACCTAGACAAACAAATGTGTTTAGCACAAGACCAACCGATATAGACAAGATATGTGTTTTGTGAACACAGAAGATGTGATATGGAGATGATGGAATGACAACACAGGGGATGGGGAAAACGGAAGCAGTTACATTTTCCTCAACCTCATCTGTGTTATCTGCCCCTAGAGGTCTTCTCTTCCATAC
This sequence comes from Xylariaceae sp. AK1471, assembly GCA_023159215.1. Classification (NCBI taxonomy): domain Eukaryota; kingdom Fungi; phylum Ascomycota; class Sordariomycetes; order Xylariales; family Xylariaceae; species Xylariaceae sp. AK1471. The sequence goes on from JAJKLI010000025.1 coordinate 232,057, forward strand.
TTTGATAACTCGTCATACATACGGCTACTTTTTTTACTTCATCTTTCTTGTTTAATTCTCCTAACTGATGTCTAGAGTGAACGAGAAAGAGGAACATGGGCAATACATGTTACGCACGGCAAGGAAGGAAATAAAGTCCCCGCGCGAATATGAGAGGGGTAAGAGGTGAAGAGGAAGGAATAAGTCGGACAGGATAGACTGAACTTTTCTCTTTCTTGAAGTCTGTCTGTACTGGAAACAATTCGTCCATTGTTCTAGCTCTTACCTCCAACTCTGATAGGTATCTCTATTGTGCTCTCTCATAAGCCAGTATCTTCAACCGTGCAAACCTCCCCTTACAAAGGTCTGCGATGCTTGCCTGCTCATATACACATACACGAACCTTACAGGACTGATGCCTTCACCTATGTATGCAGCATCCAATCATCCATCTGTCGGTTTGTTCAGACGCTGTTCCTGAACTTCTCCCCCATCAACTGATATCAAATCAGAAAACGGCCTCATAATAACGTTTTCAGAAACCCCTACTTTTTTCTATCGAAGCAAACCCAGACAATGAACAGAGGATGAAGAATGCAAAGAAAAGCGAAGCATCACAACATGTGATGAAAATGCTCCTACTCTTCGACGCCCGCCCAACCAGATCCGTTCCTTCCGACGAAAATGCAGTAGGCAAAAACAGAACAAAGCTAACGAACCATGACCAGCCTAGCTGACGAGAACGGACCTGGGTTGATGATTATGGCTAGGTAACCGCTAAGAATCTGACCGTTGAGGAAGCATCGTGGTCGTATTCTCTAATCCGTCGACATTCTGTATGCTCGATGTCACCGCTGACAGAGTTATGATAGTACGTGGCGTCTCGTATCTTCGTCTCGTAGAGGAATGGTCATGGTGCAAAAAAGGGGAATTAAAGAAATCGTCATCCGCTGAACGCCGTCGATGCACCAGAATGTGTGGCTTGTGGGGTATGAAACTCGGACATTGACGCGTATACAGGATGCCGATTTTCTGATGACTCCACGTGGGTATATCGTCTGTCTAACTCCGGTGAAATGTGTGAAAGAAACATGTCGAGGGGAAATCGAGCCGGGAGCCCTACGGTACATCGTCGGGATCCTCGAGACGACTGCGGTTCGCCTAGACTTATGACGTTGAACGCTTTTCGACCTGCTGAAAGAGAAAAGAGCAGCTATTATGTTGATCGACTTGCAAGACGATAACAAAAGACTTCTCTCGAGGTACCAAGTGTTGGTGATATAGGATATCAATGGCAGCCATTGCCAAGCGACCACTTCAATACTTCCGTCCTCCGTTGGTTACTGTAATATTTATTTATATAGGACCTCCAGACAAGAGATGGCAGTTACGTTATAGGGGGGCATCAAACTTTAGGCCATCTAACAGAATCAACGGTCTGGAGGGGTGTAGTAGTGGTTTCAAGGCCGCCTTGATGAAGATCCTAGCTCAGGCGGTGTGCATCTCCACTGCCAGCCTCAACGACGTTATCTGAGAGGTTGATCAATAGCTGCGCAAGGCAACGCTTAGTTGCTGCGTCGTCTCGAAGCACAGAGCTGAATGTGGCATCGCGAAGTGGCTCTGGCAGGCATTGGCGAAGAGCTTCTCTGGCACGTGCGTTGTCACTAAGACGCAAAAAGCAGCGCACGACGTGCTTAAGCAATCGGGCGGTTTGTTGTTCGACCAATTGAGCAACCATGTTACTCAGTACGGTCCCAACAGCGTAAAAACGCTCGTAAGTGGCGCAGATGTAGTTCAAACCGTTGTCATCAAGCAGAATCTTCTGGACAATGAAGATCGCTACGGTTTTACTAAGCTCAGATCCGGTCTCCATAATCCGAAGACAGAGGGGAATAATCTCGGTAGTGAGTAGGAAATTGATGACCTCGGTCGAGTCGTTCTTAACAAGTGCTCCGATTACACCGAGGGACGTCAGTCGCAAATACTCAAAAGGGCGGGACTTGGAAGTGGTGTTTAGGAATGGGTAGAGGAATAGTGGAATGTGGGCTGCATGGAACGCTATTAGCATTTGTCTTTCCTAAATATGCGGTACTAGAGAGAGAAATACCATTCAAGAACAGGGTCCGAGTATCATTGTGAGATGCCACACACTGGAGCAACGCCAGGGCATTGCAGACTCGGTTGGAAGCAGCAGCAGTAAGCTGCGAAGGGTTCAGAAGGTTGTATACCGAAATGATCTCCTGCATGAGAGAAGTCATGACGCCTAGATTTCATGTATCAGCGGACTAACCCTTGTGTGTGGGTTTGAGGGTAAGGAAGCCTACCGAAGGAATGCCACAGGATCATAGCTAGCTCGGGGACCTGCTCACGCTTTTTGCTGAGCTCCAGAAGTGCGGCTTCACGAGTACTCTCATTAAGAAGGTCTGCAATGAAGTTCATGGTGCGACGATTGTCCTCCGTCAGACTCTCTATAGCAGTTTCTTGTACATGCAAGCCCAAGGATGCGGGGATGTTGCCGCCGTTTGGAAGACGGCCATGGTGTTGTTGGCCAGCATTGATGGCGACTTGCTGTGCCTGATGCTGCTGGTAGTTGGATGTCGGATGCATCCACGACTGGTCGGGATGATTATAGTGATGTTGTTGTTGTTGCTGCTGCTGCTGCTGTTGTTGTCCGTACATGTTTGGGAGGGGGCAGTTCGGTGGGCGAGAGGAGGGTGTCAGGATGCGCCACTATGGTTAGGCTGCGGTAGCCTCTTGCGTCGATGGATGCGTGACAGCTTGACTGCTTCCACTTTGTTGGACTGATGGGTGGCCGTTACGAATATAGCGTCAGAGGTGCGTGAATACGCCAATAGCGACCAAGTCTGGTGGGAGCGTTCGTGCCCGATAGGAAAGGAAGCTTGAGCTTTAATAGGACAGGTCGAGATGGCGGGGATTAAAAGTTTGGTACACGGCACCAGGGATGTCTTTAGAGCTTAGGAGATGATGTTGCAAAGACGACGTGGGTTGGACGGTGGTGACGGAAAGGGTAGTCGTCGTTTTCGAAGGCAACCTTCAAGGCCCGGTTTACTGTAGTATTGGCTTCAGCAGCGGGTTTGCTGTCGTTACTTGGGGTTGTAGAGGGTTGTAGAGCGCCTTGAAGTTGTGCGGTAGATGGTAGAGACAGAGAAACTAAGTATTATTATTTGAACCCTAGGAATGTACCCGTGCGAGTTCTAGTACAGGTGATTGTGTTGAAGAGTGTTTGGAGAGACGAAGTGTCGAATCGGCAAAACGAGGTAAAGGTTGGCGACATTGGCGCGACGGGAAACCTAGTGGTGGTTATGTGGTTGGGGGACGGGACCTGGAACCTTAGGTAGTTGGCACTTGATCCGACAGCTGGTGGACATCTGCTGTTAATACGTTATCCAAGGTCAATTCAATTCCAGATTGACTCTACGGTACACAGGTACCTAAGGGTAAAATAGTGGGCACGGGCCCAAGATCAATGCACAGGCTAGGGAGAGGTGGGTACACCTACTGTAAATGCCTGCACAGATCCAATCTAGTAAGCCGTCGGTTTGTTCAGATCATTTATGGATACAAACTTCACAATCTAGTACCAGAAGCGCCAATTCGCCGTAAGATTAGGGTCAAGTCTCCCAACAATATTTAGAGCTTATGGCGTAACACATTGGCGAAGGAGTTTAAAATGTGGACATCAAGACTAATGCACATCACTAAAGAGGACGTGTTTGTTTTTTTGGAAAATATTACGTGTATTAAATGATTATTCGGAGGGAAGGGTTAATAGTACCACGCCCCAATTAGTTATTATATGTGGAAGCTCAGGTCCAACGCCAGAAAGAAGGCGCCAGCAAACAACCATACTTCAACAAAGTTTCTCAACTCTGGAATGTAGCTTTCATAGTACGCCGCTGACTTGCAGCCAAAAGGTGCTTAATAATGTATGCACTTTCTAGATTACTACTTGTATTCACTACTAGGAAAACGTGGTCGTCATGAAGCCCGGCTCGCCAATCCTGCCCTCGAAATCATATTAGTCTTATACAACTATCGTCGTCTCTCTCTTCACGACCCCGTCTCTTTCTTGTCTGCTTGTATGTCTCTACCCTATCTCTGCAAAGAGCAGACCTCACCGTCGGTATAACGACACAACTATGGAATATGGAATGAAAGTATTCAACCAAACGACCACCTATCTATCCGTGTTTCCCCGAGACATACAGATCGGGTTTGATTAGGAAAGAATTCACGAAATGCTCATGCTGAAAAGTTTGCTCACAAACGCTTGCTCCCTGTTGCCAGTTTCAGATACAATTTGGCAAACTCGAACACTTGCTGGGTACCACCTTTCCATAAATCGGTCCGCGTCATCACGAACTTGATTGTTCATTACCATCTCGAAAAAAGCTTTGGCCTGCCAAGCCTACTCGATAATGACTCCTAGGTCTACAACCGAAGCGCTTTGAGAATTTGGTCCGCCATGCTCTTGAACTGCCACGTGTTCCCTTTCATGCGCTTGAATTGGATACCGTGTAATGAGAGGAGAGGGACCTTGACAATAACGATTTCGAATTCGAGGATCATGTTTCCACCCAAGTCGCTTTGGACATGTGTCGTAGTCTCACCAGGTACTCGTCTCGAAGACCCAGTAGGGTCTCGGTGTATGCTCTCCTGCTCAGACAGTTCTGATGCCGAATCGCCCCTGTCAGCTGATCCTTTACCAGGAGTACGAGGTGTATGTGGTACTCGATCGGTTTCCCGAAGCTCATCCCGTTCTCGCTCACCCCTAATGCCAAAACTGAAGCGCCGGCGAACACCAGGAGCAGCGGCCGGACTGCCAGGCGCATCTGAGATTTTCTTTATATCGATACTTGGTGTGTGTCGGCAAGCGAACCCACCCCGGATTTCTGTATACTCGACACCCAACTGTTTCAGAACTCTCTTCAGCTCTGTGCGGATGGCGGGTACGGATTTGTTCGATGTTGTAGAAACGCTGAATAGACCTTTCAAGAAGACCGGCTTGGCTAATTCGGAATCATCCAGCCTTTCTGCCGAGTTTCCGCTTGCCTCGCCGGCTTCTTGATCTGTTTCTTCGAGAACATCAGTTGCCCTCGCCCCATCTCTCCGTGCCCTCCTCGCTTGAATGCTCTCCCGACGGGCATGTCCTAGAGGACGGGCTCGCATCGACGTGGCTCGAGAGTTGAGTGTCGTCTTCTGCTCTTGAGCTGGCTTGTCGGTACCTGCTGATTGATCTGAACCACTTGTAGGTGGTGGTTCCTTGACGATTCTACTAGCAGAGCCGAAAGGCCGCCTCCTATAGTCTGCGGAGTTAACACTGGTGGAACGTCCTAAGGCTTTATTGCTCCCAGAAAGATTACCACCGGCTGATAGTGGCGGGCTGAGTAACTCTCGGTGTTGAGGTTGGCTGCTGCCAGATCGGAGCCTCGGAATCTGAGCTTCATCTCGGTCCCGCCCTCGCGACTTTCGAATGCTGAAGCTCTTGCGGGGTGTTGTTGGCGTTTCTGCTGGTGAGTGGACATGGACCACAGGAGGGTGAGACCGATCTTTATCTAGCCTTTCTGGTTCTTTCCGGCGCCGGGTACTGAATCGCCTCAGAATACCCGCAGCAGTGCTCTCCTTTCTGAGTGGTAGTTCAGGCGGGGCTTCTGGCGGAGGGGGAACATTCACCGGTGCTTGGGCTTTCTGGAGATCCTCGGGAGCATCATCTTCGCCATGAGTCCTAGCACGCGGTCTTGTTCTACCGCCAGTGGCCTTTTCTCCGGCCATCTCATAAGTCGAAGAATTGGTATGAGCTTCTGGGGGAGGGATGATTTCGGGCATGGGGGTATCCGCGGCGTTCTTTGGTGCGTGCGACTTCGGCATTTTATCTACCCTGTCTCGGTCCTGCTTCTCCTTTACCAAATAATAGATCGAGGCAAGGGGACTGAAAGCATTCAGCGGGTCGCTCCCGAGTTGGAGCGCTTCTGAACTGGGGGCTGCCAAATTGTCTCTGCTGTTAGTAGAATTTCGTCGCTTGTAAAAATCAAACCCAAACCCGCGCTTCTTTTCAATGTCCTTTGGAACAGGTGGTATCTCTTTCTCCTTTTGTAGTAGCTGCACTGCTCGTTTGTATTCGTCGGATTCGATAAGCCTGGCAAGTTGTGATTTTATCGCTTCCGGCGACCCGAAGTTGAACCCCGTCATGGCGTTGATCACCTCGGAATCCAAGGGGAGCGTTAAAGGTTCTCGCGCGGGTAGGTAGTTCTCCGGTGGACCGCCATATCCCTTGACCATCCATGGATGGTTCATGACTTCAAACATGGTTGCCCGCTGCCTAGGATCTGTAACAAGCATTCGCGATAGAAGGTGCCGACACTCTAGGTAATACGTTAGCTAAGGGGTTCAAAGTCTATGAATATTTACCTCAATTTACCGTTTGATAGCCAACCTGGGTAGTCGACCACGCCCTTCTTGATCTTGGCGTGTAAAGCAGGCATGCTTTGGTCGTCAAAGGGAACCTTCCCGCACACTAGGACGTAGAGAACAATGCCGAAACTCCAGATATCTACCTCGGGGCCATTATAGGCACGAGCTTGAAGCAATTCGGGAGCGGCAAAGTATAGACTACCACAGAAGGTCTTTAAGTGGCCTCGAGGAGAAAAGAGATTACTAAGGCCGAAGTCGATGATCTTGATGTCGCCTGTTTTACTAATGAGAATATTCTCGATCTTGAGGTCTCGATGAACAATGCTGTTCCGATGGCAATAGTCGAGAGCGCTGGCAATCTGGCGACTGAACTTTCTCGCTTGCTTTTCCTTCAGCTTTCCATGGGAGATGATGTAGTCGAGCATCTGGCCGCCGTTTACATACTCAAACAGCATATACCAGTGGTAATTGGTCCGAACCACATCTCGTAGACCACAGATATGAGGGTGTTGCAGGAGCGTGACGATGGCGGCCTCGCGCGCAGTACGTATTTCCTTGGACTGATCTGCTCTTTCTTTGTCTGCCCGACTGTGATGGCCATCTTCGGTGGAGCCGCGCGGTATAATCTTGCAGGCAACCTGGGACGGTGTGTATTAGAGTCAGAAATCGAGGGACAGATGGAACGAGAAGAGGAAAGAGAAAAAGTATCAGGGAAGGGAAAACGAACCTGTTCAGTCCCATCCTCCTTGCGTGCAAGCTTCACCTTGCCCATGCTACCAGCGCCAATAGTCTTTCCGAGAGTCCATTTGCCGGATTGGGTTGGAATAGAAGTTCGTGATGACCTCTGCTTGGCGCCAGTGGCACGAGCGTCGGCGGCGGCCTGCATGACCGGGGGCACGGCAGCAGGGCCGTTGTTGCTAGCAGCAGTGGTGGCAGCAGCCATATCGCTGTTGTGGGAGGAGTGGTTGGAGCGGGTGCTGGCGCGGCGGTGGACGTGAACGCCCTTGGGGTCGGCACCTCGGGAGACCGGGGGAGGGCGGTCTTTGCTAGAACTTCGCTTAGACTGATGGGCTACGTTCGAAGTCTCATAGTCTTGTTGTGGGAGAATGTCTTGGATTGGACGGCCAGACCCTGAGTTACGGCGACTATGACTATGGCTATGGCTATGGCTGTGACTATGATGGCGTTGATGATGGGAGGCCGAGGCAGATCGATGCGGGAGCGAGGCAGCAGTGTGATTGTTATTGGCGTTGCTGCTATCGGTGCTTGTAGTAGTAGTAGCAGCAGTTGTTGCTGTTGTTGCCGTTGTTGTAGTAGTAGTTGGGCGTGAACGCGTTGAATGGGCTCGAGTGGGTTGGGTGTAATTGTCTGAGTGCTGCTGCTGCTGCTGTTGATGACGATGCTGGTGGGTACGCAGAGACGAGCCAGTTGATGAATGGCGATGAAGATGTTCTCGATGTTGCTGTTCAGTGGCAGACATCGACATTGCTTTGTGACGGAGAGCCGGGCAGGACGATAGACAGACCAGTGTAATAAGGCAATTCGGGCAGGTGGTAGGTAAAGGTAGGTTAGGTAGGTAAATGGACCCAAGGTAATTTGGGTTGGCAAGTATTTTACCTTGTCAATTAGTACCAGGGAACGGCAGTGAAAGCCTAAAGGTACCTCCACCGGCTCCAGTTGTGGTGGGCTGTACGCTGTACGCTGCACGCTTGTAGGTATTGGGGGGGTTATATGCTGTAGGTTATGTACCTAAGGTAAGCTAGGTTAGGTAACTTAGGTAGAGTGGAATAGGGTAAATGTTTTATGAGAAAAAAAGGGGGGAGCGGAAGAGGCTGAAAGTCTGAAAGTCAAAAAGTCAAAAAGGTCAAAGGGCCTATAAAAGGCGGGAAGTAACTCGTATCAAAGGTCCTGACTTGGAGAAGGTAGATTTATTAGAGAGAGAGAGACCCAGAGGTTTGGGTGAGCCAGAGGGACAGACACCCGTGCCTCGCTTTTCCAGCCCCCCTTTCTGAGTTGGCTACATTTGTTTTCGCAATGTGATAGAATAATAGGCATAGTATTCACTTGTATGTGCATTGCCCTGTTGTAACTTGTTTGTTTGCCACATCAACAATATTGTTAGGTATTTATTATATTAAGTTCTAGTGAAGTGACTTAAAGTGCCTTCGCAGAAACTGTAGCATGCAGGAGAACATCAGCAGAGATAATAAAAAAGCATAACCTTGAATCTGTTCCTTTTGATGAACTGCATTTATTGTTGTTACAGTACCTACCTATGTACCTATGTACTTACATACCTAGAAACAGGAGCCAAAGATGCTAGAAGCACTAAACTGGAACTAGTAGATGCGGTACCTTGACTAATCCCAGAGGGGATCCACATGCCAGTTGGATGTATCAGCTTCACAACTGTCCCGTCACAGACGCGGGGCTCGCTCACCTGCCCATGGATGGATGTAGTGTAGCAAGGCGTCCACGCTGCATCAGTTGTGAACTGCCAACATTAATAAATCTCGTGGGTAGGTAGCTTTCAGATAGTCGAGTACCCTTTCCCTCATACTTACTGGCAGCAGAGGTTCCTTTAAAGATAATCTCTCCGAGACCCCTCCTTTGTTATCAGTACATTACCAGGGAAAAAAACGCAATTCTCAACTCGTCAAAGATCCTAGACTACTAACTGAATATTACGAAACAAGGCTACACCATCCTCGCCTAATCCTCTCATTTCAGGGTGTCAGCTTTGGCCATGGGGGATGATGGAAACCAATATCTCCCTGCTGACCAGGTTAGTGCACTGCATGGCATCACAGGCCATAATAAGCTGCAGCACGCCCAGCGATACTACTACTAGTAGCTGGGGAAGTCTTGTGCTGGCTGTACTTGTGTGGAGAGGTTGGGCGGCGGCACAAGAAGGATATTTTTTTTTTGTGTGTGATTCCTTTGGGTGTGAAACGTATGACGGGAATGAGCAACAACGGGACTCCTAGGCTACGGACAGACATGACTCTTCTTGTCTGCTCTCTACGTGAATAACTTATGCGTTCCAGACTTGAAACTCGGCTTGATATTTTATAACTAGAGGTATATACACTCTTTCCTTTTTGGTAGCTATCAAACGTGGTTGCTGTAAATGGTTCCATTCCTTCCAACATGTCTAACGATCCTGGATTAGATTATATCTCGTACTGCTAGAAAAGATGATAATCTGCAAAATTATGCTAAGCCGTTAAGCGAATACAACTCCAGTATGGTGGCCCCAGAACCAGCGCCTCGTCTCACGGTGAAGTGCAGAACGATGGCTTACCTGATGGATAGTTCAAGTAGAACTCGGCAGATATGACGACATTGAAGCGTTTCCAAGTTTGCTTCATTGGACAAAGACGGGACAATGTTACATCCGCTCTTGATAACGGGGGAAAGCTTTGGCAAGCTTTCACGAACGGCTTAATCCTATTGGTCCCTTGCCTTGATTAGCACCACCGGCCGTGCTATTGCCTATTCTGGCTGTCTGGTTGTCTGGTTGTCTGGTATTCACCTGGTCAGGTTGTTGAGGGCCGGACGTGTCTGGCCATCTGCATGAAGTGGGACTCATCCCTATTCCACGTTGTTGTGAACACGGTGCATATATTCCGAGTGACCGCTGCTAACACGACAAGTGGCACCTCATAGATATGATATCTCTTTCCTGTTTCCCAAGGTTGGTTATTACAGCTCGTTGGTTAACTTAGGATGTTTACTGTTCTAGAATCCTTAACTAAGGCTTGTTGCCTTAAGATGATCAATTTCATCACCAATGCCTTCAAGTCATGACAATGGCATTGGGGAAACAAGATAAACAATAATTCAAACTACACTAGCGCTTATCCTCATGGAAGAGGATTAATGGGAAAGGGCAAACGGGCATGTATATATATATTTTTAATCACTTACACTGATGGTAGCATGGCTAATTAGTGCCTCGGTACTGTACCAGTGCATCCCTGAAATAATATCACCTAAACATTTGTACCTACCTACATATAGGTAGTTTGTATCTAGTCCCTGCTGCTATAATTTACTGCCATAGGCATACCCTTGAGTTTATGTGGCAACTTCTTTTTTTTCCTATGATTACACCAACCTTTTAATGCTAATTAATGCTCTATCAAAGGGACAATTAAAAGTGAAACATAGAATAGCATTCTGTAGCCGTGTACGTATCCATGCATTTGTAGGTTGCTTTTTAGTACCGAACCTAACATTATTTCAGGGATGCACCTGTCCTACCTACTGTGTAGGTACCTAGGTAGGTAGAGAATGATGGCCCCCCCAGCACGTTTGCCAGCTCCGATAAACACCCCCATACTAGGCTTATCGGTGTCTAAAAGACAACCCCCATAGCATCATCTCAATGTTCAAGTTGCCAACATCCCGCGCATCTGTTCAACAAAGCCTAATACTCCTCACGCTAAACAGATGGTAGACCTGTAAGAGACCGTGACGCGACTGGCGAGGCCCAAATGTCATACAAACGAAACCGTACGCAATTTGAAGCCGACCTTCAAGCCCAACAATCTCCCTACGTCCTATTCGGCACCCCACTACCACCCCTCGACCCCGAGGTCCGCGATGACGGCTCCTACGTTCCCGTTTGGAAGCAGGAGGTGAGGGATGAGCGTGGCCGGAAGCGCCTACATGGTGCCTTCACGGGAGGATGGAGCGCCGGCTACTTCAACACCGTCGGCTCCAAGGAAGGCTGGACACCCTCGACCTTCGTGTCTTCTCGGTCGAACCGCCACAACAAAGACGACGGTAAGACGTCGCAGCAGCAGCGCATAGAAGATTTTATGGACGAGGAGGATCTGGCAGATGCAACCGAGGCCGAAAAGCTACAAACTGCCCAAGGATTTGCTGGGCTGGGCTCTACGGATGAGGATGGCGTTCGACGGGGCGGCCTAGCGGACCTTTTCAGGGTTCAGGGAGAAACTATGGGCGTCAAGCTGTTGAGGAGGATGGGTTGGAAAGATGGTCAAGGCATTGGGCCCAAGGTTCGCCGGAAAGCCAGGCTCGAAGTTGGCGGCAAGCCCAACGCAACTCAAGATGGCGGCGAGACATACCTCTTCGCGCCCGAGAACGTCTCCATGATCGCCTTTTTCAAGAAAACAGATCGCAAAGGCCTAGGATACGCGGGTGAATCGAGGTTAACGCCCATGGGATCCACTCCTAAACCGGAAGCTGGTGAGAGCTCCGACGAAGAAACCATGGGCGCACCTTTACGACGACCAGGGTTATTGAAGAAGGAAAAGAAGAATAAATTCGGGAAAGGGGGCATTGGGATAGGGATTTTGAATGACACCGGTTCCGATGACGAAGACCCATACGAGATCGGCCCGAAGATATCGTATAACCGGGTAATAGGGGGCGACAAAAAGAAAAGGAAACCCATCACCACCACAGCCAATCCAACCATTGGTGTCGTACCAGTATTCAGATCAAGGAAAAATATCCTTGCGAGGTCAGGCAAGAGTTTACGGAAATGTCACGACGGTCGTCTACCACTGGACGGATTCGTCTTCGGTACCGAACCCGACACCTTAACATCCTCTATCAATCTAACAAGCAAATACCCACCTCCGCAAATACCACCAGGCTGGAAATCCAGCAAGCAGCGCAAAGCCGAGGCAGAAAGCGCAAATTACATATCAACAGCCGACGCAGCAAAGGCGTCCAAACTCGACCCCAAATCACGCGCCGCCCTCCTGGGCGAGGCGCAACTACCGGGGAAATCCGTATTCGACTTCTTATCCCCTGAAGCCCGCGAACGCCTCGCGTCGGCGACAGGGAAGACGAATCTCCCGCCGGCGCTCGGCGAGGTGCCTGCCGAATTCGCACTCACCGAAACCGAAAAACAGCAAGAGCTCCTGCGTCAGCTCCCCGAGCTCGATAAGATGACGGCCATCGCGGCACTCACACGCGGAGCTAGCGGATCCGGTCCCGCGCCGTACGCCGACAACGAGGGCAAGCGCGGTCGGTACCGCGCGTATCTTGAATATGTCGCGGGCTTCACCAAGACTATCCCCGCGAAACCCGCGAGCATGAAGACGCAGGATTGGGTGCGCGAATTACACGAGTTCGTTAGCTGTGCACGCATCTTTAAGCCCATGACCGGCCTCATGGCTTCGCGGTTCACGACCTCCACGGCGAAACCAGTGGCTAGCTCGGGTAGTGGAGGAGAAGACCTCTTGCATAAACCGCCTGAGAAACCCAAAGACCCTGCCGAAGAAGCGGCCAAGTTGGGCATGTACGGTTCCATGACGAGGTCTGTGACGGATTTCTACCCTACGAGACTCCTGTGTAAACGCTTCAATGTCCGTCCCCCTGCGCACGTGCAGCCCGACGCCGAGATGGAGACGGGGAAATCTTCATCGGCGGCTGCGGGGATGAGTATAAGTACAGTCATGGGTATGGGCAGGGGTGGAGGAGCAGCATCGTTCAGCGAAGGCGCTGTGACGCTTGACGAACTCATGAGGCAGGCGCAGGAAGCTGCTGGGCTCGATAATAACAACAATACCAATGGTGAAAGTATCAATGGGGATGTAAGCGGAGGCCTAATAGTATCAAAGAGCGGTCCTACCCCTATAATAGATAGCCAAGTCAAAGTCGAAGTCAAGGTCAACGCGGACGTCAATGAGGCGCTTGAGGGTAAACGCGCCCAAGACGAGGTTCTGAAAGCGATTTTTGGGGATAGTAGTGATGAGGAGGATTAAGAAGAGAAAAGAGAGAGATGGATGAATGAAATCTAGAAATAACCCCCAATCGAAGATGAAAGAATGAGAAGTAGGCTTGATTCTTTGCGTGTGTTTCGAGAGCTGTGATAATAAGTGAATAGAGAGGATAAGAATAGTAAAGATACTATGTTGGTAGGGAAGTGCATGTGGTTTGTTTTCGAGTTATCTATTCTTTTACCAAGGCATAGCTGTTAACTACATCTTCTATTATCCTAGAGCATTGCACGCGTTAGGTCCCCTCGTGCTGAGGTATTATGCCCTATACACTCTAATCACTCTATACTAATGCCCTAAGGTTGGTCTTTTTGCATGCTTCGCATCTAGTCTCCATATCTACTTTTCAAAAAGGGGCTAAATCCACCTAACAGAGCTAAGAACAAAGCAACTCTTAACGTTCCTAACAACCTATTAATGCGTAGGTTTGGAAATAGGCGCAATAATGCCCTGCTTAATGATGACACGCGGCTTCGTGGCGTCCTGGAACGACTCCTTGGTCAAGAACTCGGGGCCGATGGGTAGTCGGAGACTGCGCTCGTACTGGGCCCTGCTCTCGTATTGATGAGGTAGCTGGGAGGCCAAGTATTTGTCGTTCTAGGTGTGGTCCATTAGAAAAAGAGTTGATGGTAGAAGAAATAACAGGCAAGGTATGAGAGTTAGATATTCTGGTCGAGGAAGTAGGAGACAGAGATAGAGAGAAGGGACAGGAGACGTGAACTAACCTTCTTGACGCGTTTCTCATTGATTATAGCCCTATCATTTTTGAAATCCTTGCGCGCATCGGGTTTTACGCCCTCTTTCTTAGTAAAGAACCGGCGCTGATTCTTCTCACGCTTCGTAACACCTTCGCCGATCCACTTGAGAAGAGTCCAAAAGTCAGTATTCGTCAAAAAACACAGAAACGCATATTTAGCCGCAGGTTACTCACAGAACCCCAACCAGGCAGCGTTGTCTCGACCGTTTTCTCGTCGTCGTCCTCGACAGCAGCATCCTTTTCGGCTTGGAATTCCGCTTCGAAAACATCCAGTCCCCCAAAGGCTCTCTCGATGAGCTCTTGTTCCCGGAACTGAACGGGCAGATGTTGGTCTTCGTCGTCTGATGAGTACTCGACTTGCGCCGTGGCGCCATTTTTCTGCGCTTTGGTTTTCGTTTTTGCTGGTGTCGGGGCCGAAGGCTGAGCCTGAGCCGATACGACTACCGAGTTGATATCAAGCTCCAACACGTCTGTGCTAGGTCCTGCTTTCTTGCCTTTTTGTTTCTTTGACGACCCAGACATCGTGGGTTGACTCCACGCGCCGGCCGTCCCGTTATTATCAAAATCTTGAGGAGCCGGAGCTGAAAGGACTTTAGACCGACTAGTCGTTGACTCGTGAACGTTGCTTGTATCTTCTTGGACCTGCTCTGCCCTCTCCTCTTTCGCCTTCTTATTCGCCTTGCTGGCCTTGAAAACATTCTTGGGGTTAGCTGACTGGCCGAATGCTCGTCTGCCAATATCCTCAGGCCCATGATCAGATTCGCTCTGGTCATCAGCATCTGAAGCGAGCTCCCGTCTCATGTCCGCTATGAGCTCATCGTTGGCTAGTTTTCGCCTTGCCTCCGCCTTTTTCATGAATTCCATATTCATGAGTTTCGATTTGGGCTCAGAGTCTTCCACTGTGTCGACCTCCTTGAGCTTTCGTAGAAGTTTTACTCTTTCATCGACGCTAGAACCGGCCGAGTCATCTGAGTCATCAGATTCGTCGTCTTGTACGGATTTTCCTTCGATACGACGACGAAGCTCTTGATCTCGTCTCGCCATTTCAGTGACTCCCGTACGGACATCCTCATCCCAAGCAGCCCGACCGTCCTTGTTAGCCTGTTTCGCCCACTTGCTCTGCCGATGTCGATCTCCCATTCTTTCCATCGCACGCTGGCGATCTAGAGCCTCTCGCTCTTCTTCACTGTCAATCTCACCAGACGCAACCATGATCTCTCGCTCTTTCATTTCATCTCTTTCCCCTTGCCTTCTATGTACACGACGGAAGGCCTTGGACTTGATCTTCTTGATACGCTTCGCTCTGGCCTCTTCCCTAGACTGAAGCTCTCTCTCGCGACGTTTTTGGAGGAGCATGGCCTTCCTGGAGATGGTCTGACCATCTTCATCCACCATAACGACTTGCTCCTTTGGCTTAGCACTCAAACTCAGACCGCTTTCCTCCATGATTGCCATGATGGTACTTTCGAGCTCTGTTCCAGCGGTCTTTTGATTTAGTGGCGCGAGCTCGCTGTTGTCGTGGCGAGCTAACCCTGTCTCATGCTGAGGTAGAGGGAAAACAAGGCTTGTGTCTGTCCTACGCATAGCTTTGACGGTGTCGAGCCAGCGACCGAGGGACTCGTTAGTCTTCTCGTATGCAGCCGAACGATCGAGTTTCGCTTGGGCCCGTCGTGCAAGAGGAATCTCAAGTTTCTGTTTCTTGGTCCCCCGCTCGTCTTTGCTCATAAGTTTGAGGGACTTCTTGAGCTCGGCGTCCTTGACACTGAAAAGACCTAAGTCTTTGAGTCCTATTTTAGGCTTCGAGACAGTTGTCTGGGCTTCCTCCTCACCCGCATCCTTGGTTCCCGCAAACTGTGACACCCAGGCATTTATATCCCCTTCTTCCGCATGGTCGGCATCTGATTCGACATCGGAAGATTCATCACCAGAGTCCTCGTCCTCGGCATCGGAATCGGAATCGTCCTCATCCTCGTCTTCTCCTCGAGCACCATTCGGTTGTTCATCATCCTCTGACATGGACATGTCCAGAGCGTCGGCAAGATCTATAGCGTCAGAGCCAAGCGAGGCGCCATCAGCGTCGCCAATGTCGTCGTCTTCGTCATCATCGTCACTGTCATCCTGCATCCCCAATTAGCCATGTCAAAGATTATTCCCAGACTTGCTTATGCTCTGCTCACCTCCTCTACCTGCTTCTTCTTGTTCTTCCCATTCTTCTTACTCCCGGGGAATTTGAAATCCTCAAAGCGCTCCTCGTCACTCTCGCCAAAAGCTTCGTCGCTGTCAATCTCGGAGTCGTCATCGTCGTCCACCACCCCCACGCGCCACGAGTTGCCAGAGCTATCACTGCCATACTCAACGTCCTGGTCCTCATCCTCGCCGCGGCGCATTTTTCGCGGGGGCGCCTCATCCTCATCGTCGTCTTCGTCGTCGTCCTCCTCATCGTTCCGCGCGTGTTTCCCGCGCGGCGCACCATCGTTCAGATCAGCGTCGAGCTGGCGATTCCGTTGGGTGCGCTTTTGCTGCTCGCCGACTTCTGCCTGGGCGGCGGCATAGGCGTTCAAGGCCTTACTGCTCGCCTTCGCCTTCGATCGCTTGTTCTTTCCCTTGCCGCCGCTGTCTTTGGCTGCAATGAGCGGCCGCCCGTGCGCTTGGCGGCCAGGCATCGTGGGCTATGGTCGGGTCGTAGGTCGTAAGGTCTTATGGGGCACAGTAAGAGTCTACCTCTTGTTTTTTTCTGTCTTAATTGCCTTAGACAAATCTCGAATGATTTCGAGTCTGTTCAATGCCAACCAGAAACCGAGACCAGGCGGGTAGCGTGTGGTGACCAGTTATACATGTATGTACTTACTGTACCTTAAGCATTCGAATTTCTTATACTCGATATGTCGATTACCAGAACTTTTTCTTATCGTGATAGTGGGGGAGCTCTTATCAATGTACCTATCTATCAGGTACCTTACTCTAGTGTAGTGGCCCTTTAGCAGGCGACCCACTTGAAAGAACAGGACCCACTCCAACTAATCGGTCCCCTGTCGACGATTGGGATTTGGATTTTCTAGAATCGCGACTTCAAAGCCGAATTGAGTTTTAATTGTCGACACGGAAACAACGCATCTCCTCAGCGGTCGAAACAGCAACAGCGAGACGTGCACCACGCGAGCCACTCCGCTCCCAATCCCCACATCGTATACCAACACACCAAAACACACTATATATTCAAGTTAAGAGCAACCAACGAGCACGAATTATACGGCGGATCCCCAGCCAGCAACCTCGAAGATACGAAGCCAGACAAAACAACCCAAAAAGGAGAGAGATAGAGAGAAGCCAAAAAAAAAAAAAATGCAGCCGACGCAAGCGCTCCTGAAGCGCTACCGCAAGCTGCCGCTGACGACCAAAGACATCAAGAAGGGCTTCTACAAGGGCACGGGCACGGGGTCCATGGGCCGACACACCAAGTACGGCGGCTATGTCATCGATTGGAAAAAGGTGCGGACGTACGTTGTGCCCGCCGGTCTCGACACGTTCAAGGTGCGTTTCTCTCTCTCTTCCCCGCCTTTTCCCCCTTTTTTTTCTCTCTCCCAAGTCATTTCAGGAGGAGCAAGAGCAAGATGGAGAGCAGCATGGACCCAGTTTCATCGGCTGTCTTCCATCCCCTACTCTCCTGCAGCGAGAGGTAGTGGAGGACAGCTGGAAAAGCGAAAAGATGGTTGGAAAATGAAGGGTAGTCACAGTAGGAGAATGAGCGGGCAATACCATGCCCAAGTGAATGATTTTACGACCATTTCATGGGTCATAACAACAAATGCTGATTGTACGTCAACCATACAGTTAACCCCCTTCGTCACTGCCAAGATGGAGCCCACGAGGGGCCGCTATGAGGGCTATGCCTTGGGCCCCAAGAGTCCCGAACTATATCTGGATAGATGGAAGGCCGAGAACGGACTGGACTGAAGTGATCATCTGGGTCTAAGTAACGAGACACAATCCTCGCTACCGCTGAATACACAAGCAGAACGTTCGATGATGTGGGGGTTGAAATGACACTCGTTGGGGAATATAAAAATGTCAGGAGGCAGAGACTCAGGACTCCCCGCGACGGAACGGAGCCGAGTAATCGAACGACTCATACCAACAGGCATCTACAAATGTACTATATGGACATGTATACCCTCCAGATCTGTAAACAATGTATCACCATCACCAAGGCGGGCTTGCCAGAATAATTCATGTTCAGTATAATAAGATATGGCTAATAACGAAGGTACACAAAGTAAAAACTGTTTCAAAGATGTGGGTATAAAGTATTGCTTTCCAAACAAGAATCCCCGAGAAAACACGCTGCACTCCAACGAAGACTTCACTGAACCCTAGGTAGCTCCTCCTGTGCCGTCACAAAAGTCTCCAAGGGTGGACGTTCCTCATGCGTCGCGGTATTACCATTCTTAAGCACCTCAGCATTTTCACCCATCTCTTTGGTATAGGCATGGCCATTTTCCACCAGAGGTGTGACCAGAGGGCTGACCGCCACCGGTGTTTCCGGCCCATCGAGATCATCTCCTATGGGGCTAACTGCTCGAGGCGTATCCACAACTACATTTAAGGAACCTGGCTCACCAACCTCGACAGCTGTGTCCGGATTCGACCTCGCCGCTGCCGCAGCAGTAGTAGTAGATGTGTCATCCATCTCAGTGCTCGGCCATGTCGGGCTCGCAACTCGCATGGATTGGTCCATCGCCGAGGTCAGGGTGATCATGCTGGCCGTTTCAGCTTCTTTGTCTAAGCTGAACGGCACAGCAATACCACCAACGATTGGGCGTTTCCCCGCGACCCCAGTGGATGGTGGTACGTAGTGAGGAGAAAGTGAGCTACTATCCAAGGAGGGCAGCTGTTCGGCACCTTGAGGTGCTTTTCCTTCTCTCTTGGCCATCAGAACTCCGATCGGGGTGTTTGCATCGACGCTGCTCTCTGATGTTTGGTGCTCATCCGTAACAACCTTTGTTCTGGAACGACTGCGACGAGTCGACGGCCGCTCATTCGCAACGTCCTGCCCTTGCCTCTCAAGGTCTGACGGGGATCGGGCGCCGTGGCCCTCATGTTTCGTAGTGACCTTCGTCTCTGGAGCCTTGTCGGCGTCTTCCTCTCTCTGGACCGTCATCTCATCGTGCTTTGAACCCCACAGAGACCACAGGGCAAGACCCATACTCTTCTTCTTCTTCTTTGCCGCAAGATCACCGACAACCTTGCGTCTTGCAGCTAGAGCACTTGGAGGTGGTGTCTCGCCATCGAACCCCTGATATCCTGCCATCATCTCCTTGAGCCGCCTCTTGTGAACTTTGGCACGGGCGTTGCCAAAGCGTACTTCATATTGATGACGCATAGCAAGCCATTTTTTCACTGGTCCTTCTTTGACGACGCCAACCTCATTAGGGTCAAGAGTGCATGCAGGAAGTTCAGTGGCTGGTTCTAGTGGCCTGATAACACCATGGCGGTTCACCCGCTGCCGGATCATATGGTTTTTGAAGGGTGGTAAGGGATCGCCAGCTTTGCCGACCTGGGGCTGCTGGGTTTCTGACTCTTTAGTTTCCTTTTTGTCCGGTGTTGTCGCTCCCTCGGAATCGGATCCGGAACTAGAGATAATCGAGATTTGGTCATCATCTAATATCTCGATTTCAGTATTTTGGGCTCTTGCTAGAGCCCAAGCTCCAAACTGCGCGACGGATCGATACATGTACTTGGCTGGTCGAGTGAAGCTTAGAGTGGGGGCAACATGACAGAGATCATCCCATATTTGAAGCTGTACATCGGTGGGTTTGAAACGCGATATCTGCTCCCGTGCAGATTCGTTCATGTGAACATCTCCAGGTGGATAATTCTCTGGATTTGCACACTTATGAGCTAAGTATATCTGCTCATCTCGAAGAATTTCGCCGCCACCAGTCATGATGAGCAATGGCGGTAAACCACCAAGCGAAGGTTGCATGATAGGGCTGACTAATGGATGTGATAGCAGTTCATTAGTCGCATACATCTAGATCCTATTAGCTCTTGAAATCTAGTGATCTCACGGTTCTAATTATCTCACCTGGATCTGGTCTTTAAGTATGACCTCTTTCCCATCGATATTGATGCGGAGATACGTAGTTTCTGCCCGACTTTTTAGTGGCGACTCATCGTCTAAGTCCCCAGATCCAGCGGGCCTATCTTGATCCTGAGATTGATGTTTTATTTCCACTGAAGCGGGCTTCATCAGCTTCGTACTCCCCGGCTTCGTATTCTTGGCTATCTGCTCTTTTAATATGGCATATTCATCCGCATTTAAAGGCGGCCAGGACGGCGAGGGCTTATGGTGAAACCCGCAGGGTGGAATATAGTCCAATGGACAATCCCCGGAGACACTTGGGAAGCCATGGGTCAAATCAACCCATGGTGAGATCAAGATAGCTCCAGCTGGTAGAGGAATACCTCGATCTCTTAAGGTGACGAGCACACTCACGACCATGCCGGCGCCTGCAGAGTCTCCTGCCAAGATGATGGTGGATGGATCCTGAGTTTTGAGCAGATACAAGTATGCCGCCAGGCAATCCTGCAGACCACATGGGAATGGGAACTGAGGTGCCAGTCGGTATTCAGGGGCAAATACTCTGGCCTTGAGCTTTCGGGCATGCCTCTGCATCTGATATCGGTGCTCATCGACACTACCAAAGAAGTACCCACCACCGTGGACATACAGCATAACCCGCGTGCCGGGGTCGCCTGTCTTCATGCGCTCGTTATAGTCTGATCGCATCTCAATCCATTCGGCCTTCAGGGGACTCTCTGGCCGTCTCCATTGCCACCAATTTCTACCTCCAACCTTCCGAATCCCTTCTGGACCCAGTTGCTCTTGTAAAGCATTTGCCGACTCCAGCAGGGCTTCTTCAGGGATTTCAATCTCCTTGACCTTGACCCACTGCGGATGGGGAACCCATTGCGCAGTAAAAGCTTGCAACTCCTCGACAGTGTGTTGAGATGCGAATTGTAAAAATGACCGGATCAGATGTAAGCCTTCGTCATAGGAGAGATGTGCTGTTGGTCGTTCACGCAAAGGTTTGCGATTGAGATACTACCGAATTGCGAAGAACCGTGTTAGCATTATCTCTGTTAGGGGCAAAGCGTACTATTGCTCCAGTTCTTTGGGCCACAATACAGCAAACAGGCAGAATCTAGATTTCGGGGGAGGACAAACGAATGCTAGCCGTAGCGAGTCAGGGGGTTATGATAGGCAACACATACATGTGACAGAAAAGTTGAAAGGACAGTGGGCGTAACCGCCATAGAAACAGTGGCAGTATTCATGATCGTAGGCTCAAGTCCCGAGGACCTTAAGGATGAACCGGGAACGCAAGACTAACACAACATTCAGCACAGAGCTGATGTGAGATCAATTGCAGAGAGACCAGCTTAGAACGGCCATCTCTTGACAAATGCCAGTGCCCGACACTACTGTATCTATGTAATAAAGGCTGACGATCTTATTAGGGATATTAGGGGGGTGATGTCATTCCCAGCTGGCTGGAAGACAAATGGGATTAGCGTCATCTTGCTTGTGACTATTGTACAGTAGGTACCTAGTGGCAGACCGTTCCTTTTGAATGCTATTTCGGCAACAATTTAGCGTGGTACTTGATACAAGGGTAGCAAGCCAATAGAAGAGTTGCATTTAAGAGTACTTTTAGTATTAGTAGCATTACGCCGGTAGCAGAAGTAGCGGTGATAACACTTGCCCATTGATTTTCCAGCTGTAAATGTTAGCAAGGGGAATGTTGGTCCAGACCTTACCTAGGTACGTACTCAGGGGATGCGTTACCGAAATGGTAGGTATTCAAAAGGATGAAAAGACATGGTCTGTCTTACTGACCGCATTGTACAGTTTTGTTCAGTATCTTAAGTAGGCTTGAACGGTGAGTTACTTGAGTATCCCTTAGCTACTAGTGATGAATGTCTCAATAAAAAGGAATGTGGATTAATTCGGTCCTCAACTGTATATCAATCTGTTTTTCAAGAGCTACAGACGGTACTGTTGACAATGACGTACCCCATATGAAGCTAACTACTGAATTGGGAAATCATAGTCCAGATCCGATGCCAGGCCATCTAATAAGGCGGTAAGGCTCGGCAGAACCGTAAGAGGGTCAAAAAATGCCCCTCCATCACCCAATATCGACGAAGAGCGCAAAATAGTCCCAAGAAAAAAAGTCAATATAGTGTGTCATATGCTCTTAAAGCATTCAACATTTAATATACTCTCAACACAACTTAGTACCAACATCAACATCTAAACATGGCATCCTCCTCCACAGAAGGGCCCTCACTCGGTATGTTAACATTCAAGCCGAAACCTTCCTCTTCTCCGATCCAAGATTCCCAAATACCCCACCATCGCCATCGCATAGCAAGCAAGCAAGCAACCCAGGCTGACTAACACCCGACTTCTCGCCCCCAGAAACTCGACAAGAGCTCTTCGAGCAAGGCGTCGCAATATCCCTCCACCTATGGCAATCCCTCACAATCGCCGTGCAGAACAACTGGGGCGGCCCCGACTCGTCCGACAAGCGGGATTGGCTCGCGGGCGTCATCGTCGAGATGTTTCCCAGCTTTGTCGACTTAGCCACCACCGCCTCCTCGTCCGAAAATAACAACACACAACCCCCACCAACCCAGTCCAAAACAAAAAAGCTCCCGGACGAGCCCATCGCCGAAGAGATAGAAGAGACCCTCCTGCAGGTCATGTTCGACGAGTTCGAGGCCAATGTCGACGACCAGTCCGAG
This sequence comes from Xylariaceae sp. AK1471, assembly GCA_023159215.1. Lineage (NCBI taxonomy): Eukaryota > Fungi > Ascomycota > Sordariomycetes > Xylariales > Xylariaceae > Xylariaceae sp. AK1471. The sequence goes on from JAJKLI010000025.1 coordinate 254,797, forward strand.
GCACAGGTCGCGGACCGCATCATGAAGTGCCGGGCCCAGTGCGCCGTGGGGGACTTCTCGCTCGTTGAGGAGTTGAGGGCGCGTTGGCTTGACACCAAGGGCAAGAAGGTCGTGGCGCAGGCTGCGGCGGACCCGGACCAGGATACGGATTGGGAGAGCGGGAGCGATGACGATGAGGAGGACGACGAAAGTGGGGATGGCGATGTTGATATGGACGATGCGCCTGCGTTAATACCTGTTGCCCCTAAGGAGAAGCTGAAGCCCCAAGTGGACGAAGATGGGTTTGAATTAGTCCCATCAAGAAGAAAGAGGTGATGCATAGTGGAGACGAAGAGACAAGCTGCTGCATATCGTGACTCACAGGAGACGGAGATTAACATTTGCTTTGGCTAATAGTTCTCTTGACATTTGAGGCCTGCAGCAGCGAGAATATACAGAGGAGCGAAGAAAGGGAGCGAAATTACATTAGCCCCCCTACCCATCCAAACATCAAGAACACCCAGAGACGCCAACTATAATTGCACGAAACCAAATAGGATTACGTCCGATCAGGTTTACCTTTCAAAAGGCGCCCGCTTTCTGTATAAGCGTTTACATCATGTTCACTCCCATTCCTCATCGTCACTGTCCTCCACCTTTCTCGACTCCTTGGGGCTGTTGGGTGCCTGGCTGGGATTGCCAGAGGCGGCGCCAACCACATCGTAGCTAGTGTCGCTGTCGGCCTGTGACTTCTCGTCATTTGATCTGCGAGGTTCGGAGGGTTTCAGATGTGTCGACTTCTCAGTGGGCGGGTGGATCGTCGTTGAGGACTCGGTCGAGCCAGGTCTCTGGATCTTGTATGCAGTTTTGCTAGGAGCGGCCTCGTCGCCCGATTCCGAGGTGTCGGATTCCTCGTCACCCCATCCAATCTCCTCTTCTGCAGATGCGGCTAGGGCAAAGCATGTTAACGATGTAATAAAATAAAATTCAGACATTGTAAACCCACCTTTCAGTAAATCACGACGACGGGCCTCAGCCGTCTCTATACTGTGTCTCAAGAAATAGTACCGTTTCCAGAAATCAGCATAGGGCACGCGATCCGGGACAAGTTTCTCCATGTTGGCCCGCAGCTCAGGGTATTTAGCGAGATCGGCGCTGATGCTGTCCGTCTTTGCGTCGGCATCGAAGTCCTTGGCCCATGTCGCAAACTCGGCCGTGGCTGGGTCCTCAGTGAAGCTCTTCTCAGCGGTGTGCAAAACATGGAGCTGTGCGTCGTACCGCGAGCTATGGATCACACGCTTCCCCGAGTCGTCCTTGCTCTCAAAGCGGTTACCGCCCCCTTCTGCATCCGAAGCTCCGGGCTTCACGATAACGGCATCCCGGAAGAAATCACGAATATTGGTACCGAATTTTAGAAGCGCCTCATCAGCCGCATCTTCCGCTCGTTGGATGTCCTTCAGCCGTTTGGCAGCCTCACTCCGCAGGCGGGAGATGACCGTCTCAGATTCTTTGGTTGAAGCGTCGTCGGACGAAGATCCGGGGGCCCTCGATGTCGTCGGCGTCGTCTCGGCGTCTTTGTCCTTGCCTCTTTGTTCTGTAGCTTGTTGCATCACGCTGGGAGATGGTGCTGTCGTCAACGAAATGGCGCGGGCTCGTAGGTTGGCGAAACCCCGCGAGGCGTCGACACTAAGGGACGTAACTTCCTGGCTGGCTTCGCGGTATACGGACTCGCTCTGATACAGGGAAAAAACTGGGTTAGGCTGGACTTCCCGTGCCATGTGTGCTGTCACCTTGCTGTGTTGTGACATACCTGCTTGACTACCTTCTCTACGGTACCGCCCAGCCAACTTCCCCAGCTGCTGCTGGAGAAGGCACGGTATGCCTCCTGAAGGTCCTCATTGAGAGTCGACTCAGGTTTCCGATCTGAGGATTGGTCACTGCTACCCGAGCCACCCTCCTCTTTCGGCAGAGACTGCTCGACAATGTGATCGTATGCGAGATCCATGGCTACGGTGTATGAGTCGGTGAGCTGGGTTGATGTTTCATCGGGTGGGTTTTGGGTTTACAATGGGGACCCAGTGAGCCGAAGGATGTCCGAAGAGACTCAGCTCGTGATTACTGTCGAAGTAGTAGATACAGGTCCACCGATACCTTAGGTAATCCCACCTGAGTGATACTGAATGATACTGAATGATGTCTTGGGATAATGTATTATTGGTTAGTTCGACTCAAGCCATGTGAGACAGATGGTGTTGGAGGTGACGAGGCTGATAATAATGTTGGTTTTATTGACGTACATGCCATCGAACCATCGAAATAGGCTAGGTGGAGAATAGGTAAGGCATTGGGAAGCTCCCCCCCTCCTTCCCCTTTCCCATATTTGGTCAGTGCCCACAAAGCCTAAAGAGAACCGGCGGGTGGACGGGCAGACAGGCAGGCTCGGCGAGACGGACGATCAGGGTTCAGCCACCTTCAATGCGGGGAACCTTGGGTCTTGGGAAAGCTGGCTTTTGCTGTATTGTAGTATATCTAGTGAACCATCGTTCAGCAAATTTGTCGAGTTTCGTAGTTGAATAAACATCTGATCGCTGTTAACAGTTTAGTAACATAAAAATCAGCGTTGACAACCACCTGCAGTTTATCAGCAAATTAGCTATCGTTTCCAGTTACTGGCTGGCTGGCTGGCTAGTAATTACGGTTGTCCCATGCTTGGTCCCACTGAAAACGAAGCCAGCTAAAGGAACACAGTTGCAATTCATGCTCGAGATTCTGCTCGAGGCTCTTTAATAACTCTTTACATAAGTAGCAAAAAGATCGTTAAAATCATTTACTAGTCTTCAGTATTAGTGTTCAAACACATCGACCAGTATATCTCCACGCGTGTTACCTCACTTCTGTTCTCCCAGCTATTGGTACCAGCACTTATAGCGACACAGTCAACTACCTTTGCTCTCTTTCTCTCTCTCATTGCTTCCAATGTGCCTCGTCAATAGCATTGGAAGCTACTATAAACTAGGGTCGTCTCTTTTTCTCCATAAACGATGGTCACACAACTCGTCTTTAAATTTTCTTTTACATGTTATTTAAACCAGAGTCAAACCGATGCTCCTTCTTAAGAGCAACGGTCTCCCCATCTCGAAACCCAGCCCTGTGAACAACCAAGATCGTCTAGAGTACTGGCGTTCTTCTCTTCAATGCTCCTCCAACTACCGATTGGACATGGAAGAACGGCTGCAAGGCGGAATGACAGGCTCTACGGTGACCATATGTTTCTAAACCCTCGGTGTATTTCCTCAGACTTCTTGCTTGGTATCGCCATGGACAAAAATATTCTTCAATGTAACACTACTGCAATTATATGCAGGTTCAGAGAGACGGAAAGAGGGGCTGCTGATTTCCCCCGATAAACAGCGGTCTATCAGAGGGCAGAACAAACGGCTATTCTGCCGTACTGCACCGAAGCGAGGTGCTATAATCTGAGTGCATCACTATTAGTGTAGTGCATGATGATCAGAACTTGAAAGCCCCTGTTTTTCTGTCAGCGTGCAGATGCAACACACGCTAAGAAAAGCCAAGTGGTCCATTGGATCGCGGAAAGGAGTCATCATCGCCAAGGAGGTTGGCCTCGAGTGGCAAGGTTTCCGACGTCCCTACCAATTATTCGATAGGCTGTAAAATGGGTCGACCGCACACGGCTCTAGAAATACTAGACTGGTAGTTCTGATTCCATCTCGTGGTGGGGTGGTATTTTTATTATCCCCCATCCGGCCTTATGAACCAGGCTGATCACCTGGCGACGTTTTCAACCAGTGCCTATTATCACTAGTCGTGATTGGCTGTACATACTACAGCCCATTCAAACAAATACCTGAAAAGAATCAACGTGTCCCGTCTTACAGTATGCAAATATCCCTTTACCACCGCAATACTAGTATATCTAGCTCTAGAAATTAATACTAAAGAAGGTCCTAAGTTGGTGATCATTATCTCAATTCTCATCTCGCGGCATAGGTACCTACTCAGGTATGTAAATATATACACTATATGGTATCCTATGTGAACATGGCAGGGTGAGTGTTGTACATACGCGACAGGATGTGATGTGCAGCAGATATCTTTGGACTTCTTAAAGGAGCTTCCTATGTGCAATCATCCGTAGAGTCTAAGTTGAATTTACCAGTATCCTGATAATGACAGAAACAACTAAAGTAGCGTAACCAAAAGTTTAACCCCAATAGCGCTCTACCTAAGTAGTTCAAACTCTGTCTTCAAAGTCAAACCCCCAGGCAGCCCTGCATGCTGTCATTTGTAACACGGACCAACAACACCTTCACCATACCGGATTTGATGCTCATCATAGCTCTAATTTCAAGAGTCAAGATCTACAACTCTGGCAAGCTTACAACTTGAAACGGAGAGGATGGGAAAGTTTCTTGGTTCTTGAAGTCCCAACATAAAAGCCTCTTCACATTCTTCAATTCTTCCAGACCTGAAACGGGTACTAGGAGGCGAACCGGGTAGTCTATTGGGTTGTTGCCAGATGATAACGTGTGGATGCGGACAGGTGCCCGCCAACCACCCACATTGGCTGGTACCTAGGTACATTCGCTGCACATTCGTCAGATGGACTCCACTAAGGCCCGCTATGTCCGAGGGTGGCCGGGCAGGAACGAGCCCCCCCTTGTTCTCTCGTTCTATACCCCCCCACCTCGTTCCAACGGGCAGTGCGGCAGGCCCAGCTCTAATTCTGGCTAGCTTACAAATCGGGTTTTTGCAAGCCCTTCTGGCCCCCTCTCTCTATTTCCTTCTGTCACCTTGTCACCTTCGGCCTTTGGAACTGGATCCATTGTCCCAACACCCACGCTGCCACGCTCAAACCCGTACAGTAGGAAGAGTCAGAAGACGCATACACTTGCCTGCCTACCGCTCAACCCGGTCTGCTCTCTACATCGGTTTCTTGTCTGCATTGACAACCTGTCCATCCAATCAGTCCATCAACGCTCAAGATTCGCCACCTTCTGAGTGACGAAATTTGTCTGTCTTACTGGTCTCGCAGAATATCCACCACCAAACCACTGAACCTCTAGTTCCAGAGATCAGGCAGAAAGGCCGCTATTTTCTTATCTTCAACTCACATCCTACTCTATCTACTCGCAATCCAAGTTTCGTTCTAAGGGCGAATTTTCCTGGTTTCTTTGTACATACCTATCACTCTCGAAGCGTCGTTTGACGTAACGAACCGCTCCTCTCTCCAGTGAAGTTCTGTGAAGCATACTTGACAGCCAACAATTGTCGCTTACCGTCACCATCAATCGACAGCCTCAGCTTGCAATTGGGGACATTATCATACGAGCGACTGTCGGCAGACGCTGACAATTTGTCCTTGAAGCGGCGACTTCTCTATAGGAGTCGCCAGCCCTTCCCGATTGATTACTCCTGGAAATCTCAGTTCATTTAATTATACCTTTCGAGTCTCCCAGTAATCCCGGTCAACGACCCCGACTGTCACGATGGCCTCCGCTCGTCCCAACATTCTTCCCAACTTCATTCTCACGCCTCAGCAACAGAACCTGCTATTTCGAGCGCTGACGTCAAATCAACTAAACAACGCCAAAAATGACCAAGGTTCTTTGACACCCGATTCTCTGACCACTTCACCCGCCCAGAATCAGAAACCCACGAGCTTTGGTGACTCAAATGGTCCTTCCGACAGTCCTTTCCTCGACTATGACTACGATATTGGACCAGATAGCAGTTTCGATTTCGATTTCGCCAATGATGGTCAAATGGATACCCAGGCACGGATGATTGGAGATCTTCCCGGCTCCAGCCCCGATGATAGTGACGGCGCCAAGGACAACTCCAAGGCCAGCTCTCCTGAGAATGAGTCTTCAGATAAGAGGAGCCACCCTGATGATGAGGATGAAGAGGAAGAAGTAGAGGGTGGCGCAAAACGAAGAGAAAGTGATGGGAAAGTCCCCAAGAAGCCTGGTCGCAAGCCCCTCACAAACGAACCTAGCTCGGTAAGTTGAAACCCCATGGTTTTTACGCCATTCCAGTATCTAACACGCCATACAGAAGAGGAAGGCCCAGAACCGTGCGGCTCAGCGTGCTTTCCGAGAGCGAAAGGAGAGGCATCTAAAAGACCTCGAGACGAAAGTTGAGGAGTTAGAGAAGGCTTCCGCGGCTACGAACAACGAGAATAGCCAGCTACGTGCCCAGGTAGAGAAGATGACACATGAATTGGAGCAGTATAAGAAGAAGCTGTCCGTCGTAGACAACAAGTCACGCCCGGCATCAGGCGGCTCAAGGGGTCACTCCGTGTTCGGCAGTGCCGCAATTCAGAACATCAACGACGTCAATTTTCAATTCGAGTTCCCTAAGTTTGGTATGTTCCCGGGACCTACCCCGACACCGATTGGTGGTGCAAAGCAGACATCGCCCTATCCGTCACCGTCATCTGGTCGCAGCCCCAATAGCCAGACGAGTCCACCAGAGCAGTCCAAGGCTAGAAACTCGGCCAACTCCTCCAAGAGCCGTCAAAATTCAGAGGGACAACAAGCGAAAGACGGCTTATCAGTCAAATACTCGGATATTTTCAGCAACTCGTCTCCTTTCGATAGTACCAATGGCAACAGCACTTCTAGGACCAGCTTAGATTCAGCCCAGTTCAGCCTTAATGGGGCTAATACCGGTTCCCCCTCCTCATCATCCAACTCCGTAATGGGGCCCAGCTCGTCTTGCGGTACATCTCCTGAGCCCTTCACCCAGTCACCGCTCGGTTTTAAGCCTCTTGAAACCCTGACAACGATTGGAGAAGAGCAGCCGGGTTTGAGCAATGACAACTCAGGTGAGTGAATATTTACGCCGCAAACCCTGAGGCTTCCGCGTTAACACTCTATATAGCCTTTGGCAACCTAGGGAACTTTGACTTCACCAATCTTGACTGGCTGACACAGCAGAACGGTGGCCAGTTCGACCCGCAACTGTTCGGTGATTACCGTGATCCGCAAAGTAATATTTTGGCCAATACAACGTTCGACGATGGCTTCTTCAATGATGCATTCGATGCAGACTTCACAACACCGTTTAACGCACCAACACTATCCAGCCCCAAACCGGCTAAAAAGGACATTTGTGCCGAAATCGATGCCCGAAAGGAAACCGAAGACACCATTGTGACAGCTGCCAACGGCAAGCTGCTTACATGTAACAATATCTGGTGAGTTATATTATTCTAACTGTAATTTTGCAATGGAGAGCTTGGAAAACGTGACTAACATAACCGATAGGGAACACCTGCAAGGCTGCCCCAAAGTCCAGTCTGGCGATCTCGATCTCGATGGCCTCTGCTCCGACCTGCAAAAGAAGGCCAAGTGCGGAGGCAGTGGCGCCGTCGTCGACGAACAAGACTTCAGAGCTGTCATGACGAAATATCTTGGAGGCACAGGGTGCCCAGACGCTTAGTCCATCTACTCATCTTTGCCTTTTTCGTATAGGGGTTTGCAAACCCATGACTTATGCCATCACCATCACCGAGACCGGCGCTTTGGTTCATATGGGAAGGCGGAATTGAGGGTTTACTGTCTTTACTACAACGTACGCAACGAGACACGCCATGACCTTGTATGCCAACGAATTCCAATCCAGACAGTTGTCAGGGCAGACGTTCTGGAGGCAGGAGAACACCGGAGTTTATTCAGACGAGAGGACAAAAGTTCGGCTTTTTAGGACGGCCACTGCTCACTTATGGGCAGGCGAACGGATATGCATAGCTAAATGGCCGGTCGGGACCAACGCATTTACAAGCACATAGGAGGCAGTATCTACGTGACACATGCGAACACGTCGTACATGCTTCAGGGTGGTGGAGAAACGGAGTTTGGAAGGGTATCTTGAGATGGGTTTTCTGATCATCCTCATTTATCCACTCACTACATTAAATTCTCATTTACTTTTCCTGGCTTTCTGTGACTTAAAATATAACAATGCTTGGAGAAATGTAGGCCTCGGTGATGGGATTTGTGGATATGTTCTAGCGAAATAAAGACTGGGTTGGTATGATGACAGAGGGAGTCGTTTGGAATGAGTTCGTGATGAGACAGACGATATGGGATCAATTGTGAAAGACGGGAGATTTTCAGGGAGGATGGCAAATGGGCAATCAGAGAATCTAGGCTAATTTTCACTATTGAAATTATTTTTCCTTCCTAAACTTTAAATGATTTTTATGTGAATTAAGATAGGTGATTCTACGTGAGGTGACTTCGCTCGACTTAATTAGACTTGACCTTTCTTCATTATACTTGGCTTGCTCTCTGCCTTGCGAGTCTACGGCTCCAGTCAGTTAGGTCTTCATGTCCGTTTCACATGGTTAACAGATATGACGATGCCCGGATCATACGCAATTGGATCGTTCGAGATAGTCTAGGCGACAATCTCGACATGGATATCATCTTAGAAAGATATGGGATGTCCGATGTAGGTAGCTGTGCTAGACTAGGGGACAGATGATGAGGACGGTGTCGGTGACAAAAAATTGAGAAACCGGGTGGCCTTAGTCAGGGGCTGCGTGAATGGGGAGCTTGCCACTTATGCAGGGCGCTGACATAAGGGTTGTTTCATTGGTGCTACTACTGCTGCTGCTGCTGTGTGAGTAGGTAGGTAGGTAGGTGGGTGGGTATCTGGAGGGGTTGGAGTTGTTGGGGATGTAAGGTACCTAGATAGGCATGTCCCTAGGTGTGGGTGTGTATATTGTAGGTAGGTGCGTATGTATTGGGGATGTAAGTATATACGGTATGCTGTATATGTATGCAGGAGGTGTGTAAGTGCAGGAAGGACTGTTATATGCTAAAGTGCGCATTATCTTGTCTACCTTTTTTTGCATGTGGTGATGTCTCCTAGTGGTTGCGTCTCATTTAGTTTTCGTGGAGGGAGAATGTACTTGCGTTAAGTGGTGATAGGCGCGGTGAGGTTCAAGGGTAAGGGATGAATGGAGTCGGTAGAGTGATTATAATGAAGAGTGTGATATCAGGAAGACTTTGAGTGTTGGTGGCATTGTGTGGACGGTTAGGATGGCTTAGTCTTCTTCACATAGCATAGTAGTATGTGCCTAGGTAGTGATAAGGGAGTCGTCTACTTCTGGGTATTTACACATTGCTTCTACTAAAGTATTAAATTGAGGGATAGTGACTTGTGACATGTGTATTCATTCACCTAGCCTTGGCACCTACATCCTGGAAACGATTAGCGAGATGGTTATATGTATGCTAGGATCTACAGTCTCGGGAATTCTGACTGTCTTAGGTTATCACAAGGCCTACTCTAGTGATGGACGTTCCGGTTGGAAAGTTGAGCGTCTGTAAGAGATGCGCTCTACTGCCTTGATCGGGGCTTAGTGACAATAGCAACATCTATAGATGATCCCTAAGCGGTCTAAAGCCGATTACTTAAATGCTTTATATGTTTGTTTAACTCAACCAGCCTACCTGCGAGGGAGAAACTCAAGTAAGCTGCCTGAGTTTGGTATAAAAATAGTTGGGTCATGTAATGAGTTAGGTTCGATTCCTAGTAGCGTCTTATGGTTATTCGTTAGCATGGCTCACTGAGATAACCTTTCATGAACGACAACTTACTATGGTACTCGTAGGCTAAGCATGATGAATAGGATGATAGAGACTCTGTAAGAATGTACCAAGGTTAACCTTGAATCGATGTCAAGCTAAGCGGCCACGTGCTTAGGTCCTGTTGTTGACTTATATACGTGTGTTGACAAATGGCAACCGAAAATAACTGCTGGGGGCAATTAGTTGCGTTGCACGCAAAACTTAATATAATAGTATGTGCAAATGTAAAGCGGCTGATTCTAGTGTTATTGGTCATTTTGCCTACATAGGAAGAGCAAGAGATGAGAGCTCGAAAGAAGGGGCTGGCAAGCTTAGAAATGTCTAATTGTACAATCTGATGGATTGACTGGGCTTGTCATGTGGAAAACGTTCACCACTTGAAGAACGATCTCACATGAGGTATGCTCAAGATACCACTAGAGTGCAGGGGGGAATATACTATGCGGCCTCACTTTTTATTCAACATGAAGAGTTGATCTCCCGCATTGTGAGGTGCACATTCTCATATGTGTGAAACTGCAGAGTTGAACCTCTGCTATTCAAGGTCCGAGTGAGGTTCTCACCGAGAATATCAGGCCTATCTCACTCATTCACATATACCGGTCCGTGGAAGGAGTCGAATAATAACTAGCTATCAAAATTGGTAAGTATAGTTTAGACATTAAGTCTCGGACGCAATTTTGGGGTTGTCCTCGCCCAGTTTAATCACGACACTCGTTTTTTTCACCGTAATTACCTCCAAAAAAGTCGAACTATGGCTACTCAAGCTACTCAAAGAAGAGGATTCTTGCTCTTACTCGCCTTATAATCGCTCCACGTCTTTTCAGCAGGTAGTCTCGGTAGGTGGCTCGACCAATGGTGGCGGTGGTGATGGTCTGTTACCTCCACTTCCACCTCCCTGATCCTAGCTCTAGCCTTGTCCCTAGACGCCTGATGATCCGCCTGACGACATGCTGCGTAGTTGAAGCTTAGTGTTTGCTTGATAAGCGGAGATGTTTTATTTGCTATGGTTCTTAGGGGCACATTGTCGGCTTGCTTCTTGGTGGAAGACAGTTAAACGGCTCGTTTCTTCGATGAGAGATGTTCGATTGGCTCGACATGTTCGGGGGGTTTCAAGAAATAGCATGCCTTTATAATGCCTCTTTTATGAGTGAACCTGAGTCACTTCTGTGTCATGTTGGTATAGTGCGTTTACCAACTATTCTGTGATAGCTACCAGTGTCATTTTATGCGAGGATGTCTGACCATCTGTGAGTTTCAGTCAGAGTATTCGAACAAATTTCAGCGATGGATGCATAAATCATCAAAGATGTTTGTAAATGTAGACAACATGATAGATATAATTCTATACGAGTATGTTATATCTAGCTTCCTTCTTATAGCCTAAGTCAGTTCGCCATGAAAAGCGACTATTTGAGACGCCGACAAGGTTAGTTTCCGTTCTCTACAATACATCTCTGGCTAATATGCGCTGTTTAGCGGCAGACCTCGAGATGGGTAAATGCAAGACAGCTATTATGTCATGTGTTACGAGAGCCGTTATGTCATGTCCTTCGTCCAATTTCCACAATATACATCCCATCCCCATCCTAAGAGTACTGCGGGAGAAAAAAAGCCTACCATAACATACCATTCTTCAACTCGGGGTTGACAAGCCCTCCTCTTTCAAGCTAGGTTAATCGGCATCTCTATTTCTAGACCCGCGCCCAGAAGTTACCCCAAGCAACAAGCAAAACGGGAAACCTTCAAACAAGCGTGATGGTCTTTAGTGGAACACCACGTTCAATCAGTGCCTCCGGGAAGAGTCTCGGATCCGAGTTGATGAATTCGCCCGTATTTGTGTTCCGAAATTTCTTACAGTAGATGGGATCGGCAGGAGTCCACTCAAACTCTATGGATTCCCATTCTGCAGGTATTGAGAGATTAACCAACCGAGGATCTTCACTTGTTGTGATATTCGTGTCAGCGTTTCGAAAGAGTCGCCTATCAACTCCGTCTGCAGTTGGGACTAACTGAGCACTCCAAGCAGGTGGGAGTGCTCCTAGAAGCGCCTCGCCGTCCATGATTCCGTGTAGGTAGCAATCGCCAACAACCTCATATTCGCCGCTGGAAGTGGGCCTGAGTAGCACAGGAACGTCACAACCGAGGATGACAAACACTTCATCACCTTCAACAGGACGTCAGTCACTTTTAATATCCATGAATGATGCCTATGCGATGTGTATGCTTACCCGGATGTGGGTTTCCTTGTAGAATGCCTACATAGCCGTTCGATGTTTCGAATATACACATATCAGCTACCCAAGACACGATATTATCGCGATAATAGTCTGACAATTTTGGCTGATCCGTACTTTCAGGGTGGGCTGCCAGCCTTGTGACTTCCTCCCGTATCTCGGACAGTGTAGGATAACCTTGTTCAGCAGCTCTTTCCTCTACTCGCCCAAGAACGATTGTCTGAAGGTAGGCATTCAAAAGTGTTTCGCTGGTGGGATAATTCGACGCTTGCGAATTCTCGAGGTCCAATCCCTTCAGCATTTCCACGATGCCTAAGAAACCCTCATCGCGGCTTGGTAGACGTTGATGCACGGTGGATACGGTTGCAAAGTAAAGTCCAGTGATTTCGAGTCTGTCTGGAGGTATGTACTTCGCTCGCGCCGCAGAAATGCCACTGGCGCAGGGTCCGAGATTGAGAGGCACGGAGATTTGAACAAACTGTGACCAGTTGGGAAGCCACGTTGGCCATGCTGATGATGTCTTTGTCGAGACTGGGAGATAACGAAGCCCAGCAAACGGCAATTGCGCAAGTCGTTGCTCCTGTCCTAGAAACGCTAGGAATACTTGCTTGAACGCATCCATGGCAGGTCTTGAGTAGTCCACGACGATGTGTTTGCTGACAGCTCGGTCCAATAAGTTCATCAGGCCATACACCTTGTCCCTGCCGTCAGCACATTCTCGGTTATGAAACGTATATATAATATTGTGCATTGTCTGATTATTTATGACGAAGCTTATTGTATATATGGGATCAATGCTTTTGCGTAATTTTGTTGGAATTCCTTGGTCCTTCTCCTCAATGCATATGATCGCACGGCGGAACAATGGCCATGGGATTTCTTCATTTCCACACTTAATGATGGATTTCGCACTGCCTAAATGTAGTTCTTGTACCACCCAGAGTCTTGTAAAGTATTCAAGTTCGCATAACTGGGTGATCGCAGCGAACTCATTCATCACAAAAGGCAGCCGTGTCTCATTATCGTACCAATCTGGATGAGAACACAGAGGTGCCGGGAGTCTGTAATTATCTCTTGAGATTTCTACCTGTTCTCCTATTCTTCTCAGCGTTGCTAATGCGAGACGGTTGTCCGGAAAGCTCGGTCCCAGCCATGCCACAACCCTGCCGGCGAGCGAGAAGATCTGCCCCATACGCTGGACCTGTTTACTTCGCTCTTGGTCGTTATTCTGGTCGATGCAAATGGCGTCTATCCACATAGTGCGTGACAGATCAGCGTACCGAAGATACCGTAGCGCACCGGACAGGCTGCGCGTAATGGGTAACCTCCGTGCTTGGCGGACTGAGCTATGGAGGGGTTCTCCCTTGATGTTCGTGGCCGTCACTTTTGCCATCTCATCTTTTTCGGGAGTTCCCCACGCATACGACAAAGCCTCATAAGCCGGCACCGATGAGTTTGCCTCGGTGTTAGGGATCGGGTCATACAGAGCACGGTCGATGTTCAAGTCTGGGTGAATCCATGTGGTCGATATAGTCTCCCAATTCCAAAATATGACGCGGCCTTCTACGGTCTCCTCAGCGTCCCAACCCTTGGGTAGCGTCTCTCGTATCTCCTTCAATGACAAGCGCGTGGATTCAACCTTGGATGGCGTGACGAGCGATTCGTGCTTGATCTCAACTCGCATAGCATCATCGAATTTCCCAGGCAGGATAGTCACAAGACGAATAGACGTTGAGTCTTCTAGTGGCGTGTACTTGTAGCGACCCATGCTGACTGGTCCCTTATTTGGATTGAAGGTACTGACTTTAAGAGGTATGAATAATATCAGATAAAGATCGAAAACAAATACTCCCGAAGTTGACGCCGGCGTCCATAGATGCGAGAGCTGAACTCTTACTATGCTAGAGTCTCCAATTGATTATCGTGATATCAGGGCCTGCGAGAGGGTATGGTCAGAAGACAAAACATTTTGACTGCTAGGCTTTGAGTTGTTAAGGACTGATAGTTTCTCCGCATTGCTGAATGCAGGCTGGGGATGAACTGGCAAACAGCCCTTCAGGCCTCCAATGGTACACTGCCAGGCTTTCGTGGGTTGCCTTGCGCCATCCCCTCCTGGCAAAGACCTGAGTTGCATATGGGCACGTGAATGGCGCTGAACATGTGTAAAAATGATACGAAGACCTCATCCGCCTTTCAGGTATGCAGAACTCAACTTTGGAACTGGATATTTGCAGAGATGAATCAAGTTGGATAACTACCTCTAGGTTAGCAATGAAATATGTAAACTGATAGACCCGAAACTTTAACTGCGTTCATGCCCATGTCATTTATGATAACAACATCCCTTTGATTTCACGTGATCCTGGGATGCTCTGGCATCATGACTGCCTGCTCTGGAACAACACGAGAAAACCAGAAGGGAACACTAACTACTTCTGCTTCCATTAGCTCAAAATATTTACAGGTCTATCATTGGTACACGCGGGAAGCTAGACGGTACGCTTTACCAGTACTCATTATATCGAGCACTTGAAACAACATTTGCCGAACATGTTGGGCTAGCTAGCGTCTGTCGAAATTACAAAGCAACTCATATAACGCCAAGTCGCAAAGCTTTATCTACAAGGGGGAAGGTATAACAAGACAATATGTGAAAGACTCCATCTTCTCGACATAAGAATCGAAGACGAGTCGAATCAACGAGCTTCATGATGTAGGACCATGAAGATTCTGGTACCTCACACTAGGCACAAGTAACTCGACGACCCAGCCTTTTCTTCACAGCTCTTTCTCTCTTCTGACAACTTAGAGATCCTTTACGAACATCTCTCTCTCCAGAGCGTTCGTTGTATTTCGTGCATATCAACCAGTAAAGGCGTATCAACATGGAACAGAGAACACCGCGTACCAACTTCCGCCCCCTTTAACACTACCATATTTCCACCTCCCCGCCTCTTAAAGTACCGTGACACAGTATCAAGTTTTCTTCCAGCAACCAGCAACCAGCAACTAGCAACCAACGAGTAACCCTTCCCCTTCCCACACTCAAACTATATCACATACCAAGCATACAACCCCACGTTCTCTTCACAAGAACCATCTCTCATCCTCTCCAGGACCAGCACAAATGGCATCCACAAAGAACAGTAGACAAGACTTTAGGCTTCAGGCGAAGAGCAACATATGACTGACCTGCTCTGCAAGCGTGATACTGACCAACTTGTTTCCCGCACATGTCATCGACAACGTAGCAAGCCATCCACTGAGGTGTCTAATGCGTTTCATTCCTTCAGACAGGAGGTAAACTCGCAGCAATAGGTATTTCCAAACAGTACTTGGAATAGAGCCCCTTTATAGATAGGGTATACTAAATGGAACCACCACACTGACAGAGCTTCCTTCGATCCTCCTTCTCACCCCCTATTCAAACCAGCAACTCCCTAAACTTGCGTATATCTACCTCAATGCCCATACATAAGCACATACCCGCATACCCTAGAACATTAGATACTCACTATCCTATCTGAAGCGCAGTGGACCATAAATACAGAGGTTCTGGCTTAGGCAGCCTGAACATATATGCAATTAAATGTGCAAGATGATATATAGCATCTTCCCGAATTTTTATCAACAACCGGCGTACTTCACGTGTGTTCGTTTCTTGTCCTCCATCGTAGGAAGGATCAAAAAACAGTGGGTATATCTCCATGTACAGGACCTCTGAACAGGTCAAAAGAAATCATCCCAACCCATCACCGCCAATGTATGTCACCCCTGAACTCCGAAGTGCGTTGTAAAGTAGGTTAAATACCTTCTCTTTCCCCAGCTCATCTACATCGCCCCGAGATTAACCGATTATTTGCCGTGCTCCTTCTTTGCCTAGTACACCCCTTTCTTTTGGTTTCGGACTGTATCCTCGTCTTTTCCGTCCAAAGAGACCAAATACGCCACCTGAGCCAGCCTTGTCGTCGCCGAGGGCATTGGCATCAGCGGGTAGTGTGTTGTCTTTGCGAGCTAGATCGGACCAACTTCCCGTACCTTCGAGGGTGAAAGACATACCACCCGTAGCCGATGGGACTAAGCCCGTCTGCTGCGCTCCTCTGTAATTCGGCGGCATGTGTTGGGATAATTGCGGTTGCGGCCCACTCGGATTTCTGAGTAGACGGCCGCCGTGCGAGTAGGATCTAGACCTTGGGTCAGATCCTGGTGAGGACTGGTAATTCCCATTGGTTGCTGGCGGTGCTACTGTGGCCTCGTTCGTGGTTAGAGCTTGAGGGACGCTGCTCGCCTGGCCAATCGGTGCCGCCTGGTTGGCTCCCTCTGCCTGCGCGGCCGTGATCCTATCGAGAGGGTTAGATAGGGAGAGAGGACAAAGAGGTGGAGATGCATACTTCTTGTAGGCTGCCACTGTGTAGTCAAACGACTGAAAGTCTCGCTCGATGGTGCGATAGAGTTCCTCTTCCCGGATCTCCTTGTCGGTAGCGTCATCCTTTAACTTCTCCCTTGGTTTCTGTCTCCGCGCTCGGGCCTCGAGGGGAGCCTCCTCTAGTAACAGCTCCTCAAGATCATACGTGGCATCAAAGTTGGTTTTGTCGGCAGATGGTACAAATACGGGCTCGATTAGTTTCGCCTCTAGTAATTCGAAATCGATCGGACTAAAGAAATCCTCCGTGATAAAGCTTCTCCAGGTATGTCCCATCCTTTTATTTGGGTCCTGCTCCAAAGCGGCCTTCATCGCTTTCATACAATCGGGCGATACGGCTGGCTGAGTAATGGGGAATTTTGCGTTGGCGTTGAGGATGATATTGGTCAACGAGGTTTCTGAGTTGCCCTCAAACGGTCGCTATGACTGTTAGCATACCCCTTCCCAACTATGACCTGCAAAGTAGTATCTGACCTTGTTATATATGCATTCGTAGAATAGTACACCCAAGGACCACCAGTCTGCTCTTACGTCGTAGCCTCTTCCACCGTAGACTTCTGGTGCTAGATAAGCCAAAGTGCCCGACTTGCTTGTGAGCATCTTGCCGGGTATAATGTCCGATGCTACGTTCTGGGAGTTCCTGTTAGCGCAAGAGGAAAGAAGCAGACAGAAAGAGCCACTTACAAAGTCTGTCAGATGAACATGGCCATCAGCATCCAGCAACACGTTGTCCGGCTTTATATCTCGATGTATGATGCCTTGAGCGTGTACATATCTTAAGGCACAGCCCAACTCGGATATCCAAAATCGTACGGCTTCTTCGGTAAAGGCTTTTCGTGATATGTGAAATCGTAGATCGCCTCCGCTCATTAAATCGACAACGAGGTACCTATCAAGATTGCTGGAGTTAGACTGCGATCGCTCAACCGAATGGATGTGGGGTTCAGGCGTACATGTACTCGATATCTTGAAAACTGTAGCGTAAATTGCAAATGAATGGGTGATTCACATGTTCGAGCATGCGCCGTTCTCGAATGATATTGCGAACGCTTTCGGACCGCACAACTAGGTAGGCGGATGATGTTTAGTAAGTCGACATGAAGTGGCTTGGCGCAATGCGCCTGGAGAGTGACTAACCCTCATCTTTGCGGATGTATTTTAGGGCAAATGTCAGGCCTGTATCTTTCCTCTCGACAATTCGTACTTTGCCAAAAGCGCCTCGACCGACGACTCGCAACAATCGAAAGTGGTTCAGGTTCACTATATGGATGCAAAGAAGACAAATTAGCATATCAAAAGTTCTTTTGGAGCGAGTTGTTTAAGCAGCATCAGCTCATTTTCAGTCAACGAGGCTGACGAACGAGCGGACGATGTCCCGAGAGAGCGAGAGAGAAAGGGAGAGAGTTTCAATATGGAATTCACAACATACCCTCGCCGTTGAGGTCAACGGGTTTGCCTTGGCTGTTGCCCATCTGAACTAAGTGTTTTGGCCTTTGGTCGTGGAACTCGATGGGAGGGTGGTTTAGCGCAACGAATTGACGACGGTGGTGGGGGATGATTCGCAAAAGTTAGGTCGGACAAGACATGAGAGAGACTTGGTGAGGCAGGCAGGATAGCAGAAGTGCAATTCGATCTCCACTATGACAGCTGATCAAGTCACTAGCAGAGGGACTGGGGGGCGCGATGATAGGAATACTAATGAGAGGGAGATTCCAGTAGAGGTGAAACAGAAGAAATGGGTAAGCATGGATGTGTATCAAAGCCAGGTAGAGTACCCAGGGTTTTTGAAAGGATAGACTGGAGGAGCCCCGTGACAGCAGCTTATAGTGTAGATGGCCAATTCAATGAACGAAGAAGATGGCCGACTAAGGAGGTATGGGCATTCGTGAGGAAAATGGGGTGGTGGTGCTTATGTTCGTGAAGCTGGAGGATCGGCAACCAAACACCTGCAACTGGTGCTGCGGAGGTGTTGTAGCGGTCGGTGGGTGCGTCGCTTGATACCTAGGTAGTATAGTCGTCGGCTACCTAGTCGGGCTTGTTGTACTCGTTCACGTCGTCGAGACTCGGCAATAGTGGAGACTCGAGTTGAACTGTCTGCTAGAACAGACAAGCGGACAAGTTAACAAGAAATACAGACGACAAGATACGCGGTGAAGAGCGAAGCCGTGCAGAAAGAAACCGTGGTAACGATTAAGTGGTGGTGGTTAGGCAGGTAAGTGGTAGCGGTGCTTGGAGGATGCAGGTAGATTCGTTCATACTTCCTATATAGGTACAGGCCAATACATTAGGGATCTTGGACTTAGCAGTAGTGTAATTGGTGAAGCAGTGGTGTAGGATTTAAGTAGGTAGGTACATGTAGGTCACGGTAGTAAGATACATATAGTAGGGAGAGGCACTCTTTAGTACATACAGGAGTGGAATAAGTACCTTATAGTATGCTGCTTTACGTACGTGCTCAAGTTACCTCGCTGGTCTCCAGCTTGGCTTTTTTCTGGGATTTGGCAGCGGGAATGGAAACGTAGTATTTAGGTAACTCTTCTCGCCACGAGAACGCACGAGCTATTGCGGTGAGTAGTTGTCGAGAGATAATAAGAATAAAGAATCCCAAGGGCTTGTAGGGATAACAGCGCGGTGAACACTGTACATGTACACTACCATTAATCACTGGCATGGAGTGCAGGCATGGGGGACATGGGTCTATAGTATTGACACGACACACATGTATGATGCTAGCTCGAGGTAATAATTAGGTATTGCTGGTTTGCTGTACGCTAGGGGCAATTTGAAGTGAAAGAGAACACCTACCTAGTCTAATGGCCGATAGGTCAAGGCATTGATTGGGTCACGGTAGAAAAAAGATCCTTTGTGAGTCTAGACAGCAGCTAGACAGAAGGGATAACGATGTACTACGTAGAGGTAATGGCGGAGTGCCGATCTATTTCCCGATTGACCGTGCACTAGCCTTGTGTTTGATCGGCCTTCCAAGTTGCTGTCAGCCAGTTCCAGTTGCCTGCCAGCCAAATGCCAGCCAGCCAAGGGAACCAAAGTTCACGAAGCCCACCTGCACGCTCTCTGACCGCGCACCGCACCCGCACCTCGTGGCTTTCGGTCCTCCTTTGTCCCACTTGTCCCACCCACACCCCTTCTCAAGTTCTCACTGGGCCCCGCTCTAGGCCAAAACGCCTGAACGCCAAAAACGCCACGCCATGCCGTAGCACCGTAGCACCGTCAGAGAGGAACCCACTCAGGTCCGCTAATGAATTTCCATACCGGTGCTTACCTCTTTGCGTTAGTCCGTCAGCTCTCCCCTTCAAACTTGGGAAAGCTGACCCTGTCTAAAATCCCAAGATAGGACAAGTGAAGGAGAAGTGGCCGCTTTTGGTGAGATTAATAAGATTGGCGGTCTACACTGAGTCACTCTTCTGTAATTAGATCTTAGGTATTGATAAAACTTTTCGGAAAGACGAAGTCACGATATCCACGAAGGGGCTGGACTGTTGCAACAGAGAATGCTACTGCTTTTCGTTTTTCATAGGTATTAAATCAGGTATTGTCTCATTCTTGGGGCACTTTCCGGTAAAACCCTGTTTCTGATATGCCGTACTTGTTTTCTCATACTTACTTTGAGCATTATATGTGGTAGGTATGTTGTAATGACATTTATCTGATCCGGCTTTTACGGATCCCTTTGCCCTGTTTAGATACGTAGCGTCACCTCAATGTGTTGGAATAGGGCCGGAGCAGACGATAGCTGGTTGCAATTGGTTATCATTTTTGGTGCCTGGAAATTTCAACCATGATATGATAATGTTGCTATAGGCAGGCAAAGGACGGGCACACGTCTTCCTTGACCCCTTCTTGACGGCTCTGACCCTGGAGGCTAGCTAATTAGTAAGAATTGAAAAGCCCGTGTTGTGCAGAAATAGCCGAAGTAATGAGGCTACTCTACGGAATTTCTTTTTCTTCATCTCTTATACATGGAATACCTACCTAGCTAGCAATCTTTCCCATCGTCAAGGCCTGATGCATGGTTCGAAAAGGCATCCACCTACCTAGCCATGTGACTGTCCGGCAGGGCCAGTTTGGTAACCCGTCCAGCTCGGTTCCAGCGTAGTGGTATTGGCTGGAGTCCGGGATGCCGACAGACTATCGATGTACTGTACATACCCTGCGCTAATCATGTCAAGATTGATGATGTTATCGCAGCGAGTCATGAACTTGAATACAGTATATTTCTTGATTGGAGTACAGTAGTTAGCTCCCGGCCAGCAATCGATCTCATTTACGATGTGTACCTAGATTCAAGTCTCGACAAGAAGAACGCATACAGGCCGGAGCACACTCTGGCTAAGACAATGCTAATTAGGTACGACTAGGTTTCGTTGTTAAAGTGAGAAATCCATGATGGATCTGTAAGCCAATCGGAAACCTACACAAAAGGCAGTACCCTTCAAATTTGTGGTAGGTACACCGAAACGATCTCGGTCCTGGCAGTTATTAAATACCTCGTGCTCACGTGGTCGATCCGACGCTGGCCACGTTTCTCTTACTGCGAGTTCTCCACGAGCGGATAGCTAATGCATATTGGGCTGACTCAGGTGTTATTGCAGATGGCCAACCACGGGGACCAACAGCCCTACGAATTGTCCTATTGTTTTATTCTTCCGAGCTTGAGCTGGCAGTTTAAGGCTTCTAGCGCCTGCTCGAATACAGCCTAAACAATCCAATCACTATCAAGTCCGAACTATTGAGAAAAACCCATGGCCCTTAGCCCCCTCCTACTTGTAACTTCATGGCCTTTTTTGCTGTTTTCCAACTAGAACAGAACTATTCAGTTAGTCTCCGTTCTGACCAAAAGTCGCGGGTTTTTGGGCGGGTTTGCGTGTGAATTCTATTTGCGGATATCTGAGGCGTCGTCTCCACTAACATTTCGACGCAAACAATACATTTTTATCATATGATGCGGTACCACCTGTTCCAAAGTTGTGAAAGTCAAGTCCTCACTTCCCGTTGCTTTGGAACCGCCTTGGGCGGGGCCGACCTTTTACTTTTACCTTTTTTCTCTTGAATATTATCAATAATCACAAACTTGATCCCTGGGATGAGAGAGTCAAGGTTACAAGAATAACAAATCCATGTCCACCACGTTTCCAATTTAACCCTGATGCCATGCGTATTGCGCAGATCTCCAATACACGTCAGTGTTTGTATATATATGATAAATCAGACCAATCGGTAGCTCCTATTATTCAGCCAACATCACATTGCATTTCCGCGATTGATAAGGGGCATACGCTGTAGAGCAACAAGGCAACTCACGGGCAGAAGTCACGGGAATAGAAGGTCGGAGATAATTGTGTGCCTGAATTATGCATGAAGGGTCTAACTTGGCGATACTCAAAGATACCTGGAACGAGGGATATCGAACAAGATCTTCAAAGCAGCTGGGCAAAACTCCTATCGGAGCGATTTCGCAGTGTCCTCGTAATGAACCTGTTTCAGTGAGAGATGAAACTTGTAATTGGTCAAGCATGATGATTCAGCCACAGCATCCACCTCAGTCATAATAAGCAAACCAGCCACTCACAAGCCACTCTCAGCATTAGTCCCTTGGAGGGACGCAACAGTCTTCCCTCTACCATACCTTTTGGATTCATTCCACCTTCGTAAGATTCTTTCTTTCCAATCTTAAATACGAACAACACATTGTGGAAGAACGAACAATGACCATAACAAGATTCGAACGCTTGGGAGAGAGCACAAAAACCGGATGGCCGGGCCGATACGAAATAATACGTACGCAATAGGAAACAATACCCATGCGCATCAATTGTCAATTGTCGCAAAAAGACCACATGGCGCCCATGGCACATTCTCAGATTCATCCCTTTCTAATGCTTCCAGAAGGAATCTCTCAGACTAGATCCCAACCTTTCAGGATCATTCCGCAATCCTGACACATCGTTTCCGTGATGTTGCATGCGGCGTCGCCCATCCCCCTTTCTAGAAGATTTCCTATTATGGCCCTGCAGAGCCGGGGATTCCAGACAGGGGTTCCTCAGCTCGACTCTGGAGATTAGGGTTTTTTAACTCTCAGCCAGACAGCCTCATCTGCCCTTGTTTCACGTTTTGAGCTTCCGGCGAGAGCCGTCATGTAGTGTAGAAGGAAAAGGTTCTTCCTACTATTGACGTGTCATTGGCCAGGATAGACCACGGAGACCAGTCGCAGTCTTCACCGCTAATTCTACATCTAACCAAAAATTTCCCTCTAGATGAAGATCACATTCCTGCGTTGAAAGAAACAAGATGATATCCTCATGTTCAATAACTCGCATGATTCGATGTCGGCCAAGTGCGATCTCGCACCAACGTGCAGTCCGCCAGCCAGCCAACCAGGAATGAAACTTCCAAACCTTGAGACTGAGATCCGTTCTTGGCTTTGTAGGATCCTGCGACACAGTTTTCTCTAGAACCAACAGACAACTCGATGCCACGTTGAGGATCCTTTGTGTTGGCTGTCTTGCATCTGAAGGATGAGGCGGCTAACATCCTGGTATTCGTTGGTAGTACCCAGGCCTCAGCTGCGCTAAAATTCGCCCGTTGGGGCGAAATATGCCGGCCGGAGGGTTACGTTACAAACTTCCCACAGCCTTTTTTATTTATTTACTTTATCTCTCACGGACATGAATGGTCATGAGGCTGTTGGTCCTCTCTGAAGCGAATGTGACCTCGTTTCTCGCTACTTAACGACTACTCACACACTATCTATTTACTTCTCGTCCACCAGGGTAACATGTACATCAAGACAGTTCCATCACTCGGGCCCGAGAATTCTGACAGATGACTGGGACATCGACTTGTCGCCTACAGATGCTTAAGTTCCGGTAATAGGAAGCCAGTTTCAGACCGTTACTCTTGGGGATCAGGCGGCACATGACTAGACATTATGCGAACTAAAGTGTGACCAAGAGGGCTGGGCTGGCTTCGCAGTCAGGTTACCTCTTGAATGAGCTGGCATCTCACTACCCTCTTTTGGGCGGATGAGGTTTTCAAGCTCTCTTCCGCAAGTAGGAGGCTGATATCTCAATCCCAGAGCACTAGGCAGAGAAAGCTTTGAATGTCGGGATTCCCAATTCGAGTCGCTGAGCGAGTGGTTGACGTGGAGAAAACCGTCTCACCGTTTCTAATTATGGATTCGTGCATTTTCCACCGTTCGCGTGCTGACGCTCGCTACAACGTACCAGCCTAGATCCCCATGTAGCGTTGCGTCCCAACATAAATGTCACGAGACGACAAGAACTTTCGAAGTTCACTTGCCCTTTGGAGAATGCACGATCACACATTGGTTCCTCCGGATTGCTAAGCAACAGCAGCAACAATGGAACGGCGCCTCGTGTCATCTAAACTCCTGCTGAAACGCCACAGAGAACATGCAGAGTAACAACGCAGGAAGCATTGATCACGAAATTGGTGTTATGTCGCGAGTTCGCTCCCCGATGCGCGTTACAGTACATCGTAGCACCACCGCTTCTATGTACTCTTTCTAGAAGTTTGGATGCCTCTCAGCGAACAGCTGCACGACCAATGTGGCAGAAAATCAGATCAGATCAGATCAGGTGATGCAATATCCATCAACTCAAAGATGCACAATGATGTCAAGTCAGCCGTCTTTCCTAGACCAGTCATCGGTATGGTCAATACGATAAGATAAGATAGGAAGGGGCATGTCCTCATAAGAAAGACGTCTAACCGAAATACTCGTCATTTCCGCGGCGTTCTCATTCGCAACCAGCGACATCGCTAATTGGCTCGTCGTCTGGCGCTAAGTCCCCTTATCAAAGACCGACCCGCAAACGGCTCGAGATTTCTCGACGTCCAGCCGTGATACACTAAGATTGGACCTCTATCGAACTCTTGAGCGCCCGGACAGAACTCGGCGTTGGAATACCCGTGGAGATGTCACCGTCGCGGCACATTGATGCTAGCGGGGGGGTTAATGCCGGGAATCTACATGGTAAATTCCTCTCTGTGCTGCTCCAAGTCTTGTCCTAGCCCAATGAGAGCTATGCTATATCACGATATTAGTAATCTATCCTTTCACTTATCTATCGGTAGGATGCCATCAAGAGTCTTGCACCGGAGATGCAGGTCTCCAGATACTACGACAATGGGATGAAATGTTGTATGAAGACACTTAGCGAAACTAGCATGATATTCTTGCTTATGATTTGCTTGTCGTCTTCTCTGTGACTTGTTCTTCTTCCTCTCTCTTATACAATTTTCGCGATTTTATGGTTATTCTTGAAGCCCTCGTGGTTTTGCAAAGCTCTTGCTACTTCTTGCCTATATACCACACGCCATTATAGGTATACTGCCAACGTAACACCCGGACGTAGCAGCTCCCGCTCTGGGTAGCTATTGATCACATGATGGCCACTAATAAGAGGACCAGACTGGTCATTGTCGGCCTAGGGATGGTCGGCATTGCCTTCATGTGAGCTTCAATGGCCATAAGGAATGAGAGAATTTTAAAGACGATTCCTAGACTAACTTATCTCCCATAGAGAGAAAGTATTGAAGCTAGACGCCAGAGCTCGCGAGTACGACATCATAGTCATTGGCGATGAACCTCATTTCGCGTACAACCGCGTCGGTTTGACGAGTTTCTTCGACCACCGGAAGGTCGAGAATCTATACTTGGAACCGCAAGAATGGGTACGAGACAAATAGTTCCTCTTTTAAGAGGAGACCCTAGTTTTTATCTGACGCCCGGAGCACTAATGATGAAGGACAAAAAATACAGTATGCGAATCATGCTACCGAGAACCAGCTCAACTACCATCTCAACACACTGGTCACGGAGATCGATTCCTTGAATAAGACGGTAACGTGCGCCAATGGCGAGGTCGTCGCCTATGATATCCTGATCCTCGCCACAGGCTCTGACGCTGTCCTGCCCACCCACACACCGGGCTACAACGCGAACGGTGTCTTTGTTTACCGCACGATCGATGACCTACAGAAACTGATAAAGTTCGGCGAGGTCCGCAAGGGCACGGTGGGTACCGTCGTCGGCGGCGGTCTACTCGGGCTCGAAGCCGCGGCTGCCATGCTCGATCTGCAATGCTTCGAGAAAGTCAAGTTGATAGAGCGGAATCGCTGGGTATTGAGTCGTCAGCTCGACTCCGAGGCAGGAAATCTCGTCGTCGAGAAAGTCACGGAGTTGGGAATCGACGTATTGCTGACGAAGAGAGTCGCGAGGATAAAAACGGACGAGGGAAATAATGTCAGCGGCGTCGTGTTCGAGGACGGCGAGGAGATGGACTGCTCCACCATCTGCTTCGCGATCGGGGTGCGGCCGCGGGACGAGCTCGCGAGAAAAGCCGGCATCAAGTGCTCGGAGCGAAGCGGCGGTGTCCTCGTCAACAACGACCTGTCGACGAGTGTCCCCGACATCTACGCCATAGGAGAGTGCGCGAGCTGGGAAAATCAGACATTCGGTCTTATCGCCCCTGGTATCGAGATGGCCGACGTTCTATCCTTCAACCTCACACAGGCCAAGCTGCACCAACCGAGATCCTTCAAGCGACCGGACCTGAGCACGAAGCTGAAGCTCCTCGGCGTCGACGTGGCTAGCTTTGGCGATTTCTTCGCCGATCGGGACGGCCCCAGTTTCTTGCCCGCGAAGGCAACGCGGAGGTCCAAGACGTCGAGCCTGACGGGCGATAAACTAGCTCCGGTGGTCCAGGCGCTCGTGTACAAGGATCCCTTCGCCTCGGTCTATAAGAAATATCTCTTCACGGCCGACGGCAAGTTCCTGCTCGGCGGTATGATGATAGGCGACACAAGCGACTACATCAAGCTTGTGCCCATGGTCAAGAACCAGAAAGAGCTCGACGTGCCGCCCTCGCAGCTGGTCCTGGGCGCGAAGAAGGAAGGCGACGATGGGGGCGACGACCTCGACGACGACACGCAGATCTGCTCGTGCCACAACGTCTCCAAGGGCGATGTCGTCAAGACGGTTAAGGAAGGCACATGCAAGTCGGTCGGCGAGGTCAAGGCCTGTACCAAGGCTGGGACGGGGTGCGGCGGCTGCATGCCGCTCGTAACGAGCATCTTCAACAAGGCGATGACGGACATGGGCGCCGAAGTGAAGAACTTCATGTGCGCACACTTTAACTACTCGCGCGCCGACCTGTACAATATCATCATGGTGAAGCGGCTCAGGACGCTCAAGGACGTCATGCGCGAGGCGGGTAATGACAGGGAGTCCGACGGCTGTGAGGCGTGCAAGCCGGCCATAGGCAGCATCTTCGCGTCGCTGTGGAACAAGCACATCATGAGCAAGCCCCTGCATGGTCTGCAGGAGACGAACGACAGGTACCTGGGCAACATCCAGCGAAACGGCACATATTCGGTCATCCCGCGGGTCTCGGCCGGTGAGATCCTGCCCGAGCACCTGATCGTCATCGGCGAGGTTGCGAAGAAGTATGACCTGTACACCAAGATCACTGGCGGGCAGCGCATTGACATGTTCGGCGCGAAGAAGCAAGACCTGATCGATATCTGGAGGATACTTATCGAGGCCGGCATGGAGACCGGACATGCCTACGCCAAGTCCCTGCGTACCGTCAAGAGCTGTGTCGGGAGCACGTGGTGTCGGTACGGAGTTGGTGATAGCGTGGGCATGGCTGTGCGCATAGAAGAGCGGTATAAGAGTATCCGCAGTCCACACAAGCTCAAGGGCGGTGTCAGTGGTTGCGTGCGCGAGTGCGCTGAGGCGCAGAGTAAGGAGTATGTTTCCCCCCAATCTCTCTCCCCCTTCCCTATCTTCGTTCGGTGAAATGACGAAAATCAGGCTGACAACCGCACAGTTTCGGTCTCATCGCCACAGAAAAAGGCTTCAACATCTTCGTAGGCGGCAACGGCGGCGCAAGCCCAAAACATGCAGAGCTCCTTGCTAAAGACGTTCCGCCATCCGAGGTGATCCCGATCCTAGATCGCTACCTGATGTTCTACATCCGGACGGCCGACAAGCTGCAGCGCACGGCGCGGTGGCTCGAGGCATTGCCCGGCGGACTCAAGTACTTGAAGGAAGTGATCCTCGAAGACAAGCTCGGGATCTGCGCCTCGCTCGAGTCGCAGATGCAAGAACTCGTGGACTCGTTCTTCGACGAGTGGGCCGAGGCCGTCAAGAACCCAATGATAGCGTCTAAATTCCAACAATTCGCCAACACGACCGAGACTCTCGAGACGGTAGAACTAGACCAGGACCGCGGCCAGAGCCGTCCCGTGTTCTGGCCTACAGAATCTGCGACGGACGACTTCAAGGGCCTCAAGGACCGCTGGTCGAGCACCGCCTGGCAGCCCGTGATCGAGGCGAGTTATTTCGCCAGCGCCGACGATATGCCGAACGGCATCTCAGCCAACATCAAGCGCGGCGACACGCAGCTTGCGCTGTGGCGCGTTCGGGGGAAATATTACGCCACGCAGCAGATGTGTCCGCATAAGCGAACCTTTGCGCTATCAGAGGGCTTGATCGGGCAGGACATCTTGCCTCCTTCACCGCCTGCCACGCCGCCTTCTTCGTCACCGCCTTCTTCACCTTATGCCATTCCTGCCGATACCGCTGTCGAACCTACTGCCGACACCACTACGACCACCCCCACAACGGAAGCAACAAAGGAACCTTGCGGCTCCGCCAAAACCCCATGGATATCCTGCCCCTACCACAAGCGCAACTTCGACCTAACCTCAGGGTCCTGCACCAACGACGGCACCCTCTCCATCGCGACCTTTGCCGCTGAAGAGCGCGCCGACGGTCTCGTATACATGAAGCTCCCTTCCATCGAGGAACTCGACGCCGAGCTCGGCACGTCCCGCTGGAAGGTCAAGAAGGGGGTAGATTCCGGCCCGCTAGACAAGGGGTTCGAGGAGCTCGACAAGAAGATCCACTTCAAGGGTCGTCGGGCCAAGAAGGTCGGCGTCAGGCCCCTGGCCGACCTGCCCATGCGCGCGGCCGTGCGGGCTTTGCCTGAGCAAGGGTCGATGATGGTGGGCGGTGGCGGATGTGGAGCTGCGCCTGAGTGGTGAAATCCCTTCTTCTTTTCATTCTTCTTTGGTTATCATCATCACTTTCGGTTCATGTTTCGGCGTTGAATACAATTTGCCGTGAGATGGAGGGATGGATACATGTCAAGAATCTAGCATTTCCAGCGTACCAAAAGACCAGACATCTACCTGGCAGCAAAGATGGAACGTTAGACAAGTGCAGGCAACGGAGGAAAAACAACCGTATACTTATTTACACACAAAAACTTTCAAGAGAAGCCTGCTATAGGCGCCAGAACGCTTTGTATGAGTAATGAATATAGTTGAAAGATGAAAAACTAAGATCTCTCGATATCACACTCCACTAGCCTATCCTGAGCTGAGCGTGATGTACCTAGGTATATAGCCAGTCTTCTGTGATGACTGGAAAAAGCCCGTTCGGTACTAGAGGACACTGAAGAAGGAAGAGCTAGCACTACGGCCCGTGTGCCTCCCATGAAGCCTAGACCAATGAAGTCACCGATTTGATTACAGGTAGAGCTATCGAGAGGGACATAAGCAATTGCGAACCCTAGCAGCGGATGCCATGAACTCGAGTGTAAACGCGTTAGACAGCATTCACAAAAACCCATAGATGGTGAATATTAGTACAAGAAATTTATTCCTTTTTCTTGTCACTACAGGCAATGAATAATCGCTCCCCCTTTTTTGCTCCAGACGAGACAACAAGAGGTATATCAAACAAACCCTGGAGAACACTCAACGTCACAGTTGACCGATTCCATTACATGACGAGTACTGGGTTTCCAGGTAATAGAAAGAGATCTGGGGATAGGACGGGAATGGCAAGTCCTCGGAGTAATGCGATACAGTCCGAGGTCCTTTAGACACTGCACGGTGAAGCGCGGGCTGTGTCACTCCTCCAAGATAGGGGTATCAGAAGGGGACATTTACTCTTCCTCAACGGGGAGCTCCTCCTCGTACTCCTCCTCCTCCTCATCAACACCAGCATCCTGGTATTGCTGGTATTCACTAACCAAATCGTTCATATTGGACTCCGCCTCAGTGAATTCCATCTCGTCCATACCCTCACCAGTGTACCAATGCAAGAAAGCCTTGCGTCGGAACATGGCAGTGAATTGCTCACCAACACGCTTGAATAGCTCCTGGATAGCAGTCGAGTTACCGACGAAGGTAGCCGACATCTTGAGGCCGCGAGGAGGAATAGAGCAGAGAGCAGTCTGGACGTTGTTGGGAATCCACTCGACAAAGTAGGATGAGTTCTTGTTCTGAACATTTCGCATTTGGTCCTCAACCTCCTTCATAGAGACCTTACCACGGCTAGTAGAGTAGAGAGTTAGTAACTATTCATGCGAAAGGGATATTGAAGTGTCTTACAATATAGCAGAGCATGTCAAGTAACGGCCATTACGGAAGTCAGAGGCGGCCATCATGTTCTTGGGGTCGAACATTTGCTGGGTCAACTCGGGAACGGTGACAGCGCGGAAAGCACCAGCACCACGGCTTGTAAGAGGAGCAAAGCCAACCATGAAGAAGTGCAGACGAGGGAAGGGCACCATGTTGACAGCCAACTTTCGTAGATCTGAGTTCAGCTGACCGGGGAAGCGCAGGCAGGTGGTGACACCGGACATGACGGCGGAGACGAGGTGGTTCAAGTCACCGTACGAGGGGTTGGATAGCTTGAGGGTGCGCATGCAGATATCGTATAGAGCCTCGTTGTCAATGCAGAAGGTCTCATCGGAGTTCTCGACAAGCTGGTGGACGGAGAGAGTGGCGTTGTAAGGCTCGACAACGGTGTCCGAGACCTTGGGGGAGGGCATAACGGAGAAGGTGGCCATCATGCGGTCGGGGAACTCCTCGCGAATCTTGGAGATCAGCAGAGTACCCATACCGGCACCGGTACCACCACCGAGCGAGTGGGTGATTTGGAAACCCTGGAGACAGTCGCATCCCTCAGCCTCGCGACGAACGACGTCGAGAACCTGGTCAACCAGCTCGGCACCCTCAGTGTAATGACCCTTGGCCCAGTTGTTGCCAGCACCGGACTGACCGAAGACGAAGTTGTCGGGTCGGAAGAGCTGACCGAAGGGACCGGCACGGACAGCGTCCATGGTACCGGGCTCGAGATCGACTAGAACGGCGCGGGGGACATACTTGTTGCCAGCACCCTGCGAAATGATCGTATTAGATATTGGTTGAGTGAAAGGAGATTGGCTTGGTGGGCCTTGCGTACCTCGTTGAAGTAGACGCTCATGCGCTCGAGCTGGAGCTCAGAGGTTCCATTGTAGCTGTTTCACGATTGTCAGTCAACCCTGCTGCCGTCGTAATATTGTATGGATGTGGTAAACATACACGCCACTGCCATCGAGACCGTGCTCGCCAGAGATTTGTTGCCAGAAAGCAGCACCGATTTGGTTACCCTATTATTATACGTGAGCCTTGGTAAATTCGAGAAACTGTCGTGGAGGAACGGGGGGCGACTTACGCATTGGCCGGTTTGGAGGTGCACCTGTAGACGCGAGAAAAATATGGTTAGCCTGATTCTTCGTGGTTCTATGGCGAATTGTATGAAGCCGTGTTATTGACAATCGCCACATTGTTTACCGTATGATACTCGTGTACACATGTGGAGAGAGGCTAAGATCAAGGGCATTGGAATGTTGGGGACGCGTTCAGGGATAGGGCAGCAAAAGTTTGACGGAGCCTTTTTGATTGGGTTGCAAAGTAAACAGAGGGGGAGGAGATCAGAGAACCAGGACTCACAATCTCACGCATTTTGGCGATTGAGGGACTGTAGTATAGGTATCAAACACGAGTGAGGATGGTATGTATCGAGCGAAGGTCGGGATGGAGAAGGACGACAGCAGTAATTAGTGATTGAAGAAGAAAAGGGGAGGTTTAAGAGAGAGGGAGAGGGAAGCGGTGTGTTGTGGTTGTGGAGAGAAAGACGTGTGTGGGCTGTTTTTGGTTGGTTCAAATTGTTTCGTTACCTACCTCCTAGGTAGATAGGTAGATAGGTAGTAGGTACAGTAGGTTGATGTTTTGAAGTGCTGCACTACTACCAGCCCGCCCACTGTGAAAACGCAACCCCAAACAGGCAAAGGGTTGTTGCAGTGCACCAATGATATGGAAGCAGCAGACAGGCCCCTGTTGACACTTGCCGACAAAAAGGTGTCTGCCCCGCTTTCTGTGGAGCTTGTACAGCGTGCCAGGTACTGCCCAGACCACCAGGCCCCAAAAGAGACCCCTTCAAGTTGTCTCCCTGTCTCCTATCTCCCTATCTATCTTCTTCACCAAAGACCAAACAAGCGGTATTTTTTTTTATAATACAGAACCATTCTGGGCACATTAGATATCATATTAGTACCTAGTTATATAAGCTCATGCCAAACGACGTAAATGTCCATTGTAGACTGGTCACCAACGACGTAGCGATAATAAGGGGATGCCTGGATCCTTGCAGATTAATCACTACTAGCCTCAAGATAGCCTAGACTAGAACCTTTTCAATTTTGGAGCTTGGCAATTTCATCTCTCCCGATTGGTGAACATTTCATTATCAACTTAACATCTCTCCCCCCTTTTGTTCGAGCAGTATCTAGACTACGGAGTATCGACTGATCAAATTCAAAGGGTCACAGTAACAATATCTACTCTATTACCAGCAATGCTTATTATTTTACTGACAGCTACTGGAGCTGAGCAATTACAGTACATACGTTTAGTCATACAAAGGATCTTTTTGCCGAATCGTAACCTCAAGGATGAAGCTACGGGGGCGGTGTGAAGCTAGACGGGATTCCAGGCCGTGAACACTCATCTAACGAGACTTTCGAATAAATTCTACCATACAGTATATTATATAGAGTGTCAAAACTGACTCATCCCGGACCGGCACAGCATATAATCCATGCTGATACCGGATCAGATGCTTCCTGCGAAGTAATGGCGTACACGCCTCGTACGGAACTGATTCTTTTGTAGTTACGCTAATAGCTGGAGTTGGTTGACCTAACCGCAGAGAACCCATCGCACCTTTTGAGAAGACGGCTCCCGATATCTAACAGTATTTGGTTTGATCATCTGCGGGAGCGGGCACCGCGCTTCATGCGAACAACGCGACTCCTTTTCATAGCCGATTGAAGCCACCCGTGACCTGTCCTAAGTCTTCTACTATCAGATATTCAGGACGACAGTAGTTGTCTCGCACTCCCAGGTCTGATAATCCACACAAGTTAATCGAGAGTTTGATGCTTCAACCGTTGTCGCAAAAAAAAAAAAAAATAAGAAAAACAATTAAGCAGATACCTGTTCCTTACATGCATAAAACAAGAGAGCACGGCTCTACACAAGAAGGTAAACACAGTATACATATAAATAGTAGTAGTAGCGTCGATGACAAGTAGGCCACTATATCCCCTGCTCTATTCTATCTGCCAATTCTACAATTTGCAGAGGAGAGGGAGGAAAATTAAAGGAACAAGAGAGAGAGAGGAGAGAACAAGAACTAATAGGTGAGGCTGCCACGTACGTCCCAAGTTCCAAACTCGCCTATAATGGCTCGCGATCATAACGCAGACTTGCAAAGTAAAAGCATAAACATTATCTGTTCAGGTTCTCTTTATACGACAATTTCCTTAGCTGCCTTCCTAGTTCTAGTCAGTACTACATGCTTACAGGACTGATAATGGATCAACTGGCGAAGAACCCTTAAGGCTTCAAGCCAGTGTGGGTGGTTTGTGAAGACGGCTAAGGCCTGGGGAGCTAGGATGAGGTTTAAAGCGTACACATCCCAACAGCAGTTAATTAACCCTATCGTCTCCAAAAGGGTCTAACTAGACAGGCCTACAGTAGATGGAGACTTGTATCATCATGCAAGCCTAGCTATTTCTACTATTAAGTTCGGTCCAATAGTGAAGCATGGCTGAAAGAGGTTCTACTGTGGTGTTAAAGAGTCATTAATTCGTGTTCATTATTTTTTCCCGTGATTCTATAGGATGTGATCTCTTTTGTTTTTAGTACCTGTTTCATGCCCCGAGACCAGCCGAATGGTGAATGAGCATTTGATTCCCCTGACACCTGTCGACATGAAACTGTAATAACAAAAACAATAAGAAAAATGCAGGTGTCAGCGTGACTTTTTCTGAAAACCCCATACCATTAACATCGTGAGTATCCAGTTTGTCAAAAATGACAAAAAAGGACCATAAGGAGTTAGAGTGACAGTAGCGACTCATTACTATTCCTCTCTTTTTCATCGACATCTCTCGTTTTCTCGTCGTGTCATGCGGTGTTTAAGATTATCTAGACAGAAGAGCATGCTTCTCAGTTCGCGTTAGAGGCACTCGGAAAAGCTCGAAACCAACCCGACGCTATGCAAATCGCGAATCAAACAGGTATCTTTACATATACACAGTTCCCAAAGGAACTTCTTCGTATGCTGTGAGGGCAGGCTGCGGATGGGGACACAATGAATGACTGTGCCTTGGCCTGTTCAACTGACAGTCATCATCTGCAGGCGTCGGCTCATTCCGTTAGATGGTGGCGACGTGCTGTTGAGGACTGGCTTATTATGATTATGTGGCAGACACCTGGTGGGGCTCGACGATGGGTCATCGAAGACACGGGTGAATGCCGGACTGCCATCGGATCTTGTGGCGTGTTTGGGAGTCCGTGCTGGACTTTGCGTGATGTGATCTTCTCGGCGAACCAGTTCTGACAGGCTATCTCGCAGGTCTCCTGCGCGTTTGACCAGTTCTTTCAAGCTGTTCGTATCGAAGTTCAATTTGCCGTTAGATTGCCCATCGGCATCATCCTCGGCATCACTATCGAATGCTGCACGGCGGGTGCGTATTGACTCCATAACGGACCTGGCAACACTTGTTGAACGAGGTTCCACGACAGGATTCTCGGGGGTTCTGGGTCGATCGGCGATACTCCATTTATCTGCGTGATCCCAAGTACCAAAAATGTCATCGTCGGGCGAGAAGACAGATCGGCGACGTGAGGGAGTTGGGTTTTGAGGTCGTGGGCTCTCTAGAACATCAAGAGAAGAGCCATCGAATCCTTGCTCCATATATCGCTCATCGATAGAACCAGAGTCGAAGTCATCGGTTGTCTCCATATCTTCATCAGGTGAAGCCAAGGCTATAATCCCTTCTGCTTCATGCCATAGTTTTGCGGATGAGCTATTCAACATATCCATCTCACGGCCTAAGCGACACAGTCGTTTGAGGTCGTTTACCAAGAGAGACAACTCCCGAATCTGACCCGAGTGGGCCTTCACCGTTGGTTGTGTTGCTTGGATGGAAGCAGGAACGAGCATAGAGAACCGATTCTCATCCTTCTTTCCGGCCAGGCCAGTTACCGACCCCGTGTCTTCCTCAAACTCAAAATCATCATCCCAATCTTCGCTGACATTCTTCTGGCCTAAACCCCAAGTGCCAAACTTGGGGGTCGACTTCGCAGTTTCCGTCGGATCTGGAACAACTGGGACACTCTGACTTCGTATATGAGCTGCTACAGGACCCTTGCGACTCGCTGATCGCCCACCTCTCATGTCAAGCTCTTGTTTTCCATGGACCGTCTTTGGTCGGTGAATAAAGCCATTCTTCTCGCGCCTGTCGTGAGCTGGGGGCTCTGCCCAGTCGAAGACAGTGCTTCTGGGTCGTTCACTGACAGAGTCAAAATGCGCATCGAGTTTTGCGTTACCACTAATCCTCCCCAGTGTCGTCCGAAAGTTGGGACTACCCCGCCGAGAATTCATGGAACTAGGTGGGGAGAGGTGATTGTAAATCTCCAATTCGTCTTCTTTTGCCCACCCCAGGTCGTCATCATCATCGAGAGATAACCGGCTGTAATCTCTGTCGATAGGAAAATCAGGGGGCATAGGACCCAGGACAGACCTACCATCATCCTCAATGCTCGCTGCCCGGAAGTGTGCTTCGAACTCTTCATAGGTTCCTCGTACAGGAGTGGGCGCACTCTCGTCCTCTTCCATAATCCTGTTACCGCCATCGAACGATGGCCCAAGAATCTCTTGGATTGAAAGTCGCTTCGGCTTGTTATTATTGCCTGCAGTGCTAGGCGGAGAATCGTCAAACATCGATTCCAAGGGACTATCAAGACCCCGCTTACGGCCGGAGGCCACCGTCCTAAAGGAGTCAAACGGTGTATCGGTTTTGAAATCGGTATCATCATCATCGCCGGAGGTAAAGCCACGGTGATACTCAGAGCTACCAACAGTGGAAGCACGTTCCAGTGTCCGGGTATAGGACGCGTGAGAGGTCACCTTTGACGATAATGCAGGGCTAGTTACAGCCTCATCAGGTCGATCTGGGGATGCCGAAGATGATGAACCAAGGCGGTTGTCGTCGACGTGAAAGCTAGAAAGTCGCGAAAGAGGTGGAAGTGGCGGTGGTGGACCACGTTTCGTTTCCGGGGGGCGGAAGATAGCAGCGAGGTCGGCCTCGGCTTGGCTAACCCCTAGAACTTTCCGAATACCCTCAGGATTTATGCTTTTGCTGCTCGGTGTTGGATCTGTTCCATCTACCATTGGCGCAGACACATGTCGTTTACTTCCTCCTACTGTTTCGCTTCCCCTCTTACGGCGCCTTAGACTACCGGTTCTTGAAATCCAACTCGTGGGTGAGCTAAACTGCATCGAAACTGATCGCTTAGGTTGCTTCGAAGGGGTTACCTCAGTCGAATCTGGATCTTTCTCAGTGACCTGGGGGCTGCTCTCGATGTTAGTACGGGATTGGGGATCGGGCTGCTGGAGATACCCATTTGCCGTTTCTTGGGATTCGTTCATCATGACCTTGTTAGGGGTGACGAGATAGACTGGTTGATGTTGTTGGTCTAGACGAACTCTTCTTCCCAAAGGCAGACCGCTACCATCAATACCCCGTAATGGAGAAGCTTTTGTGGTGCTATAGGAAAGCTTTGCGTGCCAAAATGACTTCCACCTCGAGCGGTCGTCCCTAACTAGACCCGAACCGGGCTTCTGCTGGCGGATTCCCACTGTCTTAGCACGAGGTCGGTTCTGCTGATCAAACGAGAACTTGGGCAGCGGTGGTAGATCCTCGGCGTTCAACTGGTGTTGCAACGTAGCAGATCTCTGATGACTCGTCGCTGGCCTTCGTAATGTCATCTGCGCCCTCGACCCTCGCTTTTTAGAGAAGCCCGCGTCCTCTACGCTCGTCCCTGGCGCGCGCTTGACCAATTTGTTCGGTGGCAGCTGAGGCGGCGAGTCTCTCGAGGTAGATAATATGGGGGCTGCAGAGCCAAAGGAAAAGAGGGAAGGCGAATCTGGACCGATGCTTGATCTCAGACTTCCGTGTTGGGACATGGGGCGGAGGGACAATCTTCGTATCCATGAGCCGTTGGAGGAAACGGAATCGCCTAAGTCTTCGGTAATTGGCGCAGCAAGGACGAAATCACTCTGTTTAGCCAGCGTGCGCCGGGTCGCTGGGGCTTTCGTGGGAGTTATCTGGGCATGAGATGCTCGTCGGGGGATTCGTGCTTGTGCCAAGGTGGCACTGACAGGCACTGGAGGTTGGCGCAGGGGTGGCACAATCTGCTCTTGCACAAGAGGTGGTGCTGTTGACGCGGCAGAACTCGTGCCAGGTCGGGAGTAAGAAAGCGAGTGCAAAAAATCGTGGTTGGTTACGAATTTTCGCCTGATCGAACTTGGGCTGCTGTGTGGAGTGTCTTGTTGTTCACCCTCAGCAAGCTGACCAAATACAAGACCCGTTGACGCCGCAGCGATCGCAGTACCAGCCCCAATAAGCTACCGTAGGGATTCAACGTTAGTAAATAAACTCAAACCCTAGCAAAGCGCCAACCACAACTGCGCATTATTGCCCAAAGTCAATTCGATCCAAGACGCTCGCATGTGAATGCTTCTTTTGACTCGGCTACTTTTTTGGGGCGAAGTGGATTTTGGGGAAAATGCCGTTATCGTGTGTCCCATTTTCATGCTGGCGATATGGCTTTCTCTTAAGTGGGTAGCGGAGAATCGAGTTCCAAGTTCTCAAGGCAGTGTCGGCGTCGCGAGGGCCCACCAACTAACTGCATTGCGATGGTATGAAAGCAGGAAGGAGGGGAGAGTGCGCATTCGGGATCGGGATCCAACTTACACTGGGGATAGACTGCATCTCTGAAGCCGTGACCATGGCTCAGCAGAGTGAAGAAGAGCCTTCAGTTGAGAGGCAGAAGAAAGAAGAACAGGTTCTCTTTAGCGTGTTCATGGCCCATTGCTCGTCAAGACATTGCAATCTCGGTGGGAGAGAAGTTGGGGGTTGAGGAATGCCAGTAAATCTGATCTGCGACTTTGTTCAAATTTCTGTTTCCTGTTTTTGGGCTTTGGGTTTTGGGTGCCTGGGTGCGTGGATGCGTGGGCGCGTAGTAGGGATATGATTTCGTGGGTAGTTGGGTATAACGTATGGCGTACGATGTATTTGGTATTTGGGGTGTATGCTGGGTTGTGGTCGTAAATCAAGTGGCCTGGCGTGTTTTTGGTGGATAAAGTAGTATGGTGTGTGTGGACTGGAAACTCGAGATGGGATGGAATTGATGCGAATGAATGGACTGGATGGATGGATGGATGTTCTCGTAGCAGCATACACACAACAAACCCAGGCGAGAATTGAAAGTTACAAGGGCAGAAATAATCAACAAGAACGACAATGGAGAGGGGGACGGCGACAGTAGCTGAGATACGGGCCGGGTGGACGGACTTAGAACCCGTTAAAGCTGTGTCGTCGTCTCTATCCTCAAGAACAACAAGTAGTGCGTGTGTGTGTATGGATGGATGGCATTAAGGGAGGGAAGTCGAGATGGTATGCCATGGAAGAATGCCAGCAGCAGGTTGCCTAGGTACCTGGGTAGGTAGCTGAAACTACCACCAAATGCCAAATGCAGACAGACCCGACGGAGGCAAGACAGAAGACGAGAGGAAGTCGAAGAATTGGTAAGAAGTCGTCCACGAGACAGGAGAAGAGAAGGCACAAGACAAGAAGTTTCAATTCTTCCTTTCCCTCCCCCAAGTTGGCACGGTCTCAGGAGTTGGAGCAACTGAACAAACAATTCTTCTTTTTTTCTTTCCCTTGCTATGAGTCTGCATTACATTAGTACTGTACACGCGCATCAGACAGTGTACATAACATAACGCTATAGGCACAATCCTATTAATCGTCGTGGGAACAAAGTAATAATAACACGGGCATTCGTTGGGATAAAGCAAGAAAAAAAATTAAGCTGTGATTGCTGGACGCGGATTGGATATCGATGGGTTAGAAACGACGCCGCGGTCCGGGATCACTGAGGTTGCCTTCCTCACATCCAAGCAACCAAGATGCACCAACTGACGGGCATGCAGGGTTACAGGTACCTGCTCACCGCTCCTGCTGAACGCGAGATTGCAGGTACCGGCAAGGCACATGCAATTTCACATCAAAACGGGGCCGACACTGTGGTAATTACGGCGCTGAGCGAGACTACCAGGTAGGTAGGTACCTACTGTATGAGAGCGAATCTGCAAGCCAGCCCTGCGCCAAGGGGGTCACTGCCCTGTAACTCGCCCCTAGCTGCCCAGGTGTGGACTCTGTGGACGCTGTGGACGCTGTGGACGCCGTGGACGCCGCTGTGGATGCTGCTGTACATACCTAATTTACAGTAGGCGGCTGACGCCTAGCTGTCGTGCCCCATACCGTAGGCCTACCTAGGTACCTAGGTACCAATCATGCTCCATGATATTCATCCACAGTGACGGTCACTATTTAGCGCGGAATCTCAAACGTTACGCTACCTAGGTAGGTTAGGGTTGGTATTACAGTACTATCTCCAAAGATAGGCACAGACCACGGTACACTGTAGCTGGGCTTGTGGATATCACAGTCTTAACTCTTGACCTCGATCTTTTCCCCGATCGACCCTGCTGAACTTTTGATGATAATGATGATGATGATGCAACCCTAGATAGTACCTACAGGGAAAGCCGGCGTATAGTAGTGGTAACGCTAGTCAACTTCAAGGTTGTTGATGGACATGATCGCCCATCCAAGTAGATTATTTTTCAGCTGTATACGTATACAGTACGGTATTCCTTTTACCACCTTCAAATCCTCATTCCGGTCAGGGCCGATATAGACCCCCGAAAGAAAGGGATGTTTACCCAGTCTAGGTATCTAGAGGATTCAACTTGTGTTACTTTTTTTTTTTTTCCTTTCGATGCGTATACGAAGAAAGTACGGCGTACTGTAGGAGGTATGTACACTACCTACTTACATCAATGCCGCAGTCAGATTGTTGGTGGTGGCGTCTACAAGGTGCTCACTAATTATATGAGGTTACCTTTATGATGCACTTTCGTACTTATGCAGTGTCAAGAGACGCAAGCCTAACTGCACCCAAAGTCCTGGATCCCCCTAATTGCGACTTAAACTCAGCATATCTACGTACTGTACATACCTAGGTGAAGAATGAGGAACAGGCGGCTTAGACACTTTGTGTTTCTCGTATCGTGTTTCCTAGGTTCCTAGGCTGTCTCCAAGATTCTTTATCGGAAGCCTCATTATTATTATAGGTTAGGTATGCATTACACTCAATGCCCAGAATGTTTCATTGTTCATGCGTGCCCACTCCCCACTCGCCCACACGCATTGAAGATATGAATCATGATATCTACCAGAGTACAAGAGTGCATAAAGCACACTTCTCTACGTCTCCACCAGCCAAGCCCATCCTTTCACTCGAAGCTACCGCCGTTGGTATATACCGGTTTTATTCTCCGACTCGACGACGCCTGGCCCGGTTAAGCGTTACGCCGGTATGAAATCGTATTGGATGGTGAGTGGTGAATGATGAGTGGTGGATGGAGTAAAGATATCTCGCATGTTATTAGCGTCATTTTACCTTGAGACTGATTATCGTCTTCTATTGGTCACGGACTCTTTCCTGAACGACAACGCCCTGCAGCAAACGATACCAACTGAAGCATTGTCTTCCTTCTTCCTAGGCAGACCCTAGGTAGGCTCCCCTAGCCAATTCCAACATAATTCCTGCAAGCCTACAGCCTGAGGCCTACGTCTTGCTAACATCTTCCAAAGCCGACTTTCCTCCAGCACAGTTTGTTCGCCTCATCAAGCTATCATAGGTTGATCAAGCTATGGTATCGAAGTCAGTTCAGCCATAAGGGAAAGAGACAACTGTTCATGGCTCGTCGAGGAGAAGCTGGCACATATTAACAACAGCAATCATTCAGCGTCTACCTACGCTAATAATAAGCAATGTCATATCCAAATCAAGATCTAGATTTGGGTCCTTTATCCATGATGTGCAGGTCGTACGATAGCGCCTCTACATTATGTTCCATTTCCAAGTCGCCGAACGGAACTCGATGAAACCGTAACCAGCCACTCATATTACTGCAAGGGTTTCTTGACTCTTGATTATTGCTACCTACCTACTTGACGCATTACGCAATAAATAGCTCCGATCCGGTTTGGGGAACAGTCTGACAACTACACTAAATCCGACGATGCCAAATCGATGTTTCTGCTTCCCCCGGACACTCCTCATCTCGTACAGGTCTCTGACAAGACCTAGAAAAATCCTTTATTCGTTCCTCGATAACCTAGGTAGACCGTAGACCCCGGCGAACCCGGCTTCAGTACCCGGATAAACGGTTATGTTCCTCTGAGCCGCAAGGTGCCACTGTTGTACCTGAGCTTAGTTCTTAGTTGAGAGTCAAGTCTCTCGCATTTTGTGATCCGGCCCACGAGACACACAAGGGGAAATGGTAATAATACAAAGGAGTGTTAAAAAGTCCTAGCGTTATTAGCAGACCGAATGAGCTACGACTACCAGGTATATGAGCCGCTTTCTTGATACTACGGAATCACCCTTGCAACGTATTTTACCCCCCGGGGGAAACGCCTCCAACATCTCCGTACTGCTCTGCTCGATGGTGTAGAAGGGCCACTTGAGGGATTTGCTGTTGTCATGTTGTGACTGGTAGCCTTGATTCTACGTCTATGTCAAAGGCTGAAGAGCACCCAACAACTACCGGCGATTGGCTCTTTTTACTTGTTTCCCCTGGTGTTGTGCGTTGTGTCAACGCCGCACCTGTGGCCACTGTTTGTCGTCTCAGCTGCTGCCAATCCATCCTTGTGGCTCCTTTCCCTCGGTACTGCACATTCAATGCCCGCTCATCCAATGGTTAGCATGGGTCATGAGTTGTCACGAATCATGACTCGCTATCTATTCTTTGGAATTGATCAAACAACAGTTGACCAAGGGAAACAGGCGACTTGTGCTACTGCGAGCTCCCCTACTATCTCCCTCAAATATCATATTCATCAGACAGCCTGCCAGGTACGTCTCGTGTATCCAGCCGTCTCTGTGTAATAACGCATATTCACCTTTCCGTTTTGCCGTCGTCCTTTGTGCCGCACATGCGTATTTCCAGGTTTTCTTCTATATCCACATTCCAGAAAGCAACATATTTGTTGGCTCCGCGACTACGAGAGACGGAAAACCATCATTCTTCGTGTACTCTCTTAGATGACCGATCGGCCCGCCCCAAAACCAAGCCGCAGCAATTCTCGGTGATCAGCAAGGCTCGTGTTTCTATACCGCCGTACATATGCATTCGTCACAATGCCGTTGTGGATTCACGTACGTCAAAATGTGCACTTAAAGTAGCTTGCCGAAATGTCATGATCCGAGACCCCTATTGTGAGCGCTACCAGGCGTCCTACGCTTTCCTTCATATCAGGGTCTTTTGACATGACACATATTATCTGCTTATTCACTTCTGACTGACCGCATGGGGCCATCCGGCAATGCATTGTTTGACAGAAGTAAGATGCAAAGACATGAGTCTTGGAAATTTTTGTTGGATAGTGCTCACAAGCAAACAAACGTCAGCATTCGGCCTATGGTCTCCCACTTTTCTTATTTTCTTCTTGCCACAAGTTATTATCTTTTATCAACCATCTAACGAACCCAAAGTGTTTACAACTCCATTCCGATCTTTCTGTAGATACCTAGATCTTGTAGCCGGAGGGTCGGGAGAGGTAATCCAGGATCACCGCTGTCCGTCATCAGGCGAGTAGTTTCACCTCCAAGCCAAGTAGCCGAGAAGATCAGCATTCCATCAGAGAACCTGGGGATTGTGGAGACGAGAGAGCGCGTATCTCCCTCAAAGAGGCAATCGACGGCCGCGTTTTATACTCCCAAACCCGTCTAAAATCCCGTAATCAGCAGCAACGTTATAACATCATAATTGCTCAGCTCATATTTCCTCCTCCTAAAATAGGCACAGCTAGCTCCCCAGCCTGCGTCTCTAACCCCTCCTTATTCCTTGCCGGGCGCAACCCCTCACGCAGCGCATCAATGTTGTCTTCCTTTTCTTACTATGATACTTTGTTATTTATTACTTGATTCGTTTCGCATGCCTCCGATGCAGCAAGGGGCCAATTGGAGCTGAAGCTTTCGATGTGGCTTGTGATTGAGTGAAGCTTATATCGACCAGGCACTGTGCTGTGCCCTCGAGTCAGTTGAAGGTAAGGTAAGGTAACAATTATCATCACGTTTCCGCGCCCGAGCGAGTCTCTCGTCTTTTTCCAAGCCGGCCTCACCTATAGTAATGATCCGAGATTACCGTTTGCTTGGTTAGCATCATTTTGGCGCAAACGGCTCACTTGGATATCCCAGGACAGAGTCTGGCCACAAGTGGGACTTTTCACTCCCTCTTTCTCCGACAAGCCACCTATATGATGACCTCTATATGTGGTAGAATATGACCTAGTATAATGCAGAAACAATGGTTTTGAAACTTGCCTTAGTGGCGCACGGCACGTTCGAGCCCGGCAATGTGGAAGAATTCCCCACGACGTCTGTGCAGTCGGGTCCATGGCACCACAATATTATGTCTGGCCCTGTCAGCGACCTAAACTCATGACCTAAACTCATGACCTAAACTCATAGGGCCGATGTAAGAAACCACCCACGAGCCGAAGTGGTAATGAACCAGAACGAGCTCGAGCGAGACGAATTCCATCGGCCGTCTTCTAACTAGGTAGGTAACTAATAATAACCGAGCGTCGGACCTCAAAACCAAGCCTTTTCAATGGTTCGAGCGCTTTGAATGTTTCAATGATGGGTCAAATAGTTTGACAAGCCGAAACAACGAACTGCAAACTGCTCATCTTTGTCACCTCGACGTTTAGCTAACTCTACCGGGTTTCAGCGATAGTTATTAGGCCGCTTACTTAAATACTGTGTGTCCATTTTTCATTGCTCATTGCTTTTCACTAAAGAGTCAGTACAAGTCCACTAAGTGCATTCCTGCCAATATCAAACCCGAGTCACGAATCTGTGCAATTTGCCAGAAAGCCAATTTTTCGATACAAGCAACTCATCGTGATCAGTCGCCACCGTGATGGGACTATGGGTTGTCAAATCCACTGTACGCTGACATAAATACTCGTTAACGACCCTTACCTTGCCTATCGAAAGCCTTGTATTTCTTGCAACGTCACACAGAGACGAGACATTCCGGCTTATGGTTAAGACAGACCAATTATGCTTATCACGAATCCCTTAAGACAAGGAATGACCCGGTATTCATTCATCAAATCACCCTCGCCTCCACGGGTGAAATTTGCCTTCTTTCCTTCGCTCTCTCGCTCTTTTATCCTAGTCATTCGTCGGGCATGAATTTCTATAGAACTAACTACCTCATCACAAGTCGTTATCGGTGTCTTGGGTACGCCTACATTCAGCACACAGCGTCAAGCCCACCGAGCTACCGCTGCTTTTTCTTTCTTTCTTGGAGGTCAAAGCCAATTATACGGCAAGGCGAGTGGTTTATCGGTTACCCCATACTCTTGCTGACAACTTCTTCCCCTTATCCTCAGCACTACCCGCCCTGCCCTGCCCTGGTGTACCACTCCATACATGCTCTCTAGGTAGCCTACGGCCGAATGGGATCCCCTGGCACAGGAAAAATAGCTTGCGTTATATTACATTGCTAGAAAACCACGAATCCTTTTCGGTATGTGGACGCGGCCGCCATGTGTGGTCTTTGGCACGCGAGAACAGCTGGGAACATCCTAGCAGGTGTAGACAGTTCAGCTTCCTTCTCTTCCTCAGGGCCCTTCCCTGCCCATATATAGTGCGCAGTAACTACAGCTAATGCGTAGATAACTGAGGGTAAATACTTGGTAGTTAGGTTTATATATGTATAATGGCGCCTTGCTAGCTCCTGTGCTATATTGCAGATTGGATGGCGGTGAAGGCGATCTTACTCGGAGTCGGGTTATACAGCACCGTACTTGGACGCATTGCACT
Source organism: Xylariaceae sp. AK1471 (assembly GCA_023159215.1). Classification (NCBI taxonomy): domain Eukaryota; kingdom Fungi; phylum Ascomycota; class Sordariomycetes; order Xylariales; family Xylariaceae; species Xylariaceae sp. AK1471. The sequence goes on from JAJKLI010000025.1 coordinate 299,493, forward strand.
TTAAGGGGGCGTATGCATGCAGTCAGCTTTCTGTTCGGTAGGCACTCGCGTACGTGCTTTTTTTCTCGTGTTCCAGGGCTGAGGATGTGTGAATGTGACTACCTTGGATGATGCTATGAGGCTATTGAGCTACGCATTGTATGCCAATACGATGTTGTTGGATCATTTACTCTCTTTCCTTCGTTCACCCTATATCTCATTCCTCTCCCCCCCCCTACGTGCCGTGTGCTCTATATTCAGGAATGGTATGTAAGGGGAAGTATGTCTTGTATTCGAAGAAGGAAAAAAAGAAGGCTGTCAAAGCAAAAGAAAAGAGCTCTCTCGATCGGGGAATCGAACCCCGGCCACATGCGAACTTCTGTTCTTGATATGCTACAAGTGTCCAACGCTAGACATGAAACTAATGATAAGTAGGTATCCCAATCACTAGACCAATCAAGATATGAAACAACTGATATGTCTCTCGACTCCGTTTGGCACGTTAAGTACACCACGGCACGTGACGGATGAGCTCTAATATCTAATGCTTCGCGGGATTCGTGGTTTCTTCAGTATCGGTACGTGTTGTTGGTAGCACATGTTGACCTGACCTCCTTTCATTCTCTTTTCTTGCTGAGTAAAGTGCAAGGCTGTGATGGGGTCTCGTCCTATAATCTCTTCCATGTAGATAATAGACTGGATTTCCCGCGCCGCATACCGCTAGTATATTGTATACGCCTCCACCTAGGTAGGGAGAACCAGCACACGTTCTTCTATGGAAACTACGTTGATACTTCCTACCGATATTACATATGCGTACTAGAAGTCTTGAGTCTGGTGAGCCTCCCTCACGCTGAAACTCACACATTCATGTGCTATCTCTCGGTTCCCGTCTTCGACGTGACTTAGGGGTAACTCGTAGAGCAAGTCGTGGCTTTTAAATCCTCGTGATCACGAGTGTGAGTACCAAGTGGCATACTATATATCTACGAACTCGAGTCTATCTTCTTCTTGAAACTTATGAGTCTTTAGAATAATATAAATAGATTATAGCCCTAAAGGGTTGCTGGCGAGATGCGCAATGTTGGTCATACCACGGGCAGAATCTATTGGTACGGGCTACTGTTTCTAACATTTTTACTTGTATGTTTGACTGAGTCAATGGCACCTGTAGGTGCGGTACTAATGCATATGTTCATGTCTGGTACTAGACGTCTTACGAGGTATGTCGTAGCTCATGATACCATATATCCTGAATACGAATCGAGGATAGCAAACGCGAGTTAAAGGCCTCGGCTAGATGATGGTGATGTTATGGATCTCATATTTGGTGTTCAAGAGCAGCACGTAGCATAAATGTCGCAAGGTTCACTATCACGACGAAGCTAGTGTTCCGTATATTCTCTCACGAGACAGTGAGGTCGAGAATGGTGATGCTGAGGATGAAAGTAGAACTCAAAAGCATCGGATTACGTTCTTATGCCTGCTTCTTTCCCGAGCCCTCAAAGTCGGTTCCGTCGGACGATGAAAGAGGCCGAGAGCCTCGTGTTCATGGTTGTGAGTCTTCCTAGTTGGATGCCGGATGTCCGGGTCGGTGTAGGCACAGCTGCCACATGACGGAATATCCGTACGAAAATCAAACGCGAAGCAATTCTTCTCAAGTTGCGATGTTTCTGACTATGTCTAGTACTGGATGTCAAAAGGACGTATATTAAGTTATGACTGCAAGTCGGATCAGCACTAGTGTTTGAATAAGAGCTCTCGCAACTAGGTAGTCCTGCTATCCCTGTAGTAGTGGCCCTGATTATTTTACTCCGGATCATATTACACTACTTTACCGAGACACCTCATACATGTATGAGCTAGAAGTGTTTCCTAAAGAGTTGATTCCTTTTTCAACACCCACCCCCAGCTGGTATAACAATATTCTATATTACCCCCGACACTACCTTTCTACGTATATTGATCCCTAGAGATTCATAGCATGTGCTCGTCTAATGAAATGCCCAATCCGCCATGGTACTCCAAACTTTTGCCCTCGATACCATATCATCTAAGTCGTCCGCCGTGCATATACTATCGCGCTCGCGCTCAATATCAGCAGCAGGTAGCTCGAACCGCGTGTTAGTGGGATCCAACTCCGCCGGCTTCATTCTACCATCCGCTTCTTGCACCTCGCGCGTAGCGCTAAGCTCATACACTCTCGTCGTTTTTCTCTCAGGTCCCTCGGCGTCCAACTCTGCTTTTCGAAATTTGCCATCTATCTTTGAGCCCCTGTTATCGGACTTTGAACCTCCTATCTTCCCTAGTAATCTGTGCCGGTAATATAAGACTAGCCCTACCAAGCTGATGAAGGTAGCTAGGGCTACAACAGCACCGATGACTATGCCCGCAATTTTGCCACCAGCGAGGCCGCCGTCATTGTTAGAGTTGGTTGGAACATTCGAACTAGTGGGGGGTTTCGAGGTTGCAGGGATATCCGTGCTTGTGGGCACATTCAAGCTTGTGGGATCATTCAAGCTTATGGAAACATTGCCATCGGTGACTGAGCTCGATAAACTTGGCGTTTGGCTACGTTCGCTCTGACTGGTTAGCTTCTCAGATATTGATGTAGATATCTGTTGAGGTGAGCCGTCGCTGTGTTGGTCGTCACCGTCCCAGTCAACGTCTTGGTCGCCGTTTTGGTCGCCGCCATTGGCATCCTGGCCTTCGCTATGCTCTGAAGTTTGTGACTTCGACGGAGAGACGCTTTCAGCGGATGTAATCTTGAAAGGTGCTGAGACGGTAAATACGCCCTCGCTCCCGTCTAGACTGAAGTTGAGGCCATAGAAACTAGCTAGTTGCGCTCCAAGTGTCGGGGAACCAACTGGCCATGAGAAGCTTTGGCCTGCAACATCAATCGAGTCTAGAGGTTGACAATGGGTTATTATTGGAGCTTGAAGAGGTTGTGGGGAACAAGGAAGTTATCTCACATGCTATTTCCCACAGTTTACTTAACGAGTCTGAAGTCTGGCCTGTGAGCAATATCATCGTGCCACGGCCAGCCGATGACTTTGCAGCCCATGTGATCAAGTATGTTGAATCTGCAGCAACTACTTCGCTTTCCTTTGGTGTAAGAAACTCGACGAAGCTATTGCCCAGGGTGCTGTCCTGGGAACACACGATTCCGGCTAGGTTGAGCAACACTAACTTTCGGAGAGAGTGCATCACGACTTGTTGTAGGGAGCTACTGCTGAGTTAACTAGCAAAGACGATCAGAAAACCCGCTTTGAGGAGAATAGGAATAATTCTGAATAGCTGAATCTTTGAAAGTCGAACTTTTCGATTATAGGGCGCTTGCGTAGCTCTAGTAGGACCTGCATCCGAGTTGCCGACCTGCGTCACCGGCGTATGCTCTAGCCATGGCAGGCGCAGTCTCAGTGTGTATCAACAAGGGAATGAATGCAACACTTTGGCGTACCCCTTGACTCCTGGCTGCGAGCACCGCCGACAGCTTTTTAGGCTGCCTGGGAACTCGCCATCTATCATTCAAGTTGAATGTAACAGAACCAGCCTTTACTTTTGCCATTCTTCGTAATATCGGATGCAATAACCCGACAGCTACGCCGAACTCCCGCGTTTACCAAGCGGTTACATCTGGGGGCGAAGACCAGCACGTCAGACATGCAAATTCAAGAGAAACCAGCACTCAAAACTGGGACGCCGAACCAGTCAAGGTGATGGATCTGAACAAAGTATAAGCACCTCTATTTTTACAATTAGTATACAGTCATCAAACCATCAATCTGCCCAACTTCGCCTAAGTGTATGATAGACACAGATCAAACTCCAAAGTATCTCCAAACCCCTCATCCCTCGCCCCCACGTCCTACCAATGCAACCCTCCAAGCCTAACTTCCTCCATAGCCCATCAGCTTTCCCAGGAGACCTGCAAATGGTACCTCACAGGTATCCTAGTAAGCACTCATGCCACATATAAGAGACTGGATGGAATTTCCACAATTTGGAAGCAATAACCTCATCTGAATTCCCCATGAGGCTGTCCTGCGCATTGCCCCAGTTAGCTGCCAATAATCAGCTAGATGCAGAGCTGACGTTACTAGCTCCATACCCCTGTGCAATCGGTTAGTCTTGAACTGTTCCATCGACCTGATGACCTAGGACTGCCCTTTCAAGGCCGTCATAGGCTCTATTACTCTTCGCTTCGCATGGCTAGTACTGCGTCGAAATCATGGCTATATTAGCAAAGTGAAACTTGTTGAGTTAGCTACTCACCGTGTGATAGGCTGAGAAACATCAGGTTTAAAATAAACTAATTCCCAGCCCATCATTAACTACTATTCGGCAGTAGCTGTCCCTTGCCAGAGTTGAAGTTCTTAATATATATTGAGCTTCAGCCCTGTTGCCTTGGCATCTATAGAAATAAAAGACGTCCCGACTTTGTAGATAGATAACCTAAACAGCATATTTGAAAGGAATAAGTAGTACGTATATCCCAACGAGAAGATGAATTCCAAGCACCCACCGCAAAGTGGCCACATTTCCAGGGAGCTCTAGAATATCATGGGCTTAGGTAAGCAGGATTAAGTTATTTTTGTCTAAACTTTCAAGTGCGAGAAAGCTAGAGGGATAATATGACCGAATGGCTAGGCAGTCAGCTGCGTTTGGGGGAAATCTGCCGAGCGGTGTTGTTTGACAACCTTTTGTTTAAGGGGAGCTTACAACGTGAGGGAATAGAAGGAACTGCTCTTCATTTCGACTGAGTAGATGAGACCCTAGGTGAGGGCTTACTTACGGAAAAGACCATGTAGCGATTGTTGATTGTAGCTAACTATTAAGAAAACCTTTCACAACACCTTAGACCTATCTAAACACCAAGAATGTCCGGTAAGTATTGATGTTGGTTGTTTGATGACACGCAGTGGTTAAATCATACTGGCGTATTTAGTTAGCATTCACAGCATGTTGGAAGTCAACGAAACATGAAATACAGAATATGGATATTGGCTTTACTCACATCCAATGCCAACAAAATAAAGAGGCAACAAGCAACATTTGCAGGCTTGGACTCACGTCTTTATCACGTGAGAATTCGTAAGCATAAAATTACACAGTACCATCACCAAAGGCACGTTTGTTTCCGATGTCTTGTAGTACGAGCTACGAAGCTGGTTAACTCAACATCAATGATTCTTGCTTTGACCCTCCTAATTCTAAATAGCATTTACTTAATTTGAGACCATTTCTTGATCTGCGGTATGCCACCTAGAGCGAGACCTGCCCGTATGGAGCGGGACGACGTACTCTAGTAAGAACTTGAAGAGGAAACGCTAGCGTGGGGAAAGTCGGTTCAAGAAGTTGATCTGTGTCGTGCAATTGCCAAATTCACCCTCCAGTACAGGCCTGGGAAGGCTGTAGAACTTCACAAACCTATCAGGGGAGGGTATAATATCTTGTATCGCCCGAAGTACGAAGATGGTACGTTGGCGGATATGAGGATGCCTTGCAAATGTAAGTTGGCCTAAGATCCTTCATTTTCTAGAATTTACATTGGCATCGATTAGTCTCGGTGAAGTTCCTCGAGGAAAAGGTCACTACGATGTAGCTATGATGCGTTATGTTGCTGCGAACAGCACGATCCCCGTGTCTAAGATCTACCATTACGGAACAGCTGCTGATAATCCTACGGGCATAGGGCTTTCATCATTATGGACTACATTGACCACGGGATAGATCTGCCTGATCCCCTAATAGACCAAACGCTCAAGAGAGGCGATTAACAAATCCTAGACCCCAACGTCCTCGAACAGACAAAGCTCTACAGACAGATGGCCAGCATCCTCCTGCAGCTATTCACATTATCATTCCCTCGAATCGCATCCCTGATTTGGGACATTGACGGTCACTTGTCGGCGTATGGCAGACCTCTCATTCAGTATGTGAATTCTTTGGTGGAGTGGACAGGTGTCGACTCAGCGCCGCTACCGTTGCGGCCATACTTGATATATAAGGAAATATATTGCGCCTTGGCTGACATCTACTTAACACAGCTGACCCTCTAACGTAACGACGCTATCCTAGACGAGGACGACGCACGAGACAAACACGTAGCTCGCTAGCTGTTTCGGAAACTTGCTTTCGATAGGCGGCTAACGTCTGAACTGGCCACTGAAAAGGGCGAGACTTCATTACACATCTACTCGGAGGACCTGCGTCCCGCGAACGTCTTGATAGATAAAGACCTCCGGGTGGCCAGCGTGATAGACTGGGAATTTGCTTATGCCACACCGGCAGCGTTCTTCTCAGACCCGCCTTGATGGCTTCTGCTGCAGAAGTGAGAACCATGGCCAGTTGGGTAGGAGGCATGAATGAAGGTATACGAGCCTCGCCTGCAGGTCTTCCTTCGTGTCTTGGAAGAGGAGGAGAAGAAATTGCGAGATACATCGACAACGGAAGCCCCAGCTGTGAGTTCAGCTACGCCTCTTTCACAACGGATGCGCGAGAGCAAGGAGAACAAGACGTGGATGATCAACTACACAGCAAAGAACGGTTGGGTGTTTGCTTATCTGTATTGGAAGTACTTGGATTATCGGTTCTTCGGACCTAATGAGAATGAAGAACACCGGGTGAGGCTATGCTTACCGATCAAGAAATTGAGATGATGGAATCATTCGTCAAGAGGAAGGTTGAAGAGAGCAAGGACAGAAAACTCGCTGAATGGGATCCTGAAAGCATCACTCCCCAGTTGGCTCAGCTCATGCTCTGAAGGTTGACGGATCTAGATAGTTGGCAGATCTAGGTAGCTAATTACACTGCAAAGAAGAACTCAAGCCGGACAATACCTATTGTGTTCCTCTTTAAGCTTCCTAGCTGAACCTGGCTTATGAAACTAGGAACCTGTACCTAGCTGCTAACAGTTTCGGAACCTTTTCAGCACATAAACAACCTTTTTCTTACTACTGCCATCAATCTTGAGTTCGACGACTTGCAGAGATATCGTGTACTGAAATGGTAGAACGAGTGACCAAAAGATACCAACTACATCACCAGCTAAGGTTAGCCAATCATAGATCAAATTGCATCCGAGGTTTAGCCGCTCAACGCCCGTGGATGACCCACTGTAACTCTGAGATTCTCACGCCGGAGGAGGCGACGGCCTGGGCCGTGCTTGAGTGTCTTCAATTCCTCTACTAGACTAGACTATCTGCTGTCTGTCAAAGAAAATAATAACTCACAGACACTCTTGGAGCACTCGACTTGGCGACGAATATACAGAACTGAGAAGGTCCACAAGTTCATATCTAGCAAAAGAGCACTTCCTACAGCCTTATATCGAATACTCTGCCAAAATGGAGGCTGACATCAGAGCTGCACTGCCGGATATTGACCCTGTCCTTTCTGACTATTCGGTTGGCTATCTCAGACACGCTTCGACCGCCTGGATTGGTAAGGACGATGCTTCAGATCTTTCTCCGTTGGCCGAGGCTGCAGCTACTATCACCGAGCTCTTGCTTTCTGCCTCGGGCAACATTGATAGTGCTGCACAGCAGGACAAGATCCGCGCGCTGGTTGCAAAATGGGTCGAAAAATATGAAGAGGCCAACGGCACCAGCGGAGAGCGCCACGGCCACTCCGCCGTGAAGCGTCTTGACCAGGCTTACCAGGTCGGTTCACAGCGTAATATGTCCTCGACTCTGGCTGTTGCCACGGGCAGTGTTGATCTCGAGTCTGCCAATAGCCGCAAGGTCGAGTCCAAGGTAGATCGCAAGAAGCTTGAAAAGGCTGAGCGCAAAATCGCCTCCAAGCAGAGTAAGAAGCAGTTCAAGAATGTCGAGTACGAAGCTTCACGGCTCCTCAACCAGCCTGAATCCCAGTCTTACGAGGAGTTTTATATGGCCGTCAACCCGCTCCAACTTGGAATTGGTGGTGCTGCTGCAAAGACGAAGGATATCAAGATTGAGAATGCTGATGTCAGCATTGGCGGCACAAGAATCCTAACCGGCACGGACCTGACGCTTGCGTATGGCCATCGCTATGGTTTGGTGGGTAACAACGGTGTGGGTAAATCTACTCTGCTCAGAGCATTATCGAGGCGAGAGCTGCCCATCCCTACTCATATCTCCATTTTGCATGTTGAACAAGAGGTAAGACTATCTATCCTGTGACAATAGAGCTTTGAACCCCGTGCTAACGCACCTATAGATTACTGGAGATGACACATCTGCTCTGCAAGCTGTCTTGGATGCCGACGTCTGGCGAAAGGTCTTACTCAGAGAGCAAATGGTACGTTACAACCCGTCACCCAGACGAGATACATACATGCTAACAACAATCCAAGGAAATCACGAGTCGTCTCACCGAGATCGAGTCTCAGAGATCATCCATGGCCGACACGTCAGCTGATGCGGCTAAATTAGATCGTGATCGAGACGCGCTTGATCAAAAGCTTGGTGACATCCAAACGAAGCTGGCGGAGATGGAATCTGACAAGGCCGAGCCCAGAGCGGCTAGTATCCTCGCTGGTCTCGGGTTCTCCCCTGAAAGACAGCAATTTGCCACCAAGACATTTTCGGGTGGTTGGCGTATGCGTCTGGCTCTTGCTAGAGCCCTTTTCTGCGAACCTGACCTACTTCTTCTCGACGAACCGTCGAACATGTTGGATGTTCCTTCGATTACCTTCTTGTCCAATTACCTTCAAACCTACCCCAGCACCATCTTAGTTGTCAGTCACGACAGAGCCTTCCTGAACGAGGTGGCGACCGACATCATACACCAGCATTCCGAGCGCCTCGACTATTACAGAGGAGCGAACTTCGAATCGTTCTATGCTACCAAGGAAGAGCGAAAGAAGATCGCGAAGAAGGAGTATGAAAACAATGTAGCTGCACGTGCGCACTTGCAGGCTTTCATCGACAAATTCCGCTATAATGCCGGCAAAGCCGCCGAGGCTCAGTCACGTATCAAGAAGCTGGAGCGTATGCCGATCCTCCAACCACCCGAGGCGGAGTACAGTGTCAAGTTCAAGTTCCCCGAGGTAGAGAAGCTCTCGCCTCCCATCGTTCAGATGTCCGGTGTCACCTTCGGATACACTCCAGACAATATCCTCCTGAGGAACGTCGATTTGGACGTCCAACTAGACTCTCGAATCGGTATCGTCGGACCCAACGGTGCCGGTAAGACTACGATCCTGAAACTCCTCATCGGCAAGCTGTCGCCTTCACAGGGCACCATATCGCAAAACTCACGACTGCGCATTGGTTTCTTCGCACAGCATCACGTCGATGCCCTAGACCTCAACGTGAGCGCCGTCAGCTTCATGGCCAAGAACTACCCGGGCCGAAACGACGAAGAATATCGTCGATACCTGGGATCCTTCGGTATCACGGGCACGACGGGTCTGCAGAAGATGGAAGTGTTATCCGGAGGTCAGAAATCACGTGTCGCGTTTGCCTGTCTGGCACTCACCCAACCGCATATCCTTGTCCTCGACGAGCCGTCTAATCATCTCGATATTGAGGCCATGGACGCGCTTTCGGAGGCTCTCAACGAGTTCCAGGGCGGTGTACTCATGGTCTCCCACGACGTCACTATGTTGCAGACTGTGTGCAAGAGTCTATGGGTCTGTGAGAACGGTACCGTCTGGAAGTTCCCTGGCGATGTCCAGCAGTATAAGAAGAGGATTGCTGCCCAGGCTGATCAAGCTGGTGTCGTCCAGGCGCATTAGGAGGAAATTAATTGTTGTAGACGTAGGAAGCAAAGAATATTATGTATCATGACAGACAAGGGCTAATGAGACATGGCATAAATAAAGAAGAAATGACTCGTTAATGCCTCTGTATAGGTAACTCGTCCTAGTTGATCGATGTTGCGATGTTGTTGCCTATTTATAAGCTACTCCATGTGAAATGTAATGTATAGGCCGTTTTATGGTGAGACCCGCTGTGTTTATTACAAGGTATCGTGGTCGTGGAGTGACTCAGCTAATGACTCGCCCGAATGACGTGGTCAGGCATCTATACTTCGGCATGATGTATATATCTCTCACCCATTTCCTTATAGTATTGATCGCTTCTTGATAAAATACAATCTGGAACATGTAGTAGAGCGATATAAATACCATTCATCTTCTATATTACCTCGTTACGATATGGAACTCAACTGTCGCTAACATAAGGGAAAATCTAAGCGGTAGGTAAGTGACGCGGCTGAGATGTGCCGTTGACAAACACCAAGCTATCCGTGCGTGATGCTGGAAGCCGGACATCACACACGGAGCCAAGTCGTTGCCTTGGACCTTTATGAGATACCCATATACATAACTGTCTTTTCCTCTCTCCCTCCCCCCCCCCTCTCTCTTTCTTCATTCTAGCTTTAGAAAACCCCATCTTGAATCAAGTTGTCGTCCTGCCTGCTTCAACGGAAAGACGCGCCCCGTAAGCAATATAGGCTCACTGCCCACTTTGCCTGTCCATCAACACCATTTCGCTAACGCGGCGCCTTCTCTACCTCTCGCACATACATACATACATGCCACACGCCGATCGAAACACGAGTAAAGCATAGCAGCGATGGCCAATACACCGTATCTCCGAAAACGAGCAAAGAGATCGGCATCCCAGACACCTACGCACGCTCTCTACCAAACGCATGCCGCGTGAGACAATCTTAGCAAAGCCAGCGACAAGACAAGCAAGACCAGAAGCAAACGGGAAAGCTTACACGCAACACAAGCTTGTCAAGCAGCTTAAGGAGCTTTGTCCCTCTTCGAGACAATATCAAACCGAACTTTCATACTTCCAGACAAACCACAAAGGATGTTTCAACGATAAGATATTCTAGGTTTCTGCTAACATTTCCATGGGAAAGGAATACTACATGTAGCCAGAACACACTGCTTTTCGAACATTCTAGGTCGACGAGCCGAAACTACTCCAGGCACAACATTAACGCTAAGATACTCTTCAGTCACAATATCAGGCCAAGTTGATCAAGACGTTTTTCCAATATATCAATTATCAAAGGGACCTTCAAGACCGAGTAGACGCCGATGGCATCAAGGATATGAAGTTCAAGGCCAAAACTGGACTAAGGAAAATCCTCCTACTTTCTCCACTTTTGGTAGACGCCGCTAAATGCTGGGCGATAGTAACATGATATGAAACGACACGAGAGAAAAAGCAAGATATATCCCCAGCAACAGCGTCATAGTCCAAAGCGCCGATAGCATTGGACTGCTACTATTGCCTCCCTGGTAACGAAATGAGGCGGCTAGGCCACTGTGGCCTGCCCCTCCAGTTCCATACAACATACATCCGAGGTAAAAGAATACCAAGACGGTCAGGCCTATGCACCGCTAGGTCGACTCATAGCTATCCGCTTCCAATGATCACGCTCTTCTTCCAGCTTAGCAATCTTCTCCTCGAGTTCCTCCAGCTTCTGAGCCTTACGTTCTCGAGACTTACGAGCGGCAAGAGTATTGCGTGCTCGCTTCATCGCGATACTGTCGTTAGGATCATCCACAATGATAGGAGGAAGAGGCTTATCACGCCGCCGAGAGTTCACGCCCGAGACAGATGAGTGTCGGCCGTGATTGTTTGATAGTGGCGGTGAGTTGCCAGACTTACGACGAGGTAGAGAATCGGATTCAGTAATCTCGAGCTCTTCAGGCGCCTGTGTCGGTGACTTGGTTGAAGCACCGACCTGATCAGTGATTGTGCTCTCTGGGAACAGAGGGAACCAGTGATCAGTGGAGCCAGCATCGAAGTCACCGAAATTAGGCGATACCTCGTAGCTTTCGAACTCGGGAGATTCGCCAAAGGTTGAAGGTGTGGTCAAGTTGGTGAAAGAAGTGGAATTCGGCGCCGAGAACTGATCCCGCAGGAACAGTTCTCCCGGTGAGACTGTACCCAAGTTGGTAGAACTCGAGGCAGAGTTCACGTCTAGGTCGGGGATAGCTGGAGAAGAAAAAGCGGTCGAGGCTCCACCTCCGAAGGCCGTGAATCCTTCAAGGTTGTTCATTGCGTCTAGTTTATGTGAGTTCGGGTTACGTTTAGACACAGACACGGAATATGTACCTTGAAGATCCATCTTGGCCGATGTTCGCTGATTACCGATGCCCTGAGTGAAAAGGGGAATGGGTGGACGAGCAAGACGAGTCTGCTGGTTCACTGCAGCGGTGGAGGATGGAGCGGATAGGGATGCGTAAAACTGTTGCTGTTCGCTTTGGTTTTGCGCAGGAGAATTAAACCGTTTGGTCAAAGCCGAAGGAGAAAACTGGTGCCCTGTTGCTTGGATGATCTGCTGTATGCGCTGATTCTGTAGAGCAGGAGACGTGCTCGAATCACGATGGTTTGTGCTGTTATTGCTGCTTAGAGATCCAAAGGCTGCTGCTGAGGCAGGTGAAGAGACAGTGCGGTTAACGGTTGTTCTCGGGGGCTGAGGCGAGTCGTCGAACAAGACGAAGTCCTGTTGTGGCGGGTTCTGGAAGTTGTGTTGTTGATGCGCGGATGATGCCGGCAGGCTCTGGGAACTGGAGGGAAGCCATGTTGACTGAGTGGAATCCGTGGTGAAGACTGGAAAGTCTTGCGAAGGAATGGTTGCGGAGGGTTGGGAACTTGCGTGAGAGCTGGGGATAGCTTCGTTAAAGTTCAGTTCAACCTGTGAAGGGAGAGCTGGAAAGGGTTGAGTGGAGTGGGGATTGTTTATATTTGGTGACTGAATCTTGACGGTTAGGCTACGAGAGCACTTATTGCTGGGAGGCGGGACACGAGGTCGAGTTGTTTAACGCATCTTGTAAAGATGTCTGGTGTATTCATGTGTTGTGTATGTACTGGGGGGGATGGGAGAAAGAAAGAAAAAAAAAGAGAAGGGAAAAGGTTGCGTGTGTGCGCGGGAGAACAAGGCTTTAGTAATTTTTCAGGCAACAATTTCGCAGCCACGGCAAAATCCAAAGTGTGCCAAAGTGCAGGTAGGCTTTGGTGGGCTTGGTGGGAAGAAGAGGGCATAATACGGCGAAGCGGGCAGCGAAACACAAGGCACTGACCAATCAAAGCTCGGCATGGGAAAGTGTCGGTGGGACGTGTAGTGGGTTGGACCAGGTGAGTGTCAAGTGGGGTTTATCTGCGTGTGTCTGACAAAGTCCCGCCTTAGCCACTAACAATTATGATTGTATGTAAATTGTCCTCTGGTACAGGGCAATCCGGCTGATGAAACGGTTAGGCGGACACATCTTGTGTGTCGGGACCACTCCGCGCACGTGCTTGGCAAAGTGTGAGTCATACCTGTTGCTGCGCCTATGCTCAATCGAGTTTAGTGAGAGATGCACGGTTGGGACTTTGGTTGTTTGGCTATTTATCCCGTGAACCATTTCCTTATTTATACGGTCTTTTTCAATTGGGGTTTACTACCTAGGTACACTAGGTACCAGTATTCAGCTGTAGGTAGTGGCTGGTGCGAATACGCGCACTGCCCCCCCCAAAGGCAATTGGCCAACTACTGACAAGAAACAGAAATGGAGAGGCATCAAGAGCAACATCGAGAGACTACCATAAATTTGAACGATATCTCGGCGATATCATAGGCACCATCGGACATAGTGTGACAATTGTATGGTAATGCATCATCTCACCATTGCTAGATTACATACATAGATGTTCCACTGTAGTACTTGCATCGGACTTCAGCCGGGAGAAATAACATTCTTTTTCGGTGTTTGGCAGCATCGACTCCGAAGGTTTGGAACAAGACAGGAATAATTCCGAGAAGAAACGACCGTTGGGTGAACCAGGAACCTTGTAAAGACATGATTGATAGCCTAGACGCTAGGCTGTTTCAAGCTAACAGCTTATGATGAGTTGCATATGGCTGCTGCGTCTTCTCAGCCCCGCCGTTCACGTTGATTGGATACTTTTCGGGGAGCTAAATTAGGAAGTCGAGATTCCACAAAACCCTCCAAACCAGGTACTTATTGTCTGCCTCCCAAGATCTAGTTTTGATTCATCAATGGCAAGATTGGAAGTCGTCGATATCATAATTGCTTTGATTCAAAACATCCAATCGATTAGTGAGCTTCTGACGGAACTGAAGTTGCTTTTACTCTTCAAGAAACAATGGTCGCCCATTGAATGTTGTCTCTACATTAATAAGCAAGCGATGATTTCGCAGTCTCACTTACACCAACTGTGTGAGAGAACATCCTAGTGTACGGATACTCTTCCTTGATTGGACGGAGCTGAGAGCGGGCTGTGCAGTGTAGATCTCTCCGTCAAAACATTTACTACGTACAGCGCATTTTATTATTAATCGTCATCGTCGAACAAATAACGAAAGCGTACAGTTCAATTGCGCTTGTATGGGGCATCGCAGCTAATGTCCTAAGCAGTTCGTTGTCATCTTCGTGTGGAAGTCCACATCATGATCGGTAGCCTGAGTAGAAGGTTGCTGCCTTCTGCGCAAGGCAGTCAGATGTCGTCGTCGACGCGATTGCGCATGTGCGCATACGAGTACGCAACACACAATCCATTGTTTCCAAGTACCTCGCAACCCTTGAATTCATCCTGCATCTACACTACACTAGTTCGGTCTTGCATCTCCGAGCTCGAGAATGCATGCTCATCATCTCATGTCATTTTTGGCGCAAGGGAGAGAATTGAAAATTGGATCAATCAGATCGGCCAATTCGTGCATCGCGTGCCTTTTCTCCTTGTTCCTGCAACTGGGGTTTTTGTGACTCATCGCTATTCCGTACCGACACTGCGTTCCATCGCGTCTCACCTACATACCAGTACTTCCCTACTCCCCTGCTTGCCTGCCACTCGCGGCTGGCTATTCTGGATCTGGCTTAATTATTGTGTTATTGTAATCCACTGCAAGTGAGAAGTGGATACAACATTGAACAGGTCTGACCAGGCAAAGACAAAAGGGCGCAGTCCTTCGCTCCTTTCGCGTTAATTATCATCTCAACTAGACACCTGCACGTACTTACAGTTGATATGCGGCGATCCAGAGAAATTACCAGCCGTGTAAAACTTTGATTTACAAAGTCAACCTGCTTCTCGTTCAATGCGCTTAACCGTAAGTTAACTTGTGCTGAGGGTAAAATTAATTGTTCAATACCATATCTCAAGATCAGGAGCTCTTAAATACAGTCCTTTCCGAATCAGACATGAAGTCTTACGTATACTAGTCAACCTACTTTGCTAATACTGCTGCAGCCAATTTAACCCCATTTAGAGAATGGAAAGTTTCGTCCAAGGCTGACCATGCCCTACTGTCACTTGCGCATTATTTCATAGGCAAAGCAACAAAATCAAAGCGTTGGGGGCGGAAATTGTTGCTTCAGGCTGCTGCTGCATGTAACATAGCATGCATGGTCCTCTTGACTTGCTGACCGCCGGTGGGGTCCGCTATCTCGATGCCTGCGCACTTTCAGCCACCAGGCCAACTTGCCGGCGAAACCCGGAAACATGGTCACAACAGTAAGTCTAAGCCGCAAGCCATTCTCTGTGATCTCGATTTCGACTGGCTGTAAGGTGGCCGATACTGTTGTTGTGTCCTTAGGTCATGTTGGAGGATACACATAGTGCCATGATTGGATACGATGGGTACAGCCGCACGGCCAAATGAACGATCGCTTTCACATTCGTAGTCTTGAGAAGATCCAGCAAGCACTTATTCGAGCTAGTCCATCATGAGCTCTCTCAAAGCCTAGGGACTATACCCAGAGGCCAACCACGTTGGACAACGTGCTTCAAGAATGGTAAGAGAATGGCTAGGCGAAGTTACCAAGTAGATGAGAACTCACGTCTCTCTTATGTTTAGGAAATCTTCGCTAGCTGTACGGTAGGGGAGGGCTCCGTAGCTGTTTGCATTGCATGTCATTGGCTATGCTGCTCTACTGTATTATACCCTTAAAAGTTGTATGAGTTATGTAAGCATGGACTACCTTCATCTCGGCCACTTTAGCTGTTGCGGCAAGAATATTCTGGTTATTGAGACATGGTTGCCTAAAGCGCATCAAAGATATCGGTTTCCTTTCAGTTCGACAGAGGTAGCTAGACAGATTCAGTGTACATCTTTACACCTCCTGGGCACGCTTTTAAGTGGCTTTAATCTTCTTGCATACTACATCATCTAACTTATGCTGTAGTCTTTTAATTGTGTTAGGTAGCTTCGCTGAGAAAGAAAAGTGATATTGAGAGGAAACAGGCACATATCGCTTGACTGAGCTATGGCGCCATACGTTGACTTCATCACTTGAAAGGAGAAAAATATCAATAAGGGCGTAATGTGTCCTTAGGTTAAGCCCATCTCCTCGGCATCTCGTAAGATTATAGGCATCTGCCTCACGAAGTCCATCAAACCGACTACTTCGACCGAAAGTAAGATTTATTCGAAGTCGACGTGTTGCTCAAGCAAAGCGACATATTGCATCTACTGCACAACGAAAACTTCAAGCTGCTCCCATCTATTTCATGGTACGTACCAACGAACTAGTTGGGAAACTAAGCTCAGTCGTAATTTGGCTCTCTGATAGGAGCTGACTTAGAGAGTTGACTTATGTCTGTTTGTCGTTGCCTTTATCAACGTGTTGGGCCTGAGCTTCTACATATAAAAACCCAATAAAAACGCAATGCCATTACACCTTTCCCACAACTAACCAACTGACACATATAAACTTGAGCTATATTGAGGTTATTCATTGACAGGGCCGCCCACTATACAGAGTGTTCAGTTGCTGTTATATGGATGTCACGTTACAGCATATGGCAACTTCCGCCGTAGGTGGCTTGGAGCTTATGTGCTCTAGGGATGCGGGTACAAGTAAATGGGGACAGAACAAGGTAGGCGAGATGCTCATGATAATCCGACAGTTTCTACTTGAGGCCGAGACTCAATATCTCTTGTTCAACAGGCAAAGGAACCTGCAGCTCAGAAAAACGCAGTTGCGCGGGCAGTAGCAAAGGGGAAAGGAAAGTAAGTGGCGAGTGGCGGAGACAGCGACGGGATAGTTGGAACTCTGTCTTGTACCTACGCTTCATTAAGATCTGACGGATCGATTTTATTCGAGGGTGCTACAGCACTATTGCCAAATGCTTGGTGTACGCCGAGCGTGATACTGAAGGAGCGCAAGGTACTTACGACCGAATACTGTCACTGAAACCACTTCTCATCACGCAATATGGTCGGCAGTAGTTCATGAGATTCATAATAATGTATATGGAATGAAGTCCAAACCAAGCACATAGACTTTTTGGGTACCACTTAGACACTCTGCTGTTATCCTTTCCCTGATAACTTCTGATTCCCAGATATTCCGAGTCTGAAGTTACCCGTATACCATATAAGAGGCATACTTGTTCACTGCATCAAGCAGCATTGTCTGCCTTTGATAACTCTATTTCATATGTGTCATACCCATCGTAGGACCCCAGAGTTGCTAAAAGGGCTATCTCAGCATGACCTCATCGAAGTCAGCGGAGCTGATGGTCGAGACCCCCCTGGTCTATTTGTCATGTGAAACGTCAAATCTCGCTTTTCACACGCATCTGTTTGTTTTCGTGTCGACCTGATCTGAAGGGTCTCACTGGTTCTGGTAATAAGAGATTAGTAGATGTAATTGATTGCGACAGGATAGAAATAGTGCTGACCGGGCGATTAGTGGCGGTCGGAGTGGCAGCCAAAGTTTCGCCAGTCACGTGGGAACCCGAGTCAGTCTCCGTAGTAGGAGGTTGCGGTGCCTCCACTAGATCATTACCTTGAACGGTAAGTTGTTGAGAGGCTATACGACGCATTAGCGCTAGGAATGCCGAGTTCTTGAATTTATCGGAGTCATTGTCAGCGACTGAATCAACAAGCTGCTGCGCAGCGCGGGCTAACTCTGTGTCCGCCTCTTGTGCCCCCGCCGAGTCTTCCTTTACCATCTCGTGAGCCGCAGGTTCAGGGGAGGCGACATCAAGAGCGGTATCAATATGGGCCGTCAGATTATCGCTGTGCTGGGCGTTGAGCTTGCTTTGGCTACTCATTTCAGCTTGTGGTCCGTTCTGAACCATCCATTCGTTCATAGCGTCCTCGAATTCTTGTTCAAGGTCGGTTTGGGCATTTGAACCAAGGAAGCCAGCATCTTCCATATTCAGATATTAATATATTTTGGCCTCAGATAGGGTTTAGCTACCACATACCCAGAAATTGCGGCGGCTTGAAGTCGCTCGAAAGGTCGTGGTTGATGGGATGCATACCAACAGGTGCCGCTTGGAATGGCTGGAAAACTGGATGATGAGGGGAAGCCAAACCAGGACGCATGGACTGAAGTAGGTCGGGTTGTCTCATGAACGGACCTTGGGCATGCTGGTTGTGAAGCGGATGAGCCTGAGCATCAGAGAAGTTCATGCGCTGAAAATCGTTGACCCAATTGCCATCGGTATTTTGGGCTATTGCTCGCTGCTGCTGCTGATAGAAATACTCGGGTGCCGGTCCGACTCGCCAAGTTTGGGGAGCAGCACGATTGGGTCGGGCAGAAAGAGCATACAAATGCTCTAGGTCAGCTGGCGGAACCTCAGGGAGCGCAGCATTTTGTTGCTGAAAAGCGCCGAACTGGCCGGTTAAGCCACTGGAATTAAAAGGCGCAGATCGAAAATTCTATGAGGAATGAGCATACATGATGTGCTATTAGATATGAGGTGCGCTGATGGAGACAAACCTGTGCGGGATGCTGGGGACCAGGAGCGACCCTATCTTGCTGATGAGAGCGGTCCTGCTCGATGTGACGAGCCAGGCCCTTAAAGGCATTAGACGGACCACATAAGGAGTCCGCCATGACGAGTATTTAATCTTATTGAGTATATGCCGTAAGAGGGCCAGACAAAATCGAGGCGCTGAGTTGCGATGTCTGATGCTCAGACTACTTTTGAGGGTTGAATGTCAGCGAGTGGTTGGCTACAATAAGAACGTTCAAGAGCACTACTCGGTAGTGACACAGCCCTGAAAAGACAGAGCGGGGGAAGGGTGTACAACAGGATATGGGATGGTAATGTAGTTGGACCAGTGAATGGTTGAATGAGTGAATGATCAAGGATGGGCCAAAACGCAAGTCGCTCTAATAATCTTATCGACTTTACAAGACTTGAAAAGAGGCGAAACAATACTATGGTTAGGCCGTTGATATTCTCGGGAGAAGCATTTACAAAACTAATTAGACAAGAAGCGAAGCCGACAATATTTGTACAGTATACCGTGAACTTGAAGTTAGAACTTGTTGAAATTCTTTGATTATGAAAATGGAAGTTAGAAGGGCTGACGTCGATATCACGAGGTTGTCTAAGATTAAAAAGCAAGACCGCGTAGGCTCTATTCTAGCCTCGGTAACGGTTAACGCCGACCGACTGCACTAGATATGCGGCTCAAAGCACGAAAGGAACTGATCTTGCCTTCCCCCGAGATCCCCTGATTCGTGGTCCAACTGGGGTAAAGAGCGGTACAATGTACCTATGTATCTAAGTACCTGAGGCACGTATCGCTGTTAGTGCCAGCTGTACCTACCTGTCACTGATCAGCGTTGACAGGCGGCTGGCAGTGGTGGGGAAGGGCGCTATGACCACCATCCGACTTGGCAACTTCGTTTCCTATGAGGTTCGTTACCTCACCAGTACCTAGCCTGTTTGGTGGAGCTTCGTAAAGCGGCAGGCGCCTTGCAGCACAAGGCCAGCTAAACATTCCATTTGAAAGGGACAAGTATCTCTCAGCACAACAGACTACCATCCTCCTTCGCCTCTCACCAATAGACAAACTGGTGATCATTTGACACCCCTTCCTACCAGAAGCCAGTTACTCTATACCAAAATTTATTTACCATGGTAAATAGCGACCCCAATGGTTTGGCCAATATATGGACTGCAGTGAGCTAACCTCAACTACAGGCACAGGTGATATCAAATTCCGGTCACGATGACATGATTGTACGTCCTATCCCTGCTCCAGCCGCTTGGTACTGCCAATGTACTCCCACCAACTGCAACCCACTTGTGCTCGGTTTTCAGGGGATTTACTATTGCCAAAGCGCGGAGACGACCGTACCCACGCGACTGACCTTGACTAGCACGATGCTGTTCTCGATTATTACGGAAGACGACTTGCGACATGCTCCTCCGATAAGACCATCAAGATCTTCGAGATTGAGGGTGAATCACAAAGGTTAATCGAGACACTGAAAGGGTACGAGTTGCTTTACACTGGCCTGGGAGACAAATATGCTGACGGGGGCATGTCATAGCCATGAGGGTGCAGTATGGTGCGTCTCTTGGGCGCATCCGAAGTATGGTAATATCCTCGCCTCGGCAGGCTACGACGGCAAAGTCTTCATCTGGCGCGAGCAATCGAACCAATGGCAACGAATCTTCGACTTCGCCCTACACAAGGCCTCCGTGAACATGGTCTCTTGGTCACCCCATGAATCGGGCTGTCTCCTCGCCTGCGCCTCCTCCGATGGCTCCGTCTCGGTTCTCGAATTCAAAGATAATAATTTCTCTAATGTCATTTTCCCCGCACACGGCCTCGGTGTAAACTCCGTTTCCTGGGCACCCGCGACTACTCCTGGCAGTATTGTTTCCTCAACCCAACCTGGTCCAGGCACTCTAGGCCAGCGCCGTTTCGTGACAGGTGGCTGCGATAATGTTTTGAAGCTGTGGACTTATGACCCCGCTACACAAAACTATAAGCAAGAGCGGGAGCCACTGGTTGGCCACACAGACTGGGTGCGTGATGTAGCGTGGAGTCCCACGGTTCTGCAGAAGAGCTATATCGCGTCAGCTTCACAGGATAAGACAGTGCGTATTTGGACAAGTGACAATGCTAGTCAAGGACAGTGGTCATGCAAGGTGTTGAATTTCGATGCTATCGTCTGGCGGGTTAGTTGGAGTTTGAGTGGAAACGTGTTGGCTGTTAGTGGCGGCGACAATAAAGTTTCCCTGTGGAAAGAGAATCTGAGGGGCGAATGGGAGTGTGTCAAGACGATGGAGGAATGAGCCCCTAGCCACCTGGATAGTGTTAACTGATACCTCAAATAGGGGTAATTAGGAGAGGCGACCCGAAGCGCTACTCGTCGCGAAACTGATAAGGGCGAATGGCTTCGCAAGGTAGAATATCCGGCGTTTGTCTTTCCAGAAATGATATGGCAACCAAAAGGACACGAGATCCATGCGATATCCAATAGCAGGCACGGATGATAATAGACTTACTAAGACCAATGTTGAACGCGACCTTCTTCTTAACCTAGTGCAAGCGACCCTAAGCTCTATAAGCTAAAAATCGAGCTCACGCTCACCAGTTTTTCTATTGGGTTACAGTATCGAGTTTTCTAGTAACACGCTGGGGTTTTGGGGGCAATGTCGATGGTGTGGCCGTCTCTCCCTTTGTGGCCAGTAGGATTGACAGTCCTGGCTATTCCCTGACGAAAGACGCTTGAACGATGGCCGTACGAGGGCTTTGGGGGTATAAGCTTTGTGCAAGATCTATGAGCCGGTACTCTAAACCTACTTTGGCCACCTACTTTGGACTTCGGCAGGACAAGCACTTCGCCGCAGGCCATCACCAGTTTCATAATATTCAGCAAGCAGGCGACAACACCTGGTTGGCTCCAGGGCTTAGCCGCCTGCGAATATAAGTTAGGTAAACATCGTGAATATCACAAGTCCCTCAAGAAAGCTGGTTTTACAAGCTTCTACCAAATCCTCATCTCTCATACCGCTAGCACTCGCGACTTCTCATCTGCAAAAAGTCATACATGCATATTACCACACTCCTTAGCACACTCATAACTGCCACTCTACCAGCAACTCTTGCTGAACACCGAGACCATTGGTCTCCTCCCTTCACGCCTGCAATGTTGTCCCTGTGGGCTTCGGACAGCAGGCCCAAATACGGCCAAGAGACCAACTACTGGATGGTCTAGATCGAAGGGAACAGTGCCTATTTGCCTCTTCAGAGCCTGGGCCTATTAACCAACAGCCCATGCGGCGTGATGTCGGAGCTGCCTGGCAGTAATACATTGTCTGCAGCTCGGAAATTGTGAGCTAAACGGGCCCAAAGCTGTTTTTCACTGGGGCTCCTTCATCAGATACTGCACGGCTGACACCGACAAGATCAATTGTCATGGATATCAGCCGATATTGTCAACCATGGGAAGTACGTTGGGTGGGAGGACTGTCGGGCATTTGACAGTGATGAATGCGTGTTGTGGCCATGTGAATGAGCTAACTTGATAAGTAAGCGTCCTACTCAGAGGACCTCCCTACTAGGTAGTACATGTAGTTATGATTAGCTCGTGTTTAATTTATATCAGATAGATACTTTGGATCTTGTTTTTACAGTGGAATTCTTCATTTGTTTCTTATTCGAATATTTTGTGTGAATGTATCTGTACATAGTATTGGAGCAGCAGGTTTTGAAGAAGAATACCTACTGTCCATTTCCAAACAGATACACTCAAGCTCGAACCTTGGCTTACCTATATGTAGGTGGGATACCGGTATGAGGCGAGTGAAAAAGGCAAGAGCACAGAAAATGATAATAAGTATTCATACATACTATACTGTACGAGGCTAGAAAGTGACGAAAGAGTAGCGCGGGCGGCTAGTGGGCCACTAAGAACTCTCGAACGTAGGTACAGTACATTGTAGGCATGCTGTACGGGGAAGGTACCTTGCCTTGAAGTACGGAAGTACTTCCGCAACAAGTATTAGCTATAGGGTACATCAACTGTAGGTACCTAGTCTCAACCTTTCTTTTAAGGAGCAACCAGCAAGGCAATCAAGACCGACAGTCCTCCCATCTTCCAGCTTCAACTACCTACCTCTACCTATCTACCTACCTACTTACTTACTGGACCTGCTTAACGTGGATTCTGCTTCAGCCGTTGATTATATCAATCCTATGTTTACTGTGGTTCTTGTTAAACCTTCAAGTTGTGCCGAATACTACAATTGGTCCGATGCAGACGAATGCAAATAGGTATCCCATGTTCAAGAGCACATCCAATTAAGCACCCCCACCGCAACGTCGCCGTCCGTAATCAAACTACCACCTGGGCAGACGCGGACGCCATTCTCCATTCGTGATTGTGATTACACCCCAATATTTTCAAGGTTCTCTGTAACCCTGTCTTGTCTTTCGCTTCGCTTGTTCCAACCGCCGCCACGTTGTCCGACTCGCAGGAAGATAGTCACGGAGAGTCCGTGTCCGCTGGGCTCCCGCAGACTACCATTGAACACGCGAACGTCACATTTGACACCGAAGCCGACGACGACGACACCAACGATAACCCCAACCGTGTACGCTCGCCTCCGCCCCAGTATCCCTACGCCGGGTCCGAAGCATCGGCCTCCACCTCCTTCTCGCGACCAGCGCCGCCTCCCTTCTCCAGCCTTTATACTTACGCCTCGGCTGAGGATCTCGCCGACGAACACTTCGAGCTCCCCTCTGCTATCTCCAACGCTTTCTCAGAAGCCGGAGCCTCATCTGCTACAGCAGCCCCAGCCTACGCGCCTGTTGCTTCGAGCTCTTCTGATAATCATCCCTTTGAGCCCTCTACCTCGTTTCAGGACGCTGTCGCTGAGACCAAACGCGCGCTCCCACAAGACGTCAAAGGCGAACCTTCGGGTCAGAAGGTCGACGACTCCAGCGAGCCTCCGCCTGCCTACTCCGAAGGCTATAGCCCACTCCTCTCTTTCTCATACCTCATGGCGGCCGCCGGGGGTGCAGCGAGTATTATTACTCAAGTTCAGCAAGGAGGTCCTCCTATCAACTCCATTGGAGGTAAGACACTCAATGACCTCTCTCGTAGACTGAATGAATACTGACTAGGATGCATAGATGTCGGCGCCGATGAAACCATTACAATGGACCTCAGGTAGGCTGATATGACCATGGATACATTGATCCATTTGCTGAAAATTTCTTCTCGCACAGGGGCACACGTTTCGTCCTTTCAAGAGATGAACTATTAACATTACCTGAATTTGTTCTCCTCTCCCTGTTCCCTAATGGTCTCTTCCCAGAAGGTCATATGGGCGGCTTCTCTGACGGTGATGCCGTCCAAGTCGATGTCAGTACCCTAAATGACAATCCCATCTCACAAGTCACCCAGACCGCTCCCAACAGTAACTCCCCCATCACAACAAGCTTAAGTGGTGCTTCTCTCCCTCGCTCATCCAACACCCGCAACTTCCTCTCTAATATAAATATTCATTTCACTGACCTCACCTCCCAGTATGACCCTGCCTCTCTGCAATACATGCTCGAATTTTTCCGCAATGTGGCCCAATCCATACCTAATGAAACTTCACCCAATTCCTCCCCTGATGGGGGCGTTGTTCCTATCGACTCACTTGGCGGTCGTGGTGAGGATGGCAGCAAGCGAGCTGGGATTATCGTTTTGAGAGAAGACCTAGACTTCTATGTAATTCCTCCTCGACCAGACATCAACCAGGCAGACATGATCGAAGTCAAGCGTGCTGCATCTAGGGCTCTATTGGGGCAAGATGGCATCTTCTCGGGGCTGAAACGGAGCGATGAACCTGGGACGACAGAAGCTCATCTGATTGAAATGCTGACGGCTGGGTGAGTGGCCTTTTCATCTCGATTTTGATAGTCAACTAACATGGGAACGAAGCGGATTCAACCACGATGACCGGTGGGGTCATCGCGCCGGCGAACCCAACAAAGCAGTAGTCTGCAGCTTAGCCCTCGCTCGGCTTCGCAGTGACATCCGCGGCAACGAGATGGGCAGTAATGCTGTTGGTATGGCGCAGAAGCTTCTTCTCTTCTGGCGAAAACCTGCTCGTCGTTGCTGGTGGGAAGGCGTTGAGCTAAACAACGTCGAAGGGGTGGATGGGCCGCTCAAGGTGTGGATTCGTAGGGTCTGGACTCTTGAGATGAGCGTTATTGGATTGCGTTAACTATATCGAGCAAGCGAAAATGGCGTTGGAGTGTGATTTCTTTGAACGGCATAGGATTACGCAAGCATACCAGAAGCTGACCGATATACCTATGGGCAGCGTTAATATTCCCTACTCAAAGCGGTGGCTTATTGAGCCACCATGCGTCATTTATACAAGATACGTACAGTCCTCTTGTAGCCATTGGTAGATAGGATACCAGCTTGTACCGACAAAATTTTAGAGGTCTGACCGTCACAACTGACGTGGGGTCTATCTCTCGAGCTCACAGGCAAATCACAGTGTGCAGTTCAAGGGTGAGAGGACAGCCAGGCATGCTGGATGGAGATGAATTGCCATTTCTTTCTATAGATGTATCTTAGGCCTTGTGGCACACATCAAATGGGACTATACCTGGGTAGCGTCTAATTCAATGCAGAGTATTTCAGTATACGGTGTCCCTTGTATGTCACGCTCCATGGTACCTACTATGTAGTGGTTCTGTAGTGGTGACAGATGGAAAATATCCCATGTGAAAGGGGTTCTTTAATCAGAAGGAACCTTGGAAGTTTCTATAGGCCCACATGGGGAAGCATGGTGCTAATAAAGTGGAGGTGGACTAAAGCGTCGTTCTGCAGCTCGCACCAGGGAACCGCTTTTAATTTTGAGAAATAAATCCTTAGGTAATAAGTATTATTTCACCCGACTCGCGACTGCCGACAAAGTCATCGTCATATTTACCTAACGGGAAAAGGCCTTGTGTACATGTAAATATCTACTTCTGATTAATCATTTTCTAACGTTATTATATGAGACCATGACTTATCACCCTCGTTAACAAACCAAACTATTGTTCTTTCAACGAGTACCACCGTTCGAATCCTAATCTGATCCCTTGGTGGCGGGGCATCGTAAGACTTCATTGGCTTTTTGCCCTTGCGCTTACCAGCTCAACGGCTTTGTTTAGATTTACGCGCATCGAGCTCCAACTTATTCCTCGTGAGTACTGACGTCGTCCAAACACTTAAGATTTCGTATGGTAGGATGGCGGAGAACAATGTCTCCAGTTCAGATCCTCCCTCGATCCCAATCCTGGACCGCAGCCCGCCGCCCTTTCGAACGACCAACTCTTGCACTTCTCTACATGAGATGTCACGAATGAGAAAATTGCGGATGCTCGTCGCCGCGAATGGCCAGCGAGATGTCGCCTATGCCCAGGCCATTGCCGTGCGCCTTCTGAAAGACGCCCAAATCGAGACTCGCGCTCTTGTCGACGACGTCCCTTTGCGACTTACTCACGAAATCATGGTAATGGAGAACCGAAGCCTAGCAACTGTTGCCGTCGATGCAGATCAGAGAACGAAGGATGCAATAGAAGCTGCGCGCCAAACTGCCTTCGAGCTTGTCGAGTGGGCCGACTTACTCGTCCTCGCTCCTATCGACGCCGACCACCTAGCCAAGATGATGTCGGGCATTGCCGACACCACCCTCCTCGAAGTTCTGCGCGCATGGGACGTCTCTAAGAAGATCCTATTGGTACCAGGCATGTCGGTGCAGATGTGGGAGCATCCCATGACCAAGAAGCAACTGAGCAAGATAAAACGGAAGTGGAACTGGATCAAGGTCATGGCACCGGTACTTTGGCACTATGAGGGGCCCGGGCATGGGAAGCGCGTGGTGTCATGGGATGGGTTTAATGACTTAGTTGGTATCATCAAGAACCAAGCCGAGCTTATGAGCCTTGGCCATGATGTAGAAGTCGCCGCGAAGAAGGCCATGCATACCATTAGCCCCCGTCGAGTGGCCAAGACTCTCCCCCCTGAGATATGGAGCCTCATCTTCGAGCATGTCGGCGACTGGGAGATTGC
Source organism: Xylariaceae sp. AK1471 (assembly GCA_023159215.1). Taxonomy (NCBI): domain Eukaryota; kingdom Fungi; phylum Ascomycota; class Sordariomycetes; order Xylariales; family Xylariaceae; species Xylariaceae sp. AK1471. The sequence goes on from JAJKLI010000025.1 coordinate 326,266, forward strand.
GACGGCACTCAACGTTTATACAACACTAGAAATACCCAACGACTGGAAGAAAAACCGGGCGAACCTGACGGACCCTGTCGAAGTTTACATGTACGACCTTGAATGGTTAATACTCTCCTGCCCCGGATCGGATGTCATATGTCAAAAGCTCTTTGAAGCACCGAAGGGGCTGCGTTACGTTTCCTCTCTTGTCGTCAAACTCGTCATGAAATTCTCACTTACCGACGTGCTGACATATCTTGAAACTCACCTGAGCAAAGTGTTCTGGGCCTCGTTCAGCGCCAAGTTCCTTCCCAATAAAGCATCTGGAATTTACGGGCGCGTGGATATCCTCAGTTGGTGGAATACTTCGCCTTCGTTTCTGAAAAAGGAATATGATGCTGAGGCACTGGATAATGCTTCACGTATGGGTTACGTGCACGTGCTTGACTGGTGGTTACGTTCCGATCTCCCTCTGAAATACACGGAGGCAGCGCTCGAATCCGCCTCCAAGGAAGGGCATTTGTTGGTATTGGAATGGTGGAAAGATGCTGCATCAAAGAACGATAGTATAGGTCTAAAACCAGGCCGTAGTCTCCTGACCGCTGCTCAACATGGACAGACGGCCGTGCTCCGCTGGTGGGAGAGTTCAGGCATCCCTGTCGCTTACAGCGAGGGCGTCTGCAAGATTGCAAGCGCACATGGTCAGACGGCCGTTCTAGATACATGGCACGAGCTGAAGGGCGAGAAGCTCTCTTTTGACTCACAGGTCCTCGTAGCACCTACAAAGCAGGGCCATGTCAGTGTATTGGAATGGTGGAAACAATATGCGCGGGGTGAACAAGCTGGAGGTGATGGCAGGACCCATAGGGTTGAGTACAAGACTTGTGATATCGAAGAGGCACTCGAAGACGCCATCGGTGACCCTAGACCAGTTAGGACATGGTGGGCACGTAATGGATTGAATCTCGGACTCGGAACTAGTGAGTGGATGAAGATAAAAAGACTGTAGCGTTGGGGCTATATTCAAAAGTAGAACATAATACCAAATGAGAAACTATCATAGCATCACTCGGTCCTAAATGCCCCTTCTGTGTATTGTAGGAAGTCTAGCTGGTAAGTATGTTGGAGCACATGTTAAAGAGTACCATAGTTCACCTAGGTACCTAGGTACTTGACCAGTGTCAATAGCAAACGCTTTTAGATAACCAGATGCTATAAGCGTGAGAGCCATAAAGAACTCCTGTAGGAGGAAATTCTCAAGGTAGGAAGAAGTACATAGGTACTTATATACCTACTGTTGCAGACGTACTGAATGGTCAATGGGTAGCAAGGAGGCTGGTGCAAACAACATAATCTAGATTAGAAGCTGTTTCCTTCAACAAGTTGGCCTACTTGGTAGGAGTCCAACAGTTCAGTATTCAGGAGCATTTCCTCCTAATCGCTGAAACAACATGAAGAATAGGGGTTCGAATCCTCCAGTGACCAATATTCGAGAAGGGAAACCTGCACCATATCTTCTCGGCTGGTATGGTGTGTGGTCTCACCAGGCTTAAATATTGAGTTGTTTTTTTGTAGGAAAATTTTTGTTGGTGATATGTAAGCACACTTTAGTCTGGGCTATATGTAGCAGCATGAGGCAGGGTTTTTATCTCGTTGTGCATGTTTGAATGTTTTGTGCTGCTTGGTTTGTTCGCGCGTCAGTCTCGACCTCAACTAGTCGACACCATCCCGCACGGCTTGGCTTAGGAATTTATTGTATACTTCACGTAAAGAAATAAAGTCTGGAGTGAGCAACTGTTACAAATTAGGGGGTAGTTAAAACTTCTCTAGAGTCTCGTGTGCACAACAGGATGGCGTAATGCAACTGCTTCCTTTTGAGAAACTTACTTACTTGAAGAGCAGTTGTGGCAAGTCATTGAATGGAGGTAGACTGATCGAAATCTCTGACACGAAGGCATGTAGCTATGAATAGGGGTTGGCTACCATGATGTTGGAGGTCGCTTTGATTCTTTGCCCTTTAATGTCAGTAGTTGTGGCCTTGCTCTCTCACCCTGCTGCTTGATTGGCACTTAATTTTCTGCACTATTGCCAGTATAAATTTGTACCTGAATTTCTCGTAGTTTTATTATCGGCCCTATCATTTAATGCCACTGTTTAGATGATACTAATCTTTATTGCGAATCTGAGACTTGGTTCGTGTTCTCCTTTAAGCAGAAAAGTCATCAAAGGAGGCAGTCAAGTAAGGAATGAAAAGGCCCGGCTCCCCCAACCCTTTTTCTATTAGTCCCTCCTTTTTCACCCCCTTTTTACTGACTGTTAAAAAAAATGTTCATTGTAGATTTATTCTGGAATATCTACGACTACAGTCACTATTTGATATTGCTGCGCCTGTCTACCCCAGTTTCAAGTTCTTGCCGACTGATTTATGCTCCTACACTCGTTGTCAAACAAGTCGGCTCTTTAGTTTGGCCCGATGTTTGGACCTGAGTTTATCGCATCGCCCTTGACTGCTAATACTCAACAGGTTAGATCTTGAGCGACTTGTGTGCGACCCAAATCATCGACGTATCAAGTAATGCATGACTGATCAGCTCGAACCTGAGCGATGCGTATGGCCATCCAGAAAACACTGCAGCGTGGATTTCGCATCGGTGCTGAAACCTTGGTGTCGTCGTCATCGTCGGGGAGGTGTGTGTGCGGGCCGCTTACCAGCATTGATTGCAGAGGGCGCAGCAGTACGCTGTCGCGGGTGAGCTGCGCTGTATATCTGACCGAAAAGTCCCTTTAGACCGTCAGATGACTGTGACTGTGTATCATTGACTATTATTCAGACATCATTCAGTTCCCTTTTCAGTAAGTGTTAGACAGACTTTTCCTAACCCTTTGCAGTTACCAAAGTCAGACCGTTTACCTAGTATAGTGTAACTAGCGAGATACTTACGCCAAATAAATACACCCAAATGATCTTTACTAGGCTTTAGTTATCCCCTTGTTGAAGCCTTGTCTAGTCGAAGGTCTTGTTGCAGCAACACGTATACTGGGTGTTCCTCTTCGAGGAAGTGATAAAAGCAAAGCTCGGAAAGCCACTGTTAGTGGTGAAGGAATTCAGATTGCCGTTCTTGCCTAGCCATCCAAAGGTTGGTTCATCTTGTCAGTAGGTTTTTTTAATGTTACTTTTCTACTGCTCAATTGAAGTGGGTGGTTGCCAACGTGAGCTATCGTGTTCATGTAAGCAATAAATAGCGTAGTACCATTGAAAGTACTACGGTCAACCTTTTAACTTTCTGATGGTTAAGCTGCTGGACGTAAGAAACGATCTAAAGATTAAATGAGCTCAATCATCTTATACACTGACCGCTGGCTATGGTTCTTGACTATATATTGTCTGGAGGATTTTCATTAACCCGCAAGTAATTATAGTCATCCTCCTTGTATCTTGATTGCGCTGCTATTCCATAGTGACGAGTACCCTATTTCAATCCACTTCAAACCATTTGCATCACAATCCATCTGTAATTAGGCACTTATACCTTCATCTATCCCACGAAGTCGTTTCGGGTTTCGGCGTTGAGCTCACGATATCCATACATGCGGCGTTCTAGCACTTGATTCAATTGTACAGCGCGGGACTTACTCGGCATAGAAATGCCCTACAACATTAGCTAACCCGGATATGAAATGGCCATATCCTTTACTATATCATATAACTTGCCAGGTAAGTTACGAGATCTGAAATAGAAAAAATGTTCATAGTCACGATGAATATTTAGCCTTTAGCTCTCTAAATGGCCAAATGGTTAAGCCGCTTATTTGAATCCCGACGTAATCATTCCTCGGCAATATACTGTCACAGCTAGACCTCCCTTCGCTGTTATATAACCCGAGATAAGGTACTTCCGAACCATCTACTTCGCGATGTTATAAGTGTTACCGGTCACGGCTAGAACGCCACCTCCATCTACTATTCGTACGATGGTGAAATCATGGAGTCCTCAAACGCTACGTCGCCTATACAAAATATGGTTTTATTGTAAATGGCACGTTGTTAAAAATACCTAGATGTAGCGCCTCATACTCGAATCTCTCTCTAGGGACATTGCTAAGGGCGTGAAATACGTTATGGTTTTGCTGAAGGATAGTGACGATGCTATCAACCCTTACCAGGATGAAGTCGATGCTGTTCAGAACCCGGCCGACGTGCTAGGCTAAGTAGCAGCCAAAGAGCACCATGTGACGGATGTATGATTTCCTTTCGTGGTAAGCCTGTAACCCAAATATGACACTCTCCGGATGATTAGATCTAACTACGGTTATTTGCTAACCATTGGTCTGGGTTTGACGGGATAAAGTTCACTTCATTCTCTCATCAGGCTTTCTATGAGCTATCGTTAGTCTAGACGCTAGGACAATGGCAAAGAGGAATGATAAGGGGGTAGGTACTCAGATCATAGGTAGAAATGAGGCCCATACTATCTATCCCATTTGATAAAACAGGGTTGCCGCAACATATTTACAAGACGGGGACTATATATAACAATAAGTACCCGCTTTAGCAAACCAAAATTTAATCACTGGTTGACAAAATTAGTGTACCGTCTGCTGCACTGGTAGTAGGGCAAAAAGGGATCAAAAAGATAGGAACATCTGCCTCCAACCCGGATCGAACGAGTGACCTTGTCATATTCTTGCATTGATTACGTAATACAAGTGACACGCGCTACCACTACGCCATAGAGGCAATTAATTGATTGTTATCCAATTGTGAAAGCTGTGTTGCGATTCAGGGTCTATATAGCAAAATCAAAGAGAAGATTATTGTGGGTTCGGTGATTTGGTGGGGCTATTGTCTCGGTTGGGTTTTGGGTGCAAGTGCGTGGTGCTAATGAAGCACCCCACTACATACCCAGTACTTACCTAGGCGGAGATCTTAGCTTCAGAGTTCACGCTGGCTAGGCGGCAGTGTCTAAGAAAAGTCAATCCCCGTGCGGGACAATCTGTCCGCAGGTCAAGAGTCACGTGAGCGGCTGTACAGAGACAAGCTCCGTCCCCACTGTACAACACGTTCACTTATCTTTTGGGCGATACCGGCACGTTCTAGGAGCCCAGAACTCAATGGAATACAAGCAGGTAAGTCAGTAGAGAGATATAAACTTGACTGTGTGATTATTATACAGAATGTAGAAGATATATCCAGTTTGCTCAAGGTGGCTTGAAATTTAACGCATATTCAATCAACATGACATCCGAGAAGGCGTCTTACATCATTGTTGGAGCAGGCATTTTTGGGGTGTCCACTGCCTATCACCTCATCAAGAAGTACCCCAACGCATCAGTGACTCTTGTCGATCGGGATGCCTTTGATGCCGATTCTCGCGTAGCCGCCTCATGGGACTGGAATAAGGTTGTGCGTGCCGACTATGACGACATCGCGTATTGTCAACTGGCTCTAGAGGCCCAGGACATCTTCAAGTCCGATCCCTTGTGGAAGCCATTTTTCCATGAGACCGGCATCTTCTGGACATGCCGAGACGAGTACGCGCAAAAGGTCATCGACAACTACAAGAAGCTTGGACGGAAGACCGACATCAAAGTAGTATCTATTGATGAAGCCCGCAAGTTATACGGCGGTCTATTCGAGGACGCTGATTATACTGGCGTCAAAGAGGTGCTTATCAACCAGACTGGTGGATGGGCTGCCGCCGGAGATTCTTTGCGCGCAGTTACTCGCAAGACCCTGGACTTAGGTGTCAAATATGAGGTGGCCGAAGTAGCAAATTTGCAACTGGATAAGAATGGCCGTTGTTCCGGTGTCCAAACAACAAAGGGACAGGTTTTGACAGCCTCACATACCATCCTCTGCACTGGGGCTTACACACCGACATTGCTAGAATACAGCGCTGTGAGCAATGGCAGACCTGATATTGCAGCTGGATTCAGGATTGTAGCGGGTGGTGTTACGACAGGATTAGCTAAATTAGACGACGAGTCGTTCGTAAGATTCGGTTCTATGCCTACTGCTTTTCAAGGATATACTGCCGAACAAGGTAATATTCTTTCGGATACATCACTTTGCGCACACATCTGACTATGGGAACAGGCCCCTTCATCGGCTCTCTTCCACCTACAGCAGACCGTGAGATGAAGTGGTGGGGACAGACGATCTTCAAGAATACCAGAGAAGTGCTACCTGGTCACTATGTTTCAGCGCCGCCCTCGAAGCCGGACTACGCCCAGTGGGAGGTTTCTGGGAGGCTCAAAGAGGACATAAAACATGCGAACAAGGTGTTCTATGGTAAGAATACTGCACACTGGACGATGGAGAAACATCGCATCTGCTGGTAAGTTCTGTAGTTCCATGGCAATGGATAGCTGACTGATAACTGGAAAGGGACGCCTTCACCACAAGCTCGGACTTCATCATTTCGCCACACTCGGCTGCGGAAGGCCTATACATTGCAACTTGTGGCTCATTCCACGGCTACAAGTTCTTTCCTGTGATCGGAAAGTATGTCGTACAGATGATGGAGGGCGAGCTGTCACAGCAATTGATGGAGAAGTGGGCTTGGAATAGACATCGTCCAGACCCCTCACTTTGCCCTGATTGGCCGAGGTCAGAAATGAAGGACCTGTTAGATCCAGCAAGAACCTCAAAGCTATAGATAGATACCAATAAACATTACTTTCCGTTGACTTCTTGTATACTTTGAACCATGCATACGTCTTGCTTGATCTGCTTGTATCGAAAACAATCTACATCTTGAAGGCAAATGTATCTGTGGCTATTGAAAATATAATAATTAGTAAAGTTTACTAGTTAAGCGTAGCAACGCAGAATAATGCCGTAATTTTATACACCCCTATGACTAAGCCATGAGTGGGAGTGACCCAGCCATGACCGTGGCCTAGAACATGAATAACATCCGGGGGTAACACTCCGTGGAGCGGCTTGGGCCTGGAACCTCGTAACACATGAACAGCAAACCGTCCCCTCGCCACGTAGGTTGACAAACAGGTTATTTCTTATTTGAAATGTCAGGCGTGGCTTATAGAGATGGGAGCGGGATTTTACCTCCGACTATAGTTCTGTCGCCGATGTCCACGTAGGCGCATTCACAAGCTTTGATGCTACCATTGATACATACCAACATGGTAGTGAAGATCTTGGTATGGTTATGCCTGTAGGTTGCTAGCGCTAAGCTCACATGTTCTGGTACTTAGACAATGGCAGGATAAGGGACATCTACAAAGCAATGAGAGATGAGGCTGGCTGAAAGTCTACCTTTGACGTCGTATCTCATACTTACGTAATAACAACAATTTAATAAACTAGAGTCATGTCATGGCATCATTAGCTGTCTAATTAACAGGTTGTGAGATTCTCAAGTCTCATATTCAAGTGTCTGTTATATCTCTGATATTTGGATATAGTACTATGAGATCTTCTTTGCCTGAAAGTAACCCTACGTTGCCTGATGAGCAGATTTCCTTAGTGTAGTACCACTCCCCATACTGTACACGCAATCACATACCGAAGAATAACACAAACAAAACATGAATGGGCACACTTCTTCAATGCCGATCACGTGAGCGTATCTTGGAAAGCCTCTACCGCCTGGTGGTAGGTCTTCGAGGTCGGTTAGATAGCCTTAACCACCGGTCATGTGATTAATATCTCAACCACATTGAGTATTACTGTGATATCTAATATGGCTCCTCGATCGTGATTTGCTAAATGAATGTGATGGGTGGGTTAGATAGTACTGTGAGCAAGGGAATGATATTGACTTAATCATGATAGCGTCGAGAATGTGAGTTGCCTATACATAGGAAGCGATTTCCGTATGGTAATGATCACTTCGCTCGCCCCCCTATCTTTCCCTTCATAACAGTATACCCCTAAGCTAATATGTGCTAGCCACTATGTCTGAGATCGCTGTATACTACTCACCCAAGTTTCTTCTCTTGACCCTATCTGCATCTCTAGTTGCTATAGTACTATCATACCTATCAAGTTTCTCTACCTGGAAATGGCGCTCCAAGACCAAGGAGGAGGGGGTTGAGGCCGTCAGAGCTCTACCAGCGTCCTGGTACCTCTCCCAAGAAATGTACGAGCTTGAGAGACGAGCAATTTTCTCCAAGAAATGGCTCCTTACCACGCATAAACTAAGGCTTCCCAACCCAGGAGACTGGCTACGATACGAAGTCGCCGGCTTTGACTTCGTTATCGCCAAGGACCGCACTGGAGCTATTAACGCGTTTCACAACGTTTGCAGACACCGGGCCTTCCCAGTTGTAACAAAAGACAAAGGCAACAACAGCATTCTTGCCTGCAAATACCACAACTGGTCTTATAGCCTTAACGGTAAACTGACTAAAGCACCGGATTACCAAGACGTCAAGGGATTCGATAAGACCCAGAATGGTCTGTTTCCTATTCATGTTCATATCGACACGAATGGGTTTATTTGGGTAAACATGGAGTCCGCGGAGAAGCCAAGCACACCATGGGGGGACGACTACAAGAACATCGACAAGCAGGCTAGGTTCAAGGCTTATAACTTTGACGACTACCAATTTGACCACACCTGGGAAATGGAGGGGGAGTATAACTGGAAACTATTGGGAGACAACTACAACGAGTGTTATCATTGCCCGACTACACACCCTGATATCCCAAGTATTGCGGATCTCGACGCTTACAAAGTCGTGACGGAAAATGCGTACATTCAACACCTCGGCAACCCAACTGCAGAACAGATCGCAAAGGGTTTCAACGTATCGGCCACATTTTATTTCCCCAATGCTTCTATGAATGCCTCGTAAGTATAGCTATCGTCGCATTGGGATAGGACATGTTGCTGACATCTTTCGAGGCCGCACTTCTTCTTCCTGCAACGATTCATCCCCAAAGGTCCCAACACGTCGGTCATGTACTACGAAGTCTACCGAAACAAGTATTCGACCGACGAAGAGTTCCAAGTGATCAACGATATCTACAAGCGAATCATGTCGGAGGACAAATACCTGTGCACCAACGCACACAAGAACATCAAAGCTGGCGTGTTCGTCAATGGAGAACTGCATCCAACGATGGAGCAAGGCCCCCTGTTCTTCCAGAAGCTGGTGCGTGATCTCGTGACGGCTCACCACAAGCAAGAAAAGAAGGCCCAGCGGGAGATATGGCCTGCTCGACAGACACTCCCAGGGAACGCCGAGGTTAGCGAGAAGGACATCGGGTTCTGCTCGTCGGTGGATTGCTCTGCTATGAAAAAGGAGGGCCTTGCTTGGTAGCTACCATTCTGTCGTCGCGATCCGTTCCGTCATTTTCCTTTTTCGTGTCAGAGTTTATTAGGATTTATTCATTCTTTTTTGGAATTGGTTCCATCTTGTTTTATGAGAAAATGACTTCAAAGGCGCATTGTGAGAGAGCCATTGTAGTATACTGGTATAATGATACCTTCTGTTTGAAAAAACGGCTTCCCCAACATCTTGATTGCCCGGACCTAGAGGCACCATGCGATGATTGGTTACGTCACTTCATCACCTTGACATAATAGGCCCGTGCTCTTTATTTACTATACTGTGACGATATCGTGAAGTCAAGTTCATAGGGCGAGTCGTCCACTATCGGCTCGGCGCGAAAGCAACCCCACCTATATTGCCCGCGGCCGGGTTTAGAAAAAAGCCCAACCCATGAGGGCCTGCCAATCACCCAAGTGCTCACTTGGGTTCTTGGGTCCTTGGCATTGGGTTGGGGCGGGCGAACCATATCTAGGTAGTGTATAATATCGGAGCAGATTTATGAAAACGGTAACGCCGACCAGGTTTCACGGCGTCGTTTGCGACACATAGCGGAATTTCCGTTTAGGACGATAGGCTTATAGAGTCTCTAGAGTAGATAGCTATAGTGAGCGATCATGATGGCTAAAGCAGCGTCCAGGGCGTATCGAATTTCACCAGTCACGTTGTCTAACAAGCAGAGTGCCCAAACACACCTTATCACCGGCTTCGGCGCGCTGACCAATGAGCTGAGGTGCTACCCGGTGCTTAAGTCGGGTCTTGTAGTTCGAATAGAGGCGCAAGGGGGAATTATTATCTAAGTCTTTAATCACATGCACGTGTGGGCTTCATAGTGTCAGTATCAGGGGTAGACTGGCTTGTGACACTACATGGGTGAAATTGCCTTCGACTGCTTCGACTCCACTCTGCATCGTAGGCATGGTATTGGTATCGCATTTATTAGGCTCATAATGAATACCTTGAAAGCCACGACACTGATGCTACCCAACTTTAGTCATAACATCAACGGATACTCCGCATTATTATAACAAGGTATTATAACAAGGCACCGTGCTTGGCCTAGAACCACGGCATGCATCTATCTGTAAACGGCCCCGCACGCGCTAGACGATAGTCTAAGTACTTATTTGGTGGACGTCAGTCCTTATACAACGGCCTTTGACGTCCTTGTTATTCTCTACCCCCGGGCATTTTCTTAAACGAGTCTTCTTGACTTGATGACGCCGCCAGGCGAAGGTACCAATTTTCGTGGCAGACGACGTTCGCACTATGCCTGTCTTCCTTGCAGGTCTGTGGCCAGCTACCATCCCATATTGCTGCTCACTATTAATCGTGCCGCATGCTAACCACTATGCAGGAGGAAGAAGACACGATGTCCCGGCGAGAAGCCAAATTGTTCTAGTTGTGCCCGCCTCAAACAGTCCTGTTCTTATCCACCCTTGATAAAGTCTTTTTCACGTGGTGGTCCATCGGTATTACATGTGGCATACCCCCCTTGATGAACGTCCCTTGACAATTAGTAGGAGGAGAGGCTAGCCACCTTGGAGGAGAAATTGGATCTCATTTTAAAAGGGCGCTTGTACAGATGACCGACCCCGAGAATCACTTGTGTCCCAACTTTCTAATCGCTTAGCTAGGCCGAACTACACGACACTCACATCCCGAGAACAACCACCCGAAGAGATTGTTGAGGATTCGGAGGCATCTCGTTCCCCGAGCCCAGCTCCTGAGCGGCAGAGCTACCCTGGTAGCCGTCTCTCAACCGTTCTGTCTGATTCCGAAAATTCGGATACACGTCCAGGCCCGGCAGATATCACAACTGGAATTCACCTCTACTTCAAATATTGTCACAGACAACCAATCTGGTGCTTCGAGCGCGAAGATGTCAGCAAATACAGCGTACTTCCTCACGAGCTTGTCTGCAGCATCCTCTCTTTAACTTCACGCTTCTCCAATAAGCGCGATCAGTTACAGCTGTACGGTCATAATGTCAGGCCGTTGATTATGCTTCGCATCGCGAACGGCACGGTAGTACTTGAGACGATTGAAAGCTTGTGCCTACTTTCGTATTCCTTTTTCATAGGTACGACTTAACTATGCAGATTGATGAGGGCGATAGGCTGACATGTATATAGATGGCAATGTCAATCTCGGTCAATTCCATCTTGGCCTTGCTCTTCAGCTTTGTCGGTCCGCTATGCTTGATCTTGAATCAGCTTACACTGTCGCCGACCCAGCGACTGAGCGGAAGAAAAGGCTGTTCTGGAGCCTGCAGCTTCTTGAGCAGTTCTACGGTCGGCAGACTGGCCTTCCAAGCATCCCGACCGAGATTGGCCGACCTTCTTATTCTTCAACGGGCGGGGGACAGCGACTGCTCTCGGAATTAGACCCATCGACGCCAGCTCTACCCACTGATACGCAAGGGTCTTCTGAACCGAGCGAGCCTGGTATCTGGAATACGGGAATCCACTTGGGATGGGTCTGGAGTCGGGTGAGGAAATTCGTTTCGGATTGTGCTCACGACAGATTGAAAGAGCCTTGGCGACATGACTCAACGTACGCCGTGGTCCAATCTGACTTCATGGAGACTGAGAATAGGGTTCCTATGTGCCACAGATATGACTCAGTCAAGTTCTATGAGCGCACAGTAGAAGAGATAAGGAGAAACCACGATTATTGGGCTCCATGGCTAAAAGAGCAATTCACCTACCATGCGATACCTACGGTACTGAATCATCCATTCCTTTACATCGTTGGGGCCCAACACAATCCGAACCTAGCAATCCCGAATACGTTCTGGAAGAGATCATCCGAGCTGGCGCTGCTCCATGCTACCTGGATAGTCCGCATCATCGACATGATTGTAGACAAGCAAGTACCACTAGTTGATCCATTTTTCGGGCACGTAGCTGCGATTGCTGCCACGGTGCACCTGTACTACTGTTGCGCCGCCGCCGCCGGGTTGAAGCAGAAGTCCAAGACAGATTTTGCGAAATGTAGGAGGTTTCTGAAAACTTTCCTACCCTTCTCCCCGGCTTGTGCTGCTTTGGTATGTTCTCCTCAGAAGGCCCGAGGTATCAACTGACAGCTTCAAGGATCGTAATCTGGATAACATGACACGGATCGCCGGTGGTTATCAGAACATGGACATGGATGAGTGGATACCGTCTAAGCTCTACCTAAGTGTGCCTCTGATGTGGGATATCCTACAGTTCAATTGTATGGCGGACTCCAAAGGGATTCCTACCGCAGACTTACTGCATTCATCACTGGCCCCCCGCATCCCTCAGGAAGACCCAGGTGAAAACTCCACACTCGAGATTGACGTCGCAACATCACCAGAGATCAAAATAGACACTGCTGATGGAGGGCAAGACGCCCCTTCAATATCCCGCAGGGCACCCGTCACTTCAAACCAAGCAGAAACCTCGCGGCATACTGTCTGGAATGAGGCATCCTTTGAGCCGAGCGACAATCTCACTTTCAATACTACACCCTGGTTGTACGCAGACCCTTCACAGTTTGTAAGCTTGGGTGACTTGGGTTGGCTCGACTCTCAATCTGCCATGAACGACACTGGGGGTGCACCTTGGTGGGAAGGGGGGACATTTAGTAATGTACAATTTAGCCAGTTTTAGCGTTGGCGTTCAAGTGATTTCAAGAATTTCGCGAGCCGAATAATAAAGCATATTGAATATAAATTTGGTAATCTCAGTTCAAGTAGAAACAACTGTACTGAAACCCGAGAACCCAATACCTATGATATGGCTTGCCCCACCGGACTTGTACGCAATAGCATGATCTCGGCCAATTCACTTTAACGGATTTGGTACCGGTGAGTGCAAGAAGGACGGGTTTCACACCGCCGAATCTCACAACACGATGGAGGTTTCTTTCTATTCCAGAGGTACTAGCCGTGGGTGTCGGCCTAACGATGTGCATGGCAAACCGAATGTTCTCCGGTTAGATGACCTATTAGAGTCTCGCTCTCCGTATCTTAGGCTTGGTTTTATTTAGTCCTTAGTCTTCCTACGCGTCACAACTGTGCATGGATGGGAGTGCGCGGGCTCTTCCCCGGCCATCAATTTCATGCTAGTGAGTATCTGCAGTATCGCCTAGCTCAGGGTCCTAGTTCATACGACGCTGCCCTAAGATTGAATAACATCTCGCCTGGACTCACCTCACTCAAGACGGCGTAGAAACCCGAAAGCCGACGTTGCAGTCCGTTGCAACGTCTTGGTTTCTATCGCCACTAACCTAGACCACAAACCATCCCTAAAAGGGAATCCTATTCTATATAGCCCGAGGATCCTGTTAACCCCGTCTGTTCTCCAGACCAGCCGCATGACCCTTATATTGGCACGACGCGGAGTATAGCAGCCAATTAAAAATGTGGCTAGAAAGTAGGGGTCTCAGATCCTTTCGATGAGGGATGACGGTTTTCGCATTGTTTGCCTACATTGGCCCCCTTGCTCGTCTACGGTTTGGTGACCTCCCGTGACATACACTGGCCGCCAATGGGGAATAATATTGCAGCAGTCGACTCACTGTGTTAACCATGCCCAAGCGATGATTTGATGATCTTGCCGATCTCCTCCGATACTCTCTCACACCTACCTATGCCTTTTGGCCTTATCTATGGCCACGTCGTCATGAATGATAACAAGCAATCGGATGAACAAGGGCAAGGCCTTCGGGAAAAGGTCTCTGCGCCGATCACGTGATCGGCTTATACGGTCGAAAGTCTATCAGCCACTTGATCCTACCTTGCGTAAACTCTCATCTCATGATGGGTTGGGGTTCTATAGATGATCTAGTCCAAAATGCTTTGCTATACACTTAAAATGAAGTATATAGAAGAAGGCAGCTTAATGGCGCGAATCTACATGAATCCACGCTAAACACGTTAATTACCGGTATACGAAAATCATACCCGCCATGGCTTCTACAGTACGTGTCGTGATAATTGGCGCCGGTATTGTCGGCACTAATGTTGCTGATGAGTTGGTATCGCGTGGCTGGTCCGATATAACCGTTGTTGAGCAGGGACCCCTGGATATGCCAGGGGGCTCGACATCGCATGCCCCAGGTCTGGTCTTCCAAACAAACCCCTCGAAGACTATGACTCTATTTGCACGATACACCGTGGAAAAGCTCCTATCGCTTCAGAGCGACGGGCAGAGTTGTTTCAATCAGGTGGGCGGCTTAGAAGTTGCCACTACCCCGGCAAGGCTCGAGGAGCTCAAGCGGAAACAAGGTTATGCCCATTCCTGGGGAATCGAGGCGCAACTAGTGAGTGCTGAGGAATGCTGTAACCTCTACCCTGGCCTGACCGATAATGGCCTGGTGCTCGGTGGCCTGCACATACCCAGTGATGGCTTGGCGCTGGCCGCCCGCGCTGTCCAGCTGCTAATAAACCGTACGAGAGACGCCGGTGTCCGTTACCTTGGATCGACCCCCGTTACAGGGATCGAGAAAGCCGACGGCCGTGTTACCGGAGTGGTGACACCGGATGCCACTATTTCTGCGGACATTGTCATCTCCTGCGCTGGCTTCTGGGGAGTTGAGGTTGGCGCTATGGTTGGCGTACCCATCCCCTTACTACCCATGGCACACCAGTACGTCAAGACTACAGCTCCACAACATGGCGATTCTACAAGCACCGTCACGAACGGCGAGGTCCTAACGAACGGGAACTTGACGAATGGAGACGCTCCAGCAAACTCAGCAACACTGCCGATCTTGCGTTACCAGGACCAAGATCTGTATTATCGCGAGCATGGCGCACAATATGGCATTGGTTACTACGGTCACCGCCCCATGCCGGTCGTCGCCGCCTCTCTAGGCAAAACACCAGAGCAAGTCAACGAGAAGCATATGCCTTCGCGCCTTGACTTCAGTCCCGAGGACTTCGACCCGGCTTGGAAGCTGTCACAAGAGCTGATCCCCGCCCTGCAGAAATGTGAAATCGCCGATGGATTCAATGGAATTTTCTCATTCACTCCTGACGGTGGGCCACTCATCGGGCAGGCACCTAACGTCGATGGGTTCTATGTCGCAGAGGCCGTCTGGGTAACGCACTCGGCGGGCGTAGCGCGCGCCTTAGCCGAGCTGCTCACGGAAGGCAAGTCGAAAATCGACCTGGCTGAGTGCGAGCTATCGCGGTTCGAGCAGGTCCAACTAACCCCGGAATTCGTCAGTGAGACATCGCAACAGAATTTCGTGGAGGTCTACGATATCCTTCACCCCTTGCAGCCGCGGGAGTCTCCCCGCTGTTTACGGGTTACCCCTTTTTATATGCGCCAGCGTGAGCTCGGCGCCTTCTTTCTCGAGGGCACCGGCTGGGAGCGCCCGTTTTGGTTTGAGGAAAACGCTAAACTACTTCAAGAGCTGCCCCCCGAGTGGCAGCCCGTGGAGCGCGACGCCTGGTCTTCTAGGTACTACTCGCCGATCGCTGCGGCAGAGGCGTGGAAG
Organism: Xylariaceae sp. AK1471; assembly: GCA_023159215.1. Classification (NCBI taxonomy): domain Eukaryota; kingdom Fungi; phylum Ascomycota; class Sordariomycetes; order Xylariales; family Xylariaceae; species Xylariaceae sp. AK1471. The sequence continues at coordinate 342,022 of JAJKLI010000025.1, forward strand.
ACGCGCACGGCGGTAGCCATGTACGACATGACGCCGCTTCGTCGGCTTGAGATTTCCGGCGCGGGGGCCGTGGATATGCTGATGCGGCTGACCACAAGCAACGTCTCCAGGAAGCCGGGGGCGGTTATCTACACGCTGCTCCTAGATGACCAAGGCGGCATCCGTAGCGACATAACCGTCGCTAGGCTCTCCGAAGACCTGTTCCAGGTCGGTGTGAATGGCCCCATCGACACAGCCTACTTCACTCGAGAAGCCCGCCTGCAGACCAAGCGAGCGCCCGATCGACCTGTGCACGTCCGTGACATAACTGGTGGCACATGTTGCATTGGGCTCTGGGGCCCTCTCGCCCGGGAGGTGATCAGCGCAGTCAGTTCGGATGACTTTTCTAATAAGGGGCTCACATACTTCCGCTGCAAGAAGGTCAGCATCGCCGGTATCCCGGTCACGGCTATGAGGTTGTCATATGTCGGGGAACGAGGTTGGGAGCTCTACGCGAGCGCCGAAAACGGTCTGCGCCTGTGGGATGCGATCTGGAAGGCCGGCCAGCATCACGGCATCATCGCCGCCGGCCGCACAGCCTTCAATTCGCTGCGGTTGGAGAAAGGATTCCGGTCCTGGGGCACTGACATGACTACCGAGCATGATCCGTATGAAGCTGGCCTTGACTTCGCTGTCAAGGCGGACAAGGCAGAATTCGTCGGCAAGTCTGCTCTCGCTGAGCGATCTAAGGAGACGGCTGTCCGGAAGCTACGCTGTTTCACCGTTGATGACAGGCGCTCGGTGGTGCTTGGTAAGGAGCCGGTATTCGTCGAGGGTCAACCGCAAGGCTATGTTACTAGTGCGGCGTTCGGGTACACAGTCGGTAAGCCCATAGCATATGCCTATCTGCCTAGCACGGTCAATGTGGGAGATCCCGTCGAAATTGAGTATTTCGGGCGGCGAATCAAGGCTACTGTCACCGCGGAGCCGCTCTATGATCCACAGATGAGCCGCCTGCGCGGATAAATGCACCCACGGCACCAGCTACATAGCGAGATACCCAAAAGGTTATGTGCAGGATCGAAGTCCTTCAGATATCGGAATACATTTATCGGGAATTTTATTTCACGTTAGATTAGGACGAAGCACTGGAACTCTGGCGACATAGTTTCGGAGTGAGCAGTCTCATTGCGGTCAATACTGGTGCTCGTGTCATTTTGTGGGATACGTAAAGACTTGCGTACTTTGATTTATTAATATTTATTGTATTGGCAAAGTTATGAAGATTAGGGTGACTAAGTAAAGATGTTGATTAATAGTGGCAACGCCTGGCATTGATACATATAATTTCTAGCACTGCTTCTGCTGTTGGCACGCCCGAATGCTTTCAGCTTTGACAACAAACAATATATCATCATCTACCATATTTGCCACAATTAGCTTGCTATATTATGCTTTCAATCGATTGTGCATGACTCATTCAGATAAACAACAGGATTACATACTTGTCCTTCTCTTGCTTCTCTTTTCCCCCATTTCCTCAACGCCCCTTTTTGTTTGTTGTCTTGGTTTTGTGCCTTCGCTAGTCTTGCGGGGTTTCATTGTCTGGCGGGTCACACTGTCTGCACTAGATAGAATTAATGAGCAGCACATTGCTGATCGGGTAATGGGTCTTGTTTATATACGTAGAATATTAATGTCGACTGCGAGCCCTTCTCCTCCATCTGTATATGGCATTGTAGAGGCAAGTAATTTTATCCATTGTTAGCAAAAGTACTAGATTATATCTACGATTAGGTGATCCTTACAGCGAGATAGTTGGTTAAAGAGGTAACAAATTGGAAAATATACTGGATAGGTATTATACCTAGTTACAGCAATTCAAGCGCAGTGTATTCAAGGCATGTTAAGGAAAGACTTTGATAATTGCTCCTTTAAGCACCTTGAAAACTTGGCTAGAAGAATCCCTTTTCTCAGAAAAACTAAATTCTGAAGGATGTATACTTTATTTATATAACAAATATTATTTTCAAATATTAATGATTTTTAAAAAAAAAAAAATCGACCAATGCTCGACCAGGCACCCTTGGATTCACCCTATACCACCATACCCACACTATTGATGATCTGCATGATACTTATCACCGAAGGACTGACACGGGGACGAATGGGCGGATTGTTTACCGCAAGGAATTAATCCAAGTTGCATACTGTCCTTCAGTGATAGGTCTGCATGTAGCCATCTATGGTATTGGATGTCTGTTCGAACATTGCTCACTTGGGGACTCGAACCCCTGGCTGCATCTCTCAGCGATTAGGAGATTTCCTGAATACTGAGCTGTTGTACCAGTAGGCCAACTTGTTGGAAACAGAGCGGTTTATCTTAGATTATATGGTACATACTAGTCCCCAGTTTCTTCGCTAGCAATTGGCTGGTCGACGCGTGTTGCTACCGCCTCTTCCCACTATAGCACCGCGATCTGTGGAAAGGTACTTTGGTACCTACAACAGCTACGATAATTACCACAGCTACCGCTTTCAGCACGGTGATCTATGGAAAGGTACCTAAGTACCTAAGCAAACGCCTTCTTCCATGTTTTCCCAGCACGCACCCCAGCACGCACGCTGTAACATTTACTTCTCCGTGCTATCTCTCACGTAACCTTCCCTTGCCCTCTTCCAGCACAAAACCCTCTCTGCCTCCCAACACCATAAATCCCACCCCCCTCTACAACCATAAGCTTTTGCTCGCTACCATCACAACCACCTGAGTTCACGGATCCCCACTTACGATGCCTCCACGACATCCTCTGCTCCATGAGCTCATGCTCAGAGGAGCCCGAAACGGTCTACGATGGGAAACCAAAGGCCACAAGGAAATCGACGCCAACGGCAATGTAGTGCATGTGCATCACAACCTTATTCACCATCCTCACTCGGTCCATATTGCCAAGACGCTGTTCCGCGGTGTGGGATCAAAATCTAAGATGGCCATTGGCGCATGGCTGGCAGCAATTTATGATCTCGCAGCTGACAACGTCCACCTCTGTGGAGTTATGGAACCCGAAGCCTTTTTTGCGTACGCGAAGAACTCGTGGGCTGGGTCTGCCCAGTTCAAAGACGAGGCCTTCTGGGCATTTACATACAAATTGTTTCACGCGAGAGCTCTATATCTTGACTCAGTCAACAGCAACCAATTCCAGGCTAATCCTCTCACCGAGGCGCTGGATCGCTTTCACGACCAATTCTACGACCGTTACGACCCTGATGCCGTCTTCGCCCGAGATTCGGGAAGCATATGGCTCAAGAAGAGGTCGAGAACGTCGAAGACGAACATTTCCTGGTCCGACAGACTCGGGAGGCGTACTTCAAGTATTCTTGGGCTGATAGCGAAGGCGACGGAAGTGATCGCACCATTTCTACGATTGTGCACGACGAGAGCATCGACCCAATCATGGCAAAGTACTCTTCGACCCCAGGACTTCAAGACACGTCCGCTGGGGAGATGGCAAGCTTCTACTACGATCTTGGCCCCCGAGCCGCTCGTCACGGTCACAAAGACGCGTACCAAGAGATCGAGGAGGCTCTCACGAAAGCCGAGGAGGAGGAAGAACTAGCCAAAAGGCAAGAAACGAAGGATTATGGCAACATCGAGGACATGATGATGGATGTTGACATGAAGGATGGTGACGAAGACCATGAGATGGGCGATGTTGGCATGGGGAATTTGGGCATCTGAGCATTGTACGTCCGTTCCTGATCATGTAAGCCGGAACGCTGGTTGATGCGATCCGAGGCCCGCTATCCTGGACGGGGCGGCCCGGAGATGGTGGATCACCTGCAAGGTGCCGAGGTGGTGGGCTAGTGGGTGTAGTTAGCGCTACACCATCCTTTAGCAGTGTCTAGTCTACCTACCTAGGTAATTAGCCCGATTGAGCCGAAATGTAGGAGAATTACATCGTGAATTACGCCCCTCCACTTGCTGAAACACTTCAAACTCCTTTATCAAAGTGCATGCGCTGAATCTAGCTATTATAAGATGCAAGGTGGGGCCGAGCCCCGCCATACAGTACTCTGAACAGAGATCTTGAAGAGAATCACTAGATCTGCTGTAGTCCCTCCTAGTTGGAATCAGTTGCGCTATCGTATAAGCTACTCCACACACTTGACTTGCCAGTACCACCCACCTTAAGTACTACCTGCGCCACCTGCACCACCTATAACGCTTGACCTTTTCAACAACATAATGCCTAATTAATCAAGCAATTAATACTATTATAGCGCGGCTACTTATTTTAAATATACATATAATAATATAGCTGTATAAGTAAGTTAAACTTGCTATCTAGTTCAAAGTGATCTCTGCTAGTAGGTCAGGAGGTGTAGAAACTAAAAACCAAAATGGTAAAAAGTAGGTTGTATTTCTAAATTCTTCCTCTCTATTAGATGGACCCAAGGGGTCTCCAGTCCTGGTTTGATGTGGCTGAGCCACGTCCCAGCCATAAATTATCATACCAGCCACGAGAGGCTACTGTACAATTTTGAGTGCGGGGTAGCTCCCGTATTAGCACAGCTGACTCCAGCTGCCAGCAGTTAGAGTTTACTAGATGTAGTGGGGACTGCAGCAGATCTAGTGATTCTCATTTTAAACCCCAGCTATCAGCAGGAGGGGCTGTGCCAGATGTTTGAATATGGGGCTCGGTCCAATAATGAGTACATGTTTTTCGCGCCACATACAAAAACGACCTTTCCTTTAGAGTAGAAACATGGACTATATGACAATGCTATATTGTATGATCTGCAAATTTTGATGATAACGCCTCACTTTCGATCCTCTGTTTCAAGCATCATGACTTGTATTTTCTTTATTTAATGATCACCCAGAATGATGTTGCTGTCTTCTTTTACTCCCTTGCTGTATAGAAAATCTCTACTATCATGTCGCTTGAACAGTAATTACAGCAGGAAAGTCCAAGGCTATTCTAGATAGGTTAGTCGGCATCATAGTTGTAAATGCTATGGTCATGATATTGGAGATACCTAGATAGGCTGTCATTGGTGGAGTGGCTAAGCTCATAGACCATGATGTCGGCATGGGTTGATCGTGGGCAAGGCGGATACTGTATTCTGTACTTGGGTACTACCACCTCTTAGGAAGTCTTTCCACATTGTTACGGGAGGAGTGAGTAATAGGAGGTTCTTGGTACTTATGCCAGCTTCACAAATGCCCTTGAAAAAGAACAGCTTCAGCCTGTGGTCTAGTATGTTTGAGGAACTAGGAAACCATTCCTAGCTGCCAGGTGGAAAAGGAGAGAAGAGAAAAGGCTTTGGTCTCAAAGTTGCACAATGGGAATTGAAGAAGTTCATTCAACAATGGTGGACAACCGACGTTGCTGGCATAAGCTTATCGATATTTGATCATGCGATGTGCTCAGCCTGCTGTGAAGCTAGCTGTTTTGCTTATGTGTAGATTATCTAGGAGTTATTGACCGTCAACAGCACGGTCGGCTACATCACTGTACAATCCAGGCTGGCAGTTTCAATGCTCTTCAAAACCTTGAGCACAGCCTGCACCTTTCAACACCCACTTGACTTGGCCTTTCTTGGAGTTAGTAACACTCTGAAGAAGTGAGAAACACGGTCTGATGATATTTCTGTCTTGATAAGAGCTAACTGAAAAGCGCAGGACAACCATCAAAACACCAGAAGAGCGTCGACCATTCGAGACACCCCAACCGCTAGACACAAGCTTCCTGGTCTTTATTTCTTCGTTACCTCGCCAGAGAAGATTTATATTGAAACTCGTTCACTCATAGCCTGATATGCCCTGCCATTGTGCACCTAATGCGCATTTTCGACGCAACTGGTTAATGCGTGATGCTTCATAACTCAAACCACCTGCCATTGATCGCGACATCACATACAAACCGCCACTCATTTGCGACAATGGACTCTAAGGCACCTGATACCCGTGGCATGGAGCAACCATTTCCGCTAATAAAGGAGTTCATCGTTATCTACAAGGAGAGCAGAAGCCAGCCGATTGTAATGATTGGTAATACCCCTAGCGACGCCCTAGCACACGGCCTTGAGCCACTTCGCTTAGGGTATGAAGAAGTTATGCTGTCCACGATGCACCAGAATATATCCACGCTGGTGCAGCGCAAAATGCGCCTCCAGGCTCTTCAGAGCGCCCTTGAATACGCTTGTAACTGGGCTTTCGTCACCGGGTACAAGATTGTTTTTGATGCTCGCATTGGCCTCACCCCGGTCGCTGGTAGTGTCTCAATGACTCTAGCCGTCTTTCTCTCTTTTAGCACTCCTAAGACAGACACGCCTGCTACCTACGCAACTGGACACCAAACGAGATGGACTGTGCAGGCAACGACTATCCAAGAGTACGAAGATGCAGCAGGGACAGAAGGAGCCTCACCATCGCAGCAGGGAGCGAAGACTAAAACGAGTGGAATATCACGAGCAACGAAGCGTTGGGTCGTGGAACGCGTTCTGCACCTCTTGATGAGATGTTATGGGAGAACTCCGTTCCCGAGATCGATTTGGTTTATGGAAGATTGTTCCGATGGGAGTGCTCCTACTCTCCTACTACCGTACACACTGAACCTCGCCAATGATGACCACAAGAATATTAACGACTCGATGAAGCGCATCACCCGACAGGTCGCCGGTTCCGTTCCCGTTGCTAATCCATCCGACGATGGGGAAGAAATGGGGAGCAATTCATCAAAGGAGAACACATCTGACAGTGGGAAGGAATTCATGGAAAATAGGCACTTGGATCAGAACAATGGCGGACTTGAAGCTTGGACAAGCGCAGACTTCCAGCTGCCTGGGTGTGAAAGAGGAAGCAGCGCGACGCTGGATGGGGAAGACTCAGATCAGGATAATGGCGGCTTGAAGCTTGAATGAGCTGGTTATTAAGCCGTCTGGGTATGAAACAGGAAAAAACCTAACCCGTGGATCAGAGTCATCAAGTTTGGAGTTGTAGAGTAACGGAACCTGTGTTGGAAAAAGTGCTCGCGTACTGCGCCTGAGATTACACGTCTTGCCTCGTTTTAGTCTAGCTACAAACTGAATAGATGCACACATTGGTCTTGTAGCTTTGGACCTAACGATGCTATGATTGAAAAGCCTAGAGGAGGTGGGCCAACGCCGTGTAGAGTTGCATTTTCAGATGGGTAGACCTACATCACCTCGATCATATAGTTAACTTGGAGTTCCTCTGCCCATCCCAGGGGTGGCGTGAACATCATTAAACTAGGGCTCGTGGTCACCCGTACTGTTGAATACGCCAGAGAGTGATATAGTATTTTACCGTTCATTTCTTCGAACACTCTCTTAACTGGTAAGAATACTAGTCATAACTTTCGATTAGAGCATTTTATTTAGAAACAGAACGCTTTAGCTATTAGGACCCTATGTGAACTTACCGATATGAAGTATGGTGCAGCAACGGGATAAGAATCGTCAAACATTCAGAAAGTAAATTCTGTGCCTCCCCACCTGCAGAGAGTTAACAAGCTAAAGAATAAAGTAGGATTTACCACGTCTTCCGCGTGCTATTGCTGGCAGCTGCTATGTTCTACGCTCTTTCTGTAGGCTTCATAATGACTGCACATCTAGATGCGTGTCAATGCAACCATACCTACTCCAAACTATTGCTATATAGATTGCTTGACCTATATGGAAGAGATCAACTGATCAATGTGAGGATTTTCTCGCACCATATTTTCCATGGGCAAAAACAGCTGCTCATGCCCACTATCTCTATCAGCCATGGCCTTAACCTCTCCCCAGCTCCTCCAAACCCATCCTTCACACTTATTTGATTCCAAACACTGAAACATAAGAAAAGGGCTGTGTCAGCAAAGTGCTGACTCCGAAAATACTAGCTTTTGTGCCACCGTTGCTTGCTCACCTGTGGCTGTTGCGTCGGGTCTTCACGCACGCACTTTGTAAAAATGGTGACATAGTGCTTTTTCGCCTCTGGGAACTTGTCGTTGGTCACTGCGACGACCTTTATGCCGCGGACCACGAGGCCTGTCTCCTCGAGTGTTTCGCGCTCAACGCAGGTGAAGAAATCCTCATTCTGCTCGAGGTGCCCGCCCGGAAAGCCCCACTGTCCTGGAAGCCGAAGAAAACAAATGAGTGAGCGCTCCGTAATCAAGCAGCTGTGGTCGATTATGGGCGACGTAGGAGGCAGAAGAAAAAAAATAAGAGCGTTCTCATTTACCGGTGCCTAAGGTGTTGAGTCGTTTCCCAGTGAGAACGCGGTCTTCTCCGTCGGTGATGATGGCGAAGATACCGATACGCGGATGTAGTCCATTACAGGCCATAACTTCGTAAACCGATGGAATATGGATTGTGATAGTAGGTCTTTTTTGGTTAAATCTGATTTAAATTAAAAGAAAAGGTTGCCAAGTATTAGGTCTTGCAGAAGGTGTGCTGTCTACGAGCTGAGGGGGGATGGCGGGCGTCTTAGACGCATTATGCAGCTCGTCTGCTTACTGTAAGATCATACGCTGCATCTGGATGCAAGACATGTACTAGTAGGTTACAGATATTTCAATGAAGCGCTTGGCAACTTTGGGACCAATCAGGGATAACAACGACGCACGACGTGGTTCTATACAATAGGCTGAATGGGCGCTTGGGTGGCGTTTGCATTGACACACTTGTCCTGCAAGCCATTAATATATACGGGACTCACAATATGTGTAACTGTCTATAATAGCTGTGAATGTTTAGGATGTTCAACATGACCGCATGCAATTCTTTTGGGTAGTCTTACTATCCCAGGGGCTCGCCCACCCTTATCAGTGCGCCGAACCCATCATGATGTCCTGGCAGCATTCCTCTTTGTTAAGGTATATTCTGTCGAAATTTTTAGTCCTTCGGAATGGGAAGCTTGCCCAGTGTTAATGATGCTCTTGAGAGGGTGGACGTGTCGGCCGCGCCCGCGGAACAGACACCCAGTATCCCGGTAGTTCATCTTCGGTAAGCTACTACAAGAGAACCAATACTCCTACTCGCTTGCTCATCATACTTACATTATATATAGAGGTTGCAATACCCACCAAAGGAAGTTATACCCTCGGCTTGAGGCGACCGTGGAGACCCACACAATGGGCAACTCTCTGCCGCGATATCTTGAGATCAAGGTGCACCAAGCTGCTCTGGAAAAAGTCTACGAAGAGATTGTGGTGCAGGGCGGCTACTTCCGGTACTCGGACGACGCTATTGTCTTTGACGGAGAGAAACGCGATAAGCCGTTCAACTGGGAACGACCGACAGCGCGCGTCGAAGGCAACACTCTCTATATTCATTGTTTCCCAGGATTCGATCATATAGAGCACTACGCCGAAATCATAGCTACCTACCTCAGAATTCGAGAACAGAAAGGGCATAATCTGACCCCGGCTTCGCGTGTCTCGTTTATACAAGCATCGTGCTCTGATACACAAACCGCCCTTGAGGCCACGAATCTCGGACATTTCCCGGGTCAGGGAGTGCATACCGTGGTTCTCGGCCTCGTCTGGCATCTACCGCGGTTGACAGGCTCTGCTGAGTGGAGCGGCAGCGGTCCATGGCAGTGGATTATACGATCTTTTAACGGCCGACAGGTTGCATTCTTAGGTTTTCGACCTGCATTCTGGGGCGATATCTCTGGCGAGGTAGTCCATTTTCTGGCCTCTCGCTTCGGCATTCAAGAATGCATATACCTTGGCAAGCTTGGTGCTCTCAAGCCAGATGTCAAGCCCAATCGCTGGTTAGCCACCGGGGCTAAGTCGCTTGTCCACGGCCGCATAGTGGAGTGGGATAATGTGCTCGGGCCGTCGGTCGCGCGACGCGCACAAGATTCCGTCATTGTCGGCACACATATCACGCTCGGCAGCGTCCTACACGAAACCAAAGAATGGCATGCTGACTTAGTGGAGTGGATAGACTTTGTGGATCCAGAAATCGGCATGATGGCGCAAGCCGCCGTCAGGAGCGGCATTCGTTACGGCTACCTCCACATGATCACTGATAATCTGGGTTCCAAGTACGACGAGGACTTGTCAAACGAGAGGACAGAGAGTGTTCTGAAGCATCGTGCAAGGCTGCATCAGGTGGTTCAGGACGTGATAGAAGACCACCTCTTGGTTAAGAAATTGAAGAATGGTAGTTAACCATAGACCTAACTTCTCTTACCCATTTCGGAACACTATATTTTAGAGGTCTTATAATCACTTCGTAGTTAGAAATAAACGCGTTTAACACGAAAATGTGGTAATCGATTAGGTAGAAGAAGCCAAAGGTGCAATACAATTATGTACGCATATTGTAATGTAGAGGAAAGGAAAGGAGAGGTCTTGATATTTTCTGCACTTGCAGAAGCTTTTACAGTTGACGCTAACCTGTTTCTTATCTAATCTACTTATCTAATCTGAATCTACATAGTACTATAAAACCCCACACTTCCCATGTTATTTACACGCATGGATATTTGTGATCATACAGGACGGGGTCAGGTGACCTATGATCCCTCAGTGCACGAACCATTGCACCGGTTCGTCAGGTCATCAACTCAGGATGGGTAGGAAGAAGAAGCCGGCGACGACAATCTCGGAACTATCGCAATAACGTCGTTGGTACTCGTTCCGACCGCCCCCCGCCCCCGGGACCGAGATCTGCAGGTCTTCCTAACTAAGTTGCATCTTTTATGAACGCCATCGGCTGTAGGAAAGACCAATTGGCGGGATTTCTTAGTCGACATCAATGCCGGTGTCCTTAAACCTTGGCTGTACTCGGTTTTTGTGATAAGTTCGAACTTCGCCACCTTGGAGTCAGCCGCTTGAGCTGACAAGCTGACAAGCTGAGGAGACAAGAGATGTGAGACAGAGGATTGTACTTTATGGAAAACATCGATTTTCTTTTCTTTTCGTTTACTTGCAAGCCTAGAACAGATCTCCATGCCATACCGTAATCAAGATCAGAAATATCCTAGGTAACAAAGCCTAACTACAGTTTTCGCCACAAGGGGTATCGGGTTTTGAACAGGTAAATCATATGAAAACGGTGTATGCACATGCCATACTGGTACACTTAATTTCTACCACTTGAAAGTCACAGGAAAGGTAAGCGCTAAGTGGAAAGCTTATTGCCAAGGGAAACTGATATTTTAACGTCTTGGTTGGGTCTAGTGCTGATAGCTCCTTACCCTAGGATAATTGTCAAGATTAATAACAATCATGATATCGCTCCACAGCAGCAAATTCTTCTGTGGTTAGATGATCTACATTTCCATGTCATGATGAATATGCGGTGTGCATGATTGCCCAACCGCTAGCCTTGTGGCTCGACTATTTGTACTAGCCCTTTCTAATCGTGAGTAACCACCTCCATTCCAAGCGAGATCCTGCAATCATGATCCGGATCAAGTCCTAGCAGAGGCCTTATCTCAGTCCACCTGTACTGAGAATATCACAATTTCCAATGCTGCTGACGCGTGCGACTACACGAGCGCTGCACTGTGTTGAATTGCGACCTAACACTTCTCCCTGGCCTCTCTGAAAGTGTCAATTTCAACGGGTTAGAAGAGGTACGCGGCTTTATTCTCCACAAAGGCTGCTGGAACGGTAACTGCACCATTCCGGTGCCTTTTGAGATCAGTAGCTTTACACCGAGAACTATCGGTGGTGGTATCCGATTTTGGTATTTCCAAGGCCTTGACAGGTTGCTATTCCCACACCTCGAGTTTATGACCAAGTCGGTCTCGCTAACTGCCCCAGACAACGTCATGCACATAGACTTCATCAATTTGCAAATCATAGGAGCCTTGGAGTTCGAGGCCAATCGTCTCGAAAAGTACAAGCTAGATCGCCTGAAGAGTCTCACAGGCGTATAATGTAACGGCGGTAACAGCGGTATGTTTGGAATCTACGAGACCGGCAATATTGCATCTCTCGATGGATTGTTTAGCGAGCTGATCCACACCAAGGTGCTGAGTAGCTGGCAAGACTCTGTCTGGGTGACCATTTCGCTTCTCTTAGACGTTATGCCCACTAAGGTGAAGAGTTTGACCTCTGGTTGGAGCGTATGTTGAGTATTTGTCGGCCAATGCTGAAGACCTCACCCTCACGCTCCCGGGGAGGGGGGGCGCTTACATAATCTTTAGAAGTCGAAACACTTTGGTTAGCAGACCAAGTCAAGCTGGAACCTGGCTCGAGTATTCAGAACTTAACTGTTGGGTTCGTCCACTTCGGTAATATCTTTAACAATATCGGAAGTAAAGAATCCTCATCTCGACTCTTGACCAAGGTATTGGCCTAAGCAAATGTCTGGAGTTCTCATTGTTGCGGACTGAACCGATGCGTTTTTGTAAGTCGGTTGTGAGGACATCCTAACCTAGAGATATATCTAATTTATGTTGTGGCACTATGCTGACTGTCAACCGCTGATAGAAAGTATTAGTTGAGTAACGAACCGATTCTGGGTGAAAAACACAGGTAACTCCTATAACCGCGCTATTTTCGACATAATTAAAGACAGGCTGCTAGAAATCCGATTTTAGGTGTATTGATTAGAAGAGTAATACGCTTTTGCTCACAGTTCCACGAACCTTGCACCCGTGGGCAGGTTCCCTGGCTGCGATTCTACTACTGTTGTAGGGCGTCTACAGGAAAGTAGAGCGAATAATAAACAAACTGTACACTATATTCGCTCCAGGAGCCATAGCGGGCCTCGCCTGGCGCTACAAAGCGTCATTTTCAGGACCAGTAGGAATACTGGTGGATGAATAGGCCGAAGAGTTACGCCGTTGGGTGATTGACAGATGGATGGTGGTATATATACTGCCCGGGGAGAGTTTATATAGCTTTCAGTTCTCTAGGCATGGGGCGGAGGACAAATATCTCCTATTGGCAAGCCTCATTAGAGGCTACAAGCATACTCAATTTGCAGGAATATCATTCAATTTTCCTCAACCGGCGCGCGGAGCGGTCACGCTAGAGTGTACCTGGTACATACACAATTAAACCATGAAGGCTGGTATTCTTAGGGAAAAGGCCTACTTAGTATCAAGGTTACCGTGTGCTTGTAACAACTTGCTGTCATCTTCCTTTATTTCAGAGAAAAATCCTACAGTTATGCTTCCCCTTGATATGAGAAAGGCATGCCTATTTGCCCATTTCTATGAGACGTTAGTGCCAGGACCCTCTGCGCCAAGACGGTAGCGGTAGTCTCGGCCGAAGCGGGTAATTTCATAGCTCGGTGAATTCGTCCCTCCACTTACACGACTTGAAAGTCCGAGTCAGCGGATATAACAAGGTCCTGACCAACCGCACATAGCTTCATCCGGGAAGTTTCTGCTTTAGGATGTAACTATCACCGCTAAAGTCCATTGACTCCAGTGCCTGCACTCTCTGTATCAGTAATGATATAAAGAAAGATGGCTCAGTAGAGAGGTATCTCCGTCAAGACGAGCCCGCATCCCGCAAGTTGAATTGTAAACAGCAATGATGCTCCTCATAAGGAAATCAAGTGCTCCGTCTAATGTCCGTAAAGTTCGTGTTTCCCGTTATAACTAACCTTTAGTCGTAGCCATAAAATGGGACAAAAGTCCACATCTACTCGAACCAATACATCTCAAGACTTGCTCTCTAGCGAATCACTTCCTTTTTTGATCCCAAGTCTGCATACCTTTCGAGCTTCAACTAAAAGATCAATATGGCGGCAACAGCTATTCCTCCAACGCACCGCGCGCTTCTACTGAAGTCGTCCACATATCCTTATGACATGTCTGTCGTCGAAATGAAAACTCCTAAAGCTGTGCCAGGCAGTGCCGTCATCCGCGTTCTGGGATCGGGTGTCTTGACCTACGGTGGGAGAGTCTATAGCGGGAAAAAACCCTATCTTTACCCAGAGCCATTTGTTCCTGGCTCCGCCTCCATTGGCCGCGTAGCGGAAGTCGGGGCAGACGCCACCACGCTCAAGCCAGGCCAGCTTATTTTCTTTGACAGCTTTATTACTGGCCGCGACAACACGGATTCGCTAATCCTTCATGGCCTCTCTTCTGGATTTAACCCCGGTAGCAATAAGCTGATGGAGGGCGAGTGGCACGATGGTACATATGCCGAATATGCAAAGGTGAGTGTTGGCTACCCTTGCCCATCTGTACAATGGAGATAAGTATTATACATAGCTAATTATATGTTAAAGGTGCCATTGGAAAACTGCTTCCCGTTAGATGAGGAGCGCCTCATGGGTGATCCGGCTGCAGGTGGCCTCGGTTACAAGCTTGAGGATTTGATGTATCTCTTTGCGCTCATGATCCCCTGTGGAGGGTTGATGGACGTGGGCGTGAAAACTGGGGAAAGGGTTATAATTGCCCCAGCCACCGGCACATTCGGCAGTGCGGCAATACTTGTTGCGTTGGCTCTCGGCGCCCGGGTCGTCGCCATGAGTCGCAATCTCGATGCTTTAGAGCGGTTGAAGGCGGCTTATCCTAGAGCCAGGCTTGAAATTGCCCAGAATACAGGCAACGTGGAGGCGGATACCGAACAGCTCCTAAAAGGCGGCCCTGCTGACGTATTTCTCGACATCTCCCCAGGCAAGGCTATCACAAGCACCCACTATAAGAGTTGCATTAGTGCGCTCAAGCGAGGAGGGCGTGTGAGCCTTATGGGTGCCCATCTTGAGTTAAGTCTACCAACCCAGGTGATCATGCTACAGGATATTACCGTCAAAGGGAAATGGATGTACAAGTTGGACGACATTCGATACTTGATCAGATTGGTGGAGCATGGATACCTGAAGTTGGATAACATCAATACAGTTGGAGCATTTCCGCTAGAACAATTCGAAGCCGCATTTGATGCGGCCGCCGCGATCAGAGAGCCCTGGACGCATGTATTCATTAAGCCATGATAATGATGATCCTCAGACGAAGAAAGGACTCTTTGGTATCTCTTTTGAGACCGATTCTTAATATGAGTCGTTCGTTTAGGACGAAAGGAGGGAGGCAGGGGTGCATACGTATAAACAATCACTACTCTCATATGAATTACCGGTTACGCCACTCTCTGATCTGCAACGTGTCTAAAATGCTAATGGCGATGTAGCTGCATAAGTCACAGAGAAGAAGGCGCAACTTCGGCCTTTTTTCATGGCGGAGGGAAGCTGCTTGGCAGTAGCCACGATCGCTTCTCTAATTCGATCATGATCTCAGTACGTTATTGACGACTTGATTTCTTATCATCTCCCGATAATAAACTTATACACCACCCCTTATGAGCTTCTACAAATGGAAAATTGCAATTGGAGTATATGGGAAAGTACTGAAGACTTGAAGGTGTGCGAGTTGACTTATAATTAGTTGATATTTAGAATCATGATGATCATGATGAGGTTTGAATGAATCTCCGTTTCTTTCTACATATTTGATATTTAGGGCGCAGCTGAAGTAGTATTGAGATAGTAGCCCCAAATAAAATGTGTTTGAGGGAACTTGCCCGAACTGTCGCATGAAAAACTGAGTGTCGTGCAATGGGTAGGCAATAACAACAACAGCTATATCGTATCTTCACATCCCTTATCGCCGAACAAGACGTAGCTTACTACATATATCACTTCACGCACATAATAAACTGCGAGTGACGACATAGGTAGCATTCAAAGCTTTCGGCAGGGACGGCAAAAAAGTTCTGGCGTAATCCACGGTGTTCTAAATATGTATCAATTTATTCTGTTGCAACTCTAGATACTGTACCCCTTGAATTCCACATGACCAAGGATTGTCTACACGTAAAAATTGACGTACACCAATTAATATTTGTACCAATAAGAGAAACGCCCACAACCCTATCTTCAGTGGTTGTGTCACTGCCGGATCAATACCCCGGTTAGCCCAATGCACGGAATGCGGAGACGTGATTCCCGGGTTGGACCTCAGCATTCGCCTAAATTAAACAAATGAACATATGACAACATTCGGGATGGCGGAAATCTACTGGAATCTAGTACTAGACAGTTGTCAAGTATCTTTCGGCATGTTTTCGCGGTAGCAAAATCTGAGTTCCCAGCAACGAATATTTATGGCCGAGCCTCACCCAAATAAACCATGGCCACCTGATCGCCAGATCGCCAGGTTTCTTGCTTATCAGGATTCTTTCCCGCCGCAAGTACTCGTCATAGGTTTCAATAGTAATTCACGACAATGAAGCCCGTCTTCTCTACAGTTGCGCTCGCCGGGCTTACCGAGGCCGCCCTTCGATTCGGCTGTAAGTACTCCCTTTGCTATCAACCTTTTAAGCCTCTCCAAAGGGCCTCCTAGTATCAAGCATTAGGGGTTGCAATGAAATGAAGTGAAATGAACTGACAAAACATTAGGCGGCACGTTGAGTATCCAGAGACTCGACCCGGTTGTTGAACCTGGCTCTCTCCCGTCAGCCCATCTTCACCAAATCGTAGGCGGAAATGCTTTCAATGCATCGATGCAGCCCGAGGATGGAGACATTGCCGAGAGAGCCACCTGTACAACATGTACCTTCTCCGAGGACTTCAGTAACTACTGGACGGCGGTCATGTTTTACAAACACCAGAACGGATCATACCAGCGTGTTCCGATAATGGAGAACGATGCTTTGCCAGCGGGAATTAATGGTGGCATGACAATCTACTACACCCAGCAGGATTTCTACTCGAATGGAAACCAGAAAATTACAGCTTTCCCAAAGGTGAGTATTGTGTCTATCTCATGAGTTTCCCAGAATATAAATGCTCACAAGAACAGGGTTTCCGAATGACAGCTGGCAAGGTCACAGCTACTTCCAAGTATAGCAAAGGATTGAAGTTCGTGTGCCTACAAAACAAGTCGACGAGATTCCCCGAGTTGGACGAGTTCCCGAAGCAGAAGTGTGTTGGTGGTATAATGACAGTCCACCACTTCCCTGCGTGAGTTATCTCTCCAATAATTACATTGGTAATTGCTAACTGTGATTAGATGCTGGGATGGAAAGAATCTTGACAGTCCCGACCACCAGTCTCACATGTACAACACTGTGAATGATGCCTTCCAAAACTCTGGAGCCTGTCCAGCATCGCACCCAGGTATGTCAATCTCTAGCTTGCCCTCATGAAATGTACCACCAATGGAGCTTTAGTGAACTTTCCGGTTGAGATTCTGATTTCGTATGTCATAGTTCGCGTTCCCCAAGTTACGTACGAGACGCTCTGGGACACCACCCAGTTCAACAATCTGCCATGGCCCACGGATGGCTCGCAACCTTTTGTCCTCAGCTATGGCGACGCCAATGGCTTTGGTACGCACGCTGACTACATGTTCGGATGGCGAGGCGACGCACTGCAGCGAGCAATGGACTCAAGCTGCATGTTTAATGCGTGCGAGAACGGAAATCCCCTCAAGTCGCAGGCTCCGGCTCAAATGAATACTTGCACAGTCCCGCCCTCAGTCAACGAGAAAATTGACGGCTGTAAGTTACCTTCTTCGCTGTATCACTAGGGTTGTCCTGACAAACTGGATTTCGTAGGGCTGCCAGCACTTCCAGGAGTGAGTATGTAAGATCGGATCGGCCAGTTATCAAGGGAAACACGCCAGTGTCGACCTCATCCCACACTATTAGCCATTTCCAAATTCTATTATGTCGCTGTAGGGGTATTGTTGTATCAGTGGTGGGCGTGATAGATACTGTTTTCTCGTTCGCGAATGTGGTGTGCAAACATGTACTATCGCTAGAATACCTTATTTACTATTTTATTTAAAACCTCGTGCCTGATCCTAGTATTGGTTTCTTGTAAGACATAATAAGTACCATCTCAATGATTGACCATGTCATAAATCCTAGCTGTAATTAAAATGTCCGACTTGCCATCTTTGCAGCTATCATGTTAATAACAGTACATTCCACTACGGATGATTATCTGTTGTAGTGGCAGTCACATGACCTACAAGTGGGATACCCTTTCAGTACTTATCCCTTTGAGGCCTATTATGGATTTTTTGTTGGGCTAACACGAGGACCGAAGAAAGACAGAGATATGTATGTATGGTAACAAATGTAGTGGTGGTGGTGATGATGATGATGTTGGTGGTTGTTGTTGTTGAACAGTTAGGTTGCGCACTTGGAGGAGAAATGTAGATAATAGTGTGTTTATTTAGTGTTTATCCACATCATGTGTAGCAAAGTATTGCTGCTGAAAAATAGGCCGCAAAGGGATAGGGGTTCTTGGCCACACTCTCTTTTAGCTTTAGATTCTTTCTTTATCATCCAGGTAGGTCTCACGGATTCAGCCACCATTGCAGAACAACGTTCTATTGCAGTATCCTGGCTTGTGAGGCGTTCTAGCCTATAACATTTGTGACCTCTCTTAGTCTGTCTTATAATAGCTAACATCATACGGGGAAAGCTGTACTAACGGATCATCTGGCGTCCTTGCTAGTTAATATTGTGGACTAGCAGACCTGAGGTCGAAATAGAAACAAGACATTGTTTATGGACTTGCGGTTTCTTTTTTTTTTTCAGGTCTTCCACTGCCATTGTCTCAACAATACTAGCTTTTCATTAGTACTCATTCACTGCACTCTCTCGCTAACGAAATTAGTAAGATCAATATTGACGAAACAAAGCACTCGCGGAAAATTAAATTCTAGTTAGCCTGAAATTAGTTAGACAGGTGCACTGACAGAAGATACCGGCGTTAAGGAAAGGACAAAGGCCTTAAAGCACATCCTTCGGCACTAAGGAGACTATAGAAGCTTTAGTTATTATCAATTTAGTTGCATTATCTCAATGTATATGTTCTTTGCTATAGATAGTGGCTTGAAATAGCATCCCTTCTCTTTCGGTTATGTCGTTGTCTTTCCACAGTAACCCTTTATACGGCGCGACTATCGGTTGTAACAAAACACATGAACCGAGGCATGTTGTCTCTGCTTCGTCTGTGCCTATAAATCATCACATTTCTCCACTACTACATAACAGATATCCAAACAAACAAGTCTTCAACCACTGAGAAACATTTGAAGTCAATAAAGTCTAGCCAAGCATAACAACTTCTCAAATAGCTTTCAATATGGATTTAACTTTCGCGTCTAGCGATCCCAGAATAAATCCCGCGAGTAGAGTCACTAACGGAGACAGAGTCAACTTGAATCACCTCATGATCCAAATCCCGGGCCGGAAGAGATATAGCACCGCATCTTACGCTCTCAACCAGTTTCTGAGTAGCAAGGGGCGTACATCGGCCATTCGTATGGCGAGCGATTTTGACTACGATGCTTTTCGGGCTCGGTTATTCGCGGACGAGGGAATCCCCGTAGACCGTCCACTTGTTCCCTCACCTATCCAAGGGGAAATGCCAAGTATCTCTACTAGAAGCAATTTCTTTATAGTTTTGACTCAAATCCAAGGATCTTCACTCGAAATAGAACCCATCGATGGCCTTCCGACCTTGCAACTTGATTGGAACCGACTGCCAGGTGAGACCATTGACGAATCAGGTGAAGAAACTGTGGATCAGCCAGTTGATGAAACTCCTCAGCGGGCAGTACCTCCTGCAGAAGATGAAGAAAATGAGGCTGATCAACTAATTGATGATAGTCCTATAGCGTCTACTCCTATGCCGCCGAAGACGTCGTTAATTCCCGAAGATGCCGAAGTTATCGACTTAACGGTAGACAAATCAGGGGAAGAAGAACCGGTGGCAGAAAATCCAGCTGAAGAGAGTTATGTGGAAGAACACTCCGACCCTATCATGCGTCAACTAGGATTCGACTTTGCTAAGGTTGATGATGAAATTTGGGATGAAGTTTGCGCGCTGTTCAGCTGTGAGCGAGAGGTAGAGAAGATCAAAGTTCAGGGCATAAATGTGGAAATTCAACCTTACCAGGCGCTAGCCATCTGGAAGGCACTTGGGCAGGTGGTTAATACAGGTATACCCTCATTCATGATCGCTGATGATGTCGGGTTCGGAAAAACTGGTGTGGCGTTGTGCGTTACTGTTATATTCCACATAATACACAGGTCGTATAAGGAAGCTCAATCGGAGTGGAAGACCTTGTCTCCAAGGAACCCGAAACACTTACCCAAAGAGAATCAACAATTAGACGATATCTGTCCAACTCAGAAGGGGAGAGTGCAATGCCCCTGTAAACATGACTCTTTTACGAGACATATAGTTGGCAGATTACCAGACTTCCCAACCCTCATTGTCGCGCCACCACAGCTTATCCCATCCTGGCTTGGGGAATCACGGAAATGGATCGATACAAAGCGACGTTCCCCGGCCTCAGACATGAAGGTTCTCATTGCTCATAGTTCTTTTGAAAGAGAGCCGGAGTTTTTGAATTCACGAGAAGCGCAACTCATTAGAGCAAAGTTGGAACGTATACCCACCGACGACGACGATGACGTAAGGTATCGGCTACGGCCTCAAGAAAGCGGAGGGTCACAAAATATTATACTAATCAGTTCCGCAAATGCAGGGCAGTTCCTTAAGAATTATGAGGTAAAGGTTCGGGCGGGTCGTGCCATAGGCAGACGCACAAGGCAACGTAACAAAGACACCCACGCTTTTGGCGCAGCGTTTGTGTTCTTTGACGAGTTCCATAACTATTGTGGCAAAAACATCCGAAAACCGACGGTACCATTTGAAATGTTACGGCGATTGAGGGAGGCAAATGAAGAGGCGCCAGTAGTAGCCATAGGTGTGTCGGGTTCATGCCGTACCGATCCTGGTAACTGGAAACCTTTCGTCAACCATGCGTTCTTAACTGCCCAACACTTAGGTATTAAAAACTTCGAAATCGCAGGAATGTCGAGCACCAAAGACTTCGATACATACGAGAGCGACTGGCACTACCTGGCCCAATATCTCCAAGATAACACATTCGAGGGGTCAAGGCTAGAGACGCGCGAAAAACGCAAGGAGCACCTCCTCCCGTTCTTGAAGCTATTCATCGACAGAATGATGATTTCTCGGAAGAAGGGCGATAAATTCCGGGGCAAGGTAATACAAAAGCCGCGAAGCAAGCCGATCTGGATTGATTGTCCAATGAAGGACGGACCCGCTCATGATGTATTCGAAGACTATACCTCCAAGGTCAAATCCTGGTTAAATGTTGATTACGAGCAGCATATAAAGAACTTGACCCAGCAAGGGGTAGCTGAAAAGCCTACGCGCAAAGCGTATTTAAATACGCGTATGACAGCTATATCTCAAAACGTCCCTAGCGCCAAGGCTGAGCGTTGTCGCGATTACCAGGTAATTCTAAGGTCCTCGGCTTTCCCTGCCGTGGCTCAACTGGTGAAGAATGAGAGTATTCGCAAGATTAAGTATGAATCGATCTTAGTAAAGGAAATTGGGCCCATAGCCCAAAGAATCAGCCAGCAACTCACTCCTAGGAGTTTCAGAAATGGTGCTGCTAACCAGAGAGTACTAAATGAGCTGTCAGGATCTGACTGGATGCCGCACAGTGGGATGTTGCTAGAGCAGTCACCAAAACTTGCCGAAGTACAGAAGCAAATAGATGAGCTATTAGATATCGCCGAATTGCCACTAGACCATCCTTCCCTAATGGATAAGGGTCCACCACCAGCAGACGGAACTAACCTCCGTCATATGCTTATCTTGGCAGATAATCCCCTCTCGGCATTCTTGACAATGATGGTACTATTCCCAAGATATTACACAAAGAAGGTGCATTTTCTTTACGCGCACAGCCAGGTAACTCCCCGCGAGAGATACAGTTATTGTGACTACATTCAAAAGGATTGTGTACGAGGCGACCCACTCAAGGTGTTAATCAGTACCATCGAAACCATGGCCGAGGGCCTTAACTTATGGAGAGCCCATTCAGTAATTTTGACCGAGGTTCCAAAGAGCTCAGCTGACCAGGCTCAGGCCTTTGGAAGAGTCGACAGAACTGGCCAAGTCATGACACCCTCCCTTATCCAACTGTATGATTCTCGCAACCTTGCGGAGGAGGTCCGGCAAAGAAGGAACCAAAATCGCGACAGACTCGCCGAAGTTGGTCCTGAGGATTTTGGCCTCGCAGAGATGGTCATGAACGAAGGCGAACAGTAGTTGCCGCATAGTGTAAGACCATTTTTTATAGCGAAATTGTGTACAATATAATAGACTTTCTAATTTATACAACTCCAATCTTCAACGTATCTGACCTACCATACCAAGACTTGTTTATCTGATAAATAGTCGTTCAAAAATTAATACAATTTCGAGATTGAGACCAGCTTTTAGAATCGCTATAAGGTATTCGTTTCTATAAAAAAGAAAAGAGTTCAAAGTTGCGGCTTGAGATTTTCTTATTTCAATTGTATGGGCCGTTAGAACATTTTGTTTAACAAAAAAAATGGCGTTTCTAGCTGTAAACCACTCTCAAATACTAATAAGCCTTACACCAAAATATTTCAGGAGATCAGCTAATGCTCATGACTGTCCATGGGCCCCGTTTGTGATGTTAGCGCCATTCGTCCCGTTTGAACCCTTCGTGCAACAGCTATTTCCGTTGGCAAAGGCGAGCATACTCAACTTGTCCGTAGCATCCGTGAATCCTGCGCCGTTGGCCGCGACCTGACTGGGGGTGCTGCAGAAACTGGGAGGGACGTCCATGACGGGGTTGTTGGTGAAGAAGTTGCGTGGCCGCAATAGTAGCGTGATGGGCTCAACGGGCATCACCGGGAAGTCCTCGGGTGCCGGAATATGCGTGACACCGAAGGTGTGCCACAGTACGACGTTCGTGTTGTCGATGGACTCGCTGCCGTCGCCCATCCACTCCGGCAAGCCGAGCGAGGGCTCACCCGAGGTCTGAGGTACGTGACGGCCAGCCGGCCAGAACTGATCATCGCTGTCTGCTTAGTTGTCAGCAAAACTTTTCATATTGAGTCGGCGCAAGGCATAGGGTTCTTACACTTAGTAACGTGAACAGCGTGTCTGGCGAATCCAGCTCGTTTCCACACCAATGATCCTTCCTTCGGCAGCAAGCTAGGAACCTCTCGACTGACGAGCTTATAGCTAGCGGGCTTTCCGCTGTAGGGATGCAACTTGTTCGTGTTGCAGATGTCCCAAGTTCGACTGGTAGCGCCATTGTAGTCAGTGGCCGACTCGCCGACTGTGGAAAATTTGGTCCGCTTGGCTGAGAAAGCGTTTCCATAGTAGTTCTCTGGGCTACCAACAGGAGCATCGGAAGCAACAGCATCGGCCATGAAGACTGTGTTGTTAGGTCCGTCTACATTGGCATCGATACGTAGACAAAAGAGGTGCTGGTGATTGTGGGCATTGACACCTGCCAATGAGCAATTAGATAATCAAATTCAGGGGCGTATGCAGGGTAGCGCGGCTCAGACTTGGGCCATGGGCATGCATACCTGGGTAAACCTGGGTCCCCCATCCCTGTGTATCCTCATCGGGATTCATAGCGTACGTGTTCAGAATACCAGTAAGCTTGATCTCAGGTTGAATAGTTCCATCTTGCTATACCTGATGTCAGTAAATTGCTCACAAGAGCAGTTTCGCACTGAGGTCTCGTACGTGGAAGATCCACTGTTCAAAGTCAGCATCTACTCAAAGAAAAGCAACGTGTTAGTAGTGGCTTACTTGAATGGCATATTCGTAGTTCGCAGCAGTGAAGATTTGCTGAATGATCAACTTCCTTGCTCTTGTCACGATGACCGATTCATCGCGGAAATCAGTGTGCTTGAACAAGATGCCAGCGTCTTCCTCGTGAATACAAACTGCAGAATTTACAGTTAGCAATGGCCCTGCGGAGGAATCTCTTAAGGGTATTTGAGGTTATTAAACTAGCCCGAAGGACAGAGTTTTTCTTCAAGGGAAGGATCTAGAGAGCCTCACTCGCGTTCTTGATCGTCCGGACATCACCAGTCCTGGTAGGGAACTCGGCATCTAGGTAGTGAATGGATCCCTTGCAGTCGCATCCCAGTGTTAGGCTATTCGCCATATAACCGGCGCCATACTCTCCAAGATCAAATGCATGTTTCCGATGATGAGGATGCTCGGGGTTCCCACTGCGTTAAAGTCAGTCAACATCACAAACCTGTCTATGATTAGAAAGGACTAAACTTACTATGGCACCACCATTTCGGCCAAGGAAAGCCGATAGAAAATCGGCCGCACATTTCCCTTGTCATTGAATGTGATGTTGTTGAGGATGATGCCTTCCCTATAGTTGAACCCGACGTGGAATTTCCAGTTCTGCCACTCAACCTCTCTGCCAGTCAACTTGAATGACACTCCTTCTGGCTGTATTATATTGATTGGCTTGAGATCATTTCTATAACCTCCAGCTCTCTCTACACCGGCAGGGTGGTAGTTGACGGGTTGCGCCTTGCTGACTGGCCTTCTGACCTTGGGGATATCTATGGCAATAATGTCCTCCTTCTCTGCGTCATATATCGGGCAAAAGTCTAGGGGGTATTGGTATTGGCAGTCGTCCACGTTTGGTCGGTAGTACATCAAAGCCTGCTGGAGACGAATCTTGCTGCCGTGTCGCTCATCATAGCCAATGGTCCACGGATCGCAGTAGACCTTGTCCATGTCTTCTTTGGGGATACCGCTAATCTCACATTGTTCGATCACCTTTGGGTCTTTGCGGCAGACATACTCGACTGCCTTCAATTCCTCCATTGTGATCTGATCTAGTCAGCGGTATTGCAATAATGTTGAGCTAGGTGTTGTGTTTACTATAGGCTGCAATCCATCTAATAACTCCCATTTCGTGATTGTGCCCGACGCAAGATTCACCAATCCATCGTAGACCTTGCCTCCAGGCGCAATCACTACCAGATCTGCGATTCTAGCTGGCCGAGGGGTAGAGGCATCTTCGAGCCATTTCGTCATCTCCGCCTTGCGCGGCTCATGAAGAGAGACGACATTGAAGAAGACCTCTCCATGTGCCTTCTTGATGATATTGACGACGGACTGGATTTCCTCCTGCGAAAGAGGATCAAAGGGGTGGGGGAGAAGATCAGATGTTGAGGTAACCATGTTGATACAGATTATGAGCTGAAAAGTGAAGAGAAAGCGATAGTATCACACGAATAGAAACGTTGCGAGGGGGTTCGGAACTAGGAGTTATATGCAATCTTCAAAAGGGGGCTGTCCAGATATCGTTCGATCTCATAGGTGCCAGTTAGACTTGAGATACTCATGACGCAAAACCATGTAGAAGACGATCTTACGCATCCAGGCCGGCGATTATTCTTAAGATTATGCAATGCTAACATGATAAGATTCCCTGATACGCACCCCAGACAGGTCTCCTGAGTGCTCTAGGCCCAATACTACTTCTTGCCCCTCACTCACTGATCAACTGATAAGTAAATGTAGTCGGCCGCCCCGCCCGGGTGCGTCAACGGCTTATTGCGGGGAACCGCTGCTTAGACTTCCCGAAACCGGATTGAACTTCCAACTTGGAATCTTTGTCTCTTATTGGGTCTAATTCTGGACTCACTACCGGTTTCATGCAATTGTTGCTATCTCCTACACAACTTAGGTTAGACTCTTTCATATTCCGATACCGGGTATTTTCTTAGGTGGTGTGGTTAAACTTTATGTACCTTTCCCTCCGTTGAGATTTTGCATGCGCTAGAAAATATTATCGTGATGTTTCCCTAGGCGGCGGTGGGACTAAAGCCACTACCAGCTTGGCAATTACACGGCATCCCGAATCCCATTACGAGAATTCCAATGCTCAAGGACTGTACTGTATCCGTTGATGTGACCAGATCAGGTTTAAATATTATTAAACATGAGTTTGACAGCAGGACAAAAGAACTGTATGCCAAGTCCCTAACATGATGCACATTATCCTCTCTACATAATGAAGCTGGGATTCTGTTCTCTCTTTGTGCGACAGTACCACGTGAAACTAACATTGTAACTCATAGCTCAACTTAGTAATTGCTAGCTCGTTCGTCCAAGTGTAAAATGGTGGGCAGTCTTTCGGACCATTCTCTACCTCAGACCACAAAATATAAGTTCCACCATACGTGCATCTACCATGTCTTGAGCATACCTTTAATCAGTACCTATAGAGTAAATGTGCTATTATATGCAAAATATGAAACAGATACTCTTTTGGATTGAGTACTACTAAAGCATGGCTGTGTTCACTGGGATAATGGAGCGTGCAGTGCAAGACCAGTACCCTGTTCTTTGGATCATCCGGTAAGCCAGCCCTGTCGATTGACGAAGATTGTGATTGTAGGCTACGAAGTGGGGCCCCTTTTCACTCTCCGTTGGACGGTTTAACCTACCTAGATCCTGCAAAAGCTCTCTATTATAGGTTTCTTGTGATATTTCCGGTAAAAGACTCAAATAGTTTCAATTCCTTTATTTCTTGCAGTAGAACTTAGGTACTGATTGATGTCCTCGTCATGTTTGCGTCTATATTCTAGTATGATAACTACCTGAGCTGTGCAATGCATGACCGGAGGGGTGTATTGAAGAGGACAGAGGAGCTTCAATGAATTTTAGGCTTTCCATGTTTTAGGTAGCAGGTTAACAGATTGACATTATCTCAAAAGCAAGGCAATATTATGTTTGAGAATGGGCTTTATGCGCACACTAACAAGTTAGCTCTTTGGGTATCGGTGCATTTTTAGTTAAGCCCCATACAGACAAAATATGTACTTATTAGGTACGTACCTCTCAACCCTGGCTGCAAATGGATAGCAACAGCGTCATGCAGCCTTATCGCGTGCAGCTATCTTTATTCTTAGCTTCTACCTAGGTAGGTATCCTTGCACTCCGTCAAACCCTCAACATCAATACACCAGTGATTGCACACAACGTACGCTTTCCTTTGTCACAAGTCGAGATTCTGCAGCATTCAACGAACCCAGTTGCAGCTAGGAGGTGATCGACTGGCTTTTCCATTAGATTCGCCTCTTTCACCCTCTTCGGGTGGCCAGCTCCCTCCACAAACGATGCCCTGATAGTAGCCTCACCTCTCACTCTCGCCGTGGTCGTTTCGACGTCACTTCTACCACCAAAATGTCGGCCAACGCGAGCGCGCTAGCCGAGTACTTGGAGCAGCTGCCAGGGACAACTTTTAGGCGATTATACCAGCAGCCCTCCACTACTTTTGCCATCTTCCGGCGCATGCTCCCAAATCTTGGTAAGAGCTCTCTCTTTCTCTCTTCCCCTCTTCCCCTGCGACACAAACAACCAACACATTACATACGCTTGCAGGCCACGCTGACGCAACTGCCTAACAGCCAAAATCATTGTGATGGCCATCTTGTACATGCCGACGCCATTCCCCCTCTCCAACCTCGAGATCTGGGTCCAAGCAGCCGCTAAGCGAGAGAAAGACCAAGCCATATCGATCCTGCGGTCCCTGCATATCGTACAACGAGACGCGTCGCCCACAATATCGCTGACGCCCAACTTCCGCAACAGCTTGAGACTGGCCCTCGAAGGCGGCGGCGACCACAGCTCCTTTGGCGTTCCTTCCAAGCAGCCTGTTCCCTCTGATATAGACGTGAACTTCCTTGACCGGTACGCGCAGAAGAAATGGGATGATATATTACATTTTGTGGTCAACTCAGTCGAGAACGAGTCTAATAGCGGCTTTGGCGACCGCGGATTCGTTGATCGTGGTTCAAGCGGCCCTAAGCAGTCCGTTAAGGAGCTCATGATGCGGGGCCATCTCGTGGAGCGCAAGGGTGGCGCTGGGCTCAGAATCACACAAGCGGGATTCACATTCCTGTTGCAAGAGTCAAACGCCCAAGTGTGGACCCTACTTCTGCTCTGGCTAGAATCCGCCGATGCAATTGCGTCTGCAAAAGAAGCTGACGAAGCCCTGCGCGAAGCCCATGACAGCGTCGACATGCTATCCTTTTTCTTCCTTTTAGCCTCGCTAGAGCTAGGACGAGCATATGATACGGACGCGCTGACAGAGGCACGGCGCAACATGCTGCCGAACCTAGTGGACTTCGGCCTCGTCTATGTGCCACCGGCCAATGCGCGACAGTTCTTCCCCACGCGCCTCGCGACCACATTGACGAGCAGCGACGCGACGCTTCGCAGCGTAAGCGCCGGGTTTGCAGCAGCAACCAACCCGGCCTCGGCAAACGAGGGCAACAATACCGATATTTCCGTAGGAATCGGAGCTTCTGCACAAGACAACAGCGCCATCATTCTGGAGACAAACTTCCGGATGTACGCCTACGTGAACTCACCCTTACAGATCGCCGTCCTGCAGCTCTTCTCGGACCTGAAGTTCCGCTTCAGGGGCCTGGTATCCGGACACCTGACGCGAGCCTCGATCCGGCGGGCTATTGACCACGGCATCACGTCCGACCAGATCATCTCGTACCTCGCGACCCATGCGCACGAGCAGATGCACCGTCTCGCCACGGCGAATAACAAACCGCTCCTACCCCCCGTGGTCGTTGACCAGATCCGGCTCTGGCAGCTCGACACGGAGCGTATGGCCGCGACCTCGGGGTTCCTGTTCAAGGACTTCGACGACTACAAGGAGTATATTGAGATCTGCAATTTTGCCGACGACATCGGCGTCGTCACCTGGCGCAATGACCGAAAGGGCATGTTCTTTGCCTCCAAGGTCGACCAGATCAAGGATTTCATGCGCACTCGTAAGAAGGCCAATGAATCGAAGTGATAGAATGAAGAGACTCGTAGACAGACAGGGTAGTCATCTTGACTTACCGGCTTATTTCCTTTTACCATCGCATTATATACCATTCTCTCCCCCTAAACGTTAGGACGGCGACTCCTTTCCAGGGGTTAAATAGCGAAAATCCAGGCAGGAAAACAGGGGCTTGGCGTTTCGGAAATGGTCTGGTTAGGATTGATCATGGGATTTAGCTTCAGAAAGGAGGACCATTACTTGGATTTGAGATCTCGAAGATCATTATACCATAAACATAGGAGGGTAGGTAGCAGCAAAGCAGGAACCCTACAACTCATAACATGATGCCTGTCCTATGTGATGAATTTCCTGTCAATTAATGAATGTCTCCAGTTTACGTATTACTCTGACAGACTGTGCCTTTTGGCATATAAGTATGCGTCTGCTGGGCTTGACCATTCCTCCATCTGAAGACAAATCATACAAGCTGACCTCGTTCTCCCGATAGCCCATAGCCATGAGACTATACATGATCTCCGAGCTTCGGACCAACATATCAATACATAACATAATCCCGCCTCTGCAACCGCTATCATGCGTTCAAACAGCAATTGGGAAGTCCAGGGTCATTAACAGCCTAGTCACAGAGCAAAATTCCCTCTCTTCGAATGGCCGTTGCCACTACCGATAAGCAACCGACCAACCCACGTCAGCTCTCTCGTCCTCTCGTGCATAGTTCCGCCCTCGGGTAGGAGGTTCTCGTTGCCCACGCGTCGGGCGTAGCTCTGTTGCCACTGCTGGAGGCTCATGCGGGCCTCGCTCGTCGTACACAGCGCATCCAGGTGCAAGAAGATGCGTCGGCAGCGGTTGTCCTCGTCGGCAAGCAAGGCCGCCGCATGTTGATACGACGGTTGAGCCGTAGCCACCGCCGTCGTAGAGCGTGGAGTCTGAGAGGCGGCTTTGGGTTGTAGCTTTGGTCGTAGTTGCTGCTGTGGTTTGCGGGGACTCATGGAACCAGTTGTCGAGTGTGTGAGTTTCGGTTTGGTATTGGTATTGGCGGACGGTGTGATGCAGCTCATAGTTGCTGAGGATGCTAGACTGGGTTTATCTCTGGGAAGTAAAGAACGCTCGGCATGTGCGTGTACTAGTGTTGCTAGGTTCTTGGGCATCAGCGTCTCGGACTGGAAACGGTCCTGCAGCGCCATGAAGCGGCCAGCCCAATATGCCGAAGTCTGGGCAGTGTAAATTTGGCGAGGGTTGGTAGGTTCGATGACAACTGGGGGAAGAAGCACTTGCGATGAGTTCGATGTTGATGAGCGTGGATTCATGCAGGGCGCAGGATCCCTGCGAGCCGTGCCCTTAGATGAGGTTGACGTTGACGTGCGCCTAGTAGAATCGCTGCTTGTGAAGTGGCCCAAGGATGTACGGGATAAGGATGCTGTCAAGTTGGACAAAACGTTAAAGGTTCGCGACTTGGGTATGCCAACACGAGATTTAGATTTCTTCTTAGGCGACGGTTGGGGAACTGGTCTCGGTGTAGGGTAGTTGGATTTGCTCTTCTTATTCGTACTAAGAAACGCCATTGAAGTACTAGGTGGGATATTCTCTGCTTTACGATAAGGCCGACCCGTAGCGTTAGTGTATGATCCGGTTATAGACGGCTTCGATGCATGCGCCTTATGGTGCGTGGCTGGCATAGGAAGGTTACTGTAAGTATGTGAAGCCTTAAGTGTTCTGTCTGGCATAGAGGTATCCATGTTGCCATAAGACAGAGACGAAGACAGGGCTGAAGACATGTTGACTAGATGACTGGTCAAAAGACCAGGGTGGCTCGTCGAAGTTGAAGCAGTAATGGTAGAATAAGCAGTGGTGGGGTGACCTGACAGAGGACCATCCGTAGAGAAACTGGCAGAGATCTTGCGGGTTGATGCCGGTAGAGATGGTCTATGGGAGCTGCGAGCAGGTGTGAAAGGGGCAGGCTGGGTTGGTTTGTCTCCTGTGGGTTGGTCGAAAACAGGAGGGTTCACATATAATTGCGTACAATTTGGGGTGCCATTTCGCGTACGCCAAAGTGAACCTCTGTGGGAGAAGTGCGTTGCTTTGTTGGAGGGGGCGGTCCCCTTTGGGCTTCTATCACAGCATCGATCCATCGAGAGAAGGTGGCGAAGGCGCGTGCGATGATGGCAAAACAGCAGAAAGCCAGGAGGAGGCCGAATTGAAGGAAAGTACGGGCCAGAGTAGCAAATGAGACGTAGTGCAGTAGGAATAGTTCTTCGTACAATCTGGCAATGTTGTCCAAGCACTCCCGAGTACCGTACCACACCTCTCGGACAAGCTGAAAGGATTGACGGGCGAGAAAGATGAGGGCTTTGATCGTTGGTTCGATATACGAGGGCCGCTTCAAGTTTTTCCAGTCCACGGGGCTGTTGTCTATGGAGTGTCTCCTGGAGTCACTCATGGCAACGGTTTAGGAAGATTCAATGGCTAGAACCGTGTCGCGGAACCTAAGTAGGTAGCTTGGGTTGCTGTGGTTGCAAGAGAGGGGTTTTGATGAATTCAATCCTGAACTGTGCAAATGCACAAGATGATAAGTTGAACTATGTTGTCGTGGTGTGATATTGTTTTGTTTTGTCTGTGGCCTGCGTAGTGGGGACTCTGGGGAGCAACTCGAAGAGCAATAGATGATCAACAAGAAAAATAAGGATTGTGACAGTGGATTACCTAAGTACAGACAGTCAGGGAAAATGTATAAGTTGAGGGATGCCGTAATAGCCTTACTAAGTACCTAAATGTAAGTAAGGTAGGAGCAGCTCAATTGAGGTTCTCAAGATTCCTGGATTTCAGTTTTGCCCTCACCTCTCCTTCCTTTTACAGAGGAAAAGGAAAATAGATACATTTCGATTTCCAACATGAGGTTTACATCAGCACCATGAGACTCAAATTCGACTAGACAGTGCTACATAAACAAGCTCCACACTAAACCTCGGGAAGCTCAATTTACGTGGCCGCAGACAGAGTTAATCATTCAGGTACTACCATATAGGTACCTAGGTAGTATCAATGGCCTTTTCCCATTCTACATAAACTTTAAGTTAACTACGTGTTCAAAGAATAAGATCAAAGGTAGAACGAAGGACGCTCGAGTAGAATTTCTCTATATATGTGATGATTCCATGTTGTCAGCCTCGCCTTACTTGAGGAATACCCGAGTAGATTAGCTATTTCATCTTTTGAGAGTTTGTCAACCCGGCCGATGGCAATATTGTTCGAACCATAGGGAGTCTTGCTTCGAACCTCGAACGTAGCTGCCTAAATAGTTCTCTCCAGTGCAACTGTGAGAAGGTTTGACTGACTAACTAATTAGGTAATGTCTGCTACTCGTGCTTGCCTCGATTGTACAACAACTACTTGTGGAAGTCGGGCATGACAATTGTGAACGTGCCATAAGGTAGACCTAACGAGTTGACCCTTTCTCCTTTTGACTTTCCTTCATCGCCGAGCTCCTTCTCACATCGCTGACACTACTACTATCCACTTAGAATCCCAATGCCGACGCCACGATCCGGATCACGATATCTAACGCCGTGTTTCCAAGTTTGAAAAAGGCCACGGCTGCAAATAAGAGCGCCAGAGCAAGAGCATAGTTCATCGCATCTGCATAGCAATTTAAGTAATCATTCGCTGTAGCATACCTCATTTACATATCGTGGGAGTACCTACCCTGCAAGAGCTGAGGGGTGTCGGGAAGTTCGTTAGCCATGGCCAGTGGAGCAACGGCGAGAAAGACGATGTTTCGGAGCTGCCTCAGCACTTCTGCTGTATCTAGCTTGAGAGCTATGAGTGAAGCACACAGGAAGAAGAGAAATCTAAGACAAGCCATAGTAGATGCCGGCCATGATTTGGGGTGACGATGGGCTTGTCTCGTTCTGGGGAAATGGTGTTATCTGCGTGCACTGAATCGTTGTGAGATTGGGGATAGCTGCTGGAGATGTAAGTGTTCTTTGAGGCAGTGCGCTGCAGTTTCTTATAGATGCTTGAGTGTGGACGGCATATGTAGTTCCTGATATAGAATGTGTTGGATGGCTGGTTTATGTACGTGATTGGGTTGCCTAAGAAGCTGTGTGTACCTGAGAGATCAGTTGGCAATCAGCCATGATCAACCCAAACCCAACGTATCTCACTACCAGTTGTAGTGCCGTACCTTGGTACGTATTTACCCTATTAACATTTATCCTCCTCCCTCCGTCATGACCATCCGTCCTTTGTTCCAACAACCTTTCTATGCGCCATCAGATCTGTTAAAACCCAAGCCATCCTCGCCCAAATGCCATACCCATAGCCTGAAGAAAGGCAAAAATACCTCCAGCCGGGACAGCTGCTCCGTATACAACCGCCTGACTTGTCGCCGCAATGGATCCTGTATATCACACGAGTTAGAGTATGTCCTCCTATACTGACACTGAGACTGCAATCTCAGCAGAAGTACGCTTGGATATTGTTCCTGCGTATCTTACCGGCTATCGGTCCTAAAGGACCAAATCCAATCGCGTTGAGGATCGGGCCAACAAGGAAGCCTAAGAAAGGCATGATGGTTGCTTCTCGTCTCTTGATAGCGGCGATGATCTGGGTAACAGAGTTCTTGTAGAGGATGAAGAGGTTTGGCTGTTCTGTATGATAACCACAGTGTGGATGTGTTGGTGATGGAGTTGTTGTGGTAATTATTCTTTAATGTATGATGATTTTTGTTGGTGTATTGTGTTGGTGAAGTGATTATTAGAGGAAAGATAGGCGAGGAGGTTCGGATATCTCAGGCCCTGGCTTACCTCATATATCTATCAGGCTGCTATTTACTTTAGTGCCTTGACGACGAAGCACTTAAAGGCTCGGGGCAATGATAGCCCTTCTATTCACTCTGTGATAAGACAAGACCCCTAACACTATCTGTCAGTCAAGCATGGCTGTAGCAGGCTTAGCTGGGAGAACAAACACATGAGATCTTTTGTATCATGGGATTAATCGTCTCATGAAGGTTCTGGGATTCTTCTCACTGAACCACTCCCTCTATCTTATACCTAATAACAATATCACCATTGCCTTTATCTAGCCGATTTCCATGCGCATCCCATAGCGCTCGTTCCTTGTAAGTAACATTCCCTTCCCAATCGATAAGAACCAGAGTCTGCCTTTGCGTTCCATATGCGCCCTTCATAAAATTGATTTGGGGGTCTGTGGGTAGTGGTGTCTCAGGATCACTTTCATCCTCGATCGCATTGAATGCAGCCTTCGCTTTGCCCTGCTCCACCGCATCGACCATATCATTCCATCCTTGGGCATCGCCAAAAGCGGGAACATAGATTGACTCTCGGAGGGCGTCCATGTGCTCCTGCATCGACATGTCCGGCCGCAAAGGCATCGTGTCATCTTTGAGTAATGTGAATAGTTGTTCCATGAGCTCTTCTTCATCTAGGTCCTTTTCGATGGCATCTTGTATCATCTCTTCCAGGAGCTGCTTGCCCCTCTTAATTTTGGGCCATTTGGCAGGTTCGACATAGACGGTATTGCTCAGTCCGTACGTCTTTCCCCTATCCCCACCGATCCGTGGCACCTCATGCAGCTCATCGCACCGGTTTGTGATGATGGCCAGGGGCTCGATACCACTCTCTGTCTTAGCTTTAAGGTCACCGCAGATGAGCGAAAACCCTCCAGCTGCCTTAGTTGTGGGATCATCCACCATCCTCTTAACAAAGTGGTCCAGTTTCTCATCGGCCGGCGCAGTTAGCCATGCTGTTGGCAACGCGCCGCGACTGCGTACACCGCAGATAGCATGATCAGGGTCATCCTGGCTCGACTCCCGATAATTGGTAAGAATGGCAAGGCGACCGGTGCTACTCACACCCATCCATGTACCGCGTTCACGGCGGTGCAGGTCCCGAGGGGACAGGATCCGGGTGCCTGAGGGCTTATGGGTCCACCAATGTGGCCGGCTGGTGGGTCTGAGGATATACTCGTCTCTGTTGTCGAGGGCGATGAGGGCGTATCTAGGGTGCGCCGTAGATAAGAGTGCAATGCACATTATTCTGACAGCGCTTAGTTGGATCGGTAAAGGTATTATAAGTCCTCTCTCTTCTAGAACAAGATACAGTAAAAAGGATACGGCGATCGACGTCCTTTTGAAGTGGAATGATCAAGCAGCAGAGCCTAGCCAAGCCACGGTGGCACCGCTAAATGACGTTGCGTTGGGCCCCTAAGAGCCAGTAACTTCACCAGCTATCCAATTTTGTATTTGCCAGGCCAGGTCATGTGCCGACGACAACGTGACAGCTGAGATACAGGGCGAAAATTTTGTCGGTGAGTCCAGTAATTGACCGACACGTCTTTTAGTCAATTGTACAACGGATTCGGAGACTGCTCAGGTCCTATTTTCTAGCTCTTCGATGTTGCGACTTCGGCTTAATGAGATGTAATGATAAGGAGGTCCTAGCTTGAGCCAGTTGTTGCGGAGTTTTGTGAGGATAAATACAGGAGAGTCCATATTTTAATTTCCACATCAGTTGCCAGCTGGCGGTAGTAGCAAGGACAATGGCCGGCAACTGACGAGCACTGTCATACGATGGTATTACGTCGATGTACTCAGGTAGCAATTATGCTAAACCTTGCTACAACATTAGCTAAGGTAACAACCTGTCTTAACTCATAATTATGATACAATTTTCTGTTGTTACTTGTATTATTGAGTTTGAATGAACATAAAGGCAGTTTGGGTAATTTGGTCTTCGGATATAGACGGGGTTTAATGCGGAATAAACTGGGGTAAAAGTGCCACCGGCTATTTCTTCACAGCTTCTTATTTTTTTGTACTTCGTTCTTCTATCTGGATGCGTGCAGAAGGGTTCGGATTACACGAATTGAATTCTTTATAACATTTGCAAACAGTTTCTCATAACTCTCTTGTGGAAGTTTTCATAGATGAGCTTGGTAGCCAACGAACTGGGCTAATCACATGTTTTAACTCACCACTAGAAGAAAACAATTGTACTGCTATAATTAGACCATTTCGTTGGGCCCCGCACTGTCAATATTTGCTTTGCAGTTCTATAAATCCCGGTCGGTTATAGAATACACCGGTATCTTTCGATTTAGAAAAGCGAGCTCTATCGGTCGGTATGGATTTTTTTTATAAGGTAGTATTAATCAAGTGCAATTGATTCTACGTGAAAAGTTGAGAACGTGCGCTACTTAGCTAGGGTGGTATAGCAGCTGTGGCCAACTACCGGCTAACTCCCCTTTCGGACCTCGCCTAGCGCAGGGCGAAGGGCCTGTAGGCACTTTATAAAGACCTCATATAACCATCATTCAATACTCAGGCTGCTTGTTACCTTAAAAAGCCAATATTATATTGAAACCGCTATTTGCCATTTGAGATCTACCTGGTAGCATCTAGCTTACATGCTACTGCCCGCTCTTTACACCAAGTAGTGAGCTCCACTAGCCTATATAAGAACAAGTAACAGAGCTCGAGCCCGAGGTCGAGCAGCTGGTATAGACCTTGTTGCCTTGCTTGATGTCATAAATGGTAGCTTTCTCGAGCCCAGTGCCGCCATTTACACTGGCGTCTGTGAAAACCACCGTTTTGAAGTCAGCGAATGGGACCAGACTGTTCCCTTGAGAGAAATCCTCGACTATCCACTCGGCATTGGTCTGGCAGAGGTTCCCGGCCTCGTTAGTAAACGTATGTGAGACTGATTGCCCTGTCGTTCTATTGTCGAGAGTTACGCTACCGCTGTTCCTGCCCGTCGCTGTCACCGTCATCGTGATGGTGTCACCCGCTGAGATTTTGAAGTTCGAAAACCGGTAGGACTATCGAGATTCAATTAGCTACGTGCTTAGTAATCTGTGGCATAGTTAGGTGCGGAAAACGTGTTTTACTGCGGCCCACGGTGGTCGTAGGTACTCTACACGAGGCAATTGTCCTAGTAAGTTTATTATGACTTGATGGCCTACTTACATAATCGGGATACCACTCATACCAGCCCTCATAAGAAATAGTTCCTCCCTTGGCATTAAAGTCGACGCCCGTCTGCAGAATAGCCGACTGGCAAGTACTTCCATCGATACCAACCCAGGCCGAGGCCGAGTACGTCCTCGTGCTGCTCCCTCCCACCGGCATAGCGGCCTTCGGCACCACGATCGTGCCAGAGACCGTGGTATATCCAGTACCTGTGGAAACATCAGCCCAATCTCTTCCCGCTTGATCGGACACTATGCAGGTTTCAAACCGATCATGACAGCTCCGGCCCAATTCTGCGTGTATTCAGCGTAAGTGCTATTATCGACTAGCAGGGAGTCAAGTTCGCGGCCCAGGGGTTGGGGTAGACCCGTGCGACGAAGGCTTTTTCCCGCCGCTCGCGGGCGACGTGCAACAAGACCAGGGGAAGTGACTGCAGCGCTCACGCACATGAGAGCGCTGACGATCAGAATGACCTTCATAGTGATGCGGAGAAGATAAACACGGGTAACTAGCTAGTAGGGGATAGGAGGGGCATGAAAGAAAGCCAGGAAGCACATCGAATACGTTTGATTTATCATTTTATATTGTTCGCCAAGATTCCTCCTCTGTTCTATCAGGTACTGGCCGTCGTATCTCCAGGAATACCGCTGGTACGCGAAGGCCAAGGCTTACAGGACTCCATTTACGATTAGGAGCTGCCAATATAGCCGCTTAATTTAGCACTGGTCCAGGTCTCGACAGATGGACTCTGGAGAAGTTAAGAATAGCATCATCTATCTACACTCGAGACTCGGCGCAGGATAATCCGGAATGGTCTACGGGATGTGGGACATTTTTGGCGACGAGGAGACTTTCGCGCGATAGGTGTTACGATACCCCTATAGTGCAAAGTCTGGCCGTCTTTCAGGGCGTAGCCAATTGTAGGGTCAAGACTAATCGGGGGTGGAGTGATCTAGGTAGCATAGACTCCCGGCTAATCTCAGGATCTAGAGCATTGCGAGATGTAGACGGGAGTAGGCGACAGAGTCTATAGAATGGGATTGATATCAGGGCTAAATGGCATTGAAAGGGGTACCTGGGTCCAACCATTTTTTCTTGTATATGACCACTGAGGAGTATCCCGGCAAGCCCTAAAAGATGGAATTTGGCAGCAATCTGATACGAATGAAAAGTATCCAAGGTTTCCTGCGTGGAGTTGTCAAGTTTCGACACTTCTCACGATGTATGTGACCATGTATAAGTGCTAGGAAGACTCAATGTAAAGTAATGAGAACCCATGCAACTTCCACTTTTAAGCAGGCTGAGAGCCAAAGCTGAATGTCTTGACGTAGGTACTCTCATCACGCTGTACATTGATCTAAGCAGATGTTGCGGCCCGGGTCCTACGCTAACTCCATTAAAAGTTAATGCTCCGTGGCTTAGCTGTTACAATATAGAAGGTTATTCTTCCTCCTGCTCCGACAATTCGCTGAAGTAATACTCGGTCTGATGCTCCAAAGAAGTAGTGGACACAAGAAGGCATAGCCAGGCTGTCACTCGGTCGGCAAAGGCCCCCCCACACAGCCATGACTAAAATTAGCTAATAGTACTGGTTTCTTGATGTGCACATCTGTGATTCTTTACAGAAGTTACTCCTATTTAATGTTCGTCCAATGCTCCGATATAGGCTCTAATATTCACGGATAACTTCGGTCTGTAAATACTTCACAAGGCTACCTCTGATAGATGATATATTTTCCGCGACAAAGCCCTAAGTCAGCCACACTGTTGCCACTTGGACTAAAATGAAGCAAAGCATGGATGGAGGATGGATTCAATAGAAAAAAGATTATTGATTTCATGGTGGCTGGAAATTATATTGATGAGAACTACGTTTGTGCTATTTGACACTACAATGTCTGAGAACTTGATCTAAACTATTCGTCTCAGGAGAGAAGGTATTCCAAGTCTTCGTCTTGATCTCTTTGATCTAGCGAACTTAGGTTCGCTCTGTTATCGTTCCGGACCTTTTTGACCACTTCCGCGAGGTTTTCGGGATCATACAGCTCGTAAATCTGAGGGGTCATTTCTTGCCCTATCAGGTCGACTGCGCTGAAAGCTTGCTCCTTATTCTCGGTGCTAGCCGGGACCTCGGCGACTATAACACTACTAACCCGCTGAAGGTTAAGACCTGCACCAAGATCGTCGATACTACAAATTAGAACCTTGATGGGGCTATCTTTCTTGCATTCTTCTTGTAAAAATTTAGCGTATTTGCCCTTAGTTGTCGCGTTGAGTCCGCCATTAGCATATAAAATGCAGACGTTCCGGCATCTGCTAAACTCGATCCACAATATCATGAAAGTCAGAAATGCGGAGATGGGAGCTACCGTGAGGACAAGAGCGTGTCTTATGTGAGTTCCGTCGTCTGGGAGTGTGGATTTCTTAGCAAGGTTTAACATTTGTTTAATATGCCCCACGATCCAAAGGATTTTCTCTGAGTTTTCAGTTAGTTGCCGGTGGTGTTTGTAAAATGGAAAACTTTTAAGTACATCTGTGACTTTGTTCTTATTTTCCGTTGTGAGCATCCCTGCAACACTGGGGTCTAACAGGTTGCCAATACGTATTGCGGAGAATCGAATACCATCTAACAGCATGTATTTGTCTGGTATCTTTTCTTCTCGGACCAACAAATCAACTGACGGGAAAAGGGACGCTCTCGTGAGAATCTCAAACTCCCCATTGTTCCTTGGATGATCAGAAATAGCTCGAATGCGTCTATTGACTATTGCCTTACGGTTAGGCTCTTCACTTTGCCTACCGTTCTTTTCCCAAATATTGACCTCCCTTTGATATCCCCGGTTAATCCAAAATTTCACGCGGAGGCTAAGGTCCTTCATTGCATCGTGAGTCTTTGATCCTGCCTGTGTGGGAAGCAGCACTGTCTGAGGCGTGGTATCCGTGGATATAGGCTTGTACCGAAACGTCGATCCTATCTTTCGCCTACTTATCATTACCGGAAGAAAGTGTCTGAGAAAGGAATTAACCTTTTCTTCACGATTCTTCCGTTCGCGCATTCTTCGAGGGTCGACCGAACTGTCACGTACATGATTGACGAGGTAATTGAAGTCTCTCTCGTACTGATCAAATTCCTCCATGGTCTTAATCCCACCCAGGTCCTCATTACTGTTTTCGAAGACATGATTGACAAAAGCCCTCCAGTACTCTGGACCCTTGCTTAAACTAGTCGAGAGCCCAATGGCCATTGGGGGTCTTCTGCTCGCCTTGCTAATCCTAGCCAGTGCACTAAAAGGCTCGGACCTATTGGTCTTAGTTCCTTTGTAAATTTGAAACTCGTCGAAGATCACAAAGCTGCAGCGAAGCCCCTGGATAACTCTCTCTCTGTTTCCTCGTCGACTTCGTCCTTCATCATCGTCTTCCTCGATTTCATATTCGAATCGTTTGAGCAATTGTGGCGCCTGGCTACTGCTGGCTATGATGATATTTGAGGAAGGTATATCATCTGAGTACAGAACGTATCCTTCTCCGGAACTGCTCCCATCTTCGGAACTGCTCCATTCTTGTACCTCTTGTATTATTTTCACTGTATCATCGTCGAGATATTGGCGATGGCTTTTCTTGCGGGAGTCGTGAAATATTAAAACCTTGATGTTACGGGCAGGACTAGTAGCTTTTAGGTCTATCCATTTACTTGCTTCGGCGGCCCACTGCCCTACCAGAATCGGGGGAACGAATAATACTGTAGGAAATGGGCCTAGAGCATGAACAATGAGGTATGACAGCCCTTTATAAACGCAAGGGCAAAGGATACGGTTTTCCCCTTGGCTTGGACAGACGCCTCGTTCGCCCTTGCCAAGGTGTCTTTTACCCTTTTTAGTCGGGCTGGAACTATTCCACTCGGCATGTACATCATACCAGGTTTCTTGTAACATCGCATAAATAGCTGCTATCGCCAGGGACATTCCAGTTTTGCCGAGACTAGGGTCATCGCCGATCATGTATGAAGGAATGCTCTCTTCCGCGATTTGAGTGAATACGCGCCAGATAGTGTACATTTGGTAATCTTTGAGTTCAATAGAGATGCCAGGTACGGTTTTTTTCATCGCTGTGATGGGACAATTGAAAAAAAGGCAGACTTTCTTCCATACGCCCCGGGAGCTCTCCGACGTATTAAGTTTCAGACGACTCATAAACGTGTTTTCCTCAACATATGAATAGTCCGGTTCAACTTCGTTTGATTCGAGGTCCTCGGAGTCTGCGGCCCGTCTAACGGCCGAATTATTTGAAGGTGAGGCCTGAGAGTTGTTGAAAGCATTATTCCCTCGAGTACCACCACGGGCAAGACCCGAGCGTGGAGTAAATGGATCTTCACCCTGAGAGTTGTTGAAAGCATTGTTCCCTCGAGTGCCACCGCGGGCCAGACCCGAGCGTGGGGTAAATGGATCTTCACCATGATCGTCGTCTTGTTGGTTGAATTGTCTTCTTTCCACATGCTGAGAGGACGGGTCGCCTAGACCAGATCTTTCCAAGTCAGACGTTAGTTCTACACAAGGCAGTCCGTACCGATCAGGAAGACTTCCAGCTCCACGTTGTATCTGAGTAAGCAAGATGTAGAATGAGCTGTCGTTTGTGACTTTCGTTGACACACCCAAATCTACGGGGTGAAGCGAAGCATCCTCTGGTATATAGAGATCGTCCCGAATCTTGTCACGAAACTGTTGATAGTCAAAGTCCGAAGCGACGCGCATAGCAGACGTCCGACCTTCGTCGCTAATGAACTCATTAAGAACATAGTCGATCTCTCCCTGGAAGTTACCTGGCTTAACTCCGACCACCAGATGGTTCAAGTTGACAGGGACCCCGAGCCCTCCCTGATTTGAGGACATCGTGGTCTCGATTGTATTTTTTTAAGAATTGAACAGGTTCTGAAGTAATTAGAGAAATCTTGGCTTATTTGGGAATTTGCTTTGCTTTTGGATCATGGGCATGGTGTTGTCAGCAAACCATCAATACTTTATAGATGGCCACAGTCATCTAGCATAAAGGCCGAATCAGCCTCCTCTTAGTTTTAGTTAGCTCTCTTGGTGTTCATGCAAATTAACAGAAACACAGAAAGGTATTGTTCTAGTCGAACGTTGTCTATAAGAAAGCAAGTCTTTGTGCAAGTCTCTCGATAATAGTAAATTAAGAGCTAGTTCCTATTGGAATCAAGTGGCCTTGTTTTATCTCTTTATCTATACCTTCAGGCATGTTACTCATGTCTGCTCATCTGTAAAGTCCACGCGTTATGTCTACTACTCGGTGATTTGCTCTTTCGAATATTCATTTTGTTATTTGTCTTTACCACATGTGGCTATACTGCATCCGATTATAATGCACTGAACTGCTGATGGAATTGAAGCAGAAGCACCAAAGAAATCCACAAGTAGTGTTTTGCTCTTCCTCATTAGTACTCCTTTGAAGATATGTAGACTCTTATCTCTCTTACTCACTTCCAAAATACCCCCAATTCCATCAAAGACAGGCACAGTAGCATTGAGCTATGATGTAGAGATTTTTTGAAGAGGCTAATTATGGCATAATTATGTGTACTATGGAGAATGGTACGAGTATTAAAACTGTAACAAAAGTTTGCTAGCGGCTTCACCCATCAGACATAACAGCCACTACAGATGTGACGCCTAGCAAAGTAAGCGGTCTTTCCACCCTGTAAAGTGATTTATAAAAATGGTGTCGTGCGATGTTATATGTGGTCGGCCTGCAAAATCATGACCTTCGTTGGGGCGACTATTTTCTCCCACCTTGACCGGTTTCACGCGCAGAGATCTCCTGTTCGGGTTTACTCTTTGCCCAAAGATGTTGAATACTCGAACCCCTGAAACTAATATCCAATTGCCGATTCTGACTATAAATGTCAAACTAAGGAGCACGGCAGGCCAGGAGATTACGCAGTTGATTTCCTGGTGCCACTGTCGTAGAAGAAAGAAAGCGATTTGTATATCAGTAGCAAGGAGCACTCATTATGGAATATTGGGGTCCCTTGGGCAACAACAACGTTCATCACCTAATTATCCCTATACTGCCACCACTGTGAGCTCTTTACATAACCTACATCAATAGGTATAGCCTC
Source organism: Xylariaceae sp. AK1471 (assembly GCA_023159215.1). Lineage (NCBI taxonomy): Eukaryota > Fungi > Ascomycota > Sordariomycetes > Xylariales > Xylariaceae > Xylariaceae sp. AK1471. Next base: position 384,793 of record JAJKLI010000025.1, read on the forward strand.
ACAGTTGTTTCCCTAAGCTAAATTAGCACTACATAGGCATCTCGGAGTAAAGTCCAGCAAGAGTGAATGAACTATTAATTTTCCTACCAACGGCCAAGAAAACAGCCAGATAGCAATACAAAATCCAAGGTGAGGCTGTCTGGTATCAATTTAGATGAGAAGATCCGGTAATTTGCACAGTAGATCTCATTAGTGTCACCATCTGTAACTCGCTCGCTCTTTGTAGCCAGTCTCCAATGTGGACACAATTTAACTCCTGAGGGCAGGTAAACTTGCCCACAGATTGAAAACTGTTAGCCAAATATCAACTATTGTGATAAATTGAAGATAATCATCCATATTCATACACCCCGATAACGTATATTCCCTCATCTTCAGGGAGTATTCAAAATTCCCGTCTTCATAGCGTCAAGTAGAGGTTGCGGGAGCCCCGTAGCACGCCCCGCAGCTTTGGACCTATTGGGTTCGTTGCGGATAAATACATCCTACCCTTGGCATTGGAACAGCTTGCGTGTCCGTAGCTGAAGTCCCCCCACGATAATCGAGTTGACGTAGGTTGGGAAGCGAATATTCATTCTCCCCTCGGCTTTGCGAACTCACTTTGCCTTTGCCCTGGATTCACTCCCTCCCTCGTATCTCTACTCACCGCTCCTAGTGGCGTACTCAACCCTGAAGTAACCTCATCATGCCGCTAGTCCGGAACCCCATCCTCCCGGGGTTTAACGCCGACCCCTCTGTCGTTCGGGCCGGCGAGGACTATTACATCGCAACGTCGACATTCGAGTGGTACCCGGGCGTCCAGATCCACCACTCCCGGGACCTAGCAAACTGGACGCTGGTCACGCGCCCGCTGAACCGGAAGAGTCAGTTGGATATGCGCGGGAACCCGGACAGCTGCGGCGTCTGGGCACCCTGTCTAACACACGACGGCGAGAAGTTCTGGCTCGTGTACACAGACGTGAAGCGCAAAGATGGCTCCTTCAAAGACACGCCTAACTACATTGTCTCCTCCCCCACCATCATGGGTCCGTGGTCTGATCCCTTCTACATCAACTCGTCGGGATTCGACCCGTCGCTTTTCCATGATGACGACGGCAGGAAGTGGTTCGTCAACATGCTAGCGGACCATCGCGCGCGGCCCCGATCATTTGCCGGCATCGTACTGCAAGAATTTGATCCGGCCGCCGGGAGGCTCGTCGGACCGAGAAAGAACATATTCCTCGGCACGGAGCTGGATCTAGTCGAGGGCCCGCATCTGTACAAGAGGAATGGCTGGTATTACTTGCTTACGGCGGAGGGAGGCACAGGGTATCACCATGCCTGCACACTTGCCCGCTCTCGTGATATCTGGGGTCCTTATGATGTGCATCCGCAGAAACATATTCTGACGTCCAAAGATCACCCATTCGCGGCGCTGCAAAGGGCTGGCCATGGTGATATTGTTGACTCGCCGGATGGCAAGACGTACTTGGTACACCTGACCGGGCGCCCGACTACCCAGGAGCGCCGTTGCGTGCTGGGCCGTGAGACGGCGATCCAGGAGGCGTTCTGGCAAGACGACTGGCTGTATGTTAAGAATGGCCCTGTTCCGTCACTGTTTGTGGAACTCCCTGGTGCACGCGACGAGGGTGAGTACTGGGCTGAAAAAAGATACACGTTTCATCGTAAACTACACACGGATTTTCAATGGCTCCGAACGCCAGAGACGGATCGCATATTTGCACTTAACCACGGCAAGCTTACGCTATTTGGGCGTGAGGCTATCGGCTCATGGTTCGAGCAAGCCCTAGTAGCTAGACGGCAGACGCACTTCTCCTACGACGCCGAGACCGTCGTGGATTTCTCGCCCAAGGATGAACGGCAGTTCTCCGGACTGACGGCTTACTATAGTCGCTTCAACTTCTTCTATCTTACAGTAACAGCACATTCCGACGGACAACGAGAGCTTCTCATTATGACGTCTGAGGCATCTTGGCCTGGTGGAAAGCTTCGGGTCCCACTTGTCGAGCCAAAGCAAATTCCTAACGAGGGAACGGTTAGGCTAGCCTTGACGGTTCGTGGTCGAGACTTACAGTTCTGGTACTCTCTTGAGGGTGATCAAGAGCTGCAGAAGATCGGGCCGGTGTTTGATGCATCTATCGTCTCTGATGAGTGTGGCGGACACCAGGTACACGGGAGCTTCACGGGTGCGTTTGTGGGAGTTGCTTGTTCGGATTTGAATGGAACTGCATTACCTGCCCATTTTGACTACTTCGTTTACCGCCCTGCTAAGCACGATACAGACAGATACGAGGTCTAAACCAGTTATTCGTCCGAGTCTCGGTAACTGCCCGTCGAGTAATAGGAGATAGTAGCTCTAGTGATCGATGGTAGGACATAGGCTATATCGATACTTATTGCTGGTGATGAGCGATATTGTCATTTTGTAAGGCAAGACTCAGTCTAATAAATAGGTATATTAAAGCTAACGGGTTATTTGCGTCAACCACAGCTGGTGAAATATCATCTCTGATGGATGGTCAAATTGAGCTCCTTCGAGCATTGCTACCCTCGTTAGCCTGTCCAAGCGCACCTTCACCTAACATAGTAGTTTGCGTGCGCTCGCTGAGGGTACATCATTGACGACAAGTTCGTTCTGTCATCCGACCATTCCAAATTCACTCAATCAAGTTTCATTTAGGATGTAACCAAGTCCGTGGTCTATCCTATCGAGTACGCAATGGCCACAGTCCAACCTCGAAGTTTGACTTGTATAATGACTGTGGCTCAAGTGCTTCTCGGAGTGCGACTCGATTGGTTGGTCGCGATAAGCTTCGCGATAAGCTCCTGTGTACAAATCATAACATGTCAAGCAAGACGCTGTTTGCTTAGGAGGCATGCTTGTTGCGTTGGTAGTTGGTAGACTGACGCTAGAGTCCCCTAGACCTAGAGAATTGCACATTCTGTAGACCAGTTTGATGGAACACCTCGCGAGTCTGCCGTGTTCATGTGGATGAATAGCTTCGCAGCCCTCGCTTCTTAGCATGCTTGCGGCATTTGTTACGGCTAGACAGCTTCCAACTACACGACCAAGGTCAGTATTTTGTCCAGGCGATTCTGCTTGAGATGTATGTACGAGCATAGATATTGAGGATGAAGCGCAACAAGGTGAGAATAAACAACCTGGACATGGCACGCAGGGAATTGACGCTAATTCGATTCGATGGAGAAATAAATTCAAGTTTTACTTACACCATCCAAGTATCATCAAACAGAGATCGCGCGCGGCTTCGCTTGCGAGTATAACTCGTAGCAAGGCAATGGGGCTGTCGGTGTGCATATCCAATTGGCGTATGTGACGCGCAAACGATGGTAGAAGGAACCAGGCGTTGAACATGGTCAAATCGACCCAAAGGACACCTGCGAACAGAAAAGATGCAGCAGAACCAACACAGCTCCGTTGGGTGAAGACGAGCAGAGTGGTGATGATGTACAGTACGAGCACAACCCAACATCCGATGTAGATTATTTGATCCGGGGCGTCCATGCTGGCGAACTGGTCTCCTAATGGGTTATTCTTTAGGTCTGAAGAAGCTACCACAATTGGTCGAGGGATACTAAAATTATCCATGGACGCTCGTTGCTCCAGGTAGTCGCAAGTATCGTGGATTTAGTTGAAAATTGGCGCGCTGGAGAATATTTGCGGATGTCGCTAGAACGGAATGGCGACGAACGGATAGACGAACAGCACTGCAGTATATTATGCAACCCCTAGGGCATGTTGGCCAAATGTTTCAAGGCGCTGATTATTCTGTTAATATGTAATTTGAGGTTCAAAGGCCAACAGTTGAAGCGAGCGCCGCCCATCTTTATTCCACAAGAGATGTATAAAAGACTTTCCTTGCCATGGGCAGGGGCTAACTTACGACAAGGATGAGATGTTTGGGATTTTCTTGCTTCACGGCCATTGTATCTGCGCATGCTGGCTAGCAAGAGGGCGACGCGTGCGTTCCCCGGAGCCCCTGGGAAGCTTGTCGCAGATCATCTTTCTGCCGATGGGGTTTATAGCTGGTAGCGAAACCTATTTGTTTCAAGACTGCCTCGGCCAGCGGGCGTTATGACACGGATAGGCCAAACCTATAAGACGACGCGCAAAAGCTAAAGCAGAACGCCAGGTGGAGAAAGGCGCCGGATGGGATATTCAGAGAGCGACATCTGACGTGAACTGTGAATTGTTGAAGCATGGTGCAAACCTAAGCCCCCCTCTCGGTGGCCGCGCGTCCACTCCGACGACAGAATTGCTCTGGCAATACACGTCAGCTAATTTTCCTATAATTTCAGGACAATTCAATATGTATACGGAGTTACAGGCGTGGGTTTTTCCTCAGCATAATTGAAGCGTTGCACCAACAAAGACGATGACAAAGGATATGCATACCTTTCATGTATGCATTGTCTCACCGCCTAAAACCCATTCTCACCAACTACAATCATTCAGTCCGCAACTCGGGGAAGAAAACCATAAGCTCCGTAGACCGAAAACTTTCGACCCTGGCATGACTTCATGTCCGATCAAGGTTCAACTAGATACGCTTCTGGAGAGCCGGTAACTGACCGGCTACTCTCATGAAAGGTCATGGTGACGGAGGTGGGATTCTAAGTCAGCATAGTGTTCATGCCAATATGAAAATCAATCTAGGTATACCCAGGTAGCCGTGGTGCTAAAGCAATTATTGGATTAGTCCTAATCATTTCAGGCGATTAAGCAAGGACATATCTACGTTAGCCTCTCCGGAAAGGCATATAGGTATGATGATGAGAACAATACATGAAACACCCCGAGAGATGAAGCTCCCGATTGTTGGAACGGCGCTGTGCCGTCGGCTCTAGCCAGTCGGGGAATTTGAGCGAGGGGCTAAACGAAGAAGCGTGGGCGGATCCCCAATGGACTTGGCATGTATTAGATGGTCACCGTTTTTAACACATAACGGCTATCATCGGATGGGCGCATTATCTTTACCAGAAAGTAATGCTCATGCCCTTCCCTTTGTCTCTCACGGAGTCCAATTGCTCGGATGAAGTTGAGAATAGGATGATGACAGTGGATTCTTGGCAGGCTCCGTTGATTTTAGCCTGTGGGCCACGGCAAATGTCCTTCCAAGCAGCCCTTCTAGGGGAATTTTAGGGGCCGATCCCGCTAAGATCACCCGCTATTCAGGGATTCTGTCCGTTGCCCAGGCTTTGTTCAGATGAGCCAAGAGTCTGGTACCGACTCAAGACCTCTAAAATTAGCAGTTGTTTATATTGCCCACCCTCTTAATTGACTGTATCTGCAGAATCTGATTTCATTTACATCTGCATCTCGAGTCTTCTTTATACGAGTAGAAGGTTGATTTTAGGGAAATTATTTGGGTAAGTAGGACAAGTGTCTTCTACTCGTATAGTGCTTACTGAATCACTTAGAGTGCCTGACAAGACGTCAGATATCCCTTGCTTTGGGCGACCCTGAGCGACCACAAAGAAAATCAGTCTCAATCGTCATTCTGATCGATCTTGCTTGATTGCCGCTTTCTACATGAAATCTACGTAAAAGGGATGACAAGACAAGCGTGTGTGCTGCTCACAGGTAACACCAAGCCTGAATGAAGGACATACCATTGGTACTCGAAGATTACGTCTCATCTCACAGCTATTGTTGTCACGGTAATACTGTCTTGGACCTTGGGCATTCCTGAAGACAGAAGTGTGTCTCTCTGCTTTCTTCCGTTGTGCATACCATTTCCAATCCGGTGGCACAAACTACCGTCATTGCTTTCTTTCACAGCATGAAGGATCCTTCACTTATTAATCTGCAACCCTACCTTTTATCAAGTACAGCCAAGGAGAGAATAACACGACGTCGCTGTTGCCCCTAGCTGCGCTCTGTGGTGTGATCGTTAACTGATTAACGGAGCTCATTCCCTGATACAGACAAATTTACCCTTTCCAGGTAGCCGCATTTAGTGAAGGTAATCGCCTGATTCATCCAGAGGTGAATTTACCTCCGACTGACCATAAATACCTCCTTCTTTACTCCCGTCTAGTTCCACGTCCCCGGTCCATCTATCATCCTCAATTTAAAATTCCCATCTTGTTGTAGCGTAAGGCAAGACAAACTCATCTTCTCCATTACTCCATACTATCTCAAGATGAAGTGGGCTACCGCCATCCTCTCCTTGGCTTTCACCGCCAGCAACATCCACGCTGCTCCAGTTGAGGGCAAGGACAATAGTGGCCTGGACCTCTTCAAACTGAGAGTTTCTTCGTAAGTGTACTATATGGGTCTTCGGAAAGACTTCCGAGTGCCTCGGATTCCTAACGTTAGTCCTCAGTCCTAGCAATGCCGAGCTCGACGGCCGATACCTCTCCTTGAGTGGCTCCGACATGGGTCTCTATGAAGGCGACGTCACCTCTGCTGTCAGAGTCTACCAAACGAGCAGCGAGAAGAAGGGTTGCAGCCAACTGCACACCTATCCCGTTGGCATCGTTGACCATGCACTTGGCCTCGTCGGAACTCCTGGCTTCATGACCCTCACCGACATGGTTAATCCTGAGGGGGCAGCGCCTGCAGACGGCCGGGTCACCCAATGGGATACGTTCCGAATTTCGAATAACAAGCTGACAAACGATGGTCGCGGTAGCTGGCTCGCCTTTCCAGCCGCTGAGAATAGCTGGAGAGTGAAATGGACAGACGGTTGGTTCTCTTCTTCCTTTCTCGAAGATCCAATACGGCCAATGTAGGTTGACCTTGACTAATATGGCCTTTATTAATATAGGATCTACGATGATGACGGATGACTACATGCCAATCGATGTCATGATGGAGGCAGCAGGTGAAGGTCGCTACAATTCGGATTAGATTGACAGAGATAAGTGGGTGAAGATGATGACGGGGCGAGCGGAGAAAATAGACTGAGGCGTGCGAGTGTATGTTTTACTATATGGGACAGTCCTAAAAAATGGTGAAGCTCTCTCAATCGTTACCACTCTACCTTGATGGTGCTCCTACTGTGCTATACACGATGAATCCCTAAGCTCTTGTGCATGTAGGCATTGACTGGCCGTTCTCTGCCCGTGTCGACGTGCTCTCGACTTTATTTCAGCAAGGGGCGTACGAAGAAGTAACTGAAAATTTCGGCATTTCAAGGACTAAAACATACGAGCGAGTAAGAAGTCCTAACGACTCTGCTATACCAACAATCGGCTAGGATTTATTCATGCACTCTCCGTCAGCGCCCTCTTGCAAGGATTATAGTGCATATTCATTGAAGGCATCTACAAGCCCCCCTCAGTTTGTATTCGCATTACCAAGGGACTGACAGAGACATATTAGCCAAAATTCAATAGAATGCACTTCTCAAATAATCGAGTCCTAATATTGCGCAGAACTAGTTATGATAATGAGTACTGCTTCCACATGTAAGTGGTTCTACAGGTCGACAGGGACCCACCGCACAAACCTCACCTCTACAACGCACTTCTCGCAAAGCACGTACGGTCTGGTTACGCATCGCGTTTCTTTTCCCACCCACCATCCCTTACAGTTAATTGTTTTTGTTGTTAGAATTAGATTAAGTAGCGAGATAGATTTGTTTTTTGTTTTTGTTTTTAAGCAATGGGCAGTTGCAGGCCAGCGTACGAGGCATTAACGCATCGCGAAACTGCTGGGCAGCTACTACTACTGCTACCAGCAAGCCCTAAGTACGCCTCGCAAACTGGCCTGCCACGCTCACGCTCCCCCAATACAAGTACTATTGAAACCAGACCAAGTGCCCTGAAGCATGCTGTAGATCCGCACTTTATGCCTCCACAGAGTATTGTATCGAATTTTCACAGGGTTTCGTGCTTAACTCTAAAATATCATACATGATGACATTGTAGGAGTTCATGTATGTAGCTATGCTACATAGACCCTTGTTAACCGCTTACAACCCATCCCGAGGAGGCAACTCCCTATCCTGTTGGTCCGACGGAAAGGCAGCCTGACAACTCAGCCAGAGAACCAAATTGCCAAGGCGGCTAGGAAAGGCCTTCAGCATCCGGTTGTACAAGTCCACTGCGCTTTTCGACTTCTTCTGTTCCTCGCTAAGGGTCTTAAGGTACTGCTTCGAGGCATCAATATTGAAAGCCCCATCCACGCCCCCAAGCCTGTGGTGAGCACCAATGACAACGGCAGGATCGTACGCCGCCACATCATCGAGAGCGCGCATCCAGGCGTCACGCTGGCTCTGCAACGTAGACTCCACAAGCCACATGTGTACATCGTTATAGACGATATCCCCGCAAATAGCAAGCTTGAGGTCGGGCACGTACAGGAAAGTCGTGTTATCCGTGTCCGAGTGGCCCACGTCCATAGCCTCAAGCGTATGTCCCTCGAGCAGAAACTTGTTGTCTTGCAAGGGCGTGGCGAGGACCTGGAACGAAGCCTCGTCGATTTGGCCCGGGAAAAGCTCGGTCCAGAATGAGCGCATCTCTGGGGTCAGCTGGGTCTCCATGTGGTCGATGGATTTTTGTGTTGACACGACCTTGACACTAGGGAACCTGTTCTTCAAGTACACGACGTTAAACCAGTGGTCGCCGTGGCCGTGGGTTATGTAGATTGTGGTGAGCCGCTTGTTGCCGAGGGTTTCTTCGATCCAGTCGCCGAGAGCGACGCCTTGATCTGATGTGAAGAATGTGTCTACGAGTACTGCCTCTGATTCGCCTGAGACCAGGGTCACCACTGTAGGCTGCCAGAATCCGATCGAACCATCAGGCAGGGTCGAGTTGGCGGGAATCGCGGGAGTGTTGTAAACATCGGCCCGCAAAGGGGAGAGTGCAGTAGTGAGGTACAGGTTGGAGGAGAGGACAAGAAGTTGTATGAACATTCGTTCCCACTTCCGTTTCATAGGGAATTCTAAGAATGATAGCATGTTGACAGTGCAGGTTGATAATGTTGATTTGTTGGTAATGAAGAGCTTATGATAGAATGAGATGGTGCCAGAGAACAGTAGCATCAGGGTGCACTGGGCTACTTATATTCCAACAGAGGATGGCAATGCTTTATTCAACTTGGTATTGAAATCTCTATTGAGGTTCGCCACTGTTATGATTACTGATGTTTTTTACCAATGATAACTTTAAGGCCGCTCAAATCACGATTGTTTCTTAAGATGCAGTTTGACCCCGAAGACCGGAGTTGGGCGTGTGCAAAACCTGGCTTTCTACTCCTTCGTTCCGCACAAAAGCATACATATTCTCTATTCGTGTTGGTGCTGACACATCTTTCTGGGGTTTCTACTTAATACTGTTTATGGACTGGCTAAATATTTTGATTACTGATATTGCCCTTACTAATACCCTTCTTAAGACCGTTCAAATGTTGGATTATGCTATGCGGCTTGGTATTTATTTCCGGAAGACAACTAATTCGAAAGTTGATAACAAAGATTATAGCATGGATCCACGCCTAGCTTTTTGCTTTTAATCATTCCCACTCCGAATCATTTCCTGTTCAGCTAATCTGTGCTATATTGGTATATGTTGTGTATTCTGTTGTTCTGTTAGGAAATCATGTTATGGAGGTATTTATGCACACAAAGTGGATGGTGGGGTACGGCCTAGCAACAATAGCTAGGGCAACCCATTGTGTCCAGCCACTTCCAGCCACCGCCAGCCATAAATAGCCATTTGCCAACATATCATATTAATGTCAATATCTATGTGTAACGTACTACTAGAATTGTAATACAACCCCACATCTAGCATATCATAACAACGAGCATTCGCTGGCCGTCACCGGACTAGCTATTAAATCCCGCTTGTAAAACTTGGAACTACCAACCTGGCTACTGTTTCGCTAAGGAGATACGTCGAGAGAACTATATATTATTTGCCACAAGCTGGTTGTTGGTCAGAGCTCCAAGCAGAGGAATTGGTATTCTGAGGTATCATCCCAGCTGAAATGTACATCAATCGTTGCCAAAGACACCGACCACACTCTTATTCAAGCTAGGGCTCCATTGTCCTATACGATCGTACCGGGTAATGTGCGTTTAAAATAAAGCCTGTATCATAGGGCTAGTCTTCGAGTGTACATGAACTAGGTCTGAAGATACCTCATTATTTCAGAGTTTGGCTTGCAATGAGGCGTCTTTCCTTCTCTCTACAATTTTACATTCACCTTGAAGAGGCATATATCACTTCAAATAGTTAGACTATTGAGGCCCCAATCTAACTGTGTCATTGAATTGTTAATTATTATACTATTGTTGCCGCCATTACACGCAAGAGTGAAAAGAAGTATAACACAAAAGCTATTATTGGCCATTTAATCTGTTCGGTAGCATTGAGCTAATGTACTATTGCCCTCTCATTACATCAATCCAATTTCTATTGATTAATAGCGAGACCGATTATATATGCAAGGAAGCAAAGCTGTTCACCGAAGAAGAAAAGGGCATACAACGTCAGCGTGACCCTGGTCGTCACCGATTCAATTACTAATCTAGCGCTTAGAGGACTCGGATGTTGAAACTATGCTACGTGAATGTTAGAGCGGTTAGTGCAAAGGCCACTTCTAAGTGGGTGGACTTGTGGTGAAGCTGACAGCCCAGCCGGCAGGCTAGATGTTTTTACTTCGATGATGCTACTTATTCAATGATATTTGGCCAAGCCTAAACCAACTATCGTAGTGTCCCGAAGAACAGGAGGTGTTTATTTATGTAGTCTTATGAGTTCTGTCAGACATTGCGTTATATAACCAATTGAAGGTTGATGATGTTACGGTGAGCTTACTGAAAGCTAGGACAACATTGGAATGCTAGCAGCGGGATAGCCCACTGCTCTCATTTGGGTTGAATGTCTGAAGCCTTGAATGCAAGTCCATTTTCTTTTGCCCTCTTCCTCAAAACCTAATCCTCCCACCTTTGCTTTACTAAGCCTCGTGTTCAGCGTAGCTTGACAAAAGCCATAGTGGCAAGAGGGTGGAGAAAGAGAGTGGGTAAATCGAGAGAAAGCCGAAGCTCGTTAGCATCTTGTCCGTCTTTTAGTTTCATCACGACGTAACAAGGACTGACTATCTCTCTCATGGCGCTAGGTATCTTAACTAGACGGTTAACACCTGACCGACAGGGAGCTTGGAGGTTTGTCTTCTTGCTCTGGTCCCCTCCATGAATGGTCGCGGAATGAGAATCGAATGTGTTTATACAGTGTTAGCCTGTATGTAAGAGGCGTCAATTAGGTTGCCAGTTCATTGGATTGGTACTGGGCTCCGGGAAATTATACAAATCAGTAACGCGACATGGAATATTAACAGGCCAAAAATCTACTAAATTCTCGTCGTCACAATTGTGTCCCTTGCTACTCTTTAATAAGCGCCAACGGCCATAGCACCCGTCCTTGGCACTCCTTAACGCCGATGATCAACGGGATTCCTTCTTAATCCTCTTCTCAGGTCCCAATCCTGCTGCCTAGAATGTGATACGGTATCAGAAAATATAGAAAGTTCTAGGTGTTTTGATATGCGGTTCCATTTTTTTGACATGTCTTTCCAAAGCATATCCCACGATTGAATAGGGTCCTGAAAAGAAATCGACATTCCTTGTTCAGTAAATGTTCTATAACCCACGTTCCGTGGCCATCGGATTCCGAAGCGGCCCCTACGGCCGAGCCGATGCTAGTCGACCAAATATCGGTAGGTAGTTAGCAAGAGAATCAAAGATATTATCAATTGAAGTTGCAATGCGCTAGATCATTCGTCGTCAATAGCAGCTATGTCGGAAAGAATGAATCCTCCCGAACCGGAGACGCCCGCGCTCGCACCCCCAGGGAAGAAATCCATCGCGAAACGTGTGCTCTCAGAGCTCGGTCTGATCTCCTTATGGAACTCCCCCCGCGACGTGAAGCTACTTTGCGCACAGCGCTTCATCCGCATGCTGGGATACGGCGTCTCGACGTTGATCCTCGTCGCCTATCTTGACAGGCTCGGCATCCGCAAGACGGAGATCGGGCTTTTTATGACGCTCACTCTCGCGGGCGACATCTGCATCAGCTTCTTCTTGACCTTGTTCGCCGACGCGCTGGGACGCAAGGTCACGCTCGCTCTCGGAGCCCTACTGATGACGGGCAGCGGTGTTGTTTTTGCCTCCTCCGGGACGTATTGGATCTTGCTCGTCGCGGCCATCGTGGGAGTGATCAGCCCCAAGTACGTTGCTATGCTAGCTCCTTCTCACCTGAACTCGCGTCTCGCACTATCTACCTAGGTACAGGGACTTGGGAACGAAAAGGTGGTTGCTGACCGCGAAATAATTATATAGCGGTAATGAGATTGGCCCTTTCCGCGCCATTGAAGAAAGCATCGTCGCACAACTCGTCGCACCTGAGAACAGAAGCGATCTGTACGCCTGGTACAGCCTTTTCGGGCTCGCCGGCGCAGCATTCGGTTTTCTGACTTGCGGTTGGGTCCTGCAGTATTTCACCGAAGTCCTCCACTGGGACCTGCTCTATTCGTATCGCGCTATTTACGTCATCTATACTGCCATCGGTCTACTCAAGCTGTCTTTAACTCTCTTCTTATCCCCTTCCGTCGAGTCCGAAAAGAAACAGCAGCAGAAGAAAAAGACGCCGGGACGAGGTGACGAAACGACACCGCTATTGAATACCAACGGTGTGCATGATGCCCAGGAAGTCCTACCAGGGACTAAACCCAAGAGGGGCTTATGGGCCCTTCTCCCAGACATCAGCAAAGACAGCGTGTCTGTCGTCACCATCCTCTGCTTCCTCTTCGGTCTCGACGCATTTGGAACGGGTGTAAACCCACTGTAAGAAGGCAGCCGAGTTCCCCGGGATCTCACTCTTCGTCTTGTCAAACCGTCGTGACTAACGCTGCCAGGTCCTGGATCACATACTACTTCCAATGGCGCTTTGACATCGAAAAAGGCAAGCTGGGCAGTATTTTCTTCGTGACACAGATTCTAGCTGCAATGTCCATGATCGTCGCCTCATCCATCGCCAAGCGTCTCGGAAACGTCAAGGTGAACTTCCCCCCTTTTCGTCCCATCGGGGTCTTGCCACATCATCACTAACACCAACAGACAATGGTCCTAACGCACCTCCCCTCGCAAATCTTCCGGGCCTTAATCGGGATACCGAACAATGTGCATGTCGCGCTCTTATTCTGCATAATCAACGCGTCAACAGCATCGATGGACACGGCGCCGCGGTCCGCATTCCTCGCAACTATCATCCTGCCCGAGGAGCGGACGGCCGTCATGGGGACGCTGAACGTAGTCAAGACCACGGCCTCGAGTTTCGGTCCCATCATCGCTGGCGTGCTCGTCGACCACGACCTGTACTGGGTTTCCTTCGTGGCATCGGGGTCTCTGAAGGCGCTTTACGACGTCGGCATTCTGATATTTTTCAGACATAAGGAGAAGGAGCGGGAGAAGAGCGAGCGAGATAGGATTCGGAGGGCTGAGGAACACAGGGAGAGCTTGACGCAAGAAGAGCGTCTTGACAATTCATGAACCTGGGTTTGCTTTGAGATGTATGTTTTGGTCTAGACCTGATATAGTAGAGTAAGACTCTGCTCAATGGAGCCTCTGAAACATTCTTGTTCCAAAGAACCCAGGATACCTTAGGCTCAGTCGAATCTACTTTTGTGTAGCTACCTCTGGTCATGTTCGAGCCTAACCACGCTCACATGCAGAATACCCTCAGCTTTCCGCAGGTCTTCGAGCACGTCTTTCGTGATATCCCCATCGACACCCAGGATCATGAGCGCCTCATCGCCATTTACCTTGTCACTCTTTTCCAACACGGGAGTTTGCGCGTGATCCTCCCTGCCCGCTACGGCAGACTCCGGCTCTGTAGCTTTCAAACTTGTTGTCTCATCTTGTCTACCTTTCTGCCGCGAGTCCAAGCTCGCAACTTGCATGAAGCGAATATTGATACCAAGCTGTCCAAGCACCGAGCCCACCGCACCAATCTTCCCCGGCTGGTCGAAATTGCGGAGGATGAGCAGCGTGCCCTCGGGCGAGAAGCTGGCGGTGAACCGGTCCAGCCGCGAGATATACACGTTATTCCCCGAGACGTAACCCTCGATGACCTGACTTCCGGTGTCGCCGCCTTCTTTCTTTTCATGATGCTGTTGTTGATCCCCGTTCCCTTCCGACGTGGTGAGGGCTCTCAGCGTCACAAAACTCGCATACATGGAACCTTTCTTGCCACTCGCCCTTTCACTATGTGCGTGCACCTCGCTAATGACAATGCCCTTCTCGCGCGCGACAGCCGTCGCGTTGACAATGTTCACATCTCTACCCCCGGTATCCGAAAACGGCGAGACAAGCCCCCTAACTAGGGCCGCGAGCAACGGGCGCGAGTTCGAGACGCCGGCTAGCTCGCCGTGGTACACGAGCTCGAAGTGTCTGCCGCCAATCCCCGCCGAAGTTGCAGAGGCCGAAGCGAAATGCTGCGTGTACAGCCCTCCCATGCGCTCTATAAGCTTTGCATACGGCATCAAAGCGCGATATTCCTCGGGGAGGATGAGAGGCGCATTGACGGCCGAGGTGGGCAGCTCGCCGCGCAGCACCGCCGCGACTTGCGTGCATACGTCTACGGCAACGTTCTCCTGCGCCTCTACAGTGCTGGCGCCGAGATGCGGCGTCGCGACGACTTTCTCGTGGCGCAATAGTTCCCAGGCGGGTGTTCCTTGGTCTGGAGGTTCCTTGGTGAAGACGTCCAGTCCGGCTCCTGCAATGACGCCGTTATTCAGAGCGTCGAGCAGGGCCGCCTCGTTATACACGCCGCCGCGTGCTACATTTAGGACACGTGCCGTCGGCTTCATGAGCGCGAACTCAGCTGCCCCGATGAGGTCGAGCGTCGATGCCAGCAGCGGCGTGTGGATCGTCAGGAAGTCGATTTCCGGGAGCATATCCGCCAGGCGTGGTATCAGACGCTCGACACCCGTCTGCCGCGCGAGATCAGGGTTTGCATAGGGATCAAAGGCTACGACTTTCATGCCGAGGCCGATGCACACTGTTAAGTATAGTGTCAGTAAGCCCTTTTCCGGGGTTCTCCAAAAGTCAACGCTGCCAAGGTGACCCCTCCAAGCATCCTCATGAGCTCATCTAGCGCTACATTTCTCATCACCACATACACACAAAGAAAGAGAGAAAGTAAGTCAAAGCAGTGAAGACTCACTCCTAGCAACCTTCATGCCGACCTTACCCAACCCGACAATTCCCAAAGTCTTGCGACCAACCTCAACACCAACGAGTTTACCCCTTTCCCAGCGTCCGTCTTTGGTCCCGCGGTCCGCGCGCCCAACATTCCTCGCCGTAGCCAGCAGCAGCGCGACGGTGTGCTCGGCCGCCGCGACGATATTGCCCGCTGGGGAGTTGACAACGATAATGCCGCGTGCCGTCGCGGCGTTCACGTCGATATTATCTACGCCGACGCCTGCCCGCGCCACGACGCGCAGACGGGCTCCGGCTGCACCCAGCACCTCGGCGGTCACCTTGGTCTCGGACCGCACTATGAGCGCATCGACATCGGGAATTAGGGTGAGCAGCTCTTGCGGGGACACACCCTGTGGACGGGAGTCTACTTCGTAGTCTGCGGAGAGCAAGGCTAGCCCGTCCGGAGATACCTTTTCAGGCACTAGGATACGTGGTTTATGAGACGTTGCAGTAGCCATTGGTGCCGCGGATTGTCTGGTGAAGCTGTAGAGAGGTAGCTCGACGGGTTAGTATGACCGACAGACAAGCAAGTAGATAACGCAGGCAGTAAAATAGGTCAATCCGGAAGATGCGAGACACCGTTATGAAATTCGTTCTCGACAAGCTCCTATTGTACGATATACTGATGAGTGAGATCTAAAGCTCACCAAATCTAATTCTCCAGGTGAGGCAGCTGGGGAGCACAGAAGATGAGGTTAGCAATGCATTGGCGAGGACTTGTAAGGAGAGCAAAGGGTCAAGCCCGACTTCGGGGCAATAAAGACAACCTAATTCGAGACGATAGGTAAGTGCTGCACAACGAAGATCAGGAGAGGGGATGACGTCTCGAAGCTACATAATGTTGTATTGTTCACTGCAACTTTCCACCACTCATGCTCATACCTCCCAACTTATATAAAGTACTTACTGTACCCGACTCCGCACTTCTCCGTACTAACATGTACCTCAGGCTGATGTAGGTAGTATGAATAGACTTTATATATGCAGGTGTACAACAGCTTTGGCAAGCTACTTGTTGACAGAGGCGAGATGAGAGGACCTATAGCGGATGGTGATAAATGGTTTGGAACTGCAATATACCACTGCACCGTATCCACCCAGAGCATGCAGAGCCACGTTGGCCATATTCAGTACTTCCGCTCCGAGCAAGAAATAGGAATTGGCACCGAATGCAAGTGAGCAGGTGACCTAATGCTGCAAGAGCTAGTCTGGCAAAGCTGTACATTCTATACCTGCATTCCTTATAGTTGTCGTATGTCAAAGAGGGGTGTCATTGTTAGATCTGAGTCTCATGCAGATCTTTCTCCCAGGTATAACATGTAAGGAACCAATCACAGACGGTGTTCATCCGGATATTATAGATTGAGGCTTGAGACCTGCATATGTGTACTGAGAAGACCCCTCTTCTCCCCAAGAAATTTAGGTACCCATGCAGACATTCAGGATCTTACCCCGCGAGTTGCAGCTTCTCCAATTTCAAGGTAGATACCTAGCCTAGGGAGCTAAAGCAATAGGGATCGCTTTGAAGTTCCAAGTCTCTACCTCCTTTTGGAACAAGCCCGCTTTCAGGAAATGCAGCTAATAGACGCACCTAGTTGCCGATGGTGCCGTAAGAAATCAGTCCTGAGGTCGTAAATTCGAATGAGGACTATTGTCGTTGGCACATATTGAGGTTAGCATTCAACTTTTACTTCTGTGATGGTTGATTTGGGGTTTGGCGCTGGGAAACTATCGTAACAAGCAAGCTTCCTAGTTACGTCTTGGATTTTGCCTGGCACTATCGAGCAGGCTGTCTTCCTTTCAAGTGTGAAAGCCAGCACTTTCGTCAGGTTTATATCTTTCAGACCTCGGATAGAGAACTGGAATTGCTGTAAGGTCGGCTCAGTCCCTCGGTGAGCCATGCGAATAAATAACCATACAGAGTTGTTAGGAGTCGAAACTAATTCATTACATGACCTAGCTCTCTCAGTGTATATTTCTCAGGTGTTAGGAACGATTTTACGGAGTGAGAGAAGTAGTATCGTAAGGTATGGTCTATTGCACTATTCAGCTAGAACCTGCCCCTTCTCTAAAGTGGGTGGTACGGTTGACTCTATATGCCTGCGAGTATCTCAGGTTATTAGTGTATGTTGAGTCCTTCCAGCCAGTACATACAGCTAGCTAGCTGCCTGAGGTATACTATGAATTCAAAAGGGGCATGCTCTTAACTCTCTGCGCGTTGGAAGTATAACCTTCATTGTCTATAGAATAGGCGGCTCAGCAATAGTTTGATACAGATTCTAACGATCAAGGTAAAATTGGAAATCCATTGAAGGTAATTGCTTTGTTGACTTTCTAACCCAATGACGATTAAGAGAAGGGGAAACGTACGCAATATGCTACATTAACAAAATTCTATAGAAAGAATAGGTAGTCTCAGTGAAACCTTACTAAACTAAGTAACTACATGCTTAAAACTTCTTAACAAAAATATTTGAGGCTCTCCCCAGAAAGTAAGTTTTTCAATATATCTTATATACCTTAAGTTTAGTTCTATGTATATACAAGCCCCCCCAAACTACATAGAAAAGGTAGATACTAGTCAACACTCAATTCAGCTTTCCGCAGGGCAGATTTCCGATTTCTTAAAACACCTTGATTTTCTACACCGACTCAAACTAAAAAAGCGCTACAAGAAACACAAGACGACTACATTAGTACACGCCAGCAAGTAGTACAAGAAATACTCCACTCGGCCTATCTATAGCGTTCTCACTAGAGCCAGTGACATTCCATCTCCCTCACAGTAACTATAAACACCATAGAAAGAAAGGCAAGTACACAAGGAAAGCAGCCACAGGAGATCATATTAGCCAGCTCAACCGGAGCATCCAATAAAGAGGCGAAAGAAGTCGAAAAGACGAATTTCGTCCGCATTCTGCATGAATATCTCCGTCTAGTACCATGTATCGTATAAGAGAGAGGGAGCGTCCTTTCCATCTGACCAAATACCCCAGGTTTGGTCGGCCCCCTTCTCTTGACGATTCATCTTTGCAGTAGCCTTTTGATCTCGTACGACTTCTAGTCGTTATCATCTTCGTCTCCAAAGACGCCTAGTCTTTATCCTTCGTTGTGTCATTTATATTGGTTGGATGTGGCTGGTACTAGATATAGTTGAATAACGGATACTACGTGATGCACTTGGCAATGCCTTGAGCACTTCAGTTTGCAGGAAATGTCTTTTACCCATCTTACCACGGTAGAGGTAAGTGAAATAAGAAGTGCGCAAATCACCAAATAAGTTCGTTAGATAAACAAATGTCTCGTTCAAGTTTTTCGCGCTCGCTACCAGAGTTTATAAGAAAATATATCCTCAATCAAGCTCCCTTCCTTAGAAATTCTCCTTGCCGGCAAAGCGTTCGTTCTGGACGATTTCCACCCAGTATCCATCAGGGTCCAGCAAGAACGCGACATTCTTCATGCGCCCGTCTGTGAGTCTCTTCTTCCAGTTCGTGTTCAGGCTCTCAAACCGCGCGCACGCCGCATCGAGTTTATCGACGGAAATGCCTATAGATTTCGTTAGCTTCCTTATTCGCATACCTGCATTTCTCTACCTATTGCTTCCGTCTCTTCCCATTCCTGTCTACACTAGAGACGACAGAAACAAAAAGACTTACAAATATGCCCGAAGCCCTGGGGCTCCGCGTTACCGTCGTGATACCTGAAGTTCTCATCCTTCTCGGTGCCGTAGTTCCACGTCAACTCCAGTAGACCCTCCTTGTGGGCTGTGAAACCATTCTCTGGCACACCCTCGGAACCCGGATAGCCGAGGAAATACAAATTGAATCCGGCGGCAGACTGCTCGCTTGTGCGGAACAGACTCATGCCAAGGACCTCTTGGTAGAACTTAAGGGACTTCTCTGCGTCTTTAACGCGAATCATCGTATGATTCTATGCGCGCATATGTTAGCCATTGGTCTTTGTCTAGAGCCAGCCCCAATGTGGCAGAAGAATGGGCTTGTAGAACTCAAAAAGTTACGCACCATGCGATATGTACTAGGATCAGTGGTAGTGTTTTGTTCCTCAGGATCATCCGCGCCCTTCGAGCCGAGTCTCTGTGAGATGATCTCGACCCAGTATCCATCGGGATCGAGCGCAAAGGCGATATGTTTCATGCGTCCATCGGTCAATTTCTTCTGGAATTTATAACCCGCATCTTCGATGCGTTTGCATGCCGCCTGGATGTAGTCGACCGATATACAGACGTGTCCGAAACCCCGATGCGGCTCCTTATTGCCGTTGTTAACTGTGTAGTTATCGTCGGACTCGGTGCCGTAGTTATGCGTCAACTCGATGACGCCCTCGCGGTCGAACGTGCTGTTACCGTGGGATGTCGCCGAGGCTCCATCGTACGCAAGGAAGTATAGGTCGAATTTCGCTTCGGGGAATGACAGTTTCTTGATTAGGCTCATGCCTAGGAACTCGTAGAATTTGACTGTGAAGGGCCAGCGATATTAGCAATCCCATTCAAGCTATAGAACAGAGAAAAGGCCGCGTTCTCCGTATTGGTGAAAGGAGTATATCCATATGTATGCGTATACGTATGTGTATATGCGCGGGGAACAAAGAGAGGGCATACCGGATTCCTTCGGGTCCTTGACTCGAAGCCTGCAATGCGCGCAACGCGTTAGCTTCTCGGTTGTCGAGAGTTATTCCCAATGGTGGTGGTGTTTACATGGAGTGATTGAACTTGTAGTTCTGTGTATCCGTGGTCGTCGCCATAGCTGCGGTTGCGACCGTTCGGCGTATTGGTACGTCTATGGTCGTGAAGATCAGCAACTGCGAATTCCTAGACTAGTGCAACCGAATCGGTAGGGCGTAGCTTACGTGTGCGCTGCGTAAAGGGTCGTAAGATGGAGTATTGTAATTGGACTCTCCGTAGTGCTTGCAGACTGTACATAGAGCAACGCTTCAACAAGGGCGCGGAGAGAGAGGCGGGCAACTCAAGAAGCTAGAGGGTTGCATACAGTATTACCAGAAGACCCCACGCAACAAATGATGGTGACCCCGCGACACCTCAACCGTTGCATCATCAGTTTACCCCACATTGGAAACTGTCCCGCACTCGTGGATCGGTAATACCGTCCTATCTGTTAGTACTCGATTCTTTCCATCTTAGTTATCTCGAGAACGAAGAGTTCAAAGAGGACACCAAGGAGACGTCAACGTTGGTCCCAATTTACTTTTTTTTTGTGGCCGTTTATGAGAGAATCCTGACCCCAAACCGAGCCTACTCATATAGACCCAGGCGCGATCCGTTGCGCCGCCTCATACCAGCCCTGAAAGATCCTCTCATATTCCTAGACCATATATCTAGGAGGTAATGTACAGTTGTAGACATACAAAATGATTTAATGACCGACAGAAGACGTAGGGTCTGAACACATCAAACAGGCCCTATGCCTCCCATACCTCCCGTTTCCCCTTTTATTCTGCCGATGGCTTATGCATTAGTAGAAATAGCATGTCGCTACAAGTATAATACTTGTGAGCTGCCATTGGAGGTTTGGCTTCAGATTGCTATGGCGTTATGTAGAATTGAAAACGCTCATAATCTTCTCCCCGAGCTTTGCTGCTTCATTATCGAAGTACTTGCTGGGCGTTACAAATAATGCGATCGCGATGATGATATATAGACTCATCAACTAGTCGAGGTTAGCCAACAAATCTGATGGAGACAGCAATTAGGACCATACCATGGCACCCTCAAGGTAGTTAGACTTCCCATCCTGGACTGTGTAGATGACAACCAAAACAGACAATCCAAAGGCAACCGTTTCAACTAGGGCTTGTGTTAGCTGGAATAAACAATTTCTTTCGTGATGAACCTCACAAGTCTCAAAGTGCAGATCCATATCGCGGTCCATGATCCAGCCCAGAACAACCAAAAACGGTGTCACAAATAAAGCGATTTGGATACTCGAGCCAATAGCAACACCCATAGCCTACATATCAAGTCAGTCTCAGATCTTCGGGGATTCGTTGCAATAGCACTTACCAGATCCATCTTGTTCTTGATCGCGACCACCACCGCCGTGACGTGTTCTGCGGCATTACCTACGATGGGAATGAGGATAAGACCAATAAAGCTACGACTGATCCCACCGCGTTCTACGAGAGAATCGATGCTTTCGACTAAAAAGTCGGCACAGACAGAGACAAGAACTGTGGTCACGACGAGGACGGCAGCGGCGGACCAAGGACTCATGGCTGCTTCATGTTCGGCTTCTCCGCCCTGCTCCTCGTTTCTGGGAACATGGGAATTGGCTGCATTAACCTCGCCCTGTTCTGCTTCTGCTTCTGCTTCTGCGACTTGCGCTGGCCCAGCCTCGATGCCAGTAGACTCGCCACCGAATAGATTGTGATGCGTTCGAAGCTGAAACCAGAGATAGAGAACATAAATGATCAGGAGAAGAATGGCTGTGCCACGCGAGAGCGACAGTGTGATAGCCCGTCCTTGCGCCTCGTTTTCGTGGCTTTTCATTACGACCATAAATAGCTAAGACGTGTAAGCGGTAATCAAGCCAGAGAGGTGGCGCGATGAATACTGACAGCCCCAGGAAGAATAATAGACGCGGCTGATAAAGTCATGAGGGAGGCAGTGGTTTGAGCTGTAATGGATGCGAACGATTGCTCCATGCCTTGGTCGTTCTCATCTCTCATGTTGACGATGCCGCCGAAGAAGAAACACATGCCCATAACCAGTAACAGGTTGGAAAGGATGGAGCCGATCATAGACGACTTGACAACTTCGATCTGTTTGTCCCGTAGTGCGATGATACTGACCTGCAGCGTATATTGTTAGCAATGGTCAGCGGTGACTCAGTTGGGGGCCAGCGCACGATTAATTCCACTGCGTTTCCGAAAGTGGCATTGAGAAGGCCACCCAGAGCTTCTCCCAAGTTTACGGATATCTGCTCAGTCGCGAACGAAAGCACGGCGGCTAGTGGAATAATGGCGAAGAAGTTAATGGTAAAAACAGCAATGGGATCCCAATGCGTCTTTCCTGCGATGATGCCAATTGGCACAGCAAAGAGGAGAATGTTGACGGGGCCTAACCGCGAAGCATCAGTATATCATGTCACGACCCCTATCTCGTCCACACCTGGAGGGCTACGTACTGCTCAACAGCGTCGCCTTTGTGATATGCCACACATGCGCCGGATATTTGACCCATGGCTTCGGGCTGTGGCGACCAGGTGTGTACTGCGAGTTGAAGAAGAATTCCCACGTCGGATTGTGACTCTTAGTATCGTCATTTCGAAGTGATCCACCGCTGCCACTTAGAAGAGCGGTGCGCTCGTTTACCGTTCCATTCTCACCATTTTCTCGATGTGGATGCTCGTGGCCGGCCGAGCCTGCGAGCTGGCGTATTTGTTTTTTGAAACCTGGTAGAACTGTTGGGTGATCCATCGCACCTCATGATTAGCGAACAGTACGCGCTGATAACAATTGGTGACACGGTGTTGCGGTAATGACAGTGACCAACACCATACTCATCAGAGTCTCGACGGAAGGTGGGCAGGTTCAGGGGGTAGGGAAACCCGAGTTTTAGGAACAAAGGCGCAATTGAGG
This sequence comes from Xylariaceae sp. AK1471, assembly GCA_023159215.1. NCBI lineage: Eukaryota > Fungi > Ascomycota > Sordariomycetes > Xylariales > Xylariaceae > Xylariaceae sp. AK1471. The sequence goes on from JAJKLI010000025.1 coordinate 407,643, forward strand.
GGGAGATATGTTGACCGCTTGACTACCGGATTGGGCGAAGGAGTGGAATGGGAAGAGGTTGAACAGGGAGGCCAAGAAGTGCGCATGTGTTCGAGATATTGAATAACGTGGCTAAGCCGGCTTATTTGCATGTGCCGTACCGGTACTTACAAACCATATCTGCTACCTAAGCAGGGTTTTGGGAAAGATACTTTTCTACAAGGATTTGTAGTGACGCGACAGTATCAAAATTGAAAGTGCACGTCCGTCGGAGTTTCTGGGTTCTTGGCTTTTTGGGGCTTCGCAAACCGGAGAAGTCTTGGGGCTTTGCTTGGGTTGTTAGGAGTGTACGTCACCCAAAAGATTTCAATTAGACTGGCGGGCCAAAAGGGTCGTGTCTTGAATCGTGATGCTGGACGCCGGGTACCAATCCAGCTTCGAGCCAAAAGTGCACGTTTGAGCGAATTTGTGATTGGTGGACGCTGACTGTATTACAGTACAATGTACCGTGGAAATCGCAAATAAACTGAGGCGGTGCTCGGTAGATTGGTAGACTGGTGAGGAACGGTCTCTTGGTATTGTCTTGTGTAATCTCGTAAGAATCAGTGCAATTGTCGAGGCAGCTTGGCGAATCGATAGATGTGCTTAATAAGGTGATTCAACAGATAAACTATGAGATTGGCGCAGAGGACGAGTCATTCCAGTGAGAAAAAAAGAATATATGAAACAGGCAGTGATGTCAATGATGGAGACAGAAGTGGGAGCTCTCCACATGTACTATTAACACGTTCCTGGCCCCCTGGCTCTTCCTTGAAATCAGAACCCAAGCTGACTTGGGTAAAACGTGGCAGGAGCTTTGCACTTCTAGCAAGGGTAGCTTGAGCTTGGGCCCTCCCCTTTTTCCTCATCATGCATATAACCAAGTCTATACCTAAGCCCCAAAGTAAGTACTAACTAGTGCATACCTAGGTACCTGCTACTTGGTTGTTGCTTACCTACTTAAAGTTATCAACTAAACATTCTACTTGCGATTTTATTTCCTGTAATAAAACAATGATAAAGAAATCAGTCACAAATGCACATCGTACATGTCACATCATAAGCAAATCAGACAATCCGCCAAGAGTGGCTGTGTAAAGAAAGAGGCCTCCCAGCTGCAGCGGTCTTGGCAGGGCTAGCGACACCGGTTCGCAATTGGGTCTTTCATTCACTCTACTTTATAGATGAAAGCGACTTGAACCCCGCCAAGCGGGTCTGGACGAGTCGGCCTCAACATCGCCTGGAACAACAAGGGAAGCGTCAGTATAGGTTTAATGAAGTAGGTAGATAGGGACTATGTATTGTTTTCTACACTCTATTTCAACGGATTCTCTAACAAGAGACATCGATTTCGGATGCCTCCATGGATCATGTAGTCATGCGCTTGAATTTGCTCTATTGAAAACACCCGAACTCATAGAAACTCTCTCGACTTCATTTCCAGTCGTTATATATCGTAGTCATCAGTCGTGAAGAAGAAAAAAGGGCCAAAGAAAAATACTGTTCATCGCCGGCCAAATCATTGGCATTAACCCATAAGAGCTTTTCATAATATCAGCAAAGACACCCCAACTGTCGGTAGGTAGATAAGTAGGAGCAACGACTCCCGTCATGACTTACCAGCAGCATATGCCTGATACCAAGTGAGCGAGGCGCCCCCGTCAAGCCATGAGGGATCAAAGTCCTTGTTGGTGAAAAATGTCCATGCCGTCTTCGGGTCAACAGTAGCTAGGTTGCCATACAGGATGCCCTTCCAACCGCCCTCGATCTTGTCAGCGCGTCCTTTGTCGAAATACGTCGCCCATTCCTGCTTGACAAAATCGGCCGGCCGCGTGAATTTAGTGCTCGGCAGCAAGGGCAGCATGTGGATGCCTTGGATGTATTCAATGTTGGCCCCGAAATATGTTGTGTGGTCACACTTGTTCTCGAACAGAATCCCGGCCACTCGGTTGCCGATGTAATTCGCCGGCTGTACCTTATTCTGCGATGTGTAGAGGTAGTAGTGGTTGAGCGAACGCGTGATGACCGAAAGCATGAGATTGCCGCTGTTTATAGCCCATAAGCTTTCATCAGCCACGGTTCGTGAAGAGGACAAGAAGGGACGAATAATGCGTCGCTGAACAGATCTACTTACCGGGCTTCCATGTTCACGTCTTTGATCGTTCTTCCCCACATTTTAATAGCATAGGCTGCCATGGCGTCTTCTGAACTTGATTCTTGATCCTATTTCATGACGTTAGCCGTGTATCGCCAGAACGAACGGAGTGTTTGCGTACCTTTCCATCAAGAGTCTCGTATAACCCATGAGCCCAGCTGTGGCCATGATACCAGTCGAAGTTTCGAAATACGGGAAAGTACTTGTCGGATGCGGAAGGATTGGCAATATCTCTGACCATCGTGTTGATATAGTCAACATTCTCTCGCGTCAGCCAGGAAGGATCAAGATAGCCTACGATGGCCGCCGCGTAGATGAAGTAACCATAGTGAAAATGATGATCATTATAGAAGGTGTTGCCGAAGTCAATGCCATTATTGCCTGTCTTGTATGAGGCGGAAGAGACAATGCCACCCCAAGCGCCTTGTCGACGTTAGTTCTATCCTGTAGTTTAGTCTGACATGGAACCACTCACATTCATAGTAAAGCGGAAACTGCTGCTTGTTGGTAACAAAGCGCTGGAAGGCGGCTTTGAGATTTGTCAGTCCGTTTTGGGCCAGCTTCGGATTTTTAAGCAAGTTGTTCGCGGTGAAGCAAAGTCCAGCAAACTTAGCTAGAGCCTATACAACATGTATCTCAGTATTAGGTCCGAGGTCCTGTGATCAAAGGGTGATATACCTTTCCACTAAAGTACATTGAGTCTTGGTTTGATTGTTGGTCTACGCTTTGGGAAAGCTCTTTCAACGCAACGGGGGCGATAATCTTAATCGCTGAATCAGAAAGGACATCCTTGGGACCTTTTATAGGGTCCCAAGGTGCAAATCCCATAGAGACAGGCATATTCGGCTCGACCATCGTCCACGAATCTGCGACCACAGCCATTGCCATGCCCTTCGTAGTAGTTTGCAGCTTCACCGTGGACGTCGCTTTGGAGGTGGTACTATCGAAGGACTCGTAATGATGTGGTAAAGCGTACATCAACAGTTTAATATTCGAGATGCCGGCTTTTTGGAATGCGAAGGTGTACGTTCCATTGGATCCTGACGCTGTGCCTGATAGTGTCACACCCACTGCGTAGGCTCCGGCCGCCGCATCTATCATAGCCTCAGCATTGCCGGGGTCCTTAGCAACCTGAACGATTCCATCAAAAGGTGTCCCAGCTTTGGCAATGCGGTTGTTTACCACCGTTAGGTCGAAGGGATCGCCCTTTGCGGAATATCCGTATATATGCCAAACTTTGCCATCTTCGAGATACATTGTGTACTTGGTGATGCCTGGTTGAGGACCCCTCGTTGATCGTGTCACGGTCTTGAAGAAAACTCCTGTCTCAATAATAGGTGTGCCACCTTTGTATACGGCCGTTACTAATCCCATACCCTGAACCATCGGGAAAGTGATTAGCGCCTGGGCCTTCGAATTAACATGCAAGTTAACGTTGACTGAATGAGAGTTCAGGCTGTCTATCGTGAGCGCAGTACTTGAGCCAAGTTCCGAGGCGGAGAGACATAAAGACTGTATCCCGATAGGATTCAGATAATATTTAGCAGCTCCTGTATCAGGCTGCGCTGGGCCGTAAACTCTTTGACTCGCATCAATATGTGATATCGTCATTCCCCAGCTGGACGTAGATCCTTGACCCTTGGACCACGCCAAGGAATAAGGATGTACATATGCAGGTGAGGTCTGACTACCGAGGAAGAAGTTGGCATAGAACTTGTTAGTGCCGTAGGGACCAGGACCCACTACCCCAAGACGAGGCACGGGATGATCTTTTCGTTCCTCGAAAACGGATGAGGGCTTGGTCGTTGCAATAGGTGGTTCGAAGATATTAGACGACGCGGTACCGGTAGGCTTAGTCGGCTCACTTGGCATTTTCGTTGCGGGTCCCAGGGGCACGAGCAGCGCTGTTGGACTCGGGATCGAGTTCGTTAGGAGAGGAATAGCACCTACTCTACCACTAGTCTCTAGACTCGTAACAATGAAGCCGGTTGTATTTGGTTTGGAATCAGATTCTGTAGGGGGGATCTGTACAATTGCAGAAGATGTTGTGACTGTGATGACACCAACCGGTTGATAACCCTCGTGATGGGGGTTTTTTATCGTTGGAATAGGCGAGTATCCTTCTAAATATGGATTTTGCGACGGGGGCTTGGCCGAACGAGAGGTCTCCTCTTGGTTCCTTATTAACGGCTGGAGAGGGATCGATCGTACAGGTCTAGTCTGAAGAAGAGTTAGTATCCAAAATAACAACATGTTAACATACTTAGGAAAAAGGGATATGGGGAAGGGGTTAAAGGGAAGATATGAAAGAATATTTCATATATTGGCCAGCACACTGCGAGCACTGGACTCGAAGATTCGTGGCGCGTTAAGTTCCGTTTAGATCGTAATATGAACCAAGAGTTTTGCAAAGTTGTTGACAGAAATGAAGAGATAATGCTGGTGATATCGAAGTCGAAGTGAGAGGGAGGGGCAGCAGAGAGGCTTGTACATGATGGCAATGAACGACATTGTATGGCCTGGCCAATCCCGAGGAATGAATGTTGTACACTGGGTGATGGTCTAGTTGTTCCAGCCAGAGTCAAAGCCACGAGGTATTGACTGAGAGATAGGAATGACGTGTCTTGACTAAGGGACTAGACTACTCTACCTGGTTACTGAACAATGCGTAATGGGGGCAAAGCTAGAGCTTGACGCTGGAATGAGGGAGGTGGAGAGTTCGATAAGCCCTATACGAGAAAAGAAGGTTGATAACGCAATGGGTAATACGTCCAAGATGAGAGGCGAGTTCTAGGGATGTAGGCTTTAACAAGGAAGGAGAGAAGTAATGAGAAACTGGGTGGTGTTTATAGAAGCGAGGCGAAATATTGTTGGACAAAAAGTCTGAGATTGTGTAAGTACAATGATGGCGTTGCACAGAAACCTCTTGCTGGATCGATAGACCTTAACGCGAACGCGGTGGGCCGTGTACCAGTCGTACTGGCCTTGTTCAACTGTCTCAAAGCGAGACTTCCAAAACTTAGCCTTCACGGGTAGGATTTGCTCGGTGAGGATGCCCTTCTCTTACCGGGTACAAGGTGTAACATTATCAGCACAATTTGCTAGAGTGAGCTGAATAGCGAGTAACGAGATGTGTTGCTCCACGGTTCGTCTAAGACACGAGGCTCGTCCTAGGCAATCTAGTTTGCCATTGGCACGACAGACGACACATTGATTGTTCCAAGGGCACGCCGAACTAAGCGAAGCGCCTATAATGAACTATGGTTGGTTAGAATTCCCTTCAACAGAAGAGGAGACATTGTGTAGCCATCGTAAACCTAGCGGCGCGTCCTTCGAACCAAGGGTTGAGAGTAGTGCCCTTCTGGTGACTTTGGATTGTATGTAGGCGGTCGAAATGCTGCCATTTTGTGCAACTCATGATCCCCCCAGTCACCATGCTGGAAGTGAACCAGGAATCACAATCCCAAAGCATCATACTTGTTCCCATCGCCCGCCCTCGCTCGCAAACTCTCTGCCCTAGCAGCGCGTTGTGCTTTCGCGACCTTGACCGAGGTGCCAACAAGGCTATCCTTGGGCCTAGGGCGACCCTCTGACACGTGTATCCTGCCACTGCCGCTTCCACTTCCTTTGCCCTTACCGGCTCCTTCAACTTCTTCCCTAGCTTTCTTCGTCCTCTTCTTTTCAAGGTCGGCGGCCTCAACCTGCTGCAGCTTCAGGCACCTTCGAACTTCCCTATCCTTTAACACCCACGGCTGGCTCAGGACGTCGCGGCGATAATCTCGGATCTTGTCCCAGAAGAGTACTTCTTGGTTCGTAGATAGAATCCGTGTTATCTTCTGGATCTTGATTTGCCTTTGACCTCGAAAGAGCTTCACATGTCCCTTGATCTCAACAACCATGCCAACATCAATATCTGGGGGTGGCGGTGCCGTAGGAACAGCGTTTGTCGTGCCTGTGGCCTCCGCGGCATGGGCTACGATGGCATGTTTCGTGGGGCAGATATGACGTTCAGTTTTCTGGCCTTGGCCATTGTCGCGATGATTTGTTTTGTCGGTGACGGGGTCGGAAACGGCCAGACTGCATTCAATGCATTGCCCGGTGCTATCGTCGATGGTATAGACTCGGTGGCCGTAGTAGTCGTCAATCGCGACCACAGCTCCTGTGGCCCGCACCCACCGGATAGGGTGGTTCAAGTAGAAGAATACATCGATATCTGTGTATTACCAGCCTTATCAGCTTTGGGTCTTTTTGAGAGATTGCGATACCCGTTATCGTTTTCACCTGACCTTCAAAGCCAGGCCTGCACTCTAGACCTGCAATGTCAATGGCGCGCAGTGGACACCACGTATTGATGGTTGGCGATAAGTGGAAGCAGTATTGAGGATAATAAACTAGAGGAGCAGCACTTGTCATCGCATTTTGTAGGCGACAATACTGCAAGGGCGATACTCTAAAGAATTGAGGCTTGTATTGTCTCGAATAGTTGTACTTGGTAGGCAGGATTGGGACTCGGATGACGCGACGGACGCGACAGGGCTTCAAGAATGGGGTAATATTGGCCCCGCAACCGCAATGCAATCGCCTGCAACTGTCGCACTCAACATCACCTTTTGTGTTCGACTAAGCGCCTATCTAGCTTCCTTTTGGTGAGAATAAAAGACGTTGATGGCAGGTGTTTTCATCGAGTACGAAATAAATTAGCCATTCTGACAATCGTCATTTTCTCATATCTCAAGTACCTGATGTGTAACCGTAATGCCAACCACCCCTTAGTATTGTAGTAAACCCAACGTGAATGCGACCTATGATTACCCTGTACCTATGCCCGAAACGCGCCGTAGGAGACTCGAAAATACAAAGAAAGACCGCGTAGTGTACGGTGCAATCACTTCTTCCCTCTCTTAAGCCTCGACGCCGCGGCTTGGAATGCTTCCTCCGAAGGTTCGCTCTCATCAGCGCGACGCTTCTTTCCCTTCTTCCCCGTTGAAGGCGCAGCACTATACTTTGCCGCAATGCTGTCGAGAAAACCCTCGCGTCCCCGCTGATTGCTTCGGATGAGCGCCGCCAGTTCGTCCTCGGAGGATCCTTTCTTCTTCCCCTTCTTGCTGCCGAAGAGCTTGTCGTGAATACCTAGTTCCTTCGCGTGCTCTTCGGCCTCGGCGCTTTCATTTTTGGCCGCCTTGATGCGCGCCTGCCGTGACTTCTTGCTCTCCTTTGTGTATGCCTTGAATGCGGGGACGTCTTTACTTGTGATGGCGTCGTCTATGATCTTGCGGAAGCGTTCGTCGTCTTGGAGCACGTCGCTAAGCATCACGGTTTCGTAGACTGCGTCCATATTGCCTTCATATTCCTCGTAGGCGATAAGGATATCATCTCGCTCTTCGTCGGAACCCTTGTACTGTGCCGCAAACTTCTCAATCGCATCATTCGAAATCGCGTCGCGGAATTGTTCACGATAAAAGTCGGACCAGCTGAAGCCATCTGTGCCGGCAATTGATTCCGAGGTAGAGCCGGTTTCATCGTAGCGCTTGCGTCGAGTAGGATCTGAGAGTACGGCATATGCGAAGGCGATGGTTTGGAATGTCTCGTGTGCTTTCTGTTTTTGGTCCTCGGAAACCTTGTCTGAAAATCACTCCGGCGTCAGATGAAAATACGTAAATGGTGATATCCGATGGATAGTGCCGAAGATAGTATATTTACCGGGATGGTTCTTTAATGCAAGTTTTCGATAAGCCGACTTCACTTGATCTCCTGTCACTGTGCGTTCAAGCCCTAGTACTTCGTACGGGTCAATGGATGGAGGCTCTCCATCGAGAAGATCGTCAGACCCCTCCATGATGACTACAAGAGTAGAGATGGCAGATGGGTAAATAAGGTAGGAAGGGTGGAAATGTTTGGGTGCTAGGCAGTGAAAGCAGTTGCAGTGAGGTAGTAGGTAGGTAGTCTAGATGCCTGGATTGCTGAAGCTTGGACGACGCGCGTGTGAGAGACGCGTTTAGTGGTTTCATCAATTAATTGATGGACATCGGCAGCAGGGGTCCTGCTAAAAATGCATCGCGGGGCAGGTCACCGCGGGGTAGCTACTTACACTTATCTACCTAGGCATGTGCAGTAGGAAGTAGGAAGGTGCAGGAACGAAGAAGAAGGAAGACATCACAGTGGACCGATCTCTTTGGCCCAAAGGCAGCTTCTCAAATATCTTGATTCAGTTCGTTCGTTCCTTTCGACCCAATTTCTCGGATTTTAAGATGACCGAGTCTACACAAGATCCAGTCCCAGAGATCAAACCAGGCGACCATGAGGGCTATATGAGGCTGGCACTCTCCCTCGCAACCAAGTCACCCCCCAAGCCCACCAACTACCGTGTTGGTGCAGTTGTGGTAGACACAGCAACAAACGAGATCCTTGCGACTGGATACACCCTTGAGCTACCAGGGAATACGCACGCCGAGCAATGCTGTCTAGAGAAGCTGGCACAGAAATACTCAGTCGCGACAACACATCTAGGCGAGGCACTCCCTGATACTGTCGCGCTGTATACGACGGTGGAACCATGCTCGCAGCGGCTCAGCGGCAACAAGCCTTGTGTCGATAGGATTGTGGCCGTTGGGAACCGTGTCAAAACCGTCTATGTCGGTGTACGAGAGCCTAAGACCTTTGTCAGTGCGAACTCGAGCCGGAGAAAGCTGGAGGACACCGGTATTGAAGTTGTTCTTGTTGGGGGACTGGAAAGGGATATTTTAGAGGTTGCGACCGCTGGCCATAACGAACGGGCTTCATGATTTGACAAGATGCATTCTTTCGCGGTTTTCTCTACTGTTTTCAATAGTCAACTCTTGATGTGGACATTGCTATAATGAATCGACCCAATTCCCCTATCACATTCGATAATTAATACGTCTATAAGGAAGAAGAGTCCGCTCTTCAGGGGAAGATACCTATTCTAATTCATCCATATTATACCGCTCCCACCCCAAAGGGTCCGCCTCGGCATCCACAGATCCTATGAACATATCTAACCCAGGTCACATAGCATCAACAACGACTCGCTCCTTCAGCAAGCAGCTTCGGTTGCCCGGTTAGCTCAATCGGTAGAGCGTGAGACTCTTAATCTCAAGGTTGCGGGTTCGACCCCCGCATTGGGCTCAATTCCTGATGCTTCCCAGTTCACTGGGATTGCGACCTGAATCTTTTTTTGTGGTGGTGTTCATGGGAAAACCAGAAAAGTTCCAGAGATATGCAGTGTTGCAGGCAACGAGACAGGTGGGTTACAAATTTCGTGCTTGCCTTTATACTGTTAGCTTTTTCGATATTTGATCTTAACTACCAAAACAAGTTCTGGCGTCACAACATATATAGTATCTCTTCTTATTCTATCCTCTTTTCTATTTATTCGTGAGTTTCTACTCGACTGGCGAACAAGGCCGTAGAGCGAGCATCCAATACCATCAGTGCGGAGCGCTGAGAAGATTTTAATGTTCCCCCGGCTCCAATATCCGGCAACATCTCCTGCGAATAGCCAAATATGTTTGACATGAGTCAAAAGGATTAAACCATCTCTTGATCACAAGAGCAATCCTCAACCAAGATAGGGCAGCCTCAGAGAAACTACGTTTGCTTACTTATGTAGCTAGGGCGTTTACCGGGGACTGAGTCTCTGATTGCAAGCTACTGCTTAATCTCGAGCTCTGCTTAGTAATGCACCAATCGCGATGTTGAGCTTCGTTTGCTGCTGTATCAGGTGGCTTACTTCGCCATTCCTGTTAGGTTCTTTTTCAGAAACTTCGCGCTGTTTGTCCCTTCATCCTCCATCATGCCGTTGGATTTTCCTGGGGCCTGATAGCCAACACGAAGCGTACTTCTGAGCGAAAACTATCATCGGCTCGCAGTAGGTCTGGGGTATGCTGCTTCAGCCTCTAAGACACGTGGGCATGTGGCACGGCTTCCCCTAAGAGTTACCATAGTGTTATTATCGAAGACCGAAGCAAATTGATTAGACTTGAGTAGATAGAACTCGATGTTTCAGTCCGGTCGCTCAAGCTTCTCATCATACTGCGTCCTCATGATGGAATTGTTATCACCATCAATACTCCTATCTTATCAAAGGAAGGCTGCCTCGAATCTTTGGAGCACCCTTTCGGACCACATCGAACAAAATGGCCATTATGGTTATGACTCCGTGCATGGAGGCAAACGAAGCCAATGCTACCACACGCACGTGGTATCTTGGGACAGGGATTCTAACTAAACATTTTCCACGATAGACCGAAAATGCGTTCCTGGTTCTCTTAGTGCGGGCAACGCTACTCCCAACGGCTGTGGCGTGGCACCTTTCAAACATCGGGTTGCACAACACCCGATGTCGCTGAGGACGTGGCCAGCGAGGATTGGGGTATGACTCGCATCTCTCTAAAATATTTGACGGCCTCTTGAAAAGACTTTACATGCTCGGCCTCATCGATCGGCTGCTTGCAGTAGCTATAGCTGGCATCGATGTTAATGTCTCGTCAGTCTCGATGACGTGGGTGGCAGGCAGTGAGTCATTGAATCTACAAGCCCTTAGCATGTTACTGCACACAGCTGGTAGAAGTGAAGCAAAATAATCCGTCATAGTCCGTCATCAAAGTGTATAAACCCTCGGCAGTCTGCCTTGTTTGCTGCAGGGGTCCAACGAGCCACATCTCCCATCTGCATGCCAAATAGGATATGTTGGAGAAATCTGGCGTGGCATAGGTATTCGCTGTCCGTTTACATGGCCGCGTTGAGGTTGACTTGTCACTCTTCCCTGTGGTTGTCAGGGAGCCAGGCAACATCTCGTACCTAGGCGTGGGGCCTTTGAAAAGTCCATGACGAGGCGGTGTGAGAGTGCCGGTAATTAAAGCGAGACAGCACTTTTAGCTCAACTTCAAGTCAAGCTAGAAATGATATATTGCCAGACTGACTAGGATTCTTAACTGCCTGGACTGTTGTTGAGTTTGGCGAAGGATTGCCCATCGTGATTATTGCCGGTATCTATGTGAATACATAAAACAAAGCGAAGCAACTCTATAACGATCAGTCTTTGGAACTCATGCAATGTATGAATCCAGAATGATGACGGTGCCCACAGTTTAACCTGATCTAGGATAGTAACAGTTACCAAGAGAAGCCCGCCCCATGCCCCTGTACTTAGCGTAGATAGCGCCATCCATCCTTTGAGATATGTATGTATTCGTGTTTGACAGCTCGGTGAGCTACACACACCGCTTTTGAAGCTCTTTACTTTCCTGAAAAAGAAAATTACCCAAGTACCTATGTGAGTGGGGGTTCTCGTAAGACTATATTCTCGATTTATCGGTATGCTGTAAATACTGTTAATAGCTGTTGATACACCGTGCTTCACGCGGAGGAAAAATACCTACTCTTGAGCCGCGTACTACTAAGTACCAATTACCTATTACACGTGGTAGTAATTAAAGTTGTTCAATTATACTATCTTTTCAAACAGACGTGACTGCCTTGTGTGGCAATTCCTCGAACGCCCCCCGGACTGGGACAGCTAAGGTAGGGTTTAGCTAAGCACAGGCCTGCTTACTTCGTACCTTCCTAGGATTCACAATCGGATTTTGACTTATTATCTATGTGTAGGTACACAGGAGGCTTGCACGAAGTCGTCACCTCCCGTAAGTACATACGACAAGTCCATAGGTAGCTACATACTACCTAGGTACTAAATAACTAGTAAATGGGGAACATTCATGTTAGACTTAGCTGATATCGTAGCTTCTCACAGTCACGGCCCCATATCACTAAACCAACATCCTCTCACTTCAAGTTCATCTCGTCCTTCAACACACTCACTCACTTTTGGTTACTAGTTCCTAGTTACATATCCGCATCTCTCTCCCCCGCCATACCTTATATTCTAGCATACTTAGATGCACTCCATCTTTTGCTAGTTCACAAAGCTGTCTTTGATACCGATCTAGCAATTCTGCTTCGGATCATTAGCGTCGGGTCCCTGCAGCACGGTTCGGATACCACCTTGACGGACAACAAACGCGAATATTGGGGACATCACTTGACCACAGCCCTATCCTCTATATCTCCTCTCCATCTCGGGGTACAGACGGCTCAGTACATACAGTAGCTTGTTTGCGGCTCCTCTCCACATCATCTCTTCTAAGGGTTGACTCCAAACGGATTGGCCCAATCGGATTCATGACCGAACCTATCTATAGCATCATCTCTTCATCGCCGACATCAATACACTATCATTACCTAAGCTCAGACAACAGCTGCTTGCCATCAACTTAAGCATATCTGCTTTTGATACGCCATAGCCATACGCAATTGTCCATCCGTCTTTTGCCAAGTTGCAGTTGCTTAGAATTCCATTCTGAGTCTGCACAACCACCTACTTAGGTCAGTACATATCTTCTTAACACAGCAATATCCTTCCTGTGCCCCTTTCCTTCTCCAAATTCCATGCTTGAGTGCAGCCTCCTACGAACCATCATAAATCTTCCCAGAAAGTTGTTAATCAAGTTACTTGTACAGAGGCTCCTCTTGGTTGAGAGGTATAGACTAGCTCATACTCTTTCAACGCCCCTCTGGCCATTTTCATATTAGGAACCTAGAGCTTCATGATTCCCGACTGCATAATACTAGATCAATTCATCTTTCTATTTCATCTCGACTTCCGAGCCCATATTCTACTGCCCACTGTTCTCTTGTCTAGAGATTCAACTTAGTGCACTAGACTATGGCCGATTACCAAGGTAGGGGTCGTGGCGGGGACCGTGGCCGTGGCGGCCGAGGTGGTGGTCGCGGCCGAGGTGATCGCGGCCGAGGCGATTTCCCAGGTCGGGGAGGAGGAAGGGGCGGCGCAACTTTCTCGGGGTTCCAGAACCGTGACGATGGTCCAGGCGGGCGAGGCCGGGGACGAGGAGGTGGTGATTACGGACGGGGCCGTGGCCGTGGGGGTTATGCCGGTGGCAAGCCCGACAAATTTGCGGGCGAGCAGATAGTTTTCAGGTTTGTCCTCTCCAACATGATCATCTAAATGTCTAATTCGACTGGTTCTGACATATCCCTAAGCCCCGGTACCGCTCCTAGTCCAGATGCCGCCATTACGAAGCTAGAGGACGATCTTATCAAGCCACAGGGTGTCGGTGCTCTTACCGCCAAGATGGCACAGGTCCAAGTATCCGCAGCTCAGAGCAGTCAGACCCCGAAAGATACTTGGTTTCCTCGTCGGCCAGCCTTTGGCACACAGGGCACCAAAGTTATACTTTGGACCAACTACTTCAAGCTCGATGCATCGGCTAAAGTGCCTTTATTGAAGTATTCTCTCAAGGTCAAGAGGAAGGACAAGGGCCTCAAGGGCGAGCGAAAGCCGAGAGACCCGAAAGGCAGGAAGCTGCATAGCATCATCAAAGCGGCACTTGAAAAGGTTGCGAAGTCCGTACCCTTCGCAACCGAGTTCAAAGACCAAGTAATATCACTTCAGCGCTTTTCACTACCAGAAGACCAAGTCGTGATAGTGCCATATCATGACGAAGGCAGGGACGACGAGTATGAGGTGAAGTTTAATGGACCAACCACTGTCGATATTCCTGGTCTCTTTACCTACTTGAGGACTATGCGGGATCCGGCAGGAGATACTTCGTTCCCTAAATTTGAAGACGCGATTGATGCTATCAGCATCATCACCGGCTACTACGCTCGGAGTAGTCCAGCCGCCGCATCTCTTGGCCGCAGCCGATACTTTCCATTGACAGTTGACGACGAGCAGTTTCCGTTGGGCTATCCAGAGTTCAACCGAATCATTCGGGGTTATTTCCAGAGCGCTCGTCCAGCCACCGGACGACTAATTCTGAATGCCAACGTGTCACATGGTGTTTTTCGACCTAAAGGCCTCGTTTCGGGCCTCGTAGATCTATTCAAGCACGACTATTTCTCGCTCCACAAAGTTCTATCAAAACTCAGGGGTGAATGTAAAGTTTTGTCAGAAGACAAAAACAAGAAGGCTCGCATTATTCAGAAGGTCATATGTGGTTTAGCTGACGTTAGAGACGGCACCGGGGCGAATCGACCGAGAGTGCAAAAACTGGGAGCCAATGCCAGAGAGGTACAGTTTTATCTGCAAGCGCCAGCTCCTGCAGGTCTCCAAGACAATGCTTTCTGCTCCGTTGCAGATTATTATAAAAAGAGTAAGTGACCCAATCCTCCTGCGGACCACAAGACTGACTATTCCTAGGATACGGGTTTAACGTAAATCCCAACTACCCGTTGGTCAACGTTGGCAGCAAGGTTAAGCCAGTATATATGCCTGCTGAACTTGTCGAAGTCCTTGATGGCCAACCCCTGCGAAGAAGGACGACTGCCAATGAGACTCGAGACATGATCAATTTTTCCTGCCGCTCACCATTCGCTAACGCCACTTCGATCTCGACATACGGGCGCCAGGTTCTTGGCCTTGACAACTCCGAGATCCTTAAGCGTTTTGGCATACAGGTGGGTAAGACATTACTCACGGTGCAAGGACGCGAATTGCTTCCTCCAACCATTGTTTACAGAGACGGGAGACAGCCGACGAATCAAAAAATGATCAACGTGAATGAAGGCGAATGGAACATGGAGAGTGTTCGGGTGTTCAAACCTGGCAGGAGGATTGATCGGTGGTTCTGGGTCTCCATTGATTCTGGACCCCGAGCTCATCAGAGACATGCCGAAGTTGTTGCTGGCATGGAGAGCTGGGTGAAATTTATGCAAACCCAAGGCATACCCATGGCGGATGCATCTCTGAATTGTCCGAATACACAAATTACAGTACGACATTCACCCGCAGAAGCGATCCGGCCTGTTTTCCAACAAATGAAGGCACAGAATCCTCAATTCGTATTTGTTGTACTCCCAGGCAGGAAGACGGACACGGGCATTTACAACGAAGTTAAAAAGTTAGGCGATAGGGATTTCGGATATCTGAGCCAGAACATTCTGCAGCAGAATTTGTTGAAAAACAGTTTGCAAATTTATGCTAACCTGGGCTTGAAAGTCAACCTAAAGATGGGTGGTGTAAACCACAAACTACGGGATGACGTAACTATCGTCAAACAGCAACCTACCATGGTAGTTGGCTATGACGTGACGCACCCGACTAATCTCGCTGGCAACATGGAAGGTCTACCTAGCTTAGTCGGCATGGTGGCAAGTGTCGATAAAGATCTGGGACAATGGCCTGCGACCGCTTGGGCCCAAGCCGGGCGTGTGGAAATGTTGGACGAAACTCTCACACAACGATTCGCTGAGCGTCTCCGACTCTTCCAGCAACACAACAACCGACTTCCAATCAACATTATTATCTTCCGAGACGGTGTGTCTGAGGGCCAATTTGAGCAGGTTCTTGCGAAGGAACTGCCATTTATAAGAAAAGCGTGCGAAGGGATTTATCCGGCCACGCAACAACCCAGAATTTCCCTCATTGTGTCTGTGAAGCGGCACCAGACCCGCTTCTACCCGACAGACCCTAACCACATGGTTCGGTCTCGAAATATTAAGAACGGTACTGTTGTCGACCGTGGTGTGACCCAAGCTACCACGTGGGACTTTTTCTTGACGGCTCACAAAGGATTACAGGGTATGTTTACTATCATTCATCACCTGATGCTATCTCACTGACTTCTCCTGTTAGGAACTTCAAGGCCCGCGCATTACACTGTCTTGCTCGATGAGGTGTTCCGGGAATCATCACGAGAGCAGGCGGCGAACCAGCTAGAAAAACTGACATACGAATTATGTCATTTGTTCGGACGCGCTACTAAGGCCGTTAGCATCTGCCCGCCAGCCTATTACGCCGACATCCTCTGCACTCGTGCGCGAGTGTATCTTTCAGACTTGTTTGAGAACTCGGACACACAGTCTATCACGTCTTCCACAACCAATCATGAAGTGACGCCTATCAATGTGCACGAGAACCTCCGAAACTCGATGTTCTACATCTGAGCACGTACGATAGAGCTGATGATGGGAACACCGATTACGCACCGACGTTGGTACCTCCGGATCACACGGAGATCATTACATTGTATCATTGATCGCTGATGGAACTTCTACATACGAGTCGTGTAGTGAGGCTAAAACAAAGAGCTGAGGAGAGTGTGAGTGCACCAAAATATGGGGAGATCATTTGAGTACAATAGTAAATTTAAGTGAGCGATGATTCAAGATGAATTATCTCGGAATAGGGTTCTCTGTTAGCGAAACAACAGATTAGCTGAGCGCAAGCGTTCTATTCAACAATAGGACCTTCTGCCTAGGAAGTGTTGTTTTACCACCTAGGTGATAGGAGTGTTGTGATATCATAGCATAATAACTATTTCCGTTCATCGATGGCTTGATGATATATCTTGCTTGTGATAATAGCAAAAAGCACAGCATGCTCATTTCTAGTTCATTAACATGCTCCAGAGATTTTTGTGATGAGATCACAAAGCAAATGCCGGATGGAATATCATTGACCTGATGGCTAAAAAGTGCAGGTGTGAGGAAAGGCGCGACACAGTGCAAGATACTTCGCCATGGCAATGTCTTGACCAATGGCAGCGTACGAAGGATCCTCCACCATTGGATCTACCATGATACTGAGTGAAGCAGACATCGGTGATGACTCTTGAATGGACATATCAGCTGCTGAGATTATAAACATGGGGCTACTGTGTAGCTGTCACAGTACTTAGGCATAAAAGAAAGGAGCATGGTTAGGCATCAATTCTGAAAAGTAACTATGTCAACAGTCTGAGCCCTAAAGAATAGCTAAGCAGAGGACTGAATAGGCTTAGGTATATATAAACCCCCAAAGTACCATGCCAGTGGCACCGAGTACAAAAGGAAGTCGTAGTATATTGACACTATGGCTCGCCGTGGATGTTTTATCGCAGCGGAGTCTTGGTATCTCCAGTCTAGTTCTGTAGTGCTTTTCATAATCATGGGGACCATATGGGTATTTATACATATTTTGATTATAAAGCCTCTTATAGATGCCCTGGAACACGGAGTATCTGGTATCTGGCATCTGGTACCTGTAGGCTAGCGCAGATCTCCGCCAGAAGACGAATGTAATCAACTCGGAAGCCGTCACAACTCAAGCAGAATGTACCCTAATAGAGCTATAGAATGTGTACTTGATGAGCACAGGCGGGCTCATCGACCTCCCTCAAATTGCATCCACGGCCCTCGAGAAGGCGAAGATCAGAAGGGCCCGGGTTCATGTGTATTAGCTCATTTGACTCTACCGCTACTGGTTCTCGTAACTCTCCCCACATCATCATTTCTTCATTGCCTTCAAGACCCACTGGGACACCTGCTGCTATATCGAGATAGGCCACACTTCGATCTGTGTATCATGTCAACCCCTAATTCCGTCTGACCTAGATCCATTGAAGAAGAGATCAACGATCCCAGCCCAATCAGGGTACACAAGAATACGAGTAGCGTGAAGGTTCTTCTTGCCTCTGCTCTTCCCTCTGTTTAGTGGCTCTTTATGCGTTCTGCATTGTGTCTCGTCTCATTAATTGCTTTCTTAGGTGGTGCTACAGCTGGAGAAATATTGCCATCGATATCTAAACCTTCGTCAAATACTGTATATCTATTGTCGCTTTTATCAGGACGCTAGGCCTGAGCTTCCACATGAGAAAAACCAACAGGGGTGCAGTACAGTTGCCCTTTTCGACATATAACCAACTGACACACATATATATTCTCCAAGAGACATTCTTTTAGTTGATGTGTAAAGGCCTCGACACCGTGGCACGCGCCAATTTTAACTCTCCTGGCGATGCGACATATTGTTGTGGGGGGTCGTGGTGGTAGTGAATAGCTTTTTCGCCCTTGTTCGGCGGCCTCATCAAATCAAATCAAACCGGATAGGTTTTGAAAGCAAAAGACGGAGAATTGAATGAAACAATTACTATGGCCCGCATCTATAAACACAGTACATATCAATGTCACAGCTATAACCACAAGCATGACTCCTTTAATGCCATGCTTAGGACGAAATTTTAGAAGAATCGTTCTGTACCTATCCTGTTACTACGTTGAAAAGATGCTACCGTGATCCAATGCTAGGCTGTGCTAATGAACCACATGTTCTTAAGAGCTGATTCATTGATAAAATCTTAAATCCTCAGGTCCTTCTCGCAGACGAAATAAACGAGCTTCCAAGTGCCCTGAGCCCTGGAGCATGATTCTAAACCCCTGTAGATGAGCTCTCCCAATGAGCTAGGCGAACTTGATCCTATTAACGAGTCATGCCACTTTCATCGACAACATATAATCATTCTGTCAGCAATGTGAACTTACGGTGCAAGCTAAGTTGCCCTGTATTTGCCTATAACACAATCAAAATTCCTTATCATATCTTAAAATACTGAATGATATCTCACCATCTTCGAAATATCTGCGCACTATCCTCCGTGGGCAATATAGCATCGTGACGATCACACCCTCTCCTAGTCACACGTCTTCCTCTCCAAAAAATTTCCCATGTATATCATTACGTCTGTTAAGACATGAGAGTGTACGCCATGACATATTATCGACTCGCCATATTCGGCATGGGATTGCGAATAAGGCCCTCAATTTAGGTGGCGACTCCGACCGCGTCGGGCCAATCGTCAGGCCAGTCCGTTGCCTAGGCTACTTCTGCTAGAAGCGTCATATCACCCTAGAATAATTTAAATGCTTTTATTTGGCAATAGGTTTCACGAGGGTTTGTTCAAATGGGATCAACATACTGAGAAACTGCGGTGCAATATGCTCGGGAAGTGCGTTTGGTTTACCGACGCGGTTTAGAGAACGGCAACAGTACGACGACGAACACACTCTCCTTTATCTTAGTAGACTGGAAGTTTTGGTCACCAGTAGAAGACAATGAGGGTAAACTCGCTACTATTAAGTAAGCCGCCCTCAAAACGCCAAGGCACAAGACCCGGGGAGGTTCTCGACCTTCACGAACTAGCTGCTGAGCTCCGAGGTTGTATAATTTCAAAACTATAATTTCAAAGCTGGTTAGTATTTAATCTCTTGGGTATGGCTTAGCCAAGATGTTAAGAATGGAACCTTGACTACGTTGTGCTCGATGGAAACGACTCAACATATAACTTATAGTCAGTTGTATTCGGTGGCTCGGATAGGCATGCTTTTAACTGAGGTTATTTGTTCTCCTGCAGAAATGTTGGTCATAAATTTTGACTAGACAGATTTGGCTGATTTTTCTTTTGTGGCTCTCCCATTCATTCGTTGTTTGTGGTAGTGTGATATTCGGCTTACCAGTTGTCCGATACTCCGAGAGTTGTATGAGACCTAACATAATTTAAATGCCCCTTCAAAGTATCCCCAGCCGCCGCAGGGAGTTTTGACGGGAGCGAGTTACTTGATGAGTTCATGACTGTCACACCCTGGGCAGTTCCATTATAACATTAGCTGGTATATAAGTCTTCGGGCTGTATGAGTTAATAGGAGTTGGTCCGTATAACAGGCAGAGTGGCAATACCATATTGTTTAGCAACGATGTTGACATCCCTGTTTTGCTGTTGTGCGGCACTGCAATAAGAGCGTGTAATAATATGACCGAAGACGGGTATGGCAGCAAGGCCGAGCTCCGGAACCTTCGTCACACTGGAAAATGATAAACGCCAAGAAAATACAGGGGATGAAGGCAGCCAAGGCACGTCATAAACTACAGAGCAAGAGAACAGTGCAGAAGCAAGAATTGACTTTTCAGAAGCAGAGGCAAGATCTGAAGACCAAGAATTGAGTGTAGAATACTAGAATTCACGACATGGGGGAACACCATGTCAGAAGCTGAGCAGTCTGGGCAAATAAGTGTTCAAGATAGGCCGGCGGAGGGTTGTAAATAAATCAACTTATGTAGTAATTGATATGTCATTCTTTATTTCTTAGTATATAACAGTTTGATGAAGGTTTAACATAGGCTGTACAACAGAGACTTCGCTATGGTTGAGAAAGCAAAGTGTTGAAAATGCTGGGAAAAGGGATTCAAGATGATATAGCATGTAGATATTCACGTATCAAGGATAGCCGTTGATTTTAACTGAAATATTGTCACAGTATTTAAAAGGAACAGCATTAAAGTAATATTCCTCTACCGTAAAAAGCCTCACATCTTCGGTGGCCTTCTCGCCATGTATTACATCTTATCAATCCCGCCAAATCATTACGCCCCTGGCATAAAGTCCCGTCACAAACCCCAAGCTCGCCTCCCTATCTCTCACAACCGACGCACTCGACGGATACTCCCACCCTGCATATATATGCTCCAGTCCCCTATCGGGCGTCCATTCGCTGGCCCATGAAGCTGCACTCATGTTCGCGCACATCTGTCGCTCATCCTTTCCCTCCTCTGTGAAGAGATTAGGGTTATTGCACACGTGCCGCGAGTGTGCAAATTTGTTAAGGCTCGGCAAATGCGGATGCCCGGCAGTGAGCAATGCACCATCACTTTTCGAGACGGCGAGATTGTCGGGCAGGAAGGGTAGCCAGATGCTCGATCGAAGACTGAGGCTCGGGTGTGATTGCGCGTTTCCTGGGGATATCGCGTACAGATAGACAAGGCGCTTGTTCGAAGAAGCAACGGCAAGAATTGTCTTGTTGAGCAGCGCTATGCCGTTGGGATAGGCCTGGTGCGTGACCACGGCAGCGTCGAGAGTACCATCGTCACCTGAAATACGTGCGTGTACGATGCTGGCGATCGGCAGCGCGCTGTACGTTTCGAACGCCCAAAGCAGGCTCGATGACTCCCGCGCAGTAAAATAATGTTGATTTGTGAAGAAGAACTCGGACTCGCTGAGTGCGATGATAGAGTTGGGGACGCGAATCAAGGGATGGGAGAGAGAACGCATGTGTGCGGCCGTCAGAGTCTCGAGGTCCAAATGGAATTGCTCGATGTGCGAGCCATGGCGCGCGTGGTTGGTGACGAACAGCGTCGAGCTCGGCTCGTGGAAGTCGAGCCCCAGCGTGCGGAGCTCCGAATCAAAACCCACGAGCTTGATGCGCACGAGAGACTGCGAATCGGACAGAGAAAGATCACCATACTTGTATGCGTAGAGCTCAGCGTTAGGAGCTGGCTTGGCATTGTCGTCAAACACACCCTGCAACCAGTTAAATTCCTGCCGCGTCAACACGATATTATCGTACCATAACAGTGTTCCATGTCTCCCGACCGGGGTCGCATGCTAAAATTGCAATTTTCTGCTCTTCGACAAGCACCACATCCTCACAGCTGCGAATCTGGTCTGTGAACTTGATCTGAAATGACGTGAAGTTTGCGTGTTGGGGCATCCGCATCGGCGCGTTGAAATAGGAAAGTGAAAGAACCCGGAGTCGGCTAGCGAAGAATGTAGCTAAGAAGGCAAGCAACGCCACAAACTACGAAATGCATTAGTCGCCAGGTCTTGGGATGAGAAAGTAAGGGTGTGAGAGAGAGAAGCCTTACGGCGCCGGTTTTCAGGTTAATTCCCCTCATCGTGATGCACCAAGGGTAATTGATGAACTAGAAGAGGCTGGCGTCTAGGCAGAAATATTGAAGAAAGTCAGAAATGGAGTATGCCGGGCGTCATATGGTGAGAACAAAGACGATCATCTGAAAACAAGGCCTGGCATTGGCCGCAAAGGAAGAGTTAGGGCAGTGTAGGAGTGGGGTGGCTTGCTAACAGCTATCCATATATATATATATTCCTCGACTCCATAACATAACCATAACATTAACAAATAGCGCGCCGGGCAACTGAATGGAAGCTGCTTGCAGGTTAGGCTGCAGCGATGCCCGGCTGGAGAGAAAATCGGTCTGCGAAGAAGAGTTGATATGCATGTGGGCTGTTAATGACCACTCCGAAGGGGTTGTCACCACACTAGACGGCGCCTTGGTAAATATGCTGTAAATTACATGTGCAGTCCTTTCACGGTTGGACGAATGATGCCACGAAGCCCCCATTTTTACACTGCACAATGCGATCGAGCGAGAGCCTCGCCAAGTAGTGTAGAATCGGCGGAGAAAGCTATTAGCTAGATGTGGTTTTGACGAATAGTCTAGTTCATTGGCCATTCCAGCATCACCTGTTCACTCTTGCAGGCGACGCTTGGAAGAGGCGTTGTACAATATAATTGAGCCTTGAGTGCTCCTTTGGCTATGATCGTCTATTATCCTTACCAAACGAGAAACAACATCACTGAAGCCCCCCCCAGCTCCCTCTCAATATGTCTGGCCCCATGGCTCTAGTAGCAGTCCTTCCAAAGTGTGCCGTATGTTGTTGCTTCTCCTACCTAGGTAGTTAATGCCTGCCTATTCTAATATTGTCTAGGTACAATGTCTGCTCACTGTTGTCGAAGAACCGACTTGTGCTATTACCGATCAAGCATGCGGGTGCCACAACGAAGACCTCAATGCGAAAGCTTCGGCCTGTGTAGATGCGAGCTGTACCATTCGGGAAGCCCTCACGACTATGAACCTAACCTCCACAGCATGTGGCATTGCTCCACATGTTAATCATTCCTATGTCCCGGTCTTCATTGCCTTTGTCAGTCTTTCGGCAATTTCCGTATTGCTGCGTGTCATTACGAGACTCCATACGAAGGTCCCAGTCTGGTGGGACGATTTCATTATCACGTTGTCCTTCGTGCGTTACCTCCCTACATACCTGCTTATATTGTGGACAGAATAATGATGTGTGTCTTGTTGTAGCTTGGTGCGATTGCGTTTGCAACAATTTGCTGGACAAGTACGGAAACACACGTCTCTCTCACCTACTGTGGGCTAATGTCTTCCAAACAGTGACATCACACGGATTAGGAACTGACATCTGGGGCGTCTTGTTTGACGACATAACACTGATCTTCAAATCTCTATATGTCCTTTTCCTTCTATATATTACGAGCCGAGACCTCGTGCGTCTATCGATCTTGCTTCTCTATCATCGCATCTTTGGTCACATCTAATCAGCGCGGCGGTTGATCTAGTTCTTGTTTGTGCTGATCATTGCATGCTCCATTGCGTTTGATTGGCCGTCATATTTGGCTGTACGCCCATTGATAACTTTTGGATGTCGTGGGATGGCGAGCATGAGGGTCACTGTATTAGTAATAACGCTATCTTCTGGGCTGGAGTGTTTGTTGTTATCGCCATTGATCTTTGGATCATATTGATCCCGCTGCCATTTATCGCGCGGCTGAAATTTCCCCTACGGAAGAAGATCCTATCAGGCGTCATGTTTACCTTTGGAATCTTGTGGGTGCATCACGCTGAATAGACAGACAAACGGACGCATAGACTGATAACCCAATCTAGTGTCATTATCGTCAGTTTGTACTGGCTCCAATTCATCAATCGATTTACCTTATCACATAACCTGACAGGTAGGTTACAAGTCTGGTTTAACCATCATCCCAATTTTTCCATCTCTCCAATCCGACGAATTATCTTTTTCACTTTACTTCCCCAAAGACCGCCCAGCTCCCCTTTAATTGAACCTCCTACTCCTACTAACTTCTAATTACGGGGCAGTGAATTTCGTGGACGTTAGCATATGGTCTGGCCTTGAACTATATGTCGGCATTATTTGCGCGTGCTTGCCCAACATCCATCATCTCCTCAGGCCGGTTTACGTATGGCTAGGTCTCATGCTCCCGTCCATCGCAAAGTACTCTCACTCCCACTCCGCCGGCGGCAGTACCGGCCCCTATCACCGCCTGAACGAGGTGAAAGCTTCGAAGGAGGACATGATTCACGCCGTAACGACGATCGATGTCCAGCAGCATCAGTCAGAGAGAGAATGACGTATGTCCAGGATACCGGAAGCGAGGGTATACTCACCGTCTTGAGGTCGGCAATTGCACATTCGTTAATGGTCGACGGGGCCTGGTCCATTCCAATCTATTAGACAACCCAGTTACCGGGCTCCGTCCTCGTATGACTGCAGCTGGTATAGCGCTTGCTCCTTGAACTGTCTGTCCTGGAAAGAGGGGGACGATCTTACTCAAGCAGGATGTTGATGACAGTGCAGAAGTTACTTTCCCTAACTGTAATTATCTATAGTTAGGCGCGCCTTAGCCAAGACGGCTCCATGCGCATAATGAGAAAAGAAAAATCGCCTTCGACCACGACTCCTCTGAAAGAAACATCTTGTGCTACGACAGCAACAACAACAACAACAACGGTTCCCGTACAACTGGAAGACTTACTATATTAAGACATCTTAAATGTCAAGTTTCACCTTTTTATATGCACGACTTGATATGGGGTTTCACGTTGTATCCAATCTGATGTGACCATACGATGCATTCATTCGTGTATTACACACTCCGATGCTCGTGTATCAGTATCGCATACACTGTGATTCTCTGTAGCTGATGCAAATGCTTACCCCACATCATGCCAGACATTTCCTAGTCTACTTCATATAGTACATTGGTGGTTAAATCCAAAGATCACGAGATTTGTAGCACTGCATACCGACAATTGTGCTTTGTGAACAGTTATCAACGGTAGAAGACATTGGTAACACCCACAAGAGGTTAGAGCGCCATACCAACTTCCCAAGTCATTCGGCTCCGATGTACAACATTTGATTCAAACCAGTATTCCTAGAAGCTTGTGGCCAAGAGATGATGTCTTGATCGCTTAACACCTAGAAGAAACGTCAGGTCTTGTTCCTCCTGGACATGCGTTCGAGGCATTTCTGCAACGTGAAACTAGAGCACTCCCGCAAGGTGACACCTCCCACCAGGGTTGGAAATTTAGTTCTTAATTTTCTTAGTTAGTTTAAAATTCCCTTAAGTAGGGATCAGGTAGTCGAGTCTAACGATAATTGTCACGTTACTGAATGATGCAACAAACCGACATGTTCGGGGACGAGCCAACTATCATAGTAACACATCAGATCAGCATCATCGCTTATGCGGGACATGGCCGGTAGTTTCGTGTATACTTCGGTATTTATAGCACCACACAAGAAAGAAACCATCGGGCAGTAGTTAGTAGTACGATACGTTCAAAACGCGACACCTGACGGACTACATGAGATATAAAATGATCTCGGAATGCCATCCTTAAAGCGAATATTGCTCCGTACTGCCTCATTGATCCATAGTACACCAGAACTGCCTTTCTACTAGCAATTACGATAAAATTGTTTTGTCAACAAGTCCTACTAGGGTGTAAGACTACCTATCTGCCATTCGCCATGTCTAACGAGCTTCAAGAGGCCTGGAACGAATTGCTCTCGGGGGTTGCTACCGTCAAGCCTTTCCCCAATGGCGGTTTCGTCAATCGCCTCCATAACAAAGTCAGAAGATGCTTCGAAACTTGTAGCGGCGCGGGGCCTGTTCTTGTGCCATACATCGACAAGACGCCGAACTACCCGCCTGATGAGGAAAATCCTGAACTTCCCTACGTGGACATCTTCCTAATCCCCGATCTCCTGTACAAGCTGTCGATTTCTTCAGCCAGTGATGGAATCGCTAGCAACGACGAGGACTCGGAGGGTCTGAAGCGATATGTGAGCCAGGTGAGCGAGACAAGAACTTATCTTTTCTTGTTTTGTTCACAGTATTGCTTTGATCCCAGATCTAACAGACTGTTTACTACAAGGAAATTCCAAGCTCCGCTACCTCGAGTCCTTGACCAATCTGACGGGTTTCTGTCTCCTAGAGCGTATCAATATGCAGCTTCGGGCTCAGGTAAGCTTCCCGGAGCCACTACCTCCCCCAAAAGGCATCTTTTGTGCTCCTAAATTGTTTCGGGGCGTGTCTCGGGAGCATGAGAACTACTTCAAAGAGTTAGGCCTACAGAGATTAATTACTGAATCCGTCAACCTTAATAGGGGCGCCGCGATCTGGGTTCCGTCTACCAGATAGAAGGGTTAAAAGAGTTTTGCCTCGAGAAGATCAACAGTGCTGAGTTCGCCAACACCGAGATCCGACACGACCTCTCGGCGGGGGATCATCGCTTCACTATTGCGTGGCTCATAATCGCAGACTAAATGGATAACAGAGAATTTGTCTTTCGCAATACACCTTCTGCCTCGGGTAGTGATTTCGCAAGCAAGGCCAGTCACAAAGCCCTGACTCAATGGTCCAAATTCCTGTGCGCCAACGAAGGCAAAGGAAACCCGGACCGAATGGACCAGATCGTCGAGTTTTGCGGAAGAGCGGCGACGATTGGACTGTGTCCCTCAAGTGTTGACACCGGCCTGCAGCGTCCGACTACCGTATCCTCCGTTATGAAGACGTTTTACAGCATCTCTTCGAACGTCTCCGAGGACGGCGCCTATGCACGGGATGTGGAAGATAGCCTGGGCCGACTCCAGGACAAAGAGGAGATCATCGACGAGTGGAAATCCTATTGCAACACCTTTGCCAACACCTGGGAGGCTCAGATCCGGCCCTACTGGAAATCAGGATACTACCGCATTTTCCAAGCCAATCAGTCGAAGATGGCCAAGCTCTGGTTAAGTGGCGGTACGTGATACCCGCTCCGATCGACACGGCTAATCCGACCGTATCCCATGCCACGATACTTCATGCCACTTTGACTTAAAAATACGGTGCAAGGACATTCGATGCGGTCAAATTAGCCAAGTCGGGATACCGTGTGTGTTCTCAGCTTTTAACTATAGAAACAGCTTACTAGGACCAGAGGATGCAGTATAAGTGGGAAGAATATCTTCCCATATCGTACGACGGTTTTGGCATTACTTCGACGCCTCCCATCCCAGCTGGAAGTCTGATTGCTCTTGCAAATGGGACCCAGAGGATGGTAGAGGCTATCGATTCCCAAGACCAAGTCTTGATACACGCCGGCTCCAAGACATCGGCTCTTCTCGTCCAGGAGCCTAGCTACAAGTCCGGAAAAGTTAGAATGGTCCGATTTAGTGAGTGCTTGGGAAAAAACGGAAAGATGACTTCTTCAAACCCCCGAACTTAAATGGTAATTACAGACGGAGAGGGACCCTTGATTCCCAGGGCACAGGTCTTCCATACCTCGACCGGTCTAAGGGCAGTGGACCCAGAAGAGGCGCAACGTCAAAACCCCTACCAGCATATCGGCAAGCTGGCGGTCGGGCACATTGTGTTCCGCCTGGAACGAGGTCAATACCAATCCGTAAGTATCAGTTCGATTAACCAGACCAAAGATGTGACCATTGACCACGCCTACACACTTTCATTATCCGGTGAACATCAGACCTATCACGTTCACGGGTACCTAGTCGAGATGAATGCCCCGAGCCAAGCTCTGATGGAGATCATCGATCTACTTCGCAGAGTGCCCGGCAGCAAGCGACTGGGTCTTTTGTCGCGCTGTCAAGAGATGTGGCCAATGTTCCGCAAGTTCGATGATCAATGCATTAGTCAACAGTTAAACTGGGCGTTGTTCGGTACGTACCAGTCTCCAGACGGCGAGAATTCCGTTCCAAAGCAGTCGGTCTCGTTTGAAGAGCATATCAAAGTGGCAAAAGCCCTGAGGAAGCCAGTGGGCGTGCCCATTGATCGTGTTGCACGGGGCTTCGCTCTTACACCTCATTACCCAAGCCGGCTCCCAGTCGGATGCCAACTCCCGGCGCTGAACATGGTTGACGGTTATCTTCTCGTCGACGGCCAAGTGTTGCTCCGGAGCACCTACGATCACCGTGAGAGGTGTTTTAGATGGACGCGAGAACTAGAGCAGCATGGACTCTTTGAACACGGCGCGATTGAGATCCACCCTGAAGCCATATCAGGAGCCGGAGTGGTCTACTTGTCCCCCCTTTCAGAGGCCGATGCTCTTCCTCCTCCCGATCAATCCCATCAGTTCCAAGCCCACGCGCGCAGTCTGGACCGACTCCATATCAAACCGGCTTCTGGAGCAGACACTTGGACGCCCATGGGGAAGTATGAAGTGACCATTGACCAAAGCGTTTGGCCTCCAGACACTGAGCGAACTGAGCCAGTAACGCCCGTCAGCGGGGGGACCATGGAGGACGGTTTTATGCAGAGCCCATACAAGGTATCTACATACATGGTGCAATTCCCCTTGATAGAGCAGCTCCGAACTCAGATCAACGAAAAATTCAAGCAAAACCTTGGGTCTTTTTACCAGGTTAGCGGGAAATACAGGGACGGACTCCAGACAATCACCGTGGCGTTCAACCGAGCACCTTTGGTGCCGTTTGTGTCTGACACTGGACTGGACATGGACAAGAAGTTCCAAGTCGGTTTTGGATCAACCCTAGGCATCGACGTCACCCTCCCTACGCTCTTCCAACAAATGACGTTCACTTTCGATGTCCAGTATAAGACTTTCTCGGGCTACTTCTACGAATACGATCCCACGAAACGGGGCTACAAGGGCGATCGGTAAGCTTGACAAGGTCTCCGTAATTATTATTTTTAACCCCAACCGCAAAACAAAAGATAATCCTAAACTAACCCTCACCTAATCCCTAACCAATCCCTAAACTGATCCTTAACCAACCAAACCTTTACGTAGGCATTTGGTGACCGGAAAGCTCATCGACGAGCAAGCAGCCGAAAAATGCCGGGCCAAGATCTCCACAACCTATGTATCAATTTCCAACCCCAACACATCCACGAGCATGAATGAGAAGCCCCAACCAGCTTCAGTCACGAAAGACTTAATTAGGCTGAAAGCCCCAAGCGTCGACGACCTGATGAAATTCACAGGCTACGATGAACGAACCGTGAGTGGTATCAATCCTTTGCCAATTAAAAAGGACGAAGAAGACTGATTCATGACACAGTTGCACAATACCTTGCAGCTCATGATCAAAAACATGATGTATTATCACATGGATACAGATCAAAGAGAGAAGATCCTGCAGGAGCCCCTCCCGGTCGTGGAAAAAGACATCCCAAGTGCGTTGGCAAATCAGCTGCCCGGAGACCTGAAAGCATTTTTTAAGCAGAAGTATGCGCCCGCATTCATCTGTCGCTATGTCAGCAAGACGCAGAAGTACTCATCGGAGTTCACTGCACAAGAGATGAAGAATCTCTGGTACTGGTGGGAAGGCAATGGGAAAAATAGTCTATCCCAAAGCAAAGAATACAACGATGTCAACCGTCTAAGCTCACGAGCGGCGATGAATAAACTGTACGAAGAAAAGCTCGCCTTATATCTAACTGACAACCCCGACCAATGGGCAAAAGACCTGTGCAGCGAACTTCTCGGCAACAAGCACCAGATGCGGATATATGCATACAACCCAATTCAAGATGTGAGTAGATACTAGAGGGAGTCCGGTACTGTTATTATGAAAAGCAGAAGCTAAGGAGAGACAGGGTAACAATGTCGTCAACAAGCAATGCTCCATTCTTGATGTGCTGAATCCATCCGCCGACAAGGCGAACGAGTACTTCCAGGGCTTCATGGCGTTTGCGCTGAGCCAAGGCGTCGAAGCGGCCGATATAGAAGACGGAGACCAGGATCAACAGTACCAGTGGATCCACGATTCCATGCACGACATCATTGTGGCCATCCTCGAAGGCGCCGACTGGATCGCGGCTGACGTGCGCGAATCGTTAATGGAGGACATCAACAACTTCGAGAAACAAAACGGACTAAACCAGCAGGCTAACGCGGTGAAGAGAGCGGCGGCCATCTTGGAGAAGTCCGCCATCTTCACGCGAGAGCTGGCGGGCTGGATGTCATCTGTAGGCAAAGGGCTACAGGCGGCTTTTGGAGGCACCGCCCTCTTCAAATGGGCCGGGGAAGCATTTGACACGATTTCGGCTAAATTTGCCTCGACTCTTCCTGGTGTCAGCAAGCTCAAGGGAATCTCTACTGCATGCATGGTTAGTTCAAGTCCTCTGCGTAGAAAACCTTGCGCGTCATTGTCGCGAAGCTAACGCATGCACGTCCGACAGGCTGGTATCAGTCTGGCAACGGCTGCTGTGACCATCTGGGGTCTCGTGAACAGTTGGAACACGACGTCCGATGCCGAGAAGGCGGTGATCATCATACAATCAGTCAGAATGGTCATGGACGCCGCAGAGAAGTCCTTCGACGCATTCAAGTCGTTCAAGTCTAAACCTGCTGCGACGCTTGCTGACGGACTGAACATAGAGGCTCTCAACGACAGCTTGTCGGACGTCATCACGGAGAACAACGAGAAGATTGGCGACTTGGCCGAGAAAATCGCAGGCGGGGAGGATTACCGCACCGCGATGGGCGAGGGCCTCCACGGCGACGGGGTGACGACGGAATCCGAGCCCAAAGAGAGTTAGAACGAAAAAATTACCGATGTCGCCGAGGACGTTCCTCCCAGATACGAAGAAGCAGCCAAGAAATTCAACCTCTCCGAGAACGTGCTTAAGGCGCTTAACGTCGTCCTTGGCATAGGCCTGGTCGTAGCCATGTCATTTTCGCTCGCCAACGACTGGAACTCGATGGATGACACAGGGAAGGTCCTCGGCGTGCTAAACATCATCGTCCAGGGTCTGACGGTGCTCTTAGACATCGTCGAACTCGGCGAGACGGTCGGGCTCTTCGTTGTCACGGGGGCCATGAGCGTGGCGCTACCCATCCTAGGTGCAGTGCTGGCGGTAATCGGAATCGTTTTGATGATTGTGCAGCTCTTCATCAGCTTCTTCGTCGCGACGCAAGAGCCGCCCGACCCAATTAAGGACTTCCTCGACGACACCGGGCACACTCTCGTCGCGTCGTTCGACAAGGCCCCTGAGCCTGAGCTCTTATACAACATCTCCACGTCGCAGGTCACGGGTGGCAGTGTGGTGACTCTCGCGATCGAGGGCACCAACACTTCATCGAAAACGGTCATGGTCTCGCATGCGACCATCATGCTGTACTCGGGAGACGACGATGTCTGCCTCTTCGGTGCCGGAGCCGGCATTGCGCTGGTCAAAGAAACTGACCAGGAGCATGACAAGCCGGATCACACTTATGTCACGCCGAGCAGTGTCTCGGCCGGCCAACTGCCCACACCGGCCAAGCTGGGTAACACATCGAGCTACTACGAGTATGACCTCCAGGTGGCCGGTCCGCCGAAGGGCGATTCTGCTTCAATGGGGCTCAAGTACCTTACCCTCGAACCGAACGAGAAATTCAAGTCGATATGGACGGCGGTTGTCCACCGGGCAGGTGCTACTCTCGAGAAGTCGACGAGCTGGATCGAAGTCGTGGAGGTTGGGCTAAAGGACAAATGTCAGATGCAGTTTATGCTTCGGCGGTGGTAGATCTGTTTCATTAGTCAATGAGCATGGTATCAAGTAGACACGTTTCTTGAGCTACGGTATGTGTCTCATCTCTTCCAATCGCACAATACCGCTGACGTCGGGATCGTCCGGACTCAGGGGCTTAGAGAGTACGAACCCGTAAAAGTTGAGCATGCGCGTCAGGGCGCGCAGGACCTGATGTTGGTGCCCTGGGGAACGCCGGAAGCAGGACTACACTACATGTACGAGATATACGCGTTGATATATATACCCGTACGTCCATTACACGATGACGGCACCTCTTGGCACACTACATACATATTGAGCTCCCGTGTATGTATATATATATGTGGTTTCGTGTATTTGAAGTAGGTACTCAAGCCTGTGAGCAGGTCTTACGTAGGATATTATGCTTGATTATACGTTATGTGTTGGCCTCTAATAATGGCGTATATTCCATAGGCTTGGGCTGAACTTATCCTGGGATCATTCCTGGAAAAAGCTACCCCCTAAGTTGACCTGAAGAAAATACTGATTCAGACGTGAGTCAAGTATAACGAGGCGCTTGTAGCTTAACTCTAAAGCTTAGACATACTTCTCTATGCTTACTCTCTTTTATTTATAATATCCTAATTACTTCTTAACAAGGACTAACCATGTTTAAATTATCTGCGGAAACTCACTATATAATTGCAACCCCTATGCCGACCAGCAGACATTTCGGCTTTTTCTACCTGTTGCCAGCAGCTTCATTCAGTATACAACGAACTATTTTACGAGCATATCGTTAAGAACGATCAATCCTCAGCGACATGCTGAATCTGTCAGTATGTAGACCAGCATACTTCTGTTAAAGCGTCATAGATAGAAAGTTCTCAATACAAGCGCAAGCCTACGAAGAACATTCGAGGTAGACGCCCCACATACAGTTCCGCGCCAATACAGCTGGTTAATACCTTATTACTCGCTGTAGGCCAATACCTATACTCTGGCGAGCTGCGTTAGTCGGTATTGAGATCGTGGTGGCAAAGATGATGATAGGGTGCATCTAGAACTTGCTGAGCTATAACTGTACCGCTTTCAACATATTTGTAGGCAGCAGTAATATATGTGTATATGTGTGTGTATCTGGTTTGGTTCCTAGGAATGCACGTAAAAATTAGATCTCTGTTTTGTTTAGGTGACACCAAAAATTGTCGTTACGACGTGAAGCCATTTCCCTACCTTTTTGCAAAATGGAGGGTATATGAGATGTGATTGACTGATTAACTGTCTATGAGTGAGGTGGGAAGACCTTATATACACGAGATGCCTTTGTGGGCACTGGTACAGTACACGCTATGTCACTTCAATCTAGTTCTTCAACTTTTCTATCCCATTCTCTTCAATTTCCCTAGCAATAGGGTTCGCGCCCTTCTCGACGTCCTCGTTTGGCGGCGCTTTGTTGTTCTTCTTCTCCATCTTCTTCCACTCAAGGCCAAGGCATACTGCGAAAGCAGCGGCAGCGGCAGCTGCTGAAATGTAGTAGGTGTTTCTTAAACCCGACATGTAACCTGTCAAGACCGCTTCTAAAGCATTGGATTGCCCCATAGCGGCAAGAGTCTCGGGGATGTTGCTTGCGCCACTATTGATAAATATCTTAGGATCAAGTTGAGGCGCGTTTTGGTGAATACCCTCGATAAGCCCGTTTTGGAACACGGTTTGGGCGACAGCAATGAAGAGCGCGCCGCCTAGGGACTGGAAGAATTGTACTGCAACATTCGGTGTCAGTAATTGACATCTTGAGCAAGACATACAAGGTTCCGGGAGCATGTAAAGCTCTTAACACATGATCTTAGCCCGAATAGGAGTTTTTTATGCTTGAAAATGACTATACTGGGAGAAAGGTAACACCGAGAATAACTTACCGCACGCAGTGCCCTGGGGTACGAGTTCTTGTGACAGCGTGTTCTGAACAACGAGAAGCGCGACTTGAAAACCGATGCCTGTGCCTAGACCAGTGATGACTTGATAGCCAAACCACCTGCTGAGTGGTGTCGTGAGGTTAAACGTAGTGATCAGACCAGCGCCGATCGACATTAGCGCCATACCCACGAGTGCAGCGGGGTTATAGTACCCTGTCGCGCTGATGAGACCGCCGGAAATGATAGAGGAGATGACACTAGAGATGAGGAGCGGCAACAATTTGATGCCTGCCTCGACAGCGGTGTTTGCCTTGACCGCTTGAAAGTACAAGGCTGTACATCTGATTAGCTCGAGATGGGACACGGAGAATCTCAACTTGGTGGCTTACACAGGTAGTAGACCAAAGGGAAAAAAGAAGCACCGAAGAAAAACCCAAAGAGCATGGCACACACGACATTACGATCTTTGAAAAACCTCGGTGGCAGTATGCCGTTGTCTTGCTGCCACTGCTCCACGCCGATGAAAATGAGAGCCGTGACACCAGCACCGACCAGCAACCCGATTATACGCGAATCATGCCATGGATACTCGACACCTCCCCACTGCAGAGCCAAGAGTAGCATGATGATTGCAGGAATCAGTATGCCAGCTCCGATCAAGTCGAGCTGCAGGAGTCGCGATATGAAAGATTGCTTGTCCGGGTTGTTCACCCGTGGTATCCTTAAGAAAAAGAAGATGACCAGTATAGCTGCTCCGCCGATAGGCAGGTTAATATAGAAGCACCATCGCCAAGTGATGTGGTCAGTGAACGCGCCGCCAAGCAGAGGGCCGGCGACTGAAGCGATTCCCCAAATACCACCAAATGCACCAAACACGATGGGTCGTTTACGTAGAGGCAATGAGTACGACAGAATGACGGCGGACCCAGAAAATAGCCCAGCGTTACCCAAGCCCGCTATAGCACGACCAATGATAAAGGCAGTTGACGACGGCGCCACGGCGGACACTAAACTACCCAGTTCAAACAGCACGATAGCCCCCATGAAGGAGTATTTGATGTCGAATATGCGGTAGACTTTGCCGTACAGAGGTACCAAAGCCGTGCCGGTTAGAAGATAGGCGCTGCCGTACCACCCGATACTGTCCGAAACCAGGAGTCAGTAATTGCCGTAAAGGAAATAATCTCACATAATAGACTCCAGAATGCGTACTCCTTGGTGCTTTTATACTCGTTGGTGATGGCACCAAGCGCCGGGGCGATGATGGTCTGATCCAATGCCACCAGGAAAATTGAAAGACATAACGATATCATGACAAGCCACAGTTTTGGTCCGGTTGGATATTCCACATCGTCGACCTCTGTTTTTCTTTCTATTGATGGCGCATTGGAGGGGGCGTCTGTTGGGTCGGAAGAATGCCTCTCGGGCGCTTCACCTTCTTTAACCATGGCAGGCTGCTGCGCGGGGTCCATATCACTTTGTACTGAATTTTCTGCTATATTCAGAGATGATTTCTCGTGCTTGCTTTGCTGTATTAGAGGAAATCTCGAGGAAGAATTAGCTTCCTGGTATGTTGATTTCAGCTGCTGTAGGTGGGTTTAGTCGACGACACACTGGAATTGTCGATTCGAACTAAGGGATGAATGAAGACCTCGATTAATTTTTTGGGGCGAAAGCTAACCATCAGCGGGTGAGTCAGAATGCGACCTTGTTCCGCTATTGTTCT
This sequence comes from Xylariaceae sp. AK1471, assembly GCA_023159215.1. Classification (NCBI taxonomy): domain Eukaryota; kingdom Fungi; phylum Ascomycota; class Sordariomycetes; order Xylariales; family Xylariaceae; species Xylariaceae sp. AK1471. Next base: position 442,669 of record JAJKLI010000025.1, read on the forward strand.
GCTGTGAACTGTACTCTCGTATATCGCATTCGGTCTGTGTATACAATATGGTGCGAGCCTCTTGCAGTTCCCTACGCGCTGGCGCGTTTAGAGCACAGTTTCGTTGCTTATGGTTACTAACGAAGTGTGGCGAGAACCCAAACGCCATGCGATAAGACATACATCATCACTCAGTCCGCTGTGCAGTATTGAGGGACAATCCTTGGGGCTCCAGATGGACTAGTAGGCCGAGGTACAAGTGCCGTATGATAGGCTCAGTTTCTAAGAAACGGCCATCCCCACTTCCCCAGACCATTTGCTCTGTTCCGGATCTCCAATTGAGAAATCTTCCACTTATCTTGGCGATCAACAACGTGGGAAAGGGTTGGAAAGATCGATTTCCGGGAAGGCGAGTCTGCTAGTGTACCGTAAGTGGTGCACGGCTTTCGACCTCGGAGTGGGGTCTAATCCGATGTCCGAGTCTCGAGATACCTATCTAGGTAGAAGTCGAGCTGAAGAGCAAACTCGAAATCTCAAGTCTACAGACCATCTCTTCATCTCCTGACTAAGGTCGGCTAACGGCTTAAAGCGCGCCGTTGCTGCTTTAATTCACACGATTAATACATAACAAAAACAATAACAACAGTCGCTCTCCAGCAATTCACGTCAGTATGAAGATGTGAAGGCTGGGAATGAACCGGGGAATTATCTCCCAACGTAGGCGTACGAGAAAATTTTCAATATTGAAACCGGCTGAAATCAAAACTTCATGAATAGTAAACTAGTAGCGATTCACGAGCGCCCCAACTCATTAGCAATATGCCAGTCATACTGTCATGGTTCTCTTGCCTAGAGTGCAGCCCGGACTTGTTATTCGTTCCAATCTCTCAACGAGCCTATAGACACATGTTAGTATCCCGTTCAGTTTGAACTTTCAGTATTTCAACCCGTTATCATGTCTTCTACAAGAGTGGGTACAGAGTGTTGCCTGTAAGCCATTTCGCGAAGAAGAACCGTGATCGTCATCCAAGCTGTCGTGCAGTTACTTGGAAGACCCCTCACGCGCACAATTTCGTGGACCAGGAGGCGGTGCTTCCCTACTTGATAGTCTAGTGTGAGCAAAAGATCGCACTGTTTGAGCTGTTTCTATGCCGCTGCCACGTTTGCCGCTTTACAACACTACTGTGGCTGTGGGCGGGTAAAACGTTCCTTGTCAGGTATACTTGGCACGCTAACTCCAATATCATACCCACACTGAAAGTATCTCGCCTGAGTACTTGCACCCAAATTTCCCTGTAATGCTCCAGCCATAAGGCCCTCGTTTGGCGCAATACCTGACAAGGCACGTCTTGCAAGTGCCCCTACACATCAGATATAGTCTTTATTTCAAACGTTCCGGTGCCCTACAACAGAAGTCCGAGGTTAGTTTTTTTTCTTTTTCAATACTCTCCATGGACCTTGAGAGATGCCAACATTTTCGATAATTCAAGTGTAAGGCGATGTAGTTGCTGCCGACTCCAAACATTATACCATACATCTAGCAGTGTGCCTTGCGGCTATCACATGTACTTCTCCTTTCTATCTTCTCTCAAGTTTGGCCAAGCATTCTAAAAATGTGACTGACTCTTTACTTCAAGTATTAGGGGCACTCGTCTTGACTTTAACTGCCTGTATTGGTCTGAGGGACGGAAAGTGGGTGCAGGGTTCTTTTCAGCTCGTCTTGCCGGTTCACTGCCGGAATTGTGCTAATGATGAACTTGACATTGGCGCCGGCAAGATAGTATTACATAACACTATGCTATACTGACTTCCTTCTAGGAAGTTTCATCTCCTCATTGTTTCTCTCCAAGTACTCTTCTCTCTGACTCATGTCCGCAGTTCCTACATTCAGTAAGAACCGAAAAACGTCGCACGCAGTTAAGAACGTATACCTACCTAGATTGTTACAATTCATTCTGGAGGTAACATACCTGTCCGCTAGTTTCATTATGGCACATCCCAGACAATCGGTCTCCGACTGAAATGCCAAGAATGGGGCTGAGACTAGCATGCAGGTGTTGAGGAGATGAAGGGTTGAGAATGGCTTTTTCTTTCGTGATCACTTCATTCTAGCCAGGACCCTGGGAGCTCACTTAGGTACCTGCAGCAAGCCACCTAGCGAATGAATATGACTGATAGGAGGAAGAGAAGACCCCGTGCCTTGCTAGGTTACACCGCCCAAAATCGTATATGCCGTATACGTCGGTGGAAGACACCAAAATCCTACAAGATTGTTCCAGTCTAATTAGGGTCACGTTGGGCTAAACTTAGGGGCAGAACCCAACATCTTGGCATCAAGTTGACAGAACGATTCCGATCTAAAAGCCTTGCCCAGCTTGATAACTTGCTTTTGGGCACTAGAGGAGGCTTTGCTAGCAAAAAAATGAACTGGCATAGGCAGGGAACGTATTAAAGGGCGAGGTCTTCACACTCCCGAGCACGCGGTATCGAAGAGTGTTCCCACAACACTATCGTCAGGTCGCTCACTACAATCGCCCTACACGCACTGATCTCATTGTCTCATATTACACTCTTGCAAAATGCGCCCTAGCACACTCCTAATATTCGCGCCAGTTGCTCTGGCTGCGACAGCACCTCGGACGCGGTATGCTGTTTCGCAGGGCCAAAGCTCGCTCACCAACATCCTCGCGACTTGTGGTGCAGGCTACGTGACCTGCGAGACCGCGTGTATGCGCGCTGGGAACGTGTGCTGCATGGACGGGACGGACGAATCGTGCTCGGCAGGTTACTACTGCATTCCCGGCGCATGCTGTCCAGAGGGCGAAGTGGTATGTTGTTGACCTTACTAGTCTTGCCCCTCGATCTTTAACTTCACCAAGCCCTCATCACTACCTCCGTGAAATAACATTTAACTGACATTTATCGATATAATAGTGCAGTGGCGGCGGCGGCGGCGACGCTGTATGCGGACTTGACGAGGTTCCCTGCGGTGATCTATGCATGCCCATAACAGGAACCTGCTGCAACGACGGGGCGCACTACTGCCCAGACTTCGGCACCTGCACAAGCGACGGCTTCTGCTGCGACCTCGGGGATAGCTGCGATAGTAGTGGCAGCGGCAGTGGTTCAAGTGGTACGACGTCGACATTTGACAGCTTTCCCACCTCGTCGACAAGCTCAGACGATTTCACCTTCACAACGCCTGTATTTAGGCCTGAACCCACATCGACAGAGGAAGTGGACAGCTTCACCACACCGACTTTCACTGCCGAAACCACGTCGGATGATGAGATCAGCGGCTTCTCCTTCCCCACGCAATCCAGTAGCGATGACAGCTCTTCAGAGTTTACGCCTACCCCTGTTACTGTCACTGCCAAACCCTCGCCTACACCCACGCTGCCTGTACCCGGACTAGCTGGCGGCCATTACACGGCTGACGGACGCGTTGCTGCTGGCCTCGCGGTTATGGCCGCTCTCTTGGTCTAAGGGTTCCTTCGATAAGCATCTTGAACACTGGATCGAAGAGAAGGTATCTGTTGATGGTCAATTAGCGTGATGGTATAGATGTATACATGAGGGTTATCAGTCGCAGGGTGTTTTGATACTAAGCATGGAATGTTCATACGACATGCTGTGAATGGTGAAGGATTAATAGGTGATTCGCTACATATACCCAAATTCAAAGATATATACGACGCTCTGGGATAGTTGTGCTACAGTTAGCCTATGCCATCTGTCATATTACTGAATATCCGCTATTGACAATTTGATTTCTACTCTACAGGCGAGTAAAAGAAGCACGTAGGGTTGACTCCATTCCAACCCTCATGCATTTTCTTTCAACATAAGGCGTATATAATTATCGAATGCTTCAGCCATCCCACTCTCCACCTTTTGAGTAGATAGGTGAATCAAGATACCCAGTTAGCAAAATGACCATTGTAGGCAGTCACCAGGTCCCAGAAGAGATTCAAGATGCTCTCTATCTGGATGGTAGATGTAAGCCCGTAGTTACTTGTTGAGATATTAATTCTCGGCTGACATGGTGTAGGGACAGACCAGGGACTTGAGGCCAGTCGTTTTGCTGTGGCTATTCAAGCCTAAAGAGGAGCGACCGCTCACCCTACAATTGAGTGTTCATCAATTCTGTATAAGTGAACTTGGGGGTCGCTTTCAGGGGTTGGCTCACACTGCGGTAGAGCACCTACTTGCTTTTCTCTCCTTGATTACGCTGTACAGTCGAATCGTTCAAGAAACGCTAGCGCTTCTAAAATGAAACTGGTTGATTGACGTACTTCTCAGCGAAAGCTAGCCCCTTTTTCGAGCTTTATACAGTAAGTTTCGGCTGCCCCAGTGCCTTGTAATGCCATATGCCGGCGTGTTGAAGGTAGAGGATAACCGTTGCACTCGCAACATGATCCACCTATTCCTTTGGCTAGCGAATTAGCTGAAGCAAAATAATCGTCTTAAGCCATTCAATTGATATGCATTTTATTCCCTCTATCGGTTTTAGTGGCCTCCCAGCGCGTGGTGAAGATCGGGCTGATTTCTAGACTCTGTAGCGTGCAGCGATCTTCCGAACGTTATCCCGCGGGCGGCCCTCGAGCCGCAATAACCTTCAGTTCCAATCCAGAAAAATATAGGGGCGCAATTCCCGTCCTTTTGTAGGAGAATACTCTTTTGGGGAATTAATTAATCTATTTGGTGTTGAGGAAGACATTGTTGAGGAATAAGGTGGTTGGGGTGAAAATGCCAAAAAAAAAAACGCGGGGTTAGGAGAAACCGACCGATACTATTTTTGACCCACCGTATATCTGTCCTGCCTCTTTGATCGTGTGTTAGCAAAAGTAGTGATCATCACGAGATCAGTTTTCTTAGTATGTCAGGCAGAGAGTAGTGCAGAACAAGTCTTCACGTTCAAGCAAGGGGGAAAGTAACGTGTTCGCTTTGGAGTGTTGCAGGCTCAGGGAAGTCCTTGTTAGACTATTACTATCAGAACTAGCAGCTCAGTATAATTGGCTTAGTTTAAAGGGTCAAATCAGTGTCTCTATTGTGTGGGTCTAGCTATCTCACTCTTAAAAGACTTCTACCCTCGTTGGCGCCGATGCGAAAAGCCCCAAAGAGCAGCGATATCCAAAGAATCAACATCGACAATATTTTGAGCGAATAATCCTAGTTAGCATTAAGACTAGCTAGATGCTACAGTGATCATTTTCCCAATTTTTTCTCACTTACCCTCCGAGAAAGAGGATTAGGCTCTCATCACTTAGCTGTTAGGCAATGATAGGATATGCATGTGGGTGATTGATATGAGCTGACTCTAATGGATATGCCCACAGCTGAATGTTGGTATACCGTCTTCCTACTGGTCGATCAGGCTGCGTGCACTTCGACTGCACACCATCATACGTTGAAAGTGCAGCTACCGAGATTGACGTGGGATCTAGTAGCAAAGTGTACCATACCTAGCTCAATCATTATATGTTAATAATATCCGGATTCTAATCGGTTTTCCTTCTCCCAGGTCCCGCTCGACACATTTTCCTTCTGCTTGAATCCCAATTCTGCTCTGACTCGCTGACTCGAGAAAGAACGTCACCATGGCGACTCTCAATCCTGTAGAGGACAGTGCTCCGCTTAAGCTGCTTTCCATAGGTAATCGCTAGTTATCAGGCGTCTAAAACTTTGTTAGACATGTAAGGCTGACATTATATCTTGGTAGATGGGGGAGGAATCCGAGGCATATCAACTCTGATCATTTTGAAATACTTGATGAAACGAATCAACCCCACCAATCCCCCAAAGCCATGCGACTATTTCGATTTGATTGGAGGAACTAGCACCGGAGGGTATATGAGACCTGTATAGAGACTGTGTAATGGCTGACATCTAGCAGGATCATTGCACTCATGCTGGGCCGTCTGCGAATGAACGTTCAGGAATGCATTGACAAGTACATCGAACTGTCGTCTGCTGCATTTACACCCAAGAGATCGAAAGCAAATGCGCTGTTCAAGATCAAAGACAAATGGGATGTTACTGGCTCGTACCGTTCCGATATCCTTGTCAGAGAGATGCGCCAGGCCGTACAAGATTACCTAGGAAGTAGGGATCCCGAAGCGATGCTCCACGATCTAGATCCCGCTTGTAAAGTGTAAGCTCAGACATTAGCTCTTCTATTTTGGGATATTGGAGGCATCTCGCTTACACATTCAACTGCGTAGTTTTGTATGTGCGTTTACGAAAGCGAGGAGCACCCCGATCCTCCTCCGTTCTTACACGACGGAAGATAGTATAGACTTCCTCTCTGGCTCCAACTGCACCATCTGGCAAGCCGCCCGCGCGACATCGGCAGCAGCAACATTCTTCGATCCAATCCAAATCGGGCGACAGACATTCGTCGATGGGGCGACCGGTATGAATAACCCGGTTGAACAAGTGCTTGAGGAGGCAAAGTCCATCTGGCCAGACGCGATCGCAAAAGGACGTATACAATGTCTACTTAGCATCGGTACCGGGGTGCCGGACCTGAAAAAATTTGGTGACAATCTAAAAGAGGTCATCGAAACGCTAAAAAGGATCGCAACAGAAACGGAGAACACGGAGAGGAGGTTCTTCAAGACCCACGAGTTTCTTGGGCTTGGCGGCAGGTACTTCCGTTTCAACGTCGATAGAGGCATATCCGACGTCCAGCTCGATGACCACGGGAAATTGGCCGAGATTGAAGCATCGGCCGAAGAATACTTGGGCAATCCTCGGGTGAGGGCGCTGATTGATAATTTCCTGAAGGCAAGGGCTCCGATGGTTTGTGCGTCTACCTCTTAGAAAGCTTTCATTAAAGGATCACATACTGAGAGCCGGATATGACAGCCCTTCTCAATATGAGTGACAAAGACAACTGTTTGGCATGGCTTCAGAGTGTTGATCCCCTAGAGCAGCATAACGAAGCCCGAAAGTATCGAACCATTGATTCAACTGGTGAATGGTTCCTGAACCAATCATTTCAGCAGTGGAGGACCAAGCCAAAATCGTTCCTCTGGCTCGCCGGCAAACGTAAGAGTTCTCTCTCCATTTGGCTCGTGACTAGAACCTGTAGTAATACTGTTTATAGCTGGATCAGGAAAGACTGTTTTGAGCTCAGCTATTATTGACAAGCTAGAGAAAGAGTCGGCAGCAATTGTTGCCTACTTCTACTTCTCCTTCAGACAAGAGTCGAAGCAAGACATCACCATGTTCAAGCATTCCCTACTAATGCAACTTGTGCGTCCCCTTATTCGAGCAGATGAAATAGAAGTTGGATACTTTTACGTCCCCAAAGTCTTCCATAAGCTTTTTGAAAAGTATTCACACTCCCAGTTTCCCCTCGATGAGGATGTGAACGCCACTCTGGCTGGCTTGCTTAGCGAGTCGAAACATACCTACATTATTGTCGACGCCGTTGATGAATGTCCCAATCAAGTTGACCAAACGACCATCATTAAGTTCCTGGAAGGTCTTTGCAAGTCTTCTCATGGCGGCACACATGTTTTGGTTACCAGCCGACGAGAGCTCAATATTGAGAGTAGTATCACTGAGATGGAGATTGACAAGAGTATAGTTCTGATGGAGGCTGAAAAGGTGAACACGGATATCAAATCTTACCTTCTTGATTCTCTAGGAAGACAGCCATGGAAAAGCTGGCCAGCGCGACTGAAGAAAAAGGTGGCTAAGACCCTGACATCAAAGGCGGACGGCGTCTTTAGGGTGAGTAAGATTGAGAGTCGCCTCTTGACTTTCTAGGGCCGGCTTGGAAGCTTATAATGGTTTGAAGCCTGAGTTCTTGCTCCTGAGACTACTCACGAGACATACCTTTTATACCAGTTTATTCTTACGCAACAGAGGGGATTCTAACTCTCGTTGCTACAGTGGGCCGCCCTTCAGCTCGATTCCCTCAAGGATAAGGACCGCGATAAGGATGTTGAAAGCGCTCTCCAGAGCCTGCCGAAGAATCTAGAGGAGGCATACGAAATCATGCTCGTGAGGATTGAGAATGCGAGCCGGTCTAATATGGCGATGATGATTCTGCAGTGGTTAGCTTACGCAAAAAGGACCATTCTACTAAGCGAGGTAGCTGAGATTGCGATATTCGAAATGGAATACACCCAGAACCGTGATGAGAAGGAAGCCTACACCATCTCTTATCATCCTAAAGATAGGTTTCGCAGTATCTGGAGCGCGCGGAAGATCTTGTCTGGCCTCATAACGGTGTCTGGAGTTGACGGCCGAGATGACGTCCCTCCGGACCAGGATGGTACCGTCTCCTTCTCCCATTTTACCGTTCAGGAATACCTCCAAGGGGAGAATGTCAGCCCAAGAAAGTTTCGCCTCGAGGAGAGTACTGCCCACCTATGTATTATGCGCAGCTGCCTAGCCTACCTAGCCGGGTATGAAATCCTGGGGCACAGACTAAACAGCTCTCTTCTAGAGTCATCTGCCACGATTAGCGAAGCTGAAATGCAAGAAGGATCCGACTCCAACTCGGAGTTTTATTTCTCAGATTCGGAAACTGAGCAAACACTGCAGGATAACTTTAGCCCTTTTCCCTTGCTTCTGTACGCGGCGAAATACTGGTGGATGCACGCAGCCTCAATGTGTGATGGCGAGGGAACCATATCTGCGACGAACTCAATCAATAACATTACCAAAGCCATCCACGAAACACCCAGCGACCTGATCAAATTGACTATTCGCGTAGCGCTCTCACCAGAGGACACAGGAAGCACACTAGCCAAAGTCGAAGCTTTGTCACCTATCTTAGCTGACACTTTGGTCAACTATATGTCAAAATCAGAGACATGGGCTCCAGAAGATGATTACTCGTTAGACTTTGACTTTGAAGATCCGGCCGCGCTTCATCACGTCTCTCGTCTCGGCAATGAAACACTTGTTCAAGTCCTCCTTGACGCTGGCGTGGATGTAAACCATAAGGATAGAGACAGGGCCAGGGCACTTCACGGAGCAGTTGAAAAGAGACACGGCAATGTAGTGAAACAATTAGTAGAACGGGGAGCAAAGCTTGATCCAAGAGACGGGAGTGGACGCACGCCACTTTCATGGGCCGCAGGGGAGGGATCAACCGACGTTGCTAGGTATCTCGTGAATAAAGGGGCCGACTTACACGTAAAAGATACCGATGAGACACACCTTTCAAGACAGCCACCGGAGATTGTCCGAGGCCACTGGCCGTTCACGATCCTCTCAGGCATGTATATCCATGCTGCTGATCACCCCGGAAAGGGCTGGGAGCCACTCCATTGGGCTGTTGAGCACAATCACCAGGAAACAGCCGTCTTCCTCGTTGAAGAAGGTTGCAATATCATTTGTGAAGATTTCTGGGGTCCCTGCCCACTGTCTCTCGCAATTGTCAAGTGTCAGGAGGCTGTGGTCTTGGCCATGATTAGCAAAGACAAATTTGCCGTTCAAACTGGAACATTTGGAGACAAATGGACAGCACTACATGTGGCGGCAGCACACCGAAATGTACCTATTCTAAAAATGTTGTTACCCATAATGGAGAACGTAGGGGCAAGGGAAGGACGGGGCAGATCAACTATCGACTTTGCTGCCGCGGGGGCTGAAAGGCTTGGGCGCGCATCTATGAATTCGACAATGAATGCCTTTGGTGGTTTCGGTTGCAGTCCAACTATGGGTTTTGCCTCGACAGCCATCAGACTCTTAATTGACAAGGGCGGTAGCGTGACTCCTGGCGGCCAGTTTGGCAGCACCCCTCTGCATTATGCTTCGCTACACGGTCAAGCGGAGGCAGTCGAAACCTTAATAGACTGTGGAGCAGATCCGAACGCGAGGAATTCCTACGGTTGGACCCCCTTACTGCATGCAGCAATTGAGGGTGATGAGGCTACGATTACGGTACTGCTTGAAAAAGGCGCTGACGTTAACGCCATCAACGGTGGTGGAGTATCCGCACTGATGATAACTTGTGCGAACGGTCACGTACCTGCGGCTAAGGTTCTTTTGGAGGCTGGAGTAGATCAAACCTCGAGGAATATTGATGGAGAGACAGCGTTGGATATTGTGACCGAGAAGAAGGATGAGACTATGATGCGGCTACTCGCTGGCGCTGACCAGGGACCAAAATCCACAGATTTCCACACCAGATACGATGATGAAGCCTCCACGAGTGGCACACCAAATCAAGATGAAGAGCCCCACGAAGAAATAGTTGTCGGTCAAAGTTAAGCTGCGGGGTACGAGGAAAGTTGTTGTCTGGGAGAAGCAAAACACTTCAACAGCCGTATTGATATCGTCATCAAAATCTTTTTAAATGTTTTACCTACCTGCATTATCTGCCACTTCAAGTGCTCTGAAGTAACCTTCTGTTAAGTGAAAGAGAAGAGTTATTTAAAATCTTGGTATTCTTCAAGGTACGAGCATGCTCAGTGGAATTGTCCGAAAATATCAGCAATTTATAGAAAGCTTACTAAGTTGACAAGAACCAACTTCCTCCAAAGATACACGAATCGTTCATTGATGTATTAGCCTAGTCAAACAATAGCAGATCAATGGGAGGAGCAAACAAACAACTGATGGTGCCCCACACCAACAACAGGTACTTGGACCTTATGTTTACAAACAACAGGCTGACCCTCCAACAATCGGCCTAGTGGCACAGTTGTCAATGCAATAACTTGGAAACGAGTGTGCCATGGTTCGATCCCAGCTGGTGCTGGTGGAGCGGGACAGGAGTATGAGGGACACTTAGGTCACTCCTCCGATTCAACCACCTCCTCCAATCCACCAGAACAAACAAATGAAGAAAACCTGGTGGACGGGTATAACCGTTGCCAGGTTTCTTTCCCATGCAGGTAATCTTGTCAATTACCGAGGTGGTGTTCTTTTGCCAGTTCTTTCTGTCAGTTCTATTCTACTATGGGCGCATAAATAATGTCGAGGACATTCATTGCATAGGTGACCGGGATGCGCAGCGCGAGGATTTTGGAAAATGTTATTTCGAATGTAGACGATAGCACACAGGCTCAATGCCACTAGAGCAGATCCTTGTGGCCAGAACAGCTCTGACATAGTATTATTTGACTCTCCCCGTGCCAGCGAAAACAAGAACATAGGGTAACTGAAGGTTCAACACCAAAGTCAAATCGACGTATATGCCCTCAACAGCCCTCAAGTTCAAGCTCTCTTCAAAATCAAATGCCAGGAAATCGGCTATATAAGAGCGAGGGCAGGCCTTCACGCTGCCATTTCCAACATGGACCAAACAACAACTTCACCATGCCAGATTCGAGACCCATGGAAAGTTTTATATAAGTCATAGGCAATATAATCCTATTTAGCTCTATACAACAGCCCTAAAAGACTACCGTGGACCCTGAAAAGATGCCAGAGTGTTGTATGGAAAAATGCCCAGAGCCTGAACTGAATAGAGAGAAGATATCACAATATAGATGAAAATATCAGGTAACTCGCCCATGAAACTACAGTCGAGAAGCGAATTCCTGAGCGGTATCCCAGTGCCCACAGGTGTTGACGAGTCAATTCTCGGTGAGGACTTGCCCAGGCCTGCATGGCCTATATCCCACAAGCGAAGCCATAGTCTAGACCAATTGACGAGGTTTCAGGGATCATCCGACATATCAATTGGCTAATTTGAAGGTTTTCCCAACACAAAATGGCTCTCTAGGCTATGTAATCTGATATCAGCCCACTTCCTACTCGTAGTTCATGGAAGTACATGATGGGTGCGGATCGAGGCAGAGCTCCGAAGACACAAACCTCGCCTACCCCTCGCTACTACAAAGCGGACTTAGGATTATAGAAATTAACAATCTGCAGTTATCTATTTCGGTGCTTCTTGAACTCTGGTTTTTCTTTGGCCGTCCCCTCTGACCTTTTTGGCACGGGTTAAGTGAGCCTCGAATATACTTATTATTACAATTGGGTCACACGAAGAAGCAATACTCCAGTTCTAGTAACTGATCTTTTGCTAGAATTTACAGATAGAGAAAAAAGGTAAGATAGTACATAATAACAAAACCTTTAAAACTCCATCTGCTAGTTAGTGGTTATACGCTAAAAGGTTAATATTAACAGATTATAGTACTTAAGTTTTTACTGTTTATTTTAGCGCGTACGAAGTATAAGAGCAAAAAAATCACTGTTAGTTTTATAATAGTAGTTCTTATTTTTAGTTCTATTTAATGCTTTAATATAATCTTTTAATACTTTAATATAACTTTATAATGTTTTTTTTTGTAGTTTTCTCGTACGTAGCAGCAGTAACTATTATATTTTTAATTAAATCTAGTTCTCTTTTTTTAAGTTAAACCTCCTAATATTATCTTTTAGAGCATTATAATGCGTATAAAAGCTTTAAGAGCTAATAAACATTATATTATCGTCGTTCTCTTTTTTATTATTATTTTTCTTGTCCGATAAAAAAATAATAATATTTTTTTAAGCTATACTTTAAGTAATAATATTACTAGTTTTAAAATTAAACGTATAGTTTTAATCTTTAAGTTTAATAATTAAGTCGCGCACTTTTTTATTAGTTTTAAAATTAAATATATAGCTTTAATTTTTAAGCTTAATAATTAAGTCGCGTACTTTTTTACTAGTTTTAATATTAAACGTATAACTATAATCTTTAAGTTTAATAATTAAATTATGTATTTTTTTACTAGTTTTAATATTAAACGTACAGCTACGATTTTTAAGTTTAATAATTAAATCGTGTACTTTTTTTTTAGTTTTAATATTAAACGTATAATTATAATCTTTAGCTTTAATAACTAAATCGTGTACTTTTTTTTTAGTTTTAATATTAAACGTATAGTTTTAATTTTTAGCTTTAATAACTAGGTCACGTACTTTTTTACTAGTTTTAAAATTAAACGTATAGTTTTAATTTTTAGCTTTAATAATTAAATTAAGCACTTTTTTTCTAGTTTTAATATTAAACATACATCTACGATTTTTAAACTTAATAATTTTATTAAACATTTTTTCTTTAGTTTTAAGATTATATATACAGTTTTTTTATTTAAGTTTAATTATAAACATATCCTACTTAACTTTAAATGTATAAGCAGATAAAAAAATATTTAATATTTTTTTATATTATAAAATAAGTTTAATTATTTATACAGCTTTAATATTTTAATTTAATACGTTTTTTTTAGCTTTATTATATTAGAACTTATATTTATTGCTTTTATTTAACTATTTATAATTTATATACTGATTTTTTTAAAAATCGTTAAAAAATTATATATATAAAAAAAAAATCGTAATTTACGATTTTTTATAATATATATTTTATACTAATATTATCGATATAAAGTAATAAACATATAATTATAAGTATAAATAAATATAATATTAATATAAAAAGCGCGATAGTTAATAATAACTTGTTTTTAATTAGTTTTTTTATAAAATATTATAAAAAATTAAATAAATAGTATATAAATAATAAAACATTTGTATAAATTATATATTTTAAAAATAGTATTAATAAAAAATAGTATAATAATTTAATTATTTTAAATATATAAGCGTATTTTAAATATAATACTATTATAAGTATAGTTTAAATTTTTAAATAAAAAAACTATTTGTTATATAGTTAAAAACTTGTAAAAAAAGTAATATTATTTACTATAAATATAAAATAAAAAAAAATAAAAAAAATAAGTACGTATAAAATTAAGTATAAAGCTTATAATTTTTTAAAGCTTATAACGATTATTATTATAATTATAAATTTATATTATTTTTTATTAATTATAATAAAGTTAAAACAAGTAAGCAATATTATATAATAAGTTATAAAAAACATAAAAAAACAATATATATATTATAAACGTTTAAAATATATTAAATATATTAAATAAACTAGATAAGCTAAAATTTAAATTTTTAAAATAAGAATAAGCAGAAAATTATAAATTAAAAAATAGAAAAATATATACGTTATTATAAAATCGGTTAATATAAAAATAAAAAGTATATAAAAAAAATATTAATTAAAAAGTATAAAAAATATAGTATATAATTATATAAAAATAAATATTAAAATATAAAAAAATAAATAAAAATAAATAAAAATAATTATAAATAAATATTAAACAATTTAAATATATAGTTTATATAAACAGTAGTTATAACTACTATAATTATAATTATAATCGTTATAATAGTTATAACTATATAGAATATATTTATATATTATTTATATTAATTATTTTTATAATAATTATAACTTATTATAATTTATTATAATTAACTATATTTTATTTTTACTGTTATATAAAATATTTTTATAAATATTATTTATTTTTTATAATTAAATAAAAAGTAGTTATTAGTTTTATATAAAAAGTAATATAAATAAAATAAAAAAAGCTTAAATATTTATATATAAAAACTATATTAAAATTTTAATATAACAGTTACACTAAAAATTTTTATTTTTATTTTTTATTTTTTATAATTTATTATAATGTTTTTATATAAACTTTATATTCTTTTTTTTATTATAAAAATATTTATTTTTTTTTTTTATATAAACTATTTAATAGTTAATAATTATTTTAAACTAAATGTTTTTAATACTTTTTATTAAGTTATAAAAATTAAAAACTTTAAGTTTTATTTTTATTATAGTATTTCTTTTATTTTTTATATAAAAAGCTATATTATTAAAACTTAAAAACTTTTTTAAAAGCTTAAAACTTTCTATATAAAAGCAGATTTATATGTTATAATCTTATGTTAACTAGCTCTTTTATTTTTAATACTTTAAATTAAGCAAAAAAATATTTTATATAAAATAATTAAGTTTATAATTCTAATTATTAACTTTTTTATTACTACTGTTTTTTTTAAAACAGTTTATACAGCTAATTATACTATAAAATAATTAATTAAAAAAACTTAGTTAGCTAATATTAATATATTATATTATATTTTTATTATTTAAGTTTATTTAATAAAATAATTATTAAATCGAACTAATATTATTAAAATCTTTATATATATTTATAGTAATAAATAAATATTAACTATTTATTATAGTTTAATTAAAAAATAATGTATTTATAGTATTAAAAACTAGTAAAAGCAATTAAAAAGCTATAATTTCGTATAAACTACAGATTTTTTAAAAGTTAAACTTTTTAAAGTCGACTTTTTTATTAAGTTTAATAATAAAAAGTTTATTAACTTTTTTAAAAAAACAAAATATTTAAAAAATGTTTATACGCTATAAAAAAGTTGTTTTAAAAATTTAATACAATAAAACGTATAATAGAAAAATATTTTTATTATATATAAAAATATATAGAAAATTAATTCCGATAATAACAGCTTATTTTTTAATAATATATTATATAATAACAGTTTTATTTTTAACTTAGCTTTAATAATTAAATAAAAACTAAAAATTAAACATAAACAAAAAATCAAGCAAAAAAAAACAACTTTGTACAGTTTTAATATTTTAAAACAAAAAGTATTAATTTTTACTTTATTTTTTAAAATTAATTAATACTATATACTGCTTACTCGATTAAGCTTTTATAGCAGCTTGTTTATTTTATCGGATAATAATAAGCTTTTTAATATTATTATTATGTTTTTAAAAAAACAGAAAAAAAAACTACTAGAATAATTTTATATGTTATAAAAAAATAAAAAAAATAAAAAAAAGAAAAAAGAAAAGGATTATAAGAAAAAAAAAATAAGAAAAAAAATAAAAATAAAATAAAAAAAAGATTTAATAAAAAAGTTTAGCTATATAATAATAGTAAAGCTATAAAATAAAAATATAATATTAATATAGTAATTAAGTTAGTAAAAACTTTTTTTTATATTTAATAATTACTTATTTTTTTTTAAACTTAGTACTTAAAATAATAATTAAGTTATAAGCTATATTTATATAAATATTTTAACAAGCAAATAAAACTAAGCGTTAACTATAATATAAAGATTATTAAATGTTTTTTTTTTTTTTTTCTTATACATAGTTAGTAATAACTTCTATACTTTTAATTAAATTTAGTTTTTATTTTTTAACTTAAATTTTTAATTATTATTTTTTAAAGCTAAGTAATATATATAAAGCTTTAAAAACTAGTTAATATTTTATTATTTTTATTTTTTTTTATTATTTTTTTTATTTAAATAAAATATAATAATATTATTTTTATTTATATTTTTAATAATAATATTATTTAACTTAATATTAACTATATAGTTTTAGTTTTTAAGTTTAATAATAAAACCGCGTATTTTTTTACTTATTTTAATATTAAACATATAGTTTTAGTTTTTAAGTTTAATAATAAAACTATGTATTCTTTTCTAGTTTTAATATTAAACGTACAGTTTTAATATTTAAGTTTAATAATAAAATCGTACATTTTTTTTCTAATTTTAATATTATTTATACGGCTTTAATGCTTAAGTTTAATAATAAAATCGCACGCTTTTTTTTTAGTTTTAATATTATCTATACAGTTTTAATGCTTAAGTTTAATAATTAAATCGCGCGCTTTTTTCTTAGTTTCAATATTTATATAGCTTTAATGCTTAGTTTTAATTATGAGCATGTTTAGTTTAATTTTAAACATATAAACAAGCAAAAAATAATCTAATATTTTTTTATATCGCAAAACAAATTTAGCTGCTTATATAGCTTTAGTATTTTAATCCGTTACGTTTGCTTATAACTTTATTATTTAAACTTAATATAAAAACTATATAGCTTGCTTTTATTTTATTATTTATAGTTTATATAACAGCTTTTTTAAAGTTTATATAATATTATTACGTAATAAAGTATTAATTAAAAATTATTATTTAATAATAATTGTATTTTTATTTAATATTATTAATATAAAATAAAAATAATATAATTATAAGTATAAATTAATATTATATTTATATATAATTTATAATAACTAATAATAAAAACTTTTTAATTTATATTTTTTTAGTAAATAATAAGAAGTTATATAATTAAGCAAATAATAACAGTATATTAAAACAAACTATATAATTTTATTATAGTTTAAAAAAAAAATATAATAATCTAACTATTTTTAATATATAAGCAAATATAAAACGTTATATTTAAATAGTTAATAATAAATAAACAAGTTAAAAAGTCTGCTTATTATATAGTTAAATACTTATAAAAAAAATAATATTATTTATTATAAATATAAAATAAAAAAAAATAATAAAAATAAGTATATATAAAAATATAAGTAAGCTTTATAATTTTTTTAACTATATTATTATTAATATTAAACTAGTAAACTTTTTTTATTTTTATAATTTTATAATAAAGCTAAAACAAGTAAACAATATTATATAGTAAGTTATAAGAAGTATAAAAAAACTATATATATATTATAAACGCTTAAAACACTTTAAACAAGCTAAATAAGCTAAAACTTAAGTTTTTAAAATAAAAATAAATAAAGAATTATAATTTAAAAAATAAAAAAATATGTACGTTATTATAAAATCGGTTAATATAAAAATAAAAAGTGCATAAAAAAAATTTAAATTAAAAAGTATAAAAAGTATAAAATGCAGCTATATAGTAATAAGTATTAAGATATAAAAAAATAAAAAAACTTTATAATTATAAATAAACATTAACTAATTAATTATATAGCTTGTATAAGCAGTAATTATTATAAAAATAAAATAATTAATATTTAAAATAATATTTTACTAATAATAATTATAATATATAAAAATTAAAAAAAATTAATACTATAATAAAATTTACGTATAAATATATTTATTTTTACGTGATTTTTAATAAAATAAACTAAAATTTTAGTTTTTTTAGTTTTTTTTTTTTGTAATTTTTTTTTTACTTTTTATAAAAATAATAATATGTTCATTATATAATTTATATTAATACTATAATTAAATTTAATCTTAAATAATATAAAATTATTCTTAAAAATAAATTCTTTTTTTATTTTATGCTTAATATAGTTAAAAACTAAGTTTAATTATTTTATAACGTTAAATTTAAACTTAAAGCTTATAATAAAACGTATAATAAAGTATTATAGTTATATTTAAATTAAAATTTTTTTTTTTTTTTTTTTTTACTAGCTTAATAATAATAACGTTATTATTGTTTAAAAGTTTTATATAAAAAGTTATTAAATTATTAAGTAATAATTAGGAATAATATAATTATAATTTAGTTTAAAATATTATGTTTATATTTTTAAAACAAAAAAATAATAAATTATTTAATATTAAGTTTTTTTAACTAAAAAGTTCTTTAAATTTATAAAGTTAATTAAACTTAAATAAGGTTATTTATATAATTATATTAAAAAATAAAAAAAACAGTTCTTATAATAAGCGTTATTAATTATTTATATAAAGCTAAAGCTAATTTTTATTTAAAAAAATTCTGTTTAAAGTTTATAAAAAAATTTATCCGGAAATAAAGCTTTAATATTTTTAATAATAATATTAAAAAAAAAAAAATTTATTATATATAAACTTAACTAAATATTAAGTATTAATAATTATAATAAACTTAAAAAATAAAGTATTTATATTTATAATAATATTAATAAATATTTTTAATATATAGTTTAATACTATATTAGTTATTATAAAAGTATTTTAATTTTAATATTAAAGCAATATTTTTAAGTTATATAAAAGCTAAGTTATATTTTTTATATTATTTAAGCTAATAAAAAAAAAAAGTCTTTTTACTTGCAGTAATATATTAAGTTTTTATATAAAAAAAATATACTAATAAAAATAAATCTTTTATTTAATTTAACAACTGTTTTTATTACAGCTGCAATATAAATAATACTTAAATTAAATAATAATAAAAACAACTTTTAAAGTTTTATTTAATAAAATAAATTATAAGTATTTTATATTATTATATTAATTATAATTAACGTATAAAAATAATATTTAAGCGTATAAAAGCTTAGTAATTATAGATTTAATATAATTTAGCATTAATTTAAGGTAAAGAAGTTCGGTCACGTGATTAGCGTTTAGGGGTTAAGTCGATTATTTATGTATTTCTTCGTTTTTCGCGTTCTTTTTACATATAGGCAGATTTTAAAGCTACATGCACACTTTAGTACAGAATTTAAGTTTTTTATTAAGTTGTAAATTATTTACTATATAGGCCCTAAGCTAATCTAAATATGTCCTTTTTAAATATGTTCGTATTAATTAATATATTGCTTAATTTACTACTGCTAGATTCGTGAAATCTATATATTTAAATAAAGTCTTTAATTTCTAGTTTTTTCTTTTTAATCCGAATAAAGAAGCAGTAACTAAAAATATTACTGTTATTATATTCTGTACTATAAGTGTTCTTTTTTTTAGATTAATTAGCTTTTTTAAATAAGCTTTACTTTTATTTTAAGATATAAACTCTAGTTTTTAGCAGTAAATACTTTATATTAAATTATTAAACGCTAGTAAAGTTATTAATTATTAAATTATAAAATAATAGTATAAAGTTTTTAAAAACGTAATAATATATTAATTAAATAAAACAGTAAAAAATCTTGTTATTAACGCATGATTACTTATAAAAAAGGTCGAATTTAAAAGTTATAAAACTAGTTATAAGCGGAAATTAAAAAGCTTTATATTTAATTTATTTTTAAAAATAACTAAATAAGTTGATTTAAAAGTATTATTATTTAAAGAATATTTTAATTAAAACTTTATTTATTTTAGTTAGTAAGTTTATAAAATAGTTTAAGCTATAAAAAAAAGTACTATAAATATTAGCTAAAAAAAAGCGGTAAAGATTGTAAGTATTTAAACTATTTCTATAAAAAAGTTTAGATTTTTATTAACAGCGTTTATTAGTTTAAGCAGATTAAAATATTAAAAGTTTATTTATTAGTTAAGTATTATTTTAATTAAAATGTTTTAAAATCAGTATATTTAAATAATTGGAGATATTATATACAAAATTTTAAATATATTAAAATTAAGTATAAAACTTGCTTGTTTAGTTTTGTAGTCGATAATTAAAAAACTAGAAAATTAGTAACAGTTTTAATCAATAGTTTTTAATATAACTATAATTTATAATAAAGCTTTAAGCAAGTTAATTTTTATTAGTTATAATAGTTTATTTTAAAAAACAGAATTAGTGTTTTTAACAGTTTTAAAATAAAAGTTAAAATTAAAATTAAATAAGTAACTAGCTAAATAATTTATTAATTAAATAATTAAGTAATTAGTAAATAAATTAATTATTCTATTAATTATTACTAGTTTTTTTAGTTTATATTGTAAGCTTATTTTTATTAGCTTTTTTAATAATTTATTTATTATTTTATTAGTATATTTAAATATTTTAACAAAAATTTCTAGTTTTAATTTAATTAAAAAAAATTTTTAGCTTTAATTAATTATATTTTATTATTAAAAACTATAAGTAAGTTATAATAATAGCTTATTATTATATTATTTAGTTTTTTTTAATATTTTTATTTTAAGTTTAATAAAAGTAATATAAAAAAATAGTTAAAAAAAATATATAATATATTTTAACCTTATTATATAAATAATAAAACAGTAATTAATAAATTGTTTTATTAAATTATAAGTACGATGTAAAAAAAAAAAGTTAAAAATGTTTTAAAAAATGTTACGATTTAAAAAGATATAAAAAAGAACTTTTTTAGTATTTTAAAATTTTTAATTTTAAGTAGTTTAAGTTATTAAAAAATTATTTAAAAGATTTAAAAACTAAAAAACTACGTTTTATAGATTTAAAGAAAATTTATAAGTATGTTATAAACTATAAGGTTATTTTTAATAAAATCTAGAAAAATAATCTAAAAAGTGAAAAACTAGCTATTAAAAGTTTTTTTAATCGTATTAATAAAAATATTATTATAAAAATTATAAAAAAAAATAAAGAACTTTTTTTATTACTTATACTATAATATATAATACTGCTTATAAATATATTTATATATAAGCTAAATTATTTGTTTTATTAATTTATATAATAATAAAAAACCTAAAATATAAGATTTTATTTAGTATAATTAGCAATTTACTATTTTTTAAAATAATAAAATAGTTAAAATAACTTATTAATAAATTTAAATAATAAAAAAAAAAAGCTTGTTTTTTTTTATTAATAGATTAAATTATTAAGTTATTAATTAATATGTAAAAAATTAAAAAAGAAATAGTTAATATGTAATATTAGCAGTAATCGGTTAATTTAAATATAGTATTAGCTTTAAAAAAATTAAGAAAACTATATAACTTATATTTAAACTAAGATAATTTTATTTGTTATTTTTACGAAAATAATAAATATAAAACGCTTTAATATAAAAAACTTAATAATTTAATTAAATATAAATTTTTATATTAAGAATATAAATTAAAAAGTTATTATTTAAAAAGCTAAAACTTTTTTATAGTAATTTTTTAGATTTTAATTTTAAAACATGTTTATATAATTATATAAAATATTAACTAACTTATTAACTTTTTAATTTATTTATAAATATATAATAATAAAATAAGTAGTAATATAATTGTTTAAAAAGCTAAATATAAAATTATAAGCTAAAAAATTAGTATAAATAATAAATTTAAAAGTTTATTAATTTAGTTAGTTTTATAGTTAAATAATATAACTATTATAAAACTTTTATTTTGTAATAATTTAAAAAATACTGCTTTAAATATATTAAATATTATTAATTAAAAAAACGTTATTTATTTTTATTTAAAAAAGCTTTTAAAGTTAAATTTAAAAATATTATATTATTTAATATAGTTTTATATTTATTTGTAGAAAAATATTTCGTTATAATAAAAAAACTTAATTTACTTACTATTAAATAAAGTATAAAAAATATTTTAATAAAAAAGCGTAAAATAATTTAAAGTAATACTTAAGTTATATTTAATACTATTAAAG
Source organism: Xylariaceae sp. AK1471 (assembly GCA_023159215.1). Taxonomy (NCBI): domain Eukaryota; kingdom Fungi; phylum Ascomycota; class Sordariomycetes; order Xylariales; family Xylariaceae; species Xylariaceae sp. AK1471. The sequence goes on from JAJKLI010000025.1 coordinate 464,663, forward strand.
TTAAACTAATTTAAAAGTTTTTATACTTAAAAAAAACAAGCTATTTAAGAGTTAAAATAAACTTAATTAAAAAAAAGCTGAAAATATTAAAAAAAGTAATATTAAAAAAAGCTTTAGTTCTTAACATATACTTAAAAAAAATTAAGACTTAATTTAATAAAAAGCTTAATTAGATTTAAAATAATTTTTTAAAGTATATTTTTGTTTTATATAAAATACTGTTAAACTTAATTAATAAAGCGCTTAAAATTATACTAGATTTTATAAAAGCTTTTTTAATTATATAATTATTTAAAGCTTTAATTAAAAAGAAAAAAAGTATTAAAGTACTTGTTAATATTAATATTATAGTTTAAAATAAGTATTTTATTAATTTTATTAATATATTAAGTATAAATTATTTAATTAACTTAATATTAGTTATAAACTATATAAAGCTTTTATTTAAAATTATTGTTTATATTAAGATTAAAAACATAAAAAAGCTTATTATAGTTATTTTAAATTTAAAAGCTTAATTTTTAATAATTACTAAATTATATACTTTTTAAAGCTATTTATTTACATAAAAAATTATTATATATTTTTAATTATTTTATAAAAAGCTAAGTAAAAAAATTTTATTTATTATAAAAATCTTTAATACGTATATTTAAATATTTAATTTTTATATAAATATTTTAATTTATATTATTAAAAATAAATTAGCTAATAAGCTGCTTTTTTTAAAAATAAATTTTTTTATAAAAATAAGATTAACTTTTATATATAAAAATAAGTTTATATTTATATAAATAATTATAAATAATATAAAAGTTTAAGTTTTATTATAATTATTAAGCGAAAAAACGATCTTTAAACATAAAGCTTACAATATTTAATATTTTAATAAAAAAAACTAAAACCTACTAATAAATCAGGCTTAACTAGCAGAAACTTTAAGCTAATAAATAATTAAAAAAAAAAGCTAATAATAAGTAAATTAAATAAATAAGTTAAAATATTAAACTTTAGATTAAATAAGCGCTTAATAATTATATTATTAAATAATAACGTTTATTTAATATTTATAAAATTATCAGATTAAAATTAAAAAAATAAAAATGTTTATGTTAATATTGCTATAATATATAAGCTTAAAAATAAAAAAGTCGTTTTAATAAATACTACTAAACTAAATAAGTTAATATTTTTAAGATTAATATTATAAAAAGTTAAAACATTTAAAAAAACGAAAGTTACATTAAAAAGCTTTAAACTATTAAAAAAAAATAGCATGTTTTAAAATATTTACTTTAAGTTTTTTAAAATACTTTAAAGATTAAAGCTTATATAAAAATAAGTATAAAATATCTTTAATTAGATTAAAAAAATTAAACTTATAAAAAAAAAAAAAAAAATCTTTTTTAAAATCTTATATTAAAAAAACCCCGCGTTAAACTAAACTATAAAAAATATTAGTAAAGTTTATAATAAAATTACGCTATTATATAAAATCAGGATTATTTTATATAAAATATAACAAGTTAAAAATATCTTAATTTTAAAAGTATTATAACTAAAAGTTAATAAAACTTTAAAATTAAAATATAAAATCGGAATTCTTAAAAAAAAGTATAGCTTATATAAAAACGCCTAGTTTATTATTAAAAAAAAATAAAAGCATTTACTTAATTAACTTTTAAATAAAAGCTAATAGTATTATAATTAAAAATATAAACTTATTTAAGGATTATAAATTATTTTTTAAGCAGTTTATTATATATAAAATGTTAATTATAATAGATTTTTTATTTAATTATAATTAGCTTACGTTATTAAAAGCTAACTATAATTTAATAACGTTTTTTACTGCGTTAAGTTTATTTAAAATAATAATAATACTATAAAAAAGCAAAAATTTTATTATATACTTTTTTAAAGTAATTAATTAAATATTTTATAATTTAGTTCTATATATTATAGATTATTTCTTTAATAATATTAAAATTATAGAACTAAAAACTCGTTATAATAATTAAAAAGTTGCTTTTAATATTTATTAGTTTATTTTTAAATATTTAAAAAATATTAATACTACTTTATTAATTTTTAAACTAGCTAGTATAAAAGTTAGTATAATAAAGTTAAAATAGTACGTTAAAATAGTTAAAATTATAAAATATATTTATAAATTAAATAGTTGTAAACTTAATAATATAAAAGTTATTAAAATACTTAAATAAGTAAAGTTTTATTATATTACTAATATAAGGGCATTTATAAAGTTAGCAGTTTATTACTAAATATAAATTTTATATTATTTATTAGTTATAAAGCTTTTAAGCGTTCTTTTAAAAAAGAATATTTTATTTAAATAAAAAAATAATTAAAAAAATACTATTAAAACTATTAAAAAAAAGCTTATAATAGTACCGTTATTTATTTTAATATTTTATAAAAAAAAAGCTAGTTAGATATTTCTAAAAACTAATACTTTAAAAATAAAATAAAAAACGAAACTATCGTAAATAATTAGTAAAAATTTAAAACTTACTAAGTATAAATTAAGCATTTAATAAAACGTAAAGTTTAATTATTATATAATTAAATCGAAGTGTTTTATAGTTATAAAGTTTTTTTAAAAAATAAAGAATATATTATATAGCGTACGTTTTATTTTAAAAACTAATATAAAAGTCTTAATTTATTAATTAAACGATAGTTTTACTAGTTTTTTTAAAGCTAGCTTAATTTAATAAATTGTATATATTAAAATGTTCGATTTTAAAATTCGTTATTTACTAGGCAAAAAAAATATAATAACTAATATATTATTGTATAAATTTAAAGAACTATTAAATACTATTAATAATTAATAAAAAAAAACATAAAAACTTTTATTAAAGCTTAAATTAGTACTTTATTTTATAATTTCGATAATAAAAATAATAAAGCAATTTTAGTATTTAACTTTATAATAAAAAAGATTTAAAAAAAGGTATTTTTTTAGCTAATAATAAACTAAACTAAATATTTATAAAAAATTAAGCTTTTTTTTATTATATTAAAACTTTTAAATAAACTATAAAATATTATAAGCAGAAAAAAATAGAACTTTAAAAATATATGCTTTAAGTTTTATTTTTTAGATAGTATTCTGTAAAAAAAGCTTAAAAAGTAGTATATACAGTAAAAAATAATTAATATAGCGCTTTAAAAAAAAATTTTACTTAATAAAAACTATTTAAAGTTTAAGTATTAAAAACGTAAATCGATATATTATTAGCTTGTAGTTTTTTACTAATAATATAACATATATAATTATATAAAAAACGCTATTATATTTTGTAGTTTTTATTAAAAATCGTTTAATTAAGTAAAAACTAATTATATATTATTATTTAAACTATTAAATATTTTAATAATTTAAGTTATAAATATTTAGTATATATTAATATAAAATAAAAAAAAAGTTATTATTAAAATAAAATATAATACATATAATTATTTAAAAGCTAAAACGATTAATTAAACTTTGTTTTTATTAATAATAGCTTTTATTAAAAAACGAATTATTTATTAGTATAGTTTTTTATTTAAAATTAAGTATAATAATAATTTTAAAAATAAAAAAAAGCTTATTAAAGCAAGCGAAAAACTTGGTATTTTTATTAATTAAAGCTTTGTTTATTATTTGTAAAAATAAAAATTAATAAAAGCTGATTATATTTTATTTAAGAATAGTTTAATAAAAACTATTAATAGTACTAAAAAAAAATAAACTAAAAAGCTAAATATACTTATATAAACTAATAAAACGTTAATAAAAAAATATAAATGTTTATTTTATAAAATAGTTTATAAAAAAGCGCTTATTTTTTAATTAAAATATTAATATTTTTATAGAAAATTATTAACTAAAAATATATTAAAAATAAAGAAAACTTTATTTTAGCCCGCTTTAAAATAATAAAAAAACAATTAAAAAATATTAAAAATATTACTTAATAAATTACTAAACTTAAATAGTAAGCTATTAATAAAGCTAATTAACGTTTTATTTATAAAATTTAAACATTATTATTAATAAAAAACGATTTAGTATTTTTATATAATATTTTAAAATATATTAACAAGTTTTTAAATATTAAACTTTAATATAAATAAACTAAACTATATATTATTTTTAATAAACTACAATTTTTAGTATATTATTTATTTAAACTTAATAAAGTTTTTTTTAAAAGTATTTTTTTGTTATATAAATTAAAAAAGTTTATTTAAAATAATAAATAATATTAGTTTTTAATTAAAAAAGCTTACGATATAATAATATATTTCTTACTTTATAATCTTAAAAAAAAAGAAAAAAAAGTTAAAACTAATTTTAATAATTAAGATAATATTTTTAGATTATTTTACAATTAAAAACGTAAAAAAATAATTAAACTAGAAAAAAACTAGCAAGTAATAAGTAATAAAATGCTTAACTTAAATATTAAAGTTTAAATTTTAGTAAGAAAAAAAAATAAATATAATATCGTTAAAAAATAGCTTAATTAATATATTTTTTTATTAATATTTTTTATATTTTTTCGTTAATTTTAATATTTCTTATATTAAATTAATAAAATAAAAAGCATAAAATTATAATTTTTATATAAAATTATATATATATATAAAAATGTTTTTTTTATATTATTTTAATTTATTATATATTAATTAAAAAATTCCCTTATAAAGCTATATATTTATATAACCTTATTAAAAACTATATTAAATTTTATATATTATTATTTCTAGATTTTAATACTTAATTTAAAACTTAATTTTAAAAGCTTTATTATATGCTTATAAAATATTATTATAATATATTTACTAATAAATCGGCATAGTTATAAGTTGTATATTTAAAATAAAAATAAAATCGCATATATTAAAAATATAAAATTAAACGTACTTATTAATAAACTTAGATTTTATATTAAAATTATACTTATATGTTTAAATAATAGTATAATAATTATTATAAGTAGATTTAAACGTTCTTAAAATTAATTAACAGCTAAAAAATAACTATATACTAGTATAATTATCGTTTTTAATATTTATATATTGTTTTTTATAGTTATAGTATAAAATCTTGTTTTTAATTCTATATAATTAAATAAATAACTTAATAAGATTTTGCAGATTTTAATTAAACTGATTTATATATTTTTTAAATAAACTTTTATAATTAAGTTTAATATAAAACAGTTAAAATATATAATTTTTTATTATTTTTATTTTATTATATATATTAAACTATATTTAAGCTTTAAAAAAAATTATAACATATTTATAATTTTTTATTAAAAATAACAGCTTAATTTTAACTTATAAAAACTATAGATTATAACATGCTTAAGTATTTAAAACGAATTAAGCAAAACTAAAAAATAAAGAGCGCGAAATTAACTTATAGTATAAAGTTTTATAAAAATATAATTTTTATAAAAAATATTATACTTAAAAAAAACTTAATTATACTTTTATTAAACTTAATATTTATAATATTAAAATTATATTATAAAAATTAATCGTTAGTATAAAAGCTAAAAATTACGTAAAAACTATTAAACAATATTATGTTATAATAGTTAACAAAAAATCTGCAGCTAGAAGTAAAAAAAGCTTATTTACTAGTATTTTAATTAAAAAAATAGAATAAAAATATATTAAAAAAATAACTTAAAAAACTATAAATACTAATAAATATATATACGCTAAATATATTAACTGGGAATATAATAATAATGTATTAAAATATAGTTAATAATTTAATATAATTATAAAAAATATCGTAATTAAACTATAATAAAATAATATAAAAAAAACTATTTTAATTATTATGTTATAAACTTTTTATAGTTTTTTTAAAAGCTTTATATAATAATTAAGCTATACTATCGTTATAAAAGTAATAATAGTACTAAAATAGTAAAAATTACTAAAAATATAAAAATTTTAAGGTTTAAACTAAATTATAAAAAAATTAACTTTTTATAAAAAAAAAATACTTAATTAAAATAATATTTATTAGTTTATTAATAAATAATAATTATAAAGCTTTTAAAAAAAAAGTGTAATTATTAACTTTATAATTTACTTATATAATTGTTTTATTTTATAAATTTTATAATTTAACTATTTTTAATATTACTTTTTATATAAAAATTTTTTTTTTTTACTAACTATATAATATCCTGTTTATATTTTACTTTAATTAAAAAAAATTTATTTTTTTCTTTTATACTAGTTTTATATAAAGCTATAATTATTATTATAAAATTATAATAAAACAATATAATAAAAACGATAAGTTTAAAAGTAAAAAGATCTTAGTATTTTTATTAAATAGTATATTTTAATCTTAGTTATTTTATATTGTTTTTATAGCTAAAATTAAAAAATTACTAGTATAAGCTTATAATATTAAAAACTTGCTTTTTATTTTTTGTTTTTTACTTATATACTTATTATTTTATATAATTTTTAAGCTTATAAATATAAGTAATATAAATATATATTAATATCGAGCTAAACTAATTATATAAGATTAAATATATTTTATAATAATATATACATAAAACTAGCTAGATAGTATTAATATAAAATTTATTAAAAGTTTTTAATAATATAAAAAAAACGTTTAATTTAATAATATATATATATATATAGTTATATAAGCTATATGTTTTATATAAAATAATATATATTTTAAGTTTATATAAATTAAGAAAATAATAGTTTTATTAATTAATAAGTTTTTTATACAGTTTTATTTTTATAAAAATATCGCTTAAAACATAAACAAAAAAAATATAAGTTATATTTATTTATTATAATTATAATTATAAACTTTACTAATAAATTCTTTTTTTAATTACTAGTTTTTTATTTTTTTCACGTTTATAATATATAAAACGTATTATATTAATATTATTAAGTTTAAGTAAGAAAAGCGCGTATAAAAAGCTGCATGTTTACTTTAAATAGCTTATAATAATACAAATATTAATACTTTAAGTATAAATTATATAATTAAAATATTTTAATAAACTAATAGTTTTAATTATAATTAGTAAATAACTTTTTAAGTTTATTTTTTTGTTTATAATTTTATTAAGTTTATTTTATAAATAATAAACTAATCGAAAAAAAAAAAAAAAAGATTTTAATTGTTAAATAATAATAATTAAAAACTTTATAAGCTTTATATATTAATAAATTATTAGATTATAGCTAAAGTTAAAAAAAGCAATATTATTTTAATTTTATACTAAGAAAAAAATACTAAGCTTTAAATATAAATATAAATATAAAATTATGTATAATTAAGTACTTAACGTTATAAAACAGCTTGTATTTATTAAAAAAAACTGTACACGTGCTAAGCATGTTTAGTAAATAATTATATTTATACTATACTAATAAACAAGCAATATATATAAAAACTTTACTACTTAACCTTAATTATAATATTTATAAAACTAGCAAGAATAAGCAGATCTAAATTAAAAATATATAATAGTCAATATAGTAAACATAATTAAGCTGTTAAACTAAAAGATATAACGTTTATATCTAGCTAAAAAACGTAATAAAACTAAAGCTAAAAAAGCTAAAAAAATAACGAAAAAAAAAAAAAAAAAAAAAAAAAAAACAAATTAAAAAGTCCTTAATAGATAAATATATATAAAGTTTATATTATTATAATATATAAAAACGTTTATATCGTAATAAAAAAGCGACTAATTCAGAGTAAAAAAATTCAGTTATGTAACTAGCGTTTAGAGGTTAAATCGATTATTTATATATTTTTTCGTTTTTTGCGTTTTTTTTATATATAAGTAGATTTTAAAGCTATACGTACACTTTAATACAGAATTTAAGTCTTTTATTAAGTTGCAAATTATTTACTATATAAGCCCTAAGCTAATCTAAGTGTATCCCTTTTAAATATATTCGTATTAATTAATACATTGCTTAATTTACTACCGCCAGATTCGCTAAGTCTATATACCTAGGTAAAGTCTTTAATGTCTAGCTCTCTTTTTTCAGTCCAAATAAGAAAGCAGCAACTAGGGATACTACCGCTACTGTATTCCGCATTATAAGTGTTCTTTTCCCTAGATCAGCATATAAAATTGTTTTTTTAATAGTTTATATATTAATTATTCGTGTAAAAGTTAAATTCTTTATATAAAAATAAAATTTACATAAAATTTAGAACTAAGTAAACTAAACTAACTTTATATTTAATAAGCTATATAAAAACTATTTTATATTAAACTTAATAATTATATTTTAATAAAAATTACTAGTAAATATTAATTTATTAGTTAAAATTAAACCGTTTATTTATAATATTAATATTAATAAATATTTACTAAATAAAATATATTGTTAGTATTAAAACGTTTTATTTAGTTATAAGCTTAACTATATAAATAAAAATAAAAAAAATTTCTTTTTATATAGTATTATAATTTATTACGTTTAGTTATTAATATAAAGCTTAAAAATAAAAATTTAATAAAACTATAAAAATTATTAAAACTTATAATAAGAAGTATAAATAAATTAAAGCAAAAGTTCGTAACTATTAAAAAGTTTTTTTTTATATAGAAATTAAAAACAGCTATATAAAGTAGTTATAAAACTAACAGTTATAATAAACAGTTTAATTTTAAAAATACAGTACTAAATATAGCACTAAAAAAGCTTATTAAAAATATAAAGCAAGAAAATCTTAATTAAATAATTATCTCCATATAAAATTACTTTTTATTAAAAATATTATTCTTTTTAGTAAATATAAACTACTAATACAAAACTAATAATAACTTTCTTATACTTATACTTTATACGCTCTTATACAAATATTTTAAGCTTACGCACTATGATATATCAGCGCTAATTCTTTCTAAGTAATCGCCAACTACCAAAATCGAGTTTTGAAGGTTTTATCGTTATTCACTGCCGTAAAAAGAAAGAGTCTCCATACTAATTGTACATGCAGGGATTTCAAATACCCCAGGAATTGGATGGTGGGTTTAGGCGGGGCTAAGTCATGTGACCCACTGGTCCCAGTAACTGGCTTAGTGCACCACCGTAACTCTTATCGCATTTTCTGGTCGACTATCAACCATAGAGCGCTCACAAGAGCACACGTAGTCGTAGGGAGGGACGCCCACGCACGCCGGTCTCTTGAAATGATTTCGGAAGCTTTCATTTCTTGTGAAGTGTTGGCCGCAACGGCAGCGCTATGTAGACCGTGGGTGAGCGGCAGTGCTCGTTAAATGGCGCTTGAAGTCTTTGAGGGACTTGAATCTCGGACAACTTTGGAGGCCACAGAAGTATTGCCTTGCAAGGCTGGAGGCAGCCTGAGGATGCTTCAACCCCAAATGGTCTCTAGGTTACCCTAGCGTTAGCCTGGGATGGGTAGTTGATGCGCTGGAAGGCGATGAAAGACCTACATCAGTCGCCCAACGTCAGGATAAGGCTCATTGCATATTGGGCAAGTGTGAGTCTTAGAGAGTTGTGGTGATGGTGTGGGGTTAATAATGAACGCTGATAGTAAAGGCGTACGCTGGCCCGCGGCCAAGCTCGACAGAGATTGAGTTAAAGACCAGTGGCGGTCTAATGACACAGTGCTCGAGTGTGATTGAGAAGAGAGCTCATGCTTATCATTTTCAAGGGAAGCAATAAGGAAAGGAAAGTCCATGTAGCGGGAAAAGCCAATAACTTTTCGTGAGAACCAAGATCATTGATGACACCTCGAAGAACTTTGCGATCAGTAACGGCAGGCGACAAGTCGTTCAAACCATTACAAACTTGCAAAGTTCCATCTAGACTACCTGGTGGAGACGAGCTATAACGGTCTGAATGATTTAGGTAGACTTCGCAGTCGGCGATACTAGGTGATAACTTGAAGGCGCTCGAGCTGTCGTGCGCTTTGGAAGTATCGCCCTGATCTTTGTCTTCCGGTGTACCAAAGTATCGGTCGAAATCAAACCATTCCGAGTAGTCCGATGCGGATCCATCTTGCCTGGCGAACCGATCACCCTTCGACCCAGGATGTTCGATCTATAAGTTAAAGTGATCAGTCCGAAATTTAAAGTGATGATTGTGAAAGGGTTGCAATGTTGAGAACGCCGGATAGACCGGCGCCTCAAGTCGCCGAATATCAGCCTACGTAGTAGGCAGAATGTTCCGGCTTGATGCACTGCGTTTCAATGCTGTTAGTACCATACTCTGTCCTGTCCTGGTTAGCTGATTGCGAGGAGAGCACGACTGGGGTACCTACGTACTCGATATAGAGTATTAAACATACCAATTGCTTAAGAAGTAAGCGGACCTCTCAGATAGGCATGGTAATAGTAGATAGAAATAGGTAAATCAGTAGCACGACCAATAATGATAGAACACGCTTGGAATACGAACTCAATAAGGGTATGTTGTGATACCGACTTCCAAGGGTACCTAGTCTAAGTGGTGTTCTGCTAAGCCGTTTTTCTCAATAGCCAAAACGGCGCTAGCAGAGGCTAATTCATGCAAGACAAGGATGATAGGAGCGAGCCGGACGGGCCGGACGAAGCCCGTTATGTCAACCACGGAGAGGGCATTGTAGGTTACCGGTATTCGAGCCAGTCGGTGTTAAAGTAATCAACTACCTACAGGTCTTCCTTCAGTGCGATGAGTCATCCTATGTGCCAATACTGCATCCCTGCAAACCAGGTGACATCTTAAAATCATGTATTTGCCTACCTAGCCATGCCAGGCTCATAACACAACATAATAGCCCCACACATTCGCGCAACGACCCCCTTGGCGAAATAGCAAAATTACCTACGTGTACTCAGTACCCATTTCACGGTTACTGCGCCTATAGATAATCGGTCAATCCTGAATTAGTCAAATTAGAATCGTTATGGCAAGCGGAAATGTCCTAACCAGGTTATTTCCGGCAGTTGAGAACAACGCCTATGTAGCAGATCTTTTAGCTCATCTGCCTCCGCATTACCCTATCGATGACATGAACAAGAAAGAGATTGACCTGCTATCGCCGAGTGAGCAATATGCCGTTAACTACGTGAATAGACATCGACTAGGGCTTTAATTCTATATAAGCCAATAGCAGTATATCTGTGTCGTAAAGGTGTACTAACAGTTTGAACGTTAGAATGGCAACTGCCTCTTCGGTAGTAGCAAACGACAAAGACATGGATTCCCTGCTAATAAAACATTAGAACTACCCATTTGCTTGGCCAAATGGAGTCAACGCCGCGTGTATACTCAACTAGTTGCGCTTCTACCTAGATATAGCCCTATCAGTAGCGCAAAACTATGAAATAAGCATTTGATGAAGTTCTACAGTTGTTTCCAGGATCAAGGTTCAAAGGAGATGCATAAGAAAGGCCGAAGCTAGACTTGCGTATGTATTAGTTCATCTAGATAGTCTAGGCCATTTAATAAATTAGATAATCGAAGCTGCAGATCACTGAACCACCAATTAGCTAGAAGACCTAGTTGAGGCTCTTGGAGGTGCATGTGAACAGCGGCAGCGCTACAATAGAGATTCGACGTGTTTCTTTCCTAGGCGAATTAGAAACGCCCTGCAGTTCCGTGGATATAATAGACTTCCGGTATGGCGCCAGAACACATCGACTGAGTTGTACCCCTTTGACAAAACGCAGCGGTTACGGTCAGATACTTCATACGTTCCATAACCATTTACCTTGCCACAAAACATACATCTCTTGACTCAAAAATCTAGCGTATATCGTTTTTATCCCTCAAGATGCCTTCTCCAGAAACGCCATCAAAAGCGGGTGCCGCCGTACCAAGTACGGTTTCAAATAGTATGCATCCCTCTCCTCAAGCAACGCTACCAAGCATAATGGCAGGATAAACGCTTACAAAAACCGACCTAGATACCACTTCTAGTCAGGGAAGCTCTAATTACCAATTACTACGATGGCTCAGCCAAACCGAAGAAGAAGAACCGTGGAACCCACTGAGAAACGACGTCGATGCGAAGATCGTCGAGGTCAAGGTCGGAAACAACAACAGTGTGGAGAACGTGTCATCCGAAGGTGTGAAGGCAGGGCCATGAGACGGAGATATCTGGCTTGGAAGTCTTAAGGGGTGAGCGAGCAACAGAGTGGCACCTATGATTTGAGAATGCATATTCTATGATGGTGATGGCTTTTACCATTGTTGTATTAGACTGGGCCTGAGTTGCACTGAAGTCTCTGAGCCGAGTGTTACATTGTGATAACTCATTGTTTCCCTTAATCAGACCGCATTATTAGCCTTTCTTGTATCTCTCTTCAGCGAATTGATGTACTACTAGGCATCCGTAACGAGTGAGGATATGACTCTAGACACTAAAAGGAGCACCTAGTGCTAGAGTAGTCGTGGCTCTATCAAGGTTTTTCAAATTACGAAACTCTCTCTCGACTGCCTCTATCGTGGCGTATCATCGGGAATGAACCTAACCTGTGGACGAGGAAGCAGAGATCTTTATTCCAACGCTCAACAAGCCCGGGCAGCTTCCTATGCAAGCGCTGTAGCGCCGCCACCTCATTTTCCTTGACTTCGATGAGTTTGCCTTTCTGTCCTCGTTTGCATATTCGAATTCCATTTTCTAGCCCCATATAAATCAGTCTAAGAAAAAGTTCGAGAAACAAGATGCATTGCCTTGTAGTTCTGGGTTTCATGTCAGATGGAGGTTTGTGAACAATTTGTAAGCGCCTTCATTAAGATCTCATATGCTCACTTCAGATTCAAATACACCAGGGCAGGATTATAAGTTCGAACCTGGAACTGACTGTTTTCGGCGGCGCTTAGCTGCTCGTCTACCGCGCTGGTAATTCGTCTTTGGCTTGGGGTGTAACGGCACTTGAGGCTACTGGTATTGGATCCCTAGTTGGCCGTTCGCTATCGCCTACCAGTTTGATTTCAATCTATGGAATTGCCATATCTGAAGAAATTTCCACTGGCCCGGTCCTGGCAATGACTACCTCCCTTTCGAGCCGTTTTGTCTTGAGAACTACTCGCGAGGCCAAGCGTTTGATCCTCCGCAGCCTGTAGCGTCTATACTCTAGAGACAAGCGGTTCGAATCGTAAACCCGTGCTTCAAAGTCGCCTGGACCTCCTTCGCTAGGCGCTGAATCGAACCATTAGCGAGTCCTGAGTTGACTGAAAACACCACAGCGCGATGGTCTTCTCATAAAAAAATTGGGGATTCTGAATCTATTGTTAAGAATAGTTCTAATATGATCCCTGGACATGAATTGTTATTCTTTGTGGTTACGCTGCTGCTGCACCGAAGCCCGCCTGTGGTGATTGATACCAAGGCTACTAGAAGCATCACTAAGTTTGTGGCTCTCTATCGCTATCCTAGACCCAATGGCAAAGGCTGTTATGGATTTCACGAGCTGGTCGTTACAGTATGTATGCTGACATGTAATGTACTTGAACCTGGGGTGGAGGTGGATGTGGTTAACTTCCTCTGCCATCCACAAATAATGCATATTATCTCAAAATATCATAACGACGACATAAAAGCTGACAGAAGATATCTGTACACAACTGGTATCTAAATACTCATCTAGATAGGCACCATACTATGATTCATGCTCAAATGGTATTCCAAAGCCCATGGCAGATCATAGTTGAAAGATTGCCCTGAAGTTCAGATTAGCGTGTCAGTTACCCTATATTGCCCACTATGAAGGCTTTCGTATTCTATACTAACTGTGAATCAAGCTCTATTGAAAGATAAAATACAAATTAAAAAATTAAAAAATCTTATAATTCGGGGTTTCTTCATTTTTAAGAAGTGAAAGCTCGGGTGGGTTATAGTAAACTTTGAGAGTCTTGTTAGTGCTACATAGCTAACAGGGCTCAATTAATGGAGGGTTGTTTTCATCACTACTATGTAACATCCTTCTTCCTCTCATTTTCTCACTTTCCGAATTAAAGCATGATACAAAAACAAATATGATTAATAACGCTGAATATTTCGCATTGCTATTACTCCATTCTTATAATCACATCGAACCTTGAAACGAGGGGGAGGTTGAGGGTCAATGAGTGCCCCATATCCACAATGAAGTACCCGCGGTACTTGCTCACGTCACTACGTCATCACTCGGAGCATCCCGTCTTAAAGAGCTTGTAACATCATTGCTCAAAGTCAAGCTGCACCACCATCAATCATCATTGCCAATCAATTCACAAGAATTAATTTTGAAAGATTTCTCCCAATTAACGAGGTCACATTCGTAAGCAAATAGCTCGACACCTAGATCACAGCTGCAGCAATCCAAAGTACACAAGACCTCAACCAACGAATCTTACTTAGAATCTATCTACCTATCCCCTCCAACAGCGCAGCTTTGTCTCTCTGCTCAATCCCACACATACACACACACACACACACGACCAAGACAAGCCGACCGCCCCAATCATTTCCTCCAAACTACACACCACACATAACCCACCAACCCACCCACCATGTCGGCTCTCCGCACCTCCATCTTCCAAACCGCCCGCATCCTGCCGAGCCACGCAAGCCGGCTCCTGCACCAGACGGCCGTGAGCCGGATACCGTACAAGGACGACATGGACCGCGAATCGCTGAAGCCCAAGGCGCACGAGTACACGCAGAGCGGGACGGACGAGGAGACGGCGGCCAAGCACGACGACGCCTCGTTCAACCCGAACAAGACGTCGCCCGAGTCCGCCAAGGACACGGCCGCCGAGGGCGCTAAGCAGAAGGGCAAGCAGAACCCCCTTGAGGCGAGCCCGGCCAACCACGGCTTTGCCGAGGGCGGCAAGGACAAGGGGGAAAGTAAACCTACTCTGGGAAAGTCGAAGAGGAGCGGCGGTAATGATGCGCCTAAGGCGGGTAAGGTCGCTTGAGCAGATGTCAGGCAAGAGTAGTCGAAGAGACGAAACCGGGAGAGAGGCCACGAGAGGCGATTGTGGTGCTGTACATATTTATGCCTTGCATATTGCATGGAGATTCTAAGACGAATGGCATACTGTTTGGCTCTAGACTAGCTCATAGTCTAGACACCAAATACACGGCATTGTTTGCATGAAATATAACGCGATTATCTTACAATGTGATTTTTCGTTCGTTCGTTATTCGTTATCTGGGTATCGCCAAACACTCATCCAGGAGTTCTATCCACGTATGCCGAATCCACCACGCTGAATCCTATCTTGGGAATCTCTCATCCGTACAGCCCATCCGCATATTCATCATCCTCCTCCTCGTCTTTTGGTATCTCCACAGCCTTCTTTTTCTATGAATAAAACAAGCGTTAGTAACTACTCGGTTCGACTTTAGATTCAGGGGCTCTAGGCGTAGCATATAGAGGGATAACAAGAAGGATCCGTGATAGGGCGAGTTCCAAGACTTTGAACTGCCACCAGGATATAAGCGAGGAACGAGAAAATATTCCCATACCGTAAGATCCATCCTACACATGGGACACGTGCCCTTGCTCAAGAGCCAAGGCCCAACACACTCCAAATCAAACGTATGGGAGCCATGACAAGGCAGCTCAACGACAAGTGGGTACTGGTCATCGAGGTATTTCTCGGCGCAGATGGGACAGGCACCCTCGGCGTCGGACTGCAGCTTCTTACGCGACACGCGGTCCAGACCGTCGAGGTACGCCTGGTCGACGCCGGCGATGCGGTCCGGCGGGGAGTCGGCGTCTCGCTCCAGCATCTCGACGAGCGAGGACAGGAAATCGCGGTTCGCCTCCGTCGGCGCGTCGGCGGCGAGCGTGGCCAGCTGGTCTTGCACGAGGTGGAAGAGCCCGGCCATGTCGACGGGCGTGGGGCCGGCGCGCGGAGAGGTAGAAGACGAAGGGTCCGTGGTTAATTGGTGAAGATGCGATGTGAACGTCGACATGTCGGGACGCCGCCTGTGCTTCTGGTTTGAAGAGGCTTTGATGTTGTGCTCGACTGTAGATACCAGATACGGATTAGCTCGAGGAGATTATGTTTTTAATTCAAGTTAGGAGTTTTAAAGGAGTACTAGACATACCTTCGTATGGATTGGTCGCCATGATGGGCGAATTCCTGGTTCAACCGGGGGGGAGTGTACGGTGAAGGAGTTTGTCCCAACTCGAATGTGAAGCAAAGGCGTATTTGATCGGCACTTAAAGGCAGAAAGCAGATATTTACAGGAGGACAGAATTGTCAAAGATAAGGGCGACTGTCAAAGTCCGAGTGATTATAACTTCATCAATAGCCAGAGTTCTTACAGGTAGGCAGTAAAGAGCTTCGTCAAGCTTATTGCTGTCTGATGCTAATTGCCCCGCCATCGTACGTACATAGGCACCGTTTGACACGCAATTGCTGCCCCTCCTACGATCAATGGGGGGCTAAGGGGGTATGGGGGCCATGCAGCTATCGAGGCACTAGCCCCCAGCCCCCTCAATTTCAATACACACGAACATTTACTACTGCAACCAACATCATGTCAGCATACATAGCATAGCCCCCAAGCCTCGGAAGTCCGGATGACGAGCTGATTTGAAGAAATGCTACCGTTACATCGACCGGAGCACCAACAGCCGGCATGGAAGCTTCCTGCGCATGCCTATGCACCTACGTACAGCATACAAGGACCGGAATCCGATCTAAAATTGCACCCTTAGGTACAACGATTTCAACGGGAACATTAAGTAGGCTATACCAATTATATAAATATATTAGAGAACTAAACATGCGCCTTCTAAGGTTGCGGTGCCGCATGTTAGTTAAATGTGATCCGGCATTTGAAGTGTATCAATAAACTTTTGCCAAGAACCCAGACAGGCCCACAGGCTGGCGTTTTTGAGGCCATGCGCTTGTTTGGGTTCTTGGCAAAAGCCCATGGGCTCAAAATTGCGAACCCTAATATTAGTATGAAGGGCAAATCAAGTTATAATTGATAAATCGTGTTCGCGGTTATACTATGAGCGTACTTACTAGCAACGCAAGATCATAATCACCATCACATATCCCCATAGTTGGCGGCACACCCTGGGCAATTATCGTGTTTACAATGACGGCAAACCTCGATAATACACCCGTTCCAGTGCCCGCAGTCACAACACATCCAAGCAGTTGCAGCCATATTTTCTGCTGTGATATTTGGATGTTGCGATTTGTTGATGTCGTAGTGTAGGTAGTGATTGTAGCGATTGCAAATCTTGTTGGGAACTGGCGTAAGAATCAACTAAGAGACACACAGCAGTTGGCGCAACTTTAAATAGCCGTATTGGAATTAGTGATATGGTCGTGAAGGGTATCATATGTGAAAGAAAAAGGATTTCGGCTTGACGGTGTCCTTTCAATATCAATACAATAATAGCTTAATTTAAAAGCGACTTTTGTCATTACTACAACGTAAAATGAACCAGGTGACAAAAGATGTCATTTCACAAAGGATGAAAATTGGACCATTCTTTCTTTTGAGGCATATACAATGCCATGCTCCTTCTAAGAGAATTCATAATATTGAATCAGCTGCTGTGATTTCTACACGTACATTCACTTCCAGCACGCTGGACATAGCTAGCTAGAATCGACACTCATCTCACCATGCAAGTATCACAAGGTTCAAAAAGGCACAGACAATCAGGACAGAAAAACCGAAGCATCGGATGTCATCATCTCATCATTAATCATACCAAAGCAAATAAACTCATCAGGAGCTACATATCTCGATATATCATGCATCATTGCAGCCCCCAACCCTTCATCCACTTGGCCAAGTGTTCCGGCTTGACAGGCAACAGCTCCCTAGCCGTCTGGCTCCCCCACAACAAATTGTGTTTCTCGACAACAAGGGCTTGCTTGCCGCCATCGTTCAGGAAGGCCTGTTTGTAGAAGTCGAGGAGCTTCAGGCCCGGGTTCTGGTCCAAGGTATGCGCGCCGGCGCCCTGGCTCTTCTCCAGCTTCGCGATCCACTCAGCCGCAGGCACCGTCTCAGGTACAGTCTCTTTCACCGCCCCAAGCAGCTCTTTCCACGAAGTGGCCGTCGGATTCAAGACATTGTACACAGAAACGGCGCCGCTCTCGCGCTGTGCCACGTCATCCATGAGCTCGCTGACAATCTGGCCGAGCGCATCAACAGGGATCCAGTCCACGGGCGCGGACCCGACGGATTCTGGGGCGGCGCCTAGGTACTTCGAGCTGAGGATCATGGACGGCGCCCATTCCCAGACATTCCAGACGCCCGGCCCGCGGAGCGGTCCGGCGATCTGTCCCACGCGGAGGATCGCGCCCTTGCCGCCGCCAGACGACGACGCGTACTTCTCGACGAGCTTCTCGCAGATGAACTTGGATTGCCCGTAGCCTTGCTGCAGGAGAGACCCCGACTCGCTGATGTCGAGCACCGTCTCTTTGACGATGGTGCGTGATCCGGACGCTGGAAGCGCCGCGGCGATGCTGGAGATGAACAACACGGCCGGCTCGCGGACGCTGTCTTGCGCGAGCTGCAGGAGATTGAGAAGGCCCTGGATCTGTGGCTCGAAGGACTCGACGGGCATGAGGAAGTTGACGGGATACGCGTTGTGGATGATTGTGGTCGACTCTAGTGTTAAGCTGGCGTACTCATCATCCGTCAAGCCCAGGTTTGGCTCTGCTAGGTTGGCTTGTAGGAACCTGGCCCGCTCTAGCGGTAACAGTGGGAGACCCTTGGCTTTGAAGGAAGATTTTTGTTCGGCTTGGGCGTCCGAACTGCGGTTCAGGCAGTACACCTTCTTGACGTCTTCCCTAACTAGGAGCGCAGATAAGATGTAGGAGCCTAGGGATCCTCCTGATCCAGTGAGAACGATGGTGTGACCCCTTCTACGTCCATCTCTCAAGATTGTTGGTATCTTCGCCTCGTATTTCATTAGCAGGTTTCGTAATTCATTCACGTTGCTGCTACCGTTGGTTAATTTGGTTATGCCGTTCCGCTCCGATAAGACGTATGAAAGCTTTTGTGTCAGCCTCGTTATCGTAGTGTAGGTGAAGAGCAATGCATTGTCCACCTTTTTCAGCACTTTCTCCGAGACGTTGTGTTTGCGCAGGCCCGCCTTGATGCGTGCCGCAAGCAAGAAGATCGACAGAGAGTCCAGTCCTTTGTGGAACAAGTCATCACCCACTCCAATCTCATGATTGTTTAAGGTTTCGGAGTAGAGATTTCTGAGAAACGGCAATAAGTCGTCGGCTCTTGTGGACTTAAGAGGCGGCAACCCCATAGTTAGGAATCCCTCCTCTACCTTTGCGTATAAGTTCTCAATCTCGTCATCGTAAGCGGCTATACTCAATCTCCGCTGGATAGTTCCCTTGCTGGCTCTCCCGAAAGGCTTATCTGGTGAAGTGAATATGATCAATTCCTTGGGTACTTGTCCGAACTTGGGTGCAGCTTTGTTTGCCTTTTCGATCGTCGGCCATAAAGCCTCAAGGATATTTTCTCGTTCTTCGTCGCTTTTTGGCGCTGACTCTGGTATCAGCTCGATGAGAAGACATAACCGAAAGCGGTGGGACCCCGCGACCAGTACACCCTTTACATCTGGGTGAGCGCTGATGGCGTTTTCCATATCCGTCGGGTCCATCTTCAGTCCATTCGACATGGTTATCCAGTTGTCCGTCCTGCCACGGAATGTCCACCAGCCATCAGAGCCCTTGATAGGCGCGAAGAGATCAGCAGTGCGAAATACTTCGAGGTGGGGGCATGTGTGGAAGTAGGCTTGCGTCCTGTTGATGAAGTCGGTACGAGTGATGACTAGCTCATATAATCCAGGCATGGCTTCTTCCATCCGCTGTCCCAGGTCTATGAACTTCATACCATTCCAGTACGTGTTGTCACCCGTGGATTCCAAACTATAACCCAATTAACTCATACACTGACCAACAAGAAGGGGCTCAGAAAGTGCAACAGCGAATAGAACATATATATTACTTACTAAGGACCCGCACCTTCTGTACACCCGTATAGAGGGAACATGTGCGGGACGACTTTGGCAAGCTTTTCACCCAGAACTGGATTGAGTGGTCCGCCGGAATAAGCGACGTGCTTCAGTCTAGATATGACCTCTAGTCCGCAGGGGCTCTTCAGCATGGCTTCCAGTATGGATGGCGGTGTCAAGGTGCTTGTAGATGAAGAGATCCTGAGCATTTTGGCAAAGTTCTCCGGTGAGAGCTTAGTGCCAGGGGCAGGCAACACAATAGTGGAATCTGTCAGGAAAGATCGAAGCATCATCCCTATGCCTCCGAACTTGGTATGTCCGGTCAGATCCTTCAGTAATATTGGCGACGAAGTCCTTGGCTTACATGATAAAGTGGGAATGGTAAGAATACATTGTTGCCCTGGAGTGTTTCAAGCAACAAGTGCGGCCTTTTGGGAGGGTCAGGCAAAATACTAAAATCAAAAGGGATAACCACACTGGCTAGTGCCGCATGATTCCAGTATATCGGTTTTGGGTGTCCTGATGTGCCGGAGGTCTTTAGAAGTTAGTATGATAATTTCCTATGGCAGTGACGTTCGATATATCTCGGGAATGAGTAGGGGTTTACAGAATAGAAACCTAAGAAAGACGATATTTGTTCTCCAAAGCCTCCGAAGGCTGAAATGGTTTAGAACCACTTACATGAAGAGCCACTAGAAATCCCAGGTGTTAGCTATTTATCACCACACTTCACTAAAGATAAAAGTAAAGTAAAGAGGGATACTGTAGAACCAAGAAGAACATGTTTATGATGCCAGTAATGACACACGCGGGACAAGAGTGACGACAAGTCTTGGGGATACTCACTAAATGGCTTGTCTTTTATTTCATCAAACGTATAAGGAAATGGAAACTCGTCAATCTTGTTTTTGTCTAGCATCTCCGAATATGAAGGCGTTGGCATTGATGTTATTGTCTTGTCTGTTGACTCTAGTAACGAACTGAGAGAACTGGAGCTCTCAGGCGCATATAGCAGCTTCTTTGCACCAACTGTTGAGAAGAACTGTAGATTTGCGGAGACGGTGTTGCTCGGAGACGGACAAATCACCTAGTATTGGTCAACGGTCATGAATACTTCCAATGATGAAGCGATGGGCCACCATCTCCATGACTTTCTCTTTGAGTGGACTTAAAAAATGAACATACACATTTAGCTGCTTTCATAGCACCTAATATCCATACCAGATAGCGAATATCATTTGGCCCCATATAGAAGAATCTCTCCTCGTCCTTTTTCAGATTGCGGAAGAGGAACCAGGCAGCTCTGTCCGAGGCATCATGCAAATCTTTAACTGATATATGCTCAAGCCTTCCATCAGGACTGACTATAGATACGAATGGCCTCGTTCTTTCCCGGAGCCTTCGAACGATATTCGGACATAAGTCGTCGGTTATCCACCACTGCATCTTTTGTTCGCTGGAAGCAGAGGAGAACGGTCGTCTATGTGTGTGCCGTATCTCGAAGGACTATAATTGGCCTTTTACACGCGATGTAGAGGGAAATAGAAAGGAGTGGTGATGTTGAACTGGTTAGAGAAGTGCCGCTTTCCTATATTGTAAGTCCCTTTTGGACCAGCAAGTTGTGGAGAGGAGGAGGACCCTTGCTGATCCAGAAATCAAGGTACAGTAGTGTAGGAGCCGGTTTGGCTAAGTTGCAGCAACAAACCCATTATCCCACCTTTAAATTTTCTATAGATAGGTTCGCCAATGAAAGGCTGCATGCCGAGCTGCACTCGAAATTACATTGTATGTGGTCGGGAATCCAACATGAGCGTTTTTCGAGATACTGTTAGCTGTGGTAACCTTTCGAAGTCTCCACCCCACGTCACAGAGCATACTGCATACCAACAGCAAATCAGACCCCAGACAGTCTCCTGCCAGTCCACTGCGCCTCTTTTTCAGACGTACTGCTCACATGCATTCAACGCGGAGATATCTTCTTGCAGGTGGCAAACTATTTACGGAGGATGCAGCATGTAATATGTGCAGCATAATAACAGTACCCTATAATATCCTTCGATATCCCCATCCTTGCAGATCTCGGTCACATTCCTCAGCGATCAGCGGAGACAGACCCCAACCACCACGCGACCCATCGTATCTTCTGAACCCGGCACCTTGTCTGTAGCCCACCCAATTCGGATAGCGCTGCCAATTTCTGAATGATCCTTACATGGATACAGCAGTAGTTGAAACAGCCGAAGCTTCTGGCTGAAGCTTCCATCCCTTTTGGGAGGAGAGCTCAGCATTCTAGACGTTTTTGACATAACGGGACATGGACACAATAAGAAGTTATAGAATACAGTATACAGAAGTATGTTAGACCATCAAGGCAATACCCCGCAAGGGCTTGCTGACGATAGGTAAATAACCCGGACTATAATGGGGGCGTTCTCTGGGCGGTCCGGCGCATCCGTTCTCAATTAACAGATCGCATTATTATTATTGTTGTTTATTCTGGTACGATCGCAAATCGATTGCGTTATTCTGGCTCGTGCCGGGCTTGCCACCGACAGGTGTGGAGTGTTGGCTCACCGTTATATGGGTATAGGTTCAAATCCGATTAGTGCTATGCGTACAATCCGGTGGCCCCTCTATCTCCGACCCGCTCGATCCGTGGAGATCAACACTAACTGGGAGTTCATGATATGTTAATTAAACTAACATTGTACAGTATCCAACGATGGGGGGTTTCCATCTGCAACTGTTGCTAAGCCCGCTGGACCGGCCCACACTACCTCTACTAACAAGAAAAGGTGCTAAACCACCTGGGCAGTAAACAAATGTTATTGCCGATACTTCGGTTATCTGTGAAATGCTATGTATGTAAGTATGTAGATGATGTACTTAGATGGATCCCCCTTCAAAGGGATACTGGGTATATCAATAACACCCACTTAATATGTAAATAGTGCTCTTCGACGCAAGGGCCGAGGTTATGAGAGCACATCACCCCTGGCAAGCCATTAGCAGACCGCCACGCCTCCTCCCGACAGTTTGGATGAACATCCCCCCTTAATGTCGCTTGGAGAGGGGTTTGCCAAGATTATGACACGATCATAATTGTCATCTCACTCACTACCATTTCCCTAGATATCTAGATTGGCTATTTTGTCGCACGATACGCATACACACCATCCGGTTGTTCCGCCTCTACCCATCTTGTTAGATGCCATTAGTGCTCAACTGTCTAAGAGCGCATTCCTTTTCCAGATGAAAGCTTCGGCAGCACAAAAGGGAGTTTTTCAACAACTAAATAGTCATTGAACCAGCTCGCCATGTTGAATGCTTGCTAGGTAGTCAGTCTAGATGACCATCTCCCAGCTTTTGCAATGCCCAGGGCCTTCCAAACTACAGCAAGTGACGAGGTTAAAGAACACATAGTATGCCAATAATCTTTAAGTTCTGAATTGAGCAGCGCAATTTATTGAGGCTCAGGAAGTAGCAGAAAAACGATTGATGCATAAGAGAACCCAAAATTCCAGATCGCATTCGTATCGCCAAACCACGAAGCCATCCCCACGGTCCTTTTTCAGAGTGAAATACGATACTACCCGGCAACTAGCACACACCCAACTATCCATGACCTTTCCCATCAGTTCTTCTTATCTAAATCTCTCTGCATAGTTATAGAAAACCATGATAGTGAAAGTCAACACCATATTTTCCGCCCATTTCGGCCGGAGAATGACTTCTCCAAACGGCGAACGTAGGAACCCGATCTCCCGGTACATGCCTTCTTTGAAGCATTCTGCTGTTAGGACGACCGCATGGCCGTCTGGGACCTGGGACAAGGCGTGTTTGACCAAGGTTCTGCCAATCTTCTGGCCTCTGAACCTCTCCTTTACTCCCAAACCAGACAGTTCTAGCAGGAATGACTGTAAGCTTCACTTGCAGGAGTAGGACAAAGGTTGATGCTCACCCCAGACTTTACCCACGCCGCTAAAACCCAGGTGATAATTCAACCTCGTGCGTAGTTCAATCTTGAATAATCTCACTGTCTCATCACATATGGCATATTTCTCTACCCCGTCCAGATCAGAAGGGCTAGGCACAGGGGTACCTTCGGCAGGCTCAGGAGTACCTTCAGCAGGCTCAGGAGTACCCTCGGCAGGCTCATTGGGTACTGCCATGTCGGGGATTTCAAACTTCTTAGGAAGGCGAACGAGGACAACAACTCCCACAATCTCTTGTTGGTACACGGCTTTGCATACATAAGCGCCGTCTTTGATCATGGCCTTCAGGGAATTGTCCCAATCCTGCGAGTCAATCTTCTGGAGGGCATCCTTCAATAGGTTCCTGTTCTCGTAACCCTGGGCTGTCAAGATCACATTACTGGAGTATGTGTCGAATTGGGTTTCCGCGATAAAGTCTGCTATAGTCTTTCTTTCATCGTCCATCTTCTTCAACTCCTCATCCGTAGGATACACGGTACCGGATTCCTGGTTATTGATCGCCCCGCGACCCTGTTGAAAGTGGACTTGCTGGTACACGACATCGTTGGGGTCCAACGTTACTCGGGGCTCAGACATGGTGAGTGAGGTGTGTAGGGAGTTATCGTAGAACCTAGGGCGTACAGGGGAGTTTGGGTAACGTTCGGTGGTGATGGAAAGAGAAGACGGCTCTTCCGTTCTTCATCATCCTAAGACAGAGAAAGGAGGTTGATTTGTACAGGGCTTGGACGGACAACAAGGCGCTTAACGAATGTGGCGAGGTGTCGACAGGATTGTAAGACCACCGGAATCGTCGAAGGTATGGGGTGGACCTGCACACCGAGCAACAAAGGAAGATTCCAAGATGGACCTTATCCCAATATTTGGATGTTACCAACATCAACCGATAGTCTCATCATGAGAGTCCGACTATTCCCCGTTGATTACAATGTACCGGCCAGTACTATATAAGACTTAAGACTGGGTAACAGGGGACCTGGGACAGCGCCTTGGTTTGGCATGTTTCCCAAGTCCCTTACTACTGCATTCCTAAGCCTATGGTAGTCGTGTTTGCTTAGCCGGATTGGCATTTTCAACTCGTACCGGGGAAAGTAGTCACTAACTGGATAGTTGGTACGAAATGGATGATATACTGCACAGTCGTGCTCTGTATAATACCGCAACTACTTTTGGGGCCTACTATAATTTGGAACGGCTAAGTCTCTTGTTCATTCTACGCGTCACGCTATCACCTCGCTTCGTATCTGGTATGTTTGGGTGGAATGTATCGTTGTATCAAATATAGCAGGTAGGTATACAATACTCTGCATCGAGGTTACAGTATAACCGTGGGGGGGTCCGCCGATTTCAAGAATGTGATGTAGGAATCATCACAGTGGGTTTCCTAAGTCCGGAATAGCACTCCTCAAGTCATCAAAAATTTCAACAAAAGTAGCTTTAGAGGAATGTTCAAACAAATTTTAACCTGCGCTATCGGTTGGACATGGTCCCGAGAAACTGGGCTCTACGAACTTTAGAGACTCATTTATAGCTCAGAATTGCTCGTCTGTGAGTTCTGTACTACTACACTAAACTTTATTGAAAACGACGCATAGTATTGCTTTTGGGCATGTTGACGAATATGATCATCGTACCTAGAGCGTAGGCCGCTTTCATTACTAGTACCCAGTACGTCTCCCCTCCCGCGAGCTTGTTGTACCACATATATAATGAATCGAGGAATGATTCCGGTCTCCGACACTAATATAATTAGCGGAATTTGCAAGCCGAGGCTAGGGCACATTCTTCTTGCCTACCCTTCGATATATGATACCAAATCCGCTCCCAGATTCACCGCTATGTAGAATACAAGTCACATATCGGTATTATCTTCTCCAACATCTAGACACGCATAAGTTAGAATCAACCTTGGTGAGTCATTCTATTCTAAGGTACGATTTAACTTGCACAAGAGTGGAGTGTTTATACTGCTCGACCCCCCCGTTGCAATGCCATGCGCTGCGCTGTTGTTGGGCTAATTGTGTCAGTGGGGATAGCCATGGAGTGAACTGAAGGGCCATCGCGGCCAGATATTAGGTTCAGTACAGGACTCCATAGAGTGAGTAGTAAATCCTTGAACCCTTCAGGCTCTAAAGGGGTGGAAGGGCATACCTAGAATGACTATTATCGTACCCTTACCGTACAGAGTAGCTGCTATATAGTAGCCGAAAAGGGATCAATATTACCCTAGCATCCTATGTTATTTTCATGGGGCAGGACAATGTTCACTTATCAAAGAGCTTTTTCTTTCCTTTTATTGAACTACGTTACTCCGTTTCCACTGAGCTGGCCGCTTTGGCTATCACTTAAGGATGTTCGCCTTGGTAGTAAAACTATTCTTTGAGGCGAGCGACTCTATTTGGATCCAGACCCTAATTTATGGTCGTCGAATTAAAAGAAACTGACCGTACTCACTACGTCCATAATATTTTACAGCGTACAAAAGAATGGATTATGCGCTTTACTTTGTTTTACTGGCAGAATCTGCGCTACCTGGAACATTCTAGCTGATGGATGCCTGGGTGTCTAATTGTTTTAGTGTGCTAAGGAGCACAAAGGATCTTCTGTATAAGAAGAACAGTAGAGGTAGCTGATAGCAAATGTATCATCTTTGCACTTTATCACTTTCTACTGCTTTCAGTCCTCCATCTGCATCTGCTCTGTGGTAGTCGTTCCACTCCCATACAGAGCAGTGCACTCGTCGACTAAGAACGAAAGTCTGACCAAAAGGTGCTCCTGCCATGTCCTGGGAGGATATTACGCAAGTGAGGCTAGACTGTATTTCTGACTACCAGTCACCAGTGTCAGAGCCTTCCTTCATAGAGGAATCGCCAAATGGTTACTGAAAACTATGTTGCAAGTTAACAACCTACTATATACTACCTAGTTATACGAGAACATCGTTGTCATGGGAAAGGTCACATTATGAACAAAAGGACCAACAGAAGATAGTACAAGACTCAATAGAATGATCAATATATTCCTGGCCCTTTCGAGGGTCTAAATGGATCTCAGTGTACCTGTATATAGCTAGAATGGCTATAGCTGTACCCCTATGTGGTGCCTGTTGCGTAGCAGCTTGACACTCGCAAGTTTTCATGAACGTGATGGCTTTTCAAGCTATTTGAGATCAATTGACAGACGTTGTTGCAATATGGAAGAAAGGTTGCTGTTTAGGATCCTTTCATGCTATGTTTCCCATGTCTTGCCTCTCTCAAGGTCGAGATATAGCACGACCCATCGAGACATAACCAAAGCTAACAGGTAATTGTCAGGATAATGCTGGAGTTACATACAAATTAACACCCCCAACAGATACTATAATGACCTATGACCAAAGAAAACTATCAGCCGTGCCATTGTCCTCATTGAAACTATTGTTCTGGAAACGGTGACCCCGGAGCCGGTCTCCCTACGAGTCTGACAAGGTCATTCAAGACACTATACTCCACTCCGGTCCAGTTCTCACGAACCGCCGTGCTCTCCCATTCTTCTATCCTGCGTCCTGCTTCTTCTTGCAATGCATCCTCCTCACTTATCATTTTGTTCTGTCTTTCCTCTGTAACGTTCTGACTTTCTCGAAGTCCAAATCGTAACAACTCCAACCTATACCCCTCTCGGACAAGATCTGTGACCGCTTCAATATCATCCGTATCTACTTTATCATCAATTGTCTTTTCGAACAACTCGACTTCGGTGTGCACTGGCTCGTAATAGAAGTTGAAGATTTGATTTTTGAAGTCATTCGCTCCCCAGAACTTGCTGTCTTGAAGGGGCGTCAACTCGGTGGCTGCTGTATAGTTGCTTGTAGGACTGTTTGCTCGTGGTAGCAAGTCTTCGTTATGTGAGTTGCGAGGGTGGAATAGTGTCTTCCTGTTGAACCACACCCAAACGGCAGCAAATGCGATCGCTATTGCCGACACGACCCCGAAGACAATCTTCTCGGTAGCCCTATTGTCGGAATCTGCTCGGCCAGCATACTCGATAACGAACGTGTCGTTCGAGAAGTTGTATGAGCTATTCAGAGCGCCAGGCAGGGCAATTATATTGGGAGGGAAGTATCCGAGGCCAAACTCGATGGTGCTATAGTTCATGAGCTCTACCCATCGTGTTGAGTTTGTCGTGTAGTAGTTGTAGCCCTCCCATGACTCCATGTTGATGTTTTCAAACAGATAGGGTCTCGGGGAATGAAGAGTGTTGGCGAAATGCTTGGTGTCTGTCACAGTCGCTCTGATTCGGACCAACGCCAATTGGTGACACCGCAGATAGAGAGTCATAGGACATGATCACATCAAAACCTTTAACTGAGGGGCCAGAAAGGAATCATTCCGTCTTGGCATCAATCTAAGCACTGGCCACCCTGAACAGTACGAGATTAAGCCTCATACCAACTTGAGTCGGTAAAACAATGGCTGACGCCCTCAGGAACTACTATTGATGCCAATCCAATAGCCGCGTGTGATGAATCCTTAAGGCCCCGGCCCGCAGGATGCCCTAGGCAAACCTGGGGCCGAATCTGCATGTCGGCAGGCATTGTCTTGCCAAGGAACTACGGTACATACATGTACTTCTGCTATCCTTGCTGAATAAGCGGCTAGACTAGGCAGAATTGCGATGGAAGATGCACCATTTTCGGCTTTCCACAGCCGGCGCCTCAGCTGTTAAGGGCACCCGACCGTCGGACTGTGCGAACGTGTCACTGCGCTATTGGGTTATCAGATTTGCACTTCTAGCGAGTATTCTTTTCTACATGTACTATAGCACCCAGTTCACACACGGACATTCTAGACCAGGCCATAAACTACACTAGGGGATGCGATTTGAAAACGCGGGTACAGCCTCAGAACTACACTTCTTGGGGTGACGACCATGCTGCTAGCCGATGCCCTTCCCTTCCTGTGTTCCCCAAAAAATCATCTCGGCAGCCTGTCACTGTAAAATTCTGGGTCAGTATATGTCTTCTCGAGCGAGATCTGTAAGGCCCTCGGGAGCATACAAAGCTCTTGAGACATGGTTCCAGCCCGAACAGCAGCCTTGCTCTAGAAAATGTCTAGAATGGGAAGAAAAGAACTCTGATAGCTACTTACTGAGATCCAAGCGAACGCCGCTAGCCATAGTCACCGAAATTTCTAACTGCATCTCAACCCTATGGTAGGTCATGCTCGTATTCGGATCTGTGACGCTTTTGAAGCAATTCCTGCGGTCCGACTCAGGGATGCTTCCTAGATCATAATCAAGATTAATGATTTGTCGTGTCACTGCGTTTACACGGAAATTAGTTGACATTGCTGCGAAGGTCGGACTTGAGAAGGGTCTAGTCTTCACCGTCATAAGTTTCCAGGAGCTGACTGAGTTGAGACGGCGCCTGGCCAGTGTTTACGTGGCAAGAGAGAACCACCGCTACTCGACCGGCCTTTTTGCCCGTGCGTGTAACCTTGTGAACGATTTTCACCTTTTTCTCGATACCTTCATGAGGGGTGACCAGATCATCTTTAGCCACAACCCACTTGATATTATCCTTCGCGCGATGGACATTGTCAAAGGTATCAGTGTACTTTTGACACTCCTCGTGAGAGTAGCTAGCGAATCGCTCAGCAATGACGACTCCAATGTGATAGGGGCAGCTCGAGTTCGGTGGCGGTAGCTCGCAGCCTATTCCTAGTCCCATTAATGTTGCCCCCTTCACAACTGCCGTCCAGCTATTAGATCTATTAGAGTCTATGGGCGCTTAATTAGCTCAAAAAGGGTTACCTGTCTTCGCCACGTAGTACTTGAAGCCTCCAGCTCCTCGCTAGAGAACGAACCCGCCGGTAGAGATATTCACTTCGTGAGAAGCCTCCGGATAGGAAAATAGCCTAGTTTATGTATCAGAGTTGGGTAATCACACATCAAATATTCTTCATTGTTACCTTAGCTTTCAAGTGAACGTGGTCGATTTGGAGGACTTGTTGTTTGATCAAGTTCAGTGTTCCGTCGACAGACTTCTTGAACATTTCCTCCATGTGTTCGCTGGACTCCCTTAGCTATGGTTTTTTATCGCTTAGGTGTTGCTGTGACTTACGTTGTTACCCGGATTTTCCCATCTTCAATGTTGTTTGCCATATCAACGTATTCTCCAATGCCCTCCGGAAGTCTATTTCCAAGACCAGACGTCAGAATTTGCCGGTAAACACTAGAAATGTTGGGTCTTGGAAGTACGCAGGGGTAACAAGCCCGTAGTCTGCTGGAAAAGGGGGGAAGGGATTCCAACATGCGTACTCTATCTTAATAGCTGGGACACCAGCCTCTCCTGGGCCGAGTCTTCCTTTGAAAGAATGTTTAAAGGTTTGGAATTTGGGCAATACCATCCTCTCTCTGCGAGTAATGTTAGCTCTCGGTCAACAAACATCGTATCGCATTTCGCTTACCCTCGTCGCAAGACCATGTG
Organism: Xylariaceae sp. AK1471; assembly: GCA_023159215.1. Classification (NCBI taxonomy): domain Eukaryota; kingdom Fungi; phylum Ascomycota; class Sordariomycetes; order Xylariales; family Xylariaceae; species Xylariaceae sp. AK1471. Next base: position 495,124 of record JAJKLI010000025.1, read on the forward strand.
TGCCCCGCTTGCATGCTCCTTGCCCTGAGTCCCGACTGCCTTGAATCTCTCATATTCTTCTCTCCCAAGACATTCCGGTAGAAATGTGCGGAGAAAGTATTCATCGATACAGACGGCTCCATATCTTCCGCCTAGCCTCGATGAGTGATTATGCGCTAGGAGTTATGAAAGGTGAAGTACATACTGGACACTTCGGTTACCCTCGACACCTTGAAATTCGGGCTTACCGCGTCAACACGATAGGAGACCAAGTCCTACATTTTATTAGATGGTTATAAACGTTGTGCTGCTAGAGATACTTACCACCGTGCCACCCCCAGCGTCTACGACGATGAAACAGTCACCCTATGATCCAGACATCAGCTTTTGACAATTGATCAAACTCAGCACCACTTCGTACTTTCCTCAGAGTGCCCATGTCTTTCTCATGCCTTGTGTATTGTGCACATGCTTCAGACTCTGTAACAAGTCTTACGTTACCTCGAGGCAAATCAGACATTTCGAACACATAATCAAAAGCTTTGACAACAGCTCGAAAGGTAGCGTTTCGGGCTCGGGCATCCCAGATCTGAGTAATTAGTGGCAGTTACTATCAAGGTACTAGAGAGAGAACTTACAGCAGGGTGGGTTATGACTAAATCAATAGGAAACTTCTTGAGTACTTCCTCGTCTTTGCTACGTCGTATATCCTGACGAACGACTTCCGCAACACACGTTAAATAATCAGTCATAACATCTGCGGGCGTCTTGCCTAAATGGCGTGGAAGTTCCCGTGCGGCGTTCCGTTCGCTAAAGTCCAGCTGTTCGGCAGATTGAAGCGTCTCCAACAATACTTGAAGAGCGTCAAATCGGCTTGGTCGTTCCAGTTGCAATTTGGTCCATTCAATCACATAAGCATTGTCTCCAATGCCGTACCCCCATTGCTCACCAGTATTATTGGAGTATGTGATGACAGACGGGACTTTTGGTTCGTTCCCTCCGGGCCATTTCATGACAACATTGATGTCTTCTATCTTCGGTGACCCTGTGGTCGTGAGAATCCAGGCCGCACCTTCAGCAGGCAGGTCAGATATCGAGTTACTATACCGCGCTGTTGAGGACATTCTTACCGGTATATGTCGTCCCATAGTCAATACTAATGATGAAGCGCGGGCCGCCTCCGTGGGAGTCAGACATCTCGGGAGGTTGTTGAGCTATTGAGGCTTCTATTTCTCAAGCAATGCAGTTCCAATCTGAATTAATCAGAGAGCTTGAACGCAGATTGAACTTCTCTGGCACCCGTCTTGGCTGTGCTTTCATATTGAGGGCACCGTAGGGTGTGTGTGTAAGACGGACCTGGTGGGGTAAGCTGAAAAGATACAAAAGAACATTGTCTGGAACTTTTGCTGCGCGCCACGCAATACCACCATTGCAAGTACTCCTGCTCGAGGCTTTTCCGAGGGCGCCACGGCAATCTCTTGTGTACGGGATTAGCGCCCTAAATCTGGCGAGTTTTAGTGGTGGCTAACCTGGTCATATATACTTTATGAGCTAGGATGAAGGGTATCGTACTCTTCCTCAGCTGGGTTCATTGCCTCGCGCGAAACTCATGATCATCGTACACTTAGCATATCAGCGACGATGATCAATTCATTTCGATCCTCGATTAAAGGGCAAAAAGAACGTAGGGATGATCCGGGGCGCTTCGATCCCATTGGGTCCGATACCTCCTCTTCTGCCCCAACAAAGAAGTTCCGCGGATTTATTCCTAAGATTCAACACAAAATTAACAGAAACTCATCTCATTCTGTCAGAAGCTCTCATATTCAAGACAAGAGTCATAAGGGAGCTCCCTCCGGGGATGCTGTGAAGCGCAATTCGGAACCTGAGGACGCAGGTGTAGGCGAACGGAGTTGGTTATCTGACGATACGCATTGCACTCACAATGAGCCAACGAAGTACATAGCAAGTGGGCAGTCCGCATCAAACAACGTTCATCATGTTGGAGAGAGATCACCTTCGCCCTATTGGGTCTCGTCACTTGATCCAGGGCGCACAGACCCTACCTCAATAGGCTCCCATGAAGAGCCTAGTTCCGCAGATGGCGACAATTTTCATAGAACAGAGGTTAGCGAGTATCGAAATCGCTTTGAAGAAAAAGACTCCGCCCTACAATGGTCAACAGAGGTGTCCCACCTAACCTCAGCTCCAATACCCCAACAGCGTGCCGCAGAGCTGCCCGCCGACGAGACGTCAAGTAGCACGCAGAAACACGAACCATCGGTGGGGAATCTACCTCGTGAAGAATTAGAGGCAGAGGCAGCTACTTCTAGGCTACCTAACTGTCAAATTGAGCGAAAGAGCCTACGGACTTCAGCAGACCCGAAGTACAGGCTGGGAGAACTTAGTTCTACCAATCTAGGTCTCATATCAACGACTCGGCCGATTCCTACTGGGAATAGCACTATTCATCGCACCCATACAGAGCCTTCAAACTTGGTAACTGAGAGTAGCTATGACTATGTCCAATCCCAAGAGTATGAAAACAAAGATCAATATGCTCGCAATTGGACTCCCCTTTCGTCTAAACAGCATGATGAGCACGAACTGGTCCGGCCTCATTCATCCCAGCACAATATCGCATCGCAGAGGCGCTATTCGGAACCAAAAGAGACGGCACATGTTGGCCGCAGCTTCACCGATCAGACGAACCATTACGTCGAAGAGGGTCCTAACCAGAGGCAGCGCGACCACGCTAATGTTGCTGCAGGAATAGGCAACTATGTGACAGATCACGAGGATAGCAGGATACAAGATGCTACGTATTCGACGAAGCATGCGAAGACTAATACTATCGACACTACAGGTGAGCTGGGGCGCTTAGAGACACGCATTCGAAACACATTAAAAAAATATAACGTGCCAATGAGACCCGGACTAGACCCGTTTTCAAATTTATCAGTTTGGTTTTTCGAGGAACTAGGCGCAAAAGAGCGCATTATCCAAGCTCAGAACATAGATCCCAAGAAACGGGATATTAAGGTTTTGAAGAAGGAGGTTGGAAAGCTCACCAAAGAAAAGCAATCACTGGAACCCTATAAGCTGAGACACGACGACCTCAAAAAGGAGGTCGATAATGCTCAGGAGAAAATCAATGGACTCACGCAAGAAGTGGCGCAGGTCAAAAAAGAGAAAAAAAAGGCTGACAAAAACCTCGTTCAGATGCAAGAGGAGTTTCAGCAGCGCCTCGATGCTGTGTGTCAAGAGAGGAACGATTACATGCACAAACTCAGGGCGACCGAGGTGAAACTCGAGACTGTCGACAAGGCACGCAGCTCAGCTCAAGCAGGCCTACTGAAGTACAGGACACAGCGAGATGAATATATTCAGGAGAATGGGCAGCTCAGGCGCAGCGTCGAGCACTTACAGCAACAAAATAAGCAAATCACCAGAGAGGCAGAGGAAGAGCTGCTCAATGCAGCTAGCCGGTACGAATTGGAAATGTCCCAACTAGAAGAGAAACACAGTCAGGAGATCTCTAAATTCGAACGTCAGAAAGACCAGGAGGTCTCTGAACTCAAACATAGGAGTGACCTGAAGGCTCGGGAGATGCAAGCGATCATTGACGGGAAAGACCGGGTTATTGCCGCCCAGGATATGCGCATGGCTAGTTACAGCAAGCCAACTCATGGTCTCATCTCTGATGGTGATTTCGCTCATCGATTCAGTGATCTCTCAATGAAGCTCGACACACTTGTCGATACTATGCCTCGGCCGCAGCAGTACGTTTCTGACAACACATTGGATCCAAGTAACTTCCTGGGCCGGAATGCTGCTCGAGGCACTCGAATTTGGTCCAAGTTTGCTCGAAGGGTCTGTTGGGATATCATCATGAGAGGCTTCTTCCAGCGACAGCCTGGATTTGGAGCTTTTGGTAGCCAGGGTGACGGTTATGCGACGCTGCTACATCTACACCAGCTGTTCACGCCATCACGTACCCAAGGTAAAACCTATATTCCATGATAGTTCTGTTACTATAACTAAGAGTTGACCTCATTCAGATACTGTCACTCAGGCCAACTTTCCTAACAACAAGAAGACCAACGACTGGAGAGCGTCACTGTTCGAAGCGATCCTAAAAGACGTCACATCTAGTTCCACGGACCTTACGGTCAACGGATTCCCAGCGTTCTTCCGTGCTAATGTACGGACCGTGGCGGAAAACTTGACTACTACATTACAGAAAATATGTCAGACGGTGCTTGATCCGCAATGTTTGCGTCTCATCCTCGAGCTTTGTAACGAGTTTGGGGTCCTATCGCTGCAGATGGGATCCCAACAATCACTCGTAGTGCTTGAGACATGTGAACATGAAGAATACGTACAGTCCGGGGTTTTTAAGGACGACAATAATTACAGCGAGAATGACTTGCAAGTAGACATCATGGTTCAGCCATCCCTGAAGCGCATCGGGGACGGCGGCCAAGATCTCACGAAAGAAAAGGTTCTTGTTGTGGGCGACATTGTTTCACTGAAGGCGGGGTATTAAGATTAGTCTGAGACGCTTTTTGATCATTCCCTAGGTAGATACTTCACTTGTATGTACTCCGTATGAATATGATAGCTCTATTGTGTTTCTCGCCTTGTTAGATTTACACCAAGAGGTCAACAGCGGTTCTAGACCCTTGAGGCGTCCACGGGGTAGCCCAAGGCGTTTGTGACTCTGGAACTCGCTTCAGCTGTGCAGCCACTTATTCACTTTACCGCATGTGATAATGCAGTTTGCGTCGACTTATTAATGTAAAGCAGGCTAGGGCAGAAGTTGTTGCAGGGCTCTGGATCCTACCCAAGTATGCCTGGTATCGGTACGCCCCACCTGCAGGGCAGCTTGTGGTGTATAGTAGAGCTTGTTGATCCAGCCATTGCAGTGAGGCTGCAATAGAAGTGTAAATTTAGGAATCTATGGCCCATGCAGCAGCCCGTTGTCTAACGGCCCAGCCAATAATGAATCTAGTAGATAGCTTGGAACTCAGCACGGCGCATAAAAGCCTGTCGCGTACCAGCGAGTACACATTATAGTGACTTCAAGTGACTTCCCTGATGGAACTTGCCATGCCAGGTCAGGCTAGCCACCGCCACGACGGCATTCGCGGTTATCACAGGCTCGAACGCTGAATTACTCCTTGTAGCAATGAAAGGAAGAGCGAAATATGCTTCCTTAATTCTCATCTCGAGACTACACGTTTACGACAATTCGTAGTCATGGCCGCAACCACGATCCTAAAGCTGCCGGTGCAGCCATTGCCAGTGGCAGGGCTCGTCCAGCCCGTTTCTGTGACCATTTGGTTCACAGGTTGTTCCATCTTCGCGGCAGCTTTCTACCGTCTGTTGCGCAGAAGAACGTTGGCGACTTGGCCAGAGTTCAAACCCATATTCATCGGCACTGCTCTTCTATCGTTGTAAGTCAGTCGTGTCAATGCGAGTGGAACGGTATATCATGAAGTTAATATGAATAGCTGGTACTTCTTTGCTGTACTAGATAGATGGCTCCATTACGATCAGAGAGCGGTATCGTACGGGTACATCTTCACAATGCCAATCTTTGAGATCTCTCGTGTCGCGTCAAGCGTATATTACTTATGGGGGAATTACATCGTCGTCTGGCGGGAGCTCGAAGATCGTTTTCCAAGGAGAGCACAAGGTTACTGGTGGTTTGCAGCCAAATTCGCCATATTCATCGTCGGTCTCGTGTCCACCTTCTATGTTATCTTGTACATCGCGCAATCTGGTGTATGGGTGGAGTTCTTGAGCCTGAACACCATCGCTGATATCGCTTCGAAGCGTACGGGATTTGAGATAACCATGACTGCCTTCTTCTTTGTATTTGGCCTCATAACATTGGCTGCTGCGAGCGCGTCACTACTGTGGAAGGCTAGGACAATGGATGGAGGCATCCCGACTGTGAGCCATTCCTTTGAAATATAGCTTTGGTTGAGATATTCACTAACTTCCTCTCAGAACCGAGTGTTCCTATTGTTCGCTACTCTAGTCCTCTTCGTGCGTTCCACATTCGAGTTTGCCCTCACAGTAAGAGCTTCGGGACCCAGCGCCACTCGCCGAAGTCTTCAGTCGACTAAAGATGTCGGTTACGGAATCATCACTCTGCTATACCTCGGGTTGATGTATGTTACGGCACGTGTGGTGTCGTCTGGCTTTGACCGTGGCGGGAAGCAGGCAAGACTTGTCGAGTCGGACGTTCGTTTCGCAATCTTAAAGCGTCTCCAACGAGAGACCGACGAGGGTCGCCGAGAGTCACCACCTTTTCTGACTATTCTCGACCAAGTTGGAAATGACCTTGACGCCGTCCTTAGAGACGGCCCTCAATCAGCCAGCTCAGATCTAAGTTTGGCCCATAAACAGCAGGCAGCGCTCTCTTGCTTGCGAAAGCTCAGGGAACAGTATGGTAACTTGGACCCAAAGGAAGGGAAGGACTACGGCTCTCGAAGTGCCTCTGGGTTCTCGAGCATCTTCGGAAGAGGAAGCGCGCTGGGCCGTCTTCGAAACCCCTCTGCCACGTCCAATGTGAGCTTGAGCTCGGACATGCGGCGGTCATCTAATCAGTCAATGCGAGGAAACTTCCGGCGCACCTCGAACCAGTCTATGAGACGCGTCACGCCCACGGGACAGCCTGCCAATCAAGGAGACGGCGCGCCCGCTCCGGGCCCACGACCTCCCTCGTTCATGCCCAGCGTGAACTCTATGCCGTCAAGGTGGGCTCCCTCTGTCAATCTGTATCCGGAGACAGTCCCTGAAGCCCAGGAGATACCTCTGGATAGGAATGAGCACCCACCATTTCGTGAGCGTATGCGCTATGGTCGATAATATCGCCTTTAACGCTCGGGAAAGGATGAGATCTAAACCTTCATTAGCTCATTTACCATTCACAATCAATGCAGGGATATTACAGCTTTTTCTAGTTCAAATGAGAGCACGCTTAACATGCTCCTAGAATGCGTTATACACACATGTTTCCGATTGTAATCTACATATATATACTCTAATCACATATCAGTCTATGGGTTTCTTGGTTCTCTTTGGCTCCTGGCGCCTTCGAGTTAGCTATCTTCAGGGTAAGTTACTGATAGTGACATGCAGGTATTCTGACACGAGAGAGGTTAAGAAATAGCTCCCTCGTCACTAACACCGACTTGCTGCTATTCAATAATTTCTTCCATCACATGATTTATATGAAACTTAAGTCTAGACTCACAAGTATCCATCGGAGAATGAGTTATTGTGATATATCACCTTTGTCTTATTCTTCTCCACAGAGGCCTGCTTTGACTCGAAAGGCGAAGCCGTTCGGATAACCCCCTCCTTGGAGTCCTAAAGCGACAGACAGAAGGTTAGTGTCTCATGTGAGCTCAATAAATATAGAACGTCTAAAGGAGTGGCAGATCAAACTATGTATCTCAATAATAATAAGTCAGTTACTAGAAGGGTTGCGTTTAGACTTGTTCGAGATTTGATGAATTGGGCGCTTCTACTGTTACAGGTCTGGATTCACACGGCACTTCTAGATCTTCGGAAACCCGCCTCGTTAGCGAGCATTCAGGGAATTTGTACGTCATGTGTGCCTTGCCTGCCGCCTGTCTGTGCCCCTGTGCCGAGCTGCGACACACCGTTCAGCCCCCCAAACTTTTGGGCATGCTGAGCGACATTTCGGTACATGACCGGAGGCTTGTGGCTTCGGGTTACCTCTTCAACATGCGCTATTGCCCGCTGATACTTGGTTGAAAAGGATGCCGAGTTTTGGCTTCTAGCAATTAAAACAGTTGTAATAGTCTTCTCTGCGATTCTTACTATGGCGTAACCTTGAACACAACCCGCTGCAGCTTACTCAATGACAACACTAACTATCTCCGCTGTCTGTTTATGTATGACGAGCGGGTGCAATGCCAATCTTGGGAGGTTCAACAAACTTGCGCAAGAGGCTGGAGGCAACTGATGCAATACACCAACTCCAGGAAGGCCGCCCCGACAAATTCCCACTCCAAGCCATTCAAGCAGTCATCAATGAACTATTGAAAGCGCGGAAAATTGAGACCAATCTGCAGAAATGCGACCAGTTTCTCGCTAGTGAGATCGATCATTTCAAAGGTGAGCTGCACATCCATGAAGTGGCCATCATTTCGTCTTGCCACGCCCAAAGTCACGACCGAGTCCGCGATCAGTTAATATCGATTCGACCCGACGCCGATACTCTACGCGAACTCTTTCTTTGGAAATTGAAGGCATATGTGCAGTGTCTCTTCCATTGTCAAAAAGCAAAAGATAGTCTTTTCCTGGCATATGAGAGCGCGGCGATCATTGAGCTGCTGCACATCGTTATCCCGGCTAGGTCGAGGGAGCTCAGGCCTGTTTGGAAACTGCTTCGCATCGTTGGGGATGGCCAAGTCCAGGAGCTATTTCCCTTGACATTTGTAGAACAGGCTTTACTACATTGCGGCTATTGGAGTCTTGTGAACAGCACGCTCGAAGCCCTACAGTCATCTCGGCAATGGTCCGAGGCATGGGCTTTCGTGAAAGGGATTCGCCGTGCCACGGTGAGCCCTCAAACCCAACAAGTACTCCGAGAACAGATGCAGTCTTACAATATGTGGGCGTCATGGGATCCGAACGAGGACCGCATCAAAAGATGGAATGATCCGCTCTTGTCAAAGTGCAGAAAGCAACTAGCCATGATCTTAGACCTAGAGGGTCCAGATAAGACTGGAAAGCAACACAGTACTCTTAGGGGAGCTCTTGTGTATCAAGACGACGCCGTGCAATGTCGGGCTCTACAAACTGTCACTGTCGCAACCCACATTGGCACAGCAGGAGTGCAATGCCTGGTCGAGTTTTGCGCAAGTAACCAGACCCTCACGGAAGACAATGTTGAGCTCTTAGAAGCGATCCTCGAGCTAGGTGTACCTGGTAAGGTAGCCCAAGCCAGGGGGTTACTTCGATTTGCCCGCGAGGATGTGCCAGGAGCGTCAGTCAATCATCGCGTGGCTATATTGGTGTCTGCATTGTCGGTCATACAGGCTTCCCCCAAGTTACAACGGATATTTTGTTCAAAATTCAATCTGCCACTGCGCTGCCACGACACCTTGAAAACGGCACAAGCAAAATTCCATGCTGAACTCCGCCAGGGTAGTCCGAACACGCGCTTAGCCCTTACTATCAGCACACTTGCTCGGGCTCTCGTCGCAGCCCACCGGCTCAGAGGATATTGGACTCCTGCCTATACTAAGATGCTGAGTCAAATTCCATCGGAAGGAGAACTTACCAAAAGGATTCAAGAGCTTTCACGCGTTACGGGTAGCGTAAGAGAGCGGCATATCGCATTCCTGATTGAGAAGCTCTGCGCTGGTCCTGTAGCCGAGCATTCGGCTCATGTAGAACCGCAGTGGAGGCCTCAGCCCGAAGATCCCATCTGGGACGCTTCCATGGATTTGGACCGTGAACGGTTACGCCAGATCCTTGGAGGAATGGATTGGGTCGATAAAGCCACGACTACTGCTTGCTTGAGAAGATCCGGCGAGGAAGACGACAGCTTCATCCAGGAGCTGAACACCATTATCAACGATGACACGGATCAAGTCTGTGTCAATTTGGCACGCTATCTTGGGCCTTTTGCCGTGAAAACCCGTCGCCTGGATCCGTGTTGGAAGCGTCTTCTCATGAGCATGATGCGGCGCAGGCCGAGCGGCCTCCTAGACCGACTGGGCGAGATCCAGTCGCTTCAGTCTTGGCAGGACTGGTTGAACAACCTGCGCCATATCTACGGCGAGGGACATCTGGACCCGGAGGGACAGCTAGGATTCACGAAGGCCAAGATATTGCAGTGGCAACAGCGCAAGAGGTCTTTAAGCAGAGCTGACAGCGACGCCAGCACCGCAACGAGGAGCACCGGCAACTTTTCTAATGCTGCGAGTGACTCTTCATATCAAACTACCTTGACTATCCCCTCACCAAATACACATAGCAACCCCCTTGCACCACCGAGCTGTGAAATATTACCTGAGCTGGATGACCAACCCCGGGTTACTGTCGCAGCCGAGGCCGTCGCCGGATCACTGCAACACGGCCATTCTCTCCGCCGGCAATCAAAAGCGCCTGCAGTCCGAACAGAATCAGTTGAAATCATACCTTCGGTTGGAAACAGAGGCGATATCCCATGGTACGAACGGGAGATTGATCTACTGAACGCGTTTAAGTCAAGCCTTACGATCGACGACAAATTGCCTAAGATAAGCGGTGGGTTTGTTAGCGATGATGACGATATATATAATTAGGCTCTTTGAGATGTTTACGGGGCCAATGATATGATGAGACTGTTATTTCCTCCTACTATTACCAGGTTCTCAACTAGTCTAGGTACAGCAAGCAAATATATATACACATGTTAATCTATAACTATAGTTTTAGAGTCTAGATATGCGTCAGTGGTGGGTAAGTACTGTAAGGCAGGTAAACCTTATATCCTCCCATCCTCCGTAGGGTCTTGGGCCTTTAGACACTGCGAGCCTTGCCTTTGATATAATATGTAGAAAATTCTATAGATAGATTGCAGGTTAATGATATGACCCCAGGCATATGCTTATATTTGGCTGTTTCATGTTTCGTCATGGAGCTGCACTGCATCTTAGTAGTCGTCTTCCTAAGAAAAGCCCGAAAAATATTGAGTCATTTATTTCATGCAAAATAACCATCCCAGCATAGATCTATGAGCGAGGCCAAATTTGACCCGACATTGTTAACTGCATGGTCGGTGAGATAAGGGCAACATCGTGGGTGATTTATAGAAAGCAACCACATTCCGTAGCTGCTCAATGTCATTTTACTCTGTTCGTTCTCATGGTGCGTGCATCTGTGTTGCATGAAGTATCGCATACGTGTCGATTAATAGCAGGCAACTTATATCGCTAGTGCGAACATGCCCTTACGACATTCATGGTGGGGTGTAGTGTCGAAGCATGAATATTGCTCTGTTTCGGCGATAACCTAATAGGTAGGTAGCGATGATCATGAAGCCCAACACTCCCCCACATCCCCACTCTTACATCAGCGTTCAGACCTACGATCCAACGACGGCCATTGACGAAGCATCGCCAAAATAACTCTCCCAGTCCCGGGAACAGGTGTTTCCGATAACAAGTCACAATTGCATCCGAATGCACTAAACCAATTCGAAGAGATCGTAGATGTCAGTGACTCATTAAGTTCATACAGGTACACTAAAGACAACTACAGAGCCAGTCATGCCATAATTAGCATGGATCATGGCAGTGTGTAATCCGCCGGCCAAACCGAGTCCTATCCATCAGTATCCTCATTAAGTATACTGGATTAGCGGTTAGGCAATATCTAGACAGCCAGAGCATTGTATTGATTATTCTCGCAGTTGAGCACGAGTAAAATGGTGAGCCGAGAATGGTGACCTCGCAAGCATTGTTTATCAAGAGACAATGTTTATTAGTGAAGACAATGCAAGAACAGGGATATTTTTAATGAGAGTTCGAGTGGTCAAAGCGCCGCGGGATATGTCCACCCCTACCTTGGGTCCCGAAAATCCCTTGGGCAAAGTTGCTAGCTACTGTTCTGTTCGTTATCAACCTTTGATAGCCAAATTGAATCCGTAGTTTTATGAACGGCGAAGAGCCGGAGCGAAAATAGCACCATGACAGACGACAGTAACAAGTACCAGATTGTCGGGCCTGCCGAGATGAGGTGTTCCAGGGATAGTGTTGAAAAATATGGGTATTATCAGATGATCGACAAGGTCATTGCAACGCTAGTGGCCCGGATGGGAATAGGTAACCCGGATGGCGGAACATGGTCCGGGCCTCTGCCGAGAGTTCATAGTCTTGCTCTTGTTGATCTTGGCACTTGTGAAGGCGCATACCTAAGATAAGGCTCCTTTTTTACTTCATCTCTTTTCCCCTTCCATTTTCGATTGCTCATGTTCAGGCATATCCTAGAATCCATGAACTGACTTCCAGCTAATAGAGAGGCTGTCATTCCGTGTCTTGGAAGGGTGAAACGCAACCCGAGGTTGGCTACCGCATGGGTAGTGGGCGATATATTGATGCTTGTGAACGGGTCGCCTCGGAATCAAGCAGTACTTGCATGGTTGCTGCGGTTTACATAACTTGAGAAATGAAATATCTCTGACAGCTCCTATTCAAGTGAGGGGTCAGTAAATATTCACAAGGTGCAATGGGCTTGGTAATAAGCTTCATCCATCCCCCACGTTCTACTGCTACTACAATACGCGTACTGGCAGCATCCACATATGAGATCAGGCATAATCTTGGAGTTGTTCTGACTAGTTAGTCTAAAATTTTAGTATGCATTAGCCTGCTGGCCACATGGCGGGTTATGTTTAAAAAAGATGAGTAACAAAAGTGAAATTAAACTACCTAGCAGCCTTAATACTGAGTCGAGCCATATGATGATCTATGCCCCCCTGTCGTTGACTAAATGGCGCGTGGTAGGTGACAAGAAGCAGCAGAAGGCTCTAGTGTTGTTGTAGAAATCCTATGGTCTCAAGAGTTTCATGTTCAAGGCTCTAAGGGTAGAAGGTCGTTGGCAATAGGCCAGCTAGGAGAAGAAGTGTGTACGCGTCTATTCGTAAGCGGCTACATACTGCGCCTCTCCGTAGCTGCAGCCGAATGGTCATTTTAGACTTTTATTCACCTCTAAAACGGCTATCTGCAATGCACACCGGTCAAGTGGAGCGTGAGCATTGGCCACATCTAAGATTGTTCCTGGCGTCTCATCGAGTCCGTGCCCTTCTCAAAATGTTCTAGAAATTTGCTAGAAGGAGATTAGTATCTATTCCAAGGCTGCTTTAGCTTATGCTTTCCCTTAAAGAGGATAAGTGACAGGCTACAGCTCGTGACAGGCGTGTATCCGAAGGAACTAGGCAGGTGCCCTTGAACAATGATAGTTTTGATGTGGGGAGATGTGAGCGACATCATTCTTTCAAAGAATCCCAGACCGCGGCATATTCGAGGAGCAGGGGGGAGCAGGGGCTTGAAAGACAGAAATGTATACTGTACCAACTATCTAAACTAGGGCCGGCATTCAGGATAATCACTGTGACCACAAAGAACACATGACCATCCCTCTAACAAATCACATACGAACCTTAGATATTCTCGTATTCAAAACGAGGATCGGTAGGAAGTGAGATATGATGTCTAATATTTGCCCACTACAGCTTAGCTGTTCCTGTACCAGATTGAATCTGTTTCATTAGCACGGAGGTCCGAGCGTCCATCCCATTATCAGGCCATTGACTGAGCAATCCATCAAACCACACACCACAGCATAGCGCACTATATCACAAAGAATCTACCTAGTACAAGTGCAAAGAGGAAACACCGCATAGGCCCGGCCTGACTTGAGTCGGAGGATTCGAGCATTTGTTACCCCAGATTGTTTGTTTGTTTTCGATTGAAATCAGATAATTAGGTAATCAAAAAGGGTACGAATAGGGCTGCATCGGGTAGGTAACTAGCTACATAGAGATGCATAAGTGTTACCCTATCGGGAAAATGGTTATCGACTTCACATACCATAGGGCGAAGATATTGATTGAATACCTAGGAGCTGGTAGCTATAACTCGATAGTACTTCATACCTGGAGAGACAGAAGTTGATGCATCTTTCAGAGAATAACGTTGAATATAGATATCTATCTGCCATGATAGAATTCATAGAACTACAGCATAGTGGAAAAGGGGCGTGTTGATGATAACAAAGAGCCTATCATCATTATCAATACCGTACCTGGAATCAAAAGAAACCCCAAGTCGGCAACACTCCATCCCTATTCGTTGTTGTAAGATTGATAGGTATTTCCCGATGGGCAAGATTTCAAAGATACCCCCTGTTCTTGTTCCACTGGGCAATAACGCAGCGGCCTACCGGTGTGGGTAAGACTTGTAATTAGTAGAACGTCATGCTGGCATCAAGGAACAGCAGCGATATTGGAAGAGCAGAGCAATTGGCACCTGAATAATCCGCTGGACTCTCCAGTGCCACGCTCTGTTTGTCTTCTAAAACAGGATATTGCGAGTTGATCAAAAGTGAATGGAGAACAATTAACCATTGTATGTACTTGAGGCAGCACGGACCAGCTTGAGTGGTATGGTATGTACACAAAGCCGCAGGTACTTGTCGGATAGAGAACCACAATAGACATCAAGAGCAAAGTCTTCCAACTTGTGGTACCTCTACCTTGAATTTCCTCTCCAGTTTAAATCAACGTTAAAAAGATACCTGGGTACCTACACCTACGTATTTACACAGGTTATGTGAGCAAAGACGGTTAGCATGAATGTACCCAGGTACATTCAACTGTGGCTAAGTACTTAGGTACATATGCCCGGGCTTGAATGAAATGTTTGCTGCTCCCTGCGTGGTAACTTTCGGCACAGGTGTTTGACATCTGTATCCACTCCATCTCGACCCCCACCAGAATTACCCACTACCCTGCTTTTGATTTGCAGTCAACACACTGCCACATGCACTAGCCACGATCTAGCTACCTAGGTACCACTAACAGCCTGAAAGTGTCCAGGTTCTGTCCAGGTTCTGTCCAGGTACAAAGTGCACCTCCAGTACGGCTGCAGCGGGACCGAGTGCTAGTCTACTTCTACCTCTGATTCGACCCTTCAATTTGCAGGGTCGTCTCGTCACCTCTAAATTATATTTGCATCCGCGTCTTCAGCACCGGCACTCTCCTTTCAACTTACTGACAACCTCAACCACCTCTGCAACCTCAATAACATCCATGGTATAGTAGCATCTGCGCGCCGCGCCCTTCTTTCCTGCAGGGTTCTCGTCTTCGACTGTCTCCGACAACTAGATAGCCCTTGTGGTTCGCGTAGGTAAGTTTGGCCTGTTCTGTCTTTCCCCAGCCCATAAAATGCATGCAAGCATCTCGTTTGCGATGCCCTCGTCCCGTGCACACTGAACTTCGAACCACCATTTGATCCGTGCCTTATTGCCTTGTGTCGAAGACTTGATCTCTTTTAGATCCGTGTTCTCCAACATATAACTACTCAAGCCTATCATAGCTGACCAAGGCGCCCAAAGTTTTGCCAGATCCCATCGAGTCCTCACCATCATCCCGACATGTCGGGTTCACCACCGCCTTCAGATGGAGTTATGGAAATAAGCAATTTGATGGATAAAGACAAGGCGGCCGAAGTCGCTGCTGCCGCTGCTGCTGCCGCCGCCGCATCGGCCTCCGCCTACGAGCATCAGATGTCCCATCATCTGGTGCAACCGGCCCCGATAGACCAAGCGCATTCACCGCATGGTTCCGAGGCGTCTTACCACTCAGCGCAGCGTCAATATGGCTCGCCGTCTACTCTACAGGGCCAACTCCCTCTACCAGATCCGTTACCCGCCGGCTTGATGATTCCTGGTTTACCTCCCGTCGGTCAAGGGATGCCCATGGCTCCCCAGCCGCCTGTCAAGGCCTTCTCTTGCAGCACATGTCATAAACGCTTTGCTCGGCGGAGTGATCTTGCTAGGCATGGTAAGTTTTTCGAGCCAGGCTTGCATCTTCGCACATTGCCGCGTTCCACCTGCAAACCCCAGTACTGATATTTGTGTAAGAACGAATTCACAGCGGTATCCGGCCACATGTCTGCGACTATGAAGGATGTGGCAAGCAGTTCATCCAGCGATCAGCTTTAACGGTACACCAGCGTGTCCATACAGGAGAGAAGCCTCATATGTGTGAGCGTTGTGGGAAGGTGAGTTTATGCAGTTTTGTTTTGTTTCAGACCACATTCTGACATCCGCTTGTAGCCATTCAGTGATAGTAGCTCGTTGGCTCGGCACCGTCGAATTCACTCAGGCACGAGACCGTACCAATGCCTCTACGCCAACTGCCTCAAGACTTTTACTAGAAGGACTACCTTGACACGGCACCAGTTGAACCACACAGAGACTTTGGAAGAAGCGGCGACCCTCACAGCTAAAAAGCTTACGGAGCAGGCCAGCAAAATGGCCGCCGCCAGGTCTGTCCGCAGTGATGGAGGTGAAGCCGCTCTGGGTTCCAACCATGCGTCGCCGTTAAACACACCATCCCCAGCGCAAAGACACATGTCTGCCTCGCCGACCGCCGACCATACTGCGCCCACGATGCCAACGACCGATTTCTCATATATGGGTAACGGAACGCTTCCGGTACACCTGCGGCCCGATGTCCATGGGTCCCCTGCTACCTCCCTCCCCGCGTTCACGCCGGGCATGCGGCCTACATCCCACCCGACCAGCTACGTCCCACCCCCGACTCTCGAACCCAATATTGAGTCACATCAGTCGACTGGAGGTAGTACAGGTGGCAGTCCTCATATTGGCAGTGTTGGTTGGCAGTCTCCCTCTCATGGCCAGTCACCGTCACACATGCCATCGCCAACCTATAGTAATGGTGGTGGCAATTCTTCAGTATACCCGGAGCTAGAGCCACACTTCCCGAGCAATGCTCTTAGCCCCATGTACTCGTACGGTACACAGATCCGTCGACCAAATAGCACGGAACCTGCCACAACAACGTATGACGTTAAGACGCGTCCGAGCGAGCTTTGGGCAGGCCAATAGGGTGGCAACCAGGTTAACTTGGAGCCGATGGACTACAATATCTATTCTCTGGGCAATACGTTGGACCCTGCAGTCGGTAATGCATTTCACCCTGCGGGGGGTTATACAGTAAATCCGTCGCTAGGTGGTATGTTGGACCCTTTGTTGGGTTATACGTCAGAATCTTCGCTGGAATCTACGTTTGATCCTTCGCTAAGTTATGCGTTTGAACCTTCGTTGAACCATGCGTTGGCGCCTGAGTTTTGCTACCAGTAGGTCTCTCTGGTCTCGAGCTGAGAGTGCTTCGAGAAGACTGCAGTTGTATATGCGTCAGCTGGCGTCCAGCGGAATTTGGACGACGTGGAACACGGTCGTCAAAGCAGTCCTTTTCGGTGAGTGTTTTTCGCCTCGCATACCTCGACTCATTACACCATTTGCAGCGGTGTTGTACAACTCTTATCTATCAGTTGTACACTGGCATTAGCCGGCGAAGTGGATTTGAGGAGGTGGAAGCCTTTCGGATATACGAAGTGATTTGGGTAGTAACCCAGTAGCGATTTCTCATCTCTTTTTCACTCGGTTCATTTTCTCCGACATAGATTGGCTCGGCTGGGCAGGGCAGCCTGGACGACACAGCATTTTCTTTCGTGTTTGGCAAAAGCCGGGACTGGCATGGAGTTCAGGAATGCGTACCAAAGGGTCAGAGCGATACAAACTTTTGATTTGTTTTCATCTCTTCACAGACGGCAGGGAAAAGCGAAGATGGAATTTCGTGGACAGCGGGCGTAGCGAATCTGATTTTTCATCTTCTCGTAATGTCTCGAGTGTAGAACAGCTAAGCGTTCTCGAGCCGCGCGGCAAAAGAGTGATGCCTATTCAAGCAAGGCCAGCGTAAATAGGCTGGAAATGGAACATGAATTGAGCGACACTTTAAGAACCGGTATACCGTTCTAGAAGGTGTATACGGAGGCTAATGAAAATTGTCACTTGGAGCTGGTGCAAAACTAAATTGAAGCGTCAAAGAGGAGTAAGTGAAGCAAGTGCGGTATATAGCTACTTGATTGTGAAGAGGCCTGTCCTAAAGTCGGCATTGTTTCAACATACCGGCCTGTGTCCTAATAGTAGACGTAGAAGCAGGGAACAAGACTAGAGCCGTAAAAAGAAAAAGGAGAGAGACTGATTTAAGGTGAGCTAAACTTGGGGAGCGACGGTGGTGATGGTAGCGTACCTAAGTCTGCTGTATAATGACTTCAAATTGTAACGATATGGGAATTAGGACGTAGAGGTAATATACCGGCAGTTACGATACATGGAAAACTTCAAACCCTTTAAGCGGGAACAAGCTTAGGTAATTGTAGTTTAATCCCACCGAGGTATATGTAGGTAAGATAGGTACTACCCCAGGTGCCTACTTACATAAAGTATCAAACTGCCCACTAAGAAGAGACGGGAATCTGCAATATCCTAATCTTTCCTTCATCCATCTATCTCGTGATGAGCGAGCGTTGATGAATATTGAACCTACACCACCGGTATCATGTACTACGTACGGTATTATTCTACGATGAGCCAAAGGTCTAGAACGGCCTCTTGGTGATATCCCCGTCGTTCGCTAATCTTTGCCATCGCGGCTGAGAATCTGTGACCGAAACAGGAAACCTTTCAAATCCATCTATCCATTATTGTGTGAGCACTGACACCCATGTGGCCCATTGGGTGGGCATACAACATCTAATCTCCATATCCCAGAACGATGACAGCTACGTCATGTTTGATCATTCTTCTGTTCTTGACTTACAACCTACACATCGTACACTATACTAATAAGCTCTAAACAGAATCCTACATGGCATAAACGCCTTTGTATAACAGCGTTGGAAGAAATGGGGGCGATTCTCACATACTCCATGATAACAATAAGTTTGCGCTGCCGGCTGTTGATTCCTACCTAGACATTGAAACACCTGGGCGAAAGGATGGAACATGTTAAAGGCAGGTCAATTCTATTTACCAGCATCTAGCCTAGCCTGGGTACCTCTATGCCAATCTGTCAACGCCCGATTCCTGATTTGCGATTAACAGTATTATTGGTCAGAGCTTGTCTCATCCGCTCACCGACGTCATACATCATAGACATCATAGGTGGACGGCCGAAACGTCGCCAGCTTCAACCATGGCCCAATTCCAATCTTCACTTGCCTATAGTCTAACCTTTCCGGTATCGTGATGCATCGGCTTGCCTCAATTCGCCGGCCTCTTCTTCTTCTTCTTCTTCTTTGACACAGTTCCCACCACTAGCGCCACTGTCTGGTCAAATACGACGCCGTCCATATACGTCTAGGGTACAGACGCAGGTGCGGGCTTGTCCGCCGTATTGCCATTAGGCTTAACGCGCCAGTTCGGTACGTCGTCGTTGCGCCTAGACTCTTCGAGGGCAGTTCATGGCCTGATTCTTGTGGCAAATCCATTGACGAGAGAAGTTATGCCTACTACCAGATAGGGCCATGGAAGCAAGCTCGTGTCAGCTTAAGTTGGGCTGAGTTGTGGTCACACTAGCCTCGGAAACGTCGCGGCCTGTGCACACTGGTCGTTGTCAGCCCAGTCGAAGTAGGCGGTATTCGACGATATGTCAACGACGAATCTAGCGCTCTAGTCGTGGTCCTCAAGCTCGGGCTTCATACCGTCCTTGCGGCGAGAGCATAATCGATTTTTCGCCGCGTTTCTGCTCCAGTACATATCCTGAACAACTGCAGTTGCAGCACCAAAGTGACCAGTGTCTATCATCCCCACTTCTCCGAGAATGCAGCATAGTTGCCGTCATCGAGGAACTCCATAGGTTGCGCCATTTCCTTCCCCACAAACATCCACATTGAATTAGATTGGTACATTTCATATTTCCTACATCTACGCCCCATGTTGATCCTCTGCGGCTCCCATCAAGTTGTCTTACAAGGTTTCCAACTTCAACCACCAAGCGTCGCCAGGCACTCAAGTTAATGCCTTTGTGCCACCATTCCACCGGCTCTACCTTGCACTTCATCAAATAGCAGTCCCAAACACATTCGAGGTACCAGGCATAGGGTTCCAATATGCAAGTAATTCGAGTTCAAGACCTTCTAATATCTGACGAAAAGTCGTCCGATAACTCAGCAAAGAAGGGGGAAAGTCTTACTAGACCCAACCCCACGTCCTTAGAAACACAATATTTTGTTATCGAGTTCATTCATGACACCATCTGTCCGTTTTGTTATATCGGCATGAAAAACCTATTCATGGCGATTGATATTTACAAATCGAGGCATCCGGATGCTATATTTGAAGTCACCTGTACACCGTTTATTCTTGCACCGACCGCTCAACCTAGCTGTAAGTTTCCATGCTACCCATGTTAAGTTATTGGAGCCATCAACATACCACACACTATCCCTATGGCTTGTCGCATGCTGTAACATCTATTGGTATGCTAGGTCCCCAATCATGGAGTATATGAGAAAGAGGAGAAATCATGATTCCACTATGACAACCCTCTAGACATGCCAGTCAAAGTTGACAGAAGTATTCACTAATCGGTCTACACACTCTCAGTTTATCATAAAGACCACTATTACAGTGCTTACCGAGGATTACCAAAGAGCCGTTTTGACGTTTGGAATAAGCTTGGGGAGAAAGCTGGTATCAAATTCAGCTGGAATGGCATTACCGGCAACTCACGAAAATCGCATAAGCTACTCCGTTTCGCGCTCCAACAATCGCCAACTACACAAAGGAGCACAGAATTAACAGTATATGGCCCAGACACAAATGCGCCTCTTTACCCTCCTTACACCCTTCGGGCTCCCGATCTGCCAGTCTCTCTAGCACAACCTCGTGGGCCAGACCTTCAGATGCGTCTACTAGACGCCATTACGAAAAATTACCATGAGAATGACAACGATCTATCTGACGCGGGATTTCTTATGGATACCGCGATCGCGGTGACGGGCTTCCCGCGCAATGAAATTCAAGATGTGCTGAACAGCGAAGAGTGGGACCGCACGATTGATATGCTCTCTCACGAGGTGCAAAATCGCCTGAGCGTGCGTAGCAAAATGGCTGGTCCTATTATTGCTGTGCCTACTATGGTGCTCAATAATAGGTGGGTGTATGGTGGTTTTCAAAAAGTAGATGAGATTGTTGAGCAGTTCGAACTACTTCGCCAGGGAATCAGTCCTCGTCAGGAGTACACCCAATCGACCCTGGTACTCGATGCTGGCACCGCAGACAGGATCGCCCGCGAAGCAAAGATAATGGAAAGTGGCTGTGGCAGCAGCGGCAATGATTGATTGCCAACCCCACGGAGTGGAATGAACGACATCTTAGGCCAATTACATACGACTATCTTATTTGGGCCGGCCAACCAATTCGCCTTATTGAATCTGCCGAGACTGGTTCAATATTCATTGAGGATTTGGGAATGTCGGGCATCTTAAATGATTACTGATCAACACCTCGCTTATCAATATACATCGTATCCGGAGCTTTCTCACCTTGTTATCCCCGCCCACTGAATGTTAGTGGGCATGATACGACCGTGGAGTACAAGAACGTGGCGTGGGTGGCACCCACAGAAATAAAGTGTAAGGGATGGTTGATATCTCGGCCTACCTAGGCTTCGTAGTGTGGGCATGCAGTGTGTGAACACAGACCGAGCAGGCAATGTGGATATGGTAGAAGAAATAGCCGGACCACTCTACGTTTTTTACTTCCTTGCTATCTTTTTTCTACCCTCGGATCATCCACGCAGTGATATGTCAACAAAATCCCACGAATCTTCGTGAAGTAAAAGACTGTTAGCCAGATGCAAGAGCATACAAGGCTGCTTTCCTCATTTAGCTCGCATGCTCCACAAATCACAGAAAGATCCGTCATATATGGCTATGATATAATTACATACATATAATTACAGACACATACACAGTGATTGGAGGAGGAGCACGCGACGCGGGAATGGATCTTCCCAGTGATAGCAATTACTATTAGTGACTGCCACATGGGTTCTGATTCTTTTTTTAGAACTAGGAGGCAACTAGACCTTGGCCAAAGGAATCTGATGTTTCTGATTATCGATCGATCAATCGTACGTATCATTGCTTTTTCCTGCTTCTACAGTAAACACACTCATAATGCGATGTGTCTTGTAGCATGTACTGCTGTATTTTAGTATCTTTTTCAGTAACCTCTGTGTTGATTTGTGGCCGAATGTTGACTTGTGACTTGAATTTATGAGCTCTACATAAGTAATATTAGTACTGAATGTAATGGCTTTAAGGGAGGTTGGTTCGTTATTCGTTATTCGTTATTTGTTCTTTGCTCTTCCTCTTACTTTCTTCTGCTGGCTATTATCACAAACCCACTTTATATTTACCGGTTACTTTCCAAACTATTTTTTTAAATAAAAAAAATGAGTACTGAGAGTTATGTACATGCTGTGGAGAGAAGTGAGGCCAGGTGAAGTTTCCGATGCTTGCTACGAAGCTATGTTCGGACTTATATGCTTTGTATCTCCTTGTGTGATGATCTGAGACGGAGGGCCAAATAGGTAGGCAGGCTGTTTAGTTAAGCCAGACGATACAATATAGCAAATATTGTTTAATTTTAATTCCTTATCGATCTTGGATAGATCTCGTTAGAAACTTTGCCTCTAGGGTCGGATTGCCCATTTATGCTTCATGCTTGCGCTAACTAATGCTCACATTGGTGGTGTTGTTGCCGTATTTATGCGTGTGTAGGGGTGGCCCATACATCCTCTACGCTTGACTGGGACAGGGCTATATTTCGTAGGTGACGAGGAACTTGAGTCACCTCTTTACGTCCAGGTCTACCTGCCTGCCTGCTAGACCCGATTTTTGGCCCTTGAAGATGCTGTAGGTAGGTAGGCAGGAGGTAGATAGTGATGTTTTTGGGTCTAACTAAACAAGAAGAGTCGGCTTTGCGCACGGGATATAGACTTATGGATGTGAATGTAGGTAGATAGACAGGTCAACAGCAGAGCAGCAAGCAACGTGAAAAAAAAAAAAAAAAAAAAAATAGGACACAGTTTAGGCCATAAAGAGAGCAAGAAACTATACAGAGAGAGAGGGAGAGAGCTGTAGAATAAACTACCCAAGAAGCTCTTTTTATATATATTATTATTATTCTCTTAGAATATTACATTATGTGACATGTCCCACTCCTCACCCAAAGGGATAACTACCACTCAAGATGGCACCAGCAACTACCAGTACAGCATGTCCAATCCAACGCCGCACAACGCCTTCAAACAGATTCACCTAACCTAGAAATGCCCTTGGCGTGATATGGATTGTACGCCTCTAATTCTGGACGCTCTAATAACCATGTTACCTACGGCATTTTCCCACGACTTCTCTCCCACAAAGTTGAGCCGAGCTGACTATTGAGGAACGGAGTGTCGATTATGCTGGTTATATATGGGGGAAAAGGGCAATGGTACTATGCCCTGCCCTTACTGGGCCTTTTCAATTTTTTTTTATGTGGAAAGCTCAGGTTGAAGTACCCTGATGCAGTCGACAAGCAAGCAACGATACTTAGTATTCTTATACCAAGTACAGAGACTTGAAACAGCAAATATCAAGACTTTAAGATTGTAACCATTAATCAGGTAGAGAATAAAAAAAAATAAAAAACTCATCCAGCGCAGAAAGGCAAGTCCTCATACGAGTTGAAACATTTAAAGTTGAATCTGCTTTACCTACCTAATGAGAGATATGACAGATAAGGCATTTACTCAACCTAAGGCGAAAGGAGACCGTCTCACAAATAAAAACACTTATTTCTGAGTTTTCATCGGACCACTACAACTCGTACATCTCCACTATATTACGAGAAAATGAACCTTTATTAAAGATAATTATTGTGGTGAGATAAGATACTGGACTAGGTTAACGAGTTGCTGATCTTGTTCTATATGCCATCTATCACTATCGCTCATAGTCAGACATCACAGTCGACAAGCTAATTGTAGGAAAAAAGCAGGTATCACTGCTTTCGGCCTGTCTGTGTCTGGGGCGATCCACATCCTATAAACAACCCAAACGCCGACAAATGCTTGCAAATCCCCTTTTCCGTGGTGTATGACCAATCTCAAAACGCCGGTTCCATGCAGTCCGCTCCTCCTAGAATAAACCTGTTCTTTCCCTTGGGCCCTCGTATATGATAATGCAGGCTCCTCTTAAAACCTCCGGTATGCACACTCTTTTTGTGCCGGGGAATCGCCAATTACCGCCTCAGATGCGAAAAGTCCTTCATCAAGTGCTGCATGTGTGCGTTACTCTGGTGCTTCGGGGGGCGTGTAGACTTCCTCTTCTTCGCAGCCTTGGCCGTGGTCTTGACATTAAGCTGGGGTGGGTCGCTGGCGGGCTTCTGGCCAATAGCCTGGAGCTTGCGCACCATCTCGTCGGGTGCAGGCAACTCGATCGAATGCCACATGTTCAAGAACTCGGGATCGACGGTGTGGGATAGACGGGGGTCGTCGAGCCACACGAACTTGGCGTGGTTGTCCTTTTTGGTACGGACGACGAGGATCTTATGCTCGGCTTCGAGCTCCGTGACGGCCTGGTCGCAGTCTGGCCAGCCGTCCTTCAGGTCCTTGATGCTTAGCGACGACGCATCGATCTTCCGCTGCAGGTATGACAGTAGTGTGACTTTGTCGTGTACACCTGGGATCTTGGCTTTGAACTGGTATTTGCCGGAGCGCCAGGGCTGTTCGCCGGCAGGGCCCTTCGCGGCCGTCTTGGGCGCGGGGATATAGTCGATGCGCGAGTGCTTGTGCATGAGGCTCACGAACAGTTTCTGTTGATGCTCAGGCAGGTTGTTCAGCGTCAAGTGATCCAGCACTTCCTGCAGCGTCTTGGGTGTGCGCTTCGCTTTGAGAAAATCGACCACATATGTCAACTGCGTCATCATATGGGTACCAAAATCTGTCGCTTTTGCAGCGGCAGCCGCCGCGGCGGGTGTAGGGGTCGGCGATGCGCGGTCCTTGATGCTGACATTTTCGCGCTTCTGGCGTTTTGACGAAGAAGAGGGCGTGCCTTCGGACTTGGTGGGAGAGACATTGGAGCCGGCAGATGGCGATGGCGGCGCTAGTCGCTTGCCGTTGCTATTGAGCTTTGTTGATGCAAGGGAAGACATGGTTTTTATGGGTAGGTTAGCGAGGAGTTGATGCGAAGGAAGGAGTTGGCGATCGATCTCGTCAAGAGAGACGGATGATGAAAGAGAAGGAGATTGGCGTATCATCCATCAATAGAGTACGAGGCTGAAAGGACCACCCAGGTTAGGTGGCTTGGTGGTTCACTAAATTATTAGTGTTTGTGGCGGGGTAAATGTGGCTTGATTTGTACAACTAGTCAAGTACCTTAGCCTTAGGTAAGGTGGAGGTACATTTCAGTGTTCAGTGTTCAGTGTTCAGCGTGTTCCGAGTTCAGCGTGTTCCGAGTACCCTCTATCGTAGGGGATTATATTGGTAACCCGGATAGTGCTACTACCTATCGACTATGCCCACCGCACTCTAATATGTCGAGCCTGATTGAGAGCTGACGTGCTCACAAAGAGAAGCGATCTAATGAACAATAACAGCATCCGGCTATGTAGACGAGAGATGCAGACGTGAGTACTAATTAGGCCACACACCTTGATATACTATGGGAAACACTCTTTTATGACCTCTTATGCCGTTCATCGAAGGAGACGTGGTCTATCATGTGTTCACAGTGCAAGTCAAAAGACGATCTTTAGCTTTTCCGTGTATTGTTTATACACAACTGCGGATCGAGATATACTGATGCTGATGCTTTTGTGGTAAGTTTGAAGACATGATCTCGAGGGATATATAGAATTGGCACGGCTGTTGCTATTGTCTATAAGACCTCTACCCTCCAATGAACAAAACTGAAATTTGTTTGACGAGGGTAGATCGAATAAGTAACGGCAAAGAGCTGAAATAAACCATGCGATCTGATCTATTAAGAGTCGGTAGAAGCTATGTGTGAGTTGAAAGAAAAATATCGCCGTCATATCAACCACATGGTCTAACATAGCACCCCGCCTAGAATGTTCCTTTGCTTTACTCCTTGGCCACTCCGGCCTTTCCGGTTGTTGATCGTGAAAGAGGGA
The DNA here is from genome assembly GCA_023159215.1 of Xylariaceae sp. AK1471. Lineage (NCBI taxonomy): Eukaryota > Fungi > Ascomycota > Sordariomycetes > Xylariales > Xylariaceae > Xylariaceae sp. AK1471. Next base: position 520,921 of record JAJKLI010000025.1, read on the forward strand.
TTCGTTATTTTCTTATGCCTATTGGGCTTGCTGGTTTTGCAGGTATTGGTAGCCAAAGTAGGCGGCGAGACCACCGACAATGACGAAGGCATACAGAGCAGTGCCGAAGCCGGCGCTGCTTGTGTCGGCAGGAGGGGAGATGGCAGAGGCAGTGGCCTTGGGAACGGGGTCGCCAGCCTGATAAGACGGAGTCCGTCAGTATACCGAAAAGCGGAGACGGCCGAGGGGTCCGTATAAGTATAGCGGAGGGTGCTCGGAGTTGTGAACTCACCTTGCGCTTCACGTCGCCGACGTAGAGATTCTCGAGGGTTTCCCGAGCCTCGTCACTGTGTCCGACATCCTCGAAAGCCTCGGTCGCATCCTGACCACCAACGTCTAGCAGGACCTCTTCACCACCACTGTGCATCAAGGCTACAGTCAGCATAAACGCACCGTCCGATGGGGGTCAATGGCTAAGTCAAGATCTCGCCCAAGCTCGAGAACAAGGTCGAAGACATTGGAGGATCGTATCGATCGAGGCAAGGAACTTACGGATGCTCGTCGATGAATTTGGTGGTATCGTAGACCTTATCGTGGATAACAACATAGAGGTCCTTCTTGGTGTTGTGCTCAGCAACATCTTGATAGGTGAACTCTTTAGCCATTTTTGCGATTGGGGGACGAAAGTCTAGATCGGAGACAAGTACTCTATATCGGTCGCAGGTAGAAATGACGAAGCTGTCTTAGTTGAAAGGACTATAAAAACGTGGCAGGCAGGAATGAGCGAGGGGATGAAAGTATGTTGTAAGAAGAGAGAAAAGCAAGATGCGGTGTCAGATGCTTGCGAGATTGGATACAGCGATTCGAACGGTCGGTCTCATAGGTATAAGGTAGGCCCGGGCTTTTGGACTAGGTAGGTAGTTAGCTCCCTATCTAGTTCCAAATTATTCTTTTGTGCTGCTAAAGGAACAGAGAATCCCCACTGTCCCGCAGAACCACTCTTCGAAGCCAGTAAGATGCTAGCGGGGCACCAGACAAGCACCCAATCCGAAGGTGGCCTGATTCAATTCAGCCAATCAGAAGCGTCTCAATTGCCATCTTCAGACCTTCACGGATGAACTTAAATGGGCGACCCCCGACCCGAGCCTTGAGTTTCCTGGCTCGAGCACTTGGACCCTTGATTTCCAGTGCACGCCACTCACTATAATTGCGTTATCGATGCCCTACTGTAGATACATATGTAAATAGAGATTGTCCAATTTAGATCATACCTAGGTAATTAATAATAGATACGGACATACTGTTCAAAAAGTAGACTATTAAGGTAGGTAGTTTATTAGTAAGTTGGTGATGCCGCCCCAATTCACCTACGTTACCTAGGCATAAAGTTATGCAGATAAAGTACGTACATACCGTGGCCCCCTCCTACCTATATATGACTAACTCCGACTGCCACCACCAGAAGTAGTAGTTTTAGTAGAGCACTTCAAGTTTATAACGGCACTAGACGGCAATCTGGAGCCAATAATAATAACTATGCATCCAAGTACTTGCAAATGTAAGGAAACCAACAGCAGTGGCTGGGTTGGTTGGCTCTCGTTAATTCAAGCTCTCATCCAACGCAAGAGCTTACTATTCCGCTCCCTCGGATCGGCACTGAGCCGATACTCGGTGTACAACAGACGGCTGTCCGGTTTATTATGGAAACGAAGTGACGTAGCAGAACGAGCAGGTTCTTGTAAATAGTCGCCAATACGTTCTTCCGGCCTATAATTATCATGCTTTTACAGTTGAAAGATGTGTAGATATTTAGAAGGTATAAACTCTCGAGCACTCGTTCAAAGGAATCGTCGGGGGCTAGTACGGTAATAGGGGAATCCGGAAATCAGTACTCTTAATCTATCCCGCGCTCAGACTCGCACATTATCCCATCATTCGCAGCAATGGTATCTGTCAAGCACATACACGACACTGACTCATTGTCACCCATCACGTCACCTTCTTGAACTACCACCCCCGATGTCTTGCCCTACCCGGTAGCTAGCCACTCTGTCCCATTCGATTTTTTGCCTCGTTACTGGAAGCTGTCTTCGCAAGCCCTTGAAGGCGCCCTCGCTGAGACTTGTAAAACCCCTATTGAGCTCTTCTTGGTACTTCTTCTCGCCCGTCGCAATCTCTTTGCAGATGCCTGCACCTGTGCTAGAAGATATAGAGCTAGCGACAGGCTTGTTTGTCAATAGTCGCACGTTACCGTCCTCGTAGTAGTGCACGTCAACTTTGATGCTGCCCTCAAGGCTCCCCGAAGAAGGGTTGAAAATGTATAAGGATCGCCATCGTCCATTCCTAGATTATCATCCAGTATCAGTCACATGCCTAATGTGGTCTCGCTGTCTCGTAGCCATACCAGTAGTTGTTCGGGCTGTATTTGTTCGCCACAATGATGATGGCGACCTTCGTATCGTTTTCCGTGGGGAATACGCCGTACGAGGCACTGGGGTAGTGCTCCTTGGCGTATGTTGACAAGCTCTTCAGCGTTGATTTCCTACATCGACCGTCAACTTCCATTATATCAATCCTCTTCTAGTCGAACCAAAACATACACCAAGTCCGCCTGTGTACCCTCTAAAGCGTAGCTCTGCACCGCACTTGCTTTCTGCCAATATGTTATTATCAATAATCATGTTGGCCATGTAACCAGCTTAGTCGAACCTGTGAAGCGTGGTCGAAGACGAAGCTTGACGAGCTCTCGACATCGAAGTATCGACCATCGCCGAGGGAGTTGTGGGAGCTTATGATGACCTGCTGGCTGCTACCGGGCAGCTTGACACTGGCGAATTGCTCCTCGTTGTATTTCTTAAAGGCTGGTCCCAGATTGGAAACCAGTGAGGGTTCGTTGACGGTCAGATTCTTGATGTCTGTGAAGTTGCGTAAGGGGCGGTCGGTTTCTTCGCGATGTCGCTCGGGGGGCTAGGGCATACCATTTATTACATCCACTAACTGATGCCTGTTTAGCTTTCAGATTATCCAAGTGTTTGGTGACAGGGGCGCAAGTTGTTTCCTACCTCTCCTGGCGGTGCGCCCTCTACAAAGGACTCAACAGTCGCTAGCGATGAGGCCATCTCGGCGTCGAGCTCTCTCACAAGTTTTCAATGTGTCAAGCACAAAAGAATAGATACTATGGCCTCTGCTTTTAATAGCGACTCGCCTGACTAATGAATGGATAGTGCTCGAGAAAGCTCAAAATAGCCAAATATTTGTGGAGGTTGAAGGTTGTCAGGTCGTTAGGTCGTCAGGTCGTCATAACACCCACCTGCAATTGCTGAAACGACAGGAACGCGGGGCAATTTGAAGGCGGCGAGCACCTGCCAGACCCGCATGTACCCTAGTACCTTTAAACTCGTGGGAGGCATCTATCGATAGTTCTTTTCGCTATCTTTGTAATTAATTAATTGCTGCTTTAATGTTCTTCCCTCTTTCTCCTCCTCTTTTTCTGTATAGCTCTAATGAGATTTGACAAGGTTTGTCCAAAGTTGATGATACGCTTCTTCTCCCAGAACATGCAAATAGACGTTTATTTCCGCTATGAATGATCTAACCTCATTTTGACAATCCGCTCACTGAAGCATACTTCAGGTGATTGTCGCAACTTCAAGTCTCCTCCCCAAAACTCGGACCTAATATTCAACTAGCTTCCTAATACCGTCATAAATCCCTATAATTTTGTTAGTCGGGCTAGAATGTCTTACTTTGGTCCGGTGGTTACTTACTGGCAACATCAGGAATGTTAAACTTTTCGTACATTAACGGCGTATGTATACTCCAGCCTGCGACCCGAGCCACAGGTGCTTCAAGCCGCAGAAACGTTTCCGGGTCGCCTTGGATCGCCGCTGATACTTCGGCTCCTACACCAGCATTGATCATAGATTCATGCACAACCATGCATCTCCCCGTCTTCTGGACACTCTTGAAAATGGTTTCTCTGTCCCAGGGATATACCGTTCGCAGATCGATGAGCTCGACCGAGATGTCCAGGTCCTGCTCTGCTTTCTTTAGAGCTGCCAGACAAGTGTATAGGGGCTGTCCATAGGATATGATGGTCACATTTTCTCCCTCTTTAATTACCTCCGCCTTCGAGAGCGGTAATGTGTATGGACTTGTGGGTACTTGCTCTACGGCGGCCCGATATAGGATCTTCGGCTCCATGAAGATGCACGGGTCGTTGCTGCGGATGGCAGACAGCAACAGGCCTTTCGCCTGTATCGGTGATCTGGGCATAATAACCCTTAAGCCAGGAATGTGGGTGAAGAGACTCTCGGGCGATTGAGAGTGGTATAAAGCTCCGTGTCCAACGCCACCGCATGGCATCCTAACCGTCAAGCCACCGGCGCTTCGACCGGTCTTCCCTTCGCGATATCTGTACTTGGCCGCCTCATTTACGAGCTGGTCGAACGCGGGATAGACGTAATCTGCGAACTGGATCTCGGCAACTGGGCGCATACCCTCGGCGGCCAGACCGATGCCGAAACCCATGATGCCTTGTTCTGTGAGTGGTGTGTTAAACACGCGCTCTGCCCCAAAGTTCTCGGCAAGTTTCATAGTACAGCGGAAGACACCACCGAAGGAGACATCTTCGCCAAAGATGAGCACGTTCTCATCCTCTGCAAGCGCAGTAGATAGGGCGTCATTAATCGCTTGAAATAGGTTCATTCGTTTCGTCGTGCCATTCTTAACCTCGGACGGCAGCTCTGAACTGCTCAGCGCAGTCTGTGAACTATGTGCTAATAAGGGTGTCGTAGAGTAGTCAGTCGGGAGATTGAGTCGGGCGTTCGGCGGTTGTGTCGAATAGCGTCGGCTACATGTAATCGGTGCTTTCAAGTTTTGGGTAGACAAGGACACCAGCGTCCTCTTTAGACGGCGCAGCGATGAACGGCTCTTCATTGTAACAAAGTCTTTTCTAGCCCACAACTCCTATCATCGGCTGCCAATGAATCTGTTTGCAGAAAGAAGAGCAACCCACGAGAAAGGGAGGAGACGCCCTCATCATCATATTCCGGGGAAGTTCGCTTAGTTGCGGCATTCTAAGCCCACTCCACTATCTACCTAGGTACCTAACCTACATAGACAGCACTATAACCCCGCTAGGATCCGCCCTGCCTTAATGGGGCCCGATAGGGGCAGATTGTTACCCGGTCAACATACCTCCTTAGCTGTAGCCGCCAAGGTTCTGTGTTAATATAATGCCAAGCAATCCTCGACGACCGGCTTGCATGACCGAATCTGCAAGTTCCCGTCTATCGAGTGCCAAGCTACCCCTTGTAGATTACATTCCTCAGACGTCACCATTCGAGCGCATTCCTCATGACAATTAATTAGCTTATCAGCATTACATTCCACATCACCATGGCACACCATGAAGACCAAGACCGTGACCCGAGAGAGCGCCGTCGTAGAGGATCCGACGCACATAGGAAACACCATGCGAGACGGAAATCTCGAGAACATGGCGCTACATCTGCTTCCGAAGGGTCGGGCAGCCGATCAAAACAGAGACTTTCCATGAATGCCCTAGCGCAACTAGATGAAATGAATACAAGGGGGCACATTCCAGAACCATCGCGCGCACGGAAACCCGAACGAAAGCGAAGAAAAGACCAACCACCACGAAATGAATACGAGGTCGTCGACGCAGAATACGAATCTCCACGCAGGGAGAGAACGATGGAATATGAAGCCAGAGATTCGGACAGAGAATACAATTCTCCCCGGGGAGCCTGGCGACGGCAGGAGGCGTATTCAGAGTCAGAAAGGGAACCCAAGACCCCAAGACGCGCAAGACGGCAACATGCATATGTAGAATCCGACTTCGACGACGATGAGGAAGCGCATCTACATTTAGAAAGAGAGAGGAGGCGCCATAAAAAGAAGAAAAAGAGGATTGTTAGTGGTGCCATTGTCGAGGAAGGTCGAGCAACTCCCGAACTACGAGGCGGCGTCGGGAGTAAGCATAGCAGCTATAACAGCATTGAGCACGAGAAAGCGGCGCACTACAGCCCTCCAAGAGGAAACAAGAAGAAGAAGAAGAAATGTTAGTTGGCGTCACCACATTCATAGGGTCTGGTCACTGATTGCGTCTACAGGGATCATAGCTGGAGTTGCTCTCGTTGTGCTTATTATCGTCATTATAGTGGCCGTTGTTGTGAGCAAGAAGAATTCTTCAAAATTACCTAGTAAGTCGGATCTCGGTAGTGTCGACCCAGACAGTGTGCCGACGGCTGCTCGGGGAACTTACCTTGACCCCTTCACGTGGTACGATACTACGGATCTCAACGTTACCTACACGAACGAGACAGTTGGCGGTCTGCCGGTCATGGGACTCTTCACCGACTGGGACGACTCCAAAGCAGCGAACGATAAAGTCCCGGCACTCAACAAGGCTTGGGGTGATTATGCCAAGAAGCCGGCGCGCGGCGTCAATATCGGCGGTTGGCTCTCGTTGGAGCCTTTTATTACACCGTCTCTCTTCAACTACGATAGTCGACTAGGTATTGTTGACGAGTGGACGCTATGCAAGTACCTGGGGCCAAAAACAACAGCCTCTACGCTTGAGAAGCACTACGCGACTTTCGTCACCGAGCAGACTTTCAAAGATATACAGGACGCAGGGCTAGACCACGTCCGCATTCCCTACAGCTACTGGGCAGTGCAAACTTATGACGACGACCCGTACTTGTTCCGGATATCGTGGCGGTATCTCCTGCGCGGCATCGAATGGGCTCGCAAATATGGACTGCGCGTGAATCTTGACCTGCACGGGCTTCCTGGATCGCAAAACGGCTGGAACCACAGCGGGCGGCTAGGTCCCATCGGGTGGCTCAACGGAACGAATGGGGGACTAAACGCACAGCGATCCCTCGATGTGCATGACCGGTTGTCCAAATTCTTCGCGCAGGATCGGTATAAGAACATCATCACATTCTACGGGCTCGCCAATGAGCCACAAATGGTGCAGCTATCCGCCAGCGCCGTGACGGGATGGACGACAGACGCATACAAGCTCATCCGCGGCAACGGGCTGACGGGGGCGAACATCGTGTTCGGGGACGGGTTCATGGGGCTCGGGAACTGGCAGGGCCTCCTAACGGGTTACTCGGACCTGATCCTCGACGTGCATCAGTATGTCATCTTCAACAACGACTTGATCAAGCGTACGCACCAGGAAAAGATCAAGTACGCGTGTGATGGTTGGACACAACAGGCGGAGCTATCACTGGACACATCAACGGGGTACGGACCGACCATGTTCGCCGAGTGGTCACAGGCGGACACGGACTGCGCCAAGTACTTGACCAACGTCGGCTGGGGCAACCGGTGGACGGGCACGTACGACTCGGGCAACGCGTCCAGCCAGGCGCTGACGCCCATGTGTCCGACGACGGACGCGAGCTGTTCCTGCGACGGCGCCAACGCCGCCGTGGGAGACTACAGCAATATTTACAAGCAGTTTCTGCTCATGTTTGCCGAGGCGCAGATGTTCTCCTTCGAGAAGGGCTACGGCTGGTGGTACTGGACTTGGGACACCGAGTCCGCACCCCAGTGGAGTTATCGTCAGGGCCTAGCGGCTGGCATCTTGCCCGCCAAGGCGTATGATCGCGACTTCAACTGCGATTCGGACATTCCTGATTTCGGGAGCATGGGACTTGACGAGAGGTATTAAGCTTATTGAAATGCACTTCTTGGAGGATATGGCGCTGGCTATGAATGTATTTGCAAGTTTCGGTGCTGTTTTTCCCCTTTTTTGTATTTTTATAAGGGTGGTGCTGGTGCATACTTGGTTCTTTGGTCACGAAGTGATGTTTGATATGTCATTACACATACCGGGAAGAACTTCTTATGACATACAAGGAGTATATTTAGAGATTTCTGTGGTATCTAGCATACAAGTAATATAATAGTATTGTTATTAAAGTGACTGGAGGATAGCTTAGCATGGTAACAAGCTAAGTGTCCACAATGTGCAATCATCCTTGGTGTTCCTGGTTTCTAGATTCAAAGTATCTAGGACCAAAAAACATCTCCCTAAGTCGACTGGTATGTGCCTCTGATGGGCCTTGTCGTATGTCCGTGAATAATATCTATTGGTATCCCCAAGCACTGTCTAATTCCATGCGAGCCCGGATTTTCTGAAAAGATGTCGACATCGTACTGAATAATGCTAAGTATGCTCAAATCTATGCGATTTCGGGTCCGTACACGAGATTTGAACAGATTCCACAACGTTTCAAGGCTCGTCTGAGAGGTCGTACTGAGAAATTCGAAAGCGTAAAACTAGAGTCGTATCGGCATTAGTCGTTGAGCCAAGGCTTCTCCCGATGTAACCTGGTGAGTGATTATGATGCTACATAATCGAATCTTGTAATAATTGAATCTTCTTTTCCCTTTCCCTATTGGATCTGACACTCCCACTTGTTCACCGCTAACTTTCCAAAGGGGGAAAGTCTTGAACAATATTTGCTATAAAACTTGCTTTCATGATAGAAGTCGGTGAGCATTGTGGTTTATAGTTTAGCCACGCTTTCTACACTAAGGCATTAGGCTACCTAGATTCGATACATTGTGGCTTGAAATGAAAATCACGATTCACGCATCATGCATATGCCGCATGCAGGCAAGGAGAATTAAAAAATCTAACTTTGTATCAAACAAAGCGCCGGGATAAGCCTATCATCATGCTTTAGTCAGGCACGCAAACCAAGTAGTAGACAGGGCTTTGACTTGTGGGGGGGCGTTTTCTGTAGCACTTTATTCTGTCTTAGTCTAGTGTAGGCCAGACCCTCCCCATCACGAGCTTGTGGCTTTTTTTTCTCAGCCGCATATCAGTTTACCGTTGAAGAATTCACTGGCGCCAGCGCCTGCAGTTGCGCTTTGTCCAACCTCGTGTCTGCTTTTGGTGCTGCTTTTTTTTTTTCCCTTCCAAGAAATCAATGATCTACGTTTCGTTGCATTTCACCTCTTCAGCCCGCCCAACCAACCAACCCAACTGACCCAGAACAGGTGATTCTTCGGTCCCGAATCGTACCACTAGTCTCCCACCCTTGGTTTGAAGGGCGCTAGCTGATAATCATTTTGGACATGGAAAGACCAAGATCACGAGTCAGATCTATCTAAGCTATAGGTAGTATAAACCAATGCGAGGGCGACAGGTGCCGGATCGGATCGTCCCGGCATGGAGATGCTTGTAATGTTGGCGGAGCTATATGCAAAGAAATCAAGGTTTGCAAGTCAGATCTAACTGGCTAGAGTACGCTGGGGGGGACAAATGCGAGGCCGCCGGATCGTCGAGATGCTTCTAATACTAACTGTATCAGGTGACCAGAACCAAGAAAACCAGCCCTCAGTTGAGGCGTCCGATACCCGAAATCTCCGTTTGCTTGCTTGATTGCTTGCTTGCTCAGATCGGAAGGATGAGCCGATCCCATGAAGGAGTGAGATAAGATCTACGAAGAAAAAAGAAAATAGACTAAGAGCAAATAGAGCGTTTGTTATTTACACACCCTCTCCACTTGTCAGTGTGGAATACCCGGTGAGAGAGGAAACAACTCCTTGAAGCAGTGGTGTATCATCGTCATCCTCATCACTATCTCTAGGCTGCATATGCTGCTGCCAAGGGATCTTCGACTTTTGTGAGATTTAGAGCCAGTCGGAAGATTTCAAACACGAAGCAAATTACAGGGGAACTGTGTTTTGGGTTATGGAGAGGCTTATCACCGGTTGAGAAAGACAAAGTATCTCTTTCAAACCAAACTCAAGGTAGACAAGATGTATTGTTCGTTAGCTCTCTTTAAAACTCACCTCCTATTAGTGAGAACCACAGGTTAGTTTTGTTTTGGCTGCAGTGCGTCTGCTTCTGATACCTAGTAGAGCGGGTAACGATTGGGCAACTTGAAACCATACATCTGTTGTGCTTCCTCAAATAGAGAGACTCGACAGTAGAAATTAATTATCTACAAGCCCTGTTTTTGGTCTGACTCGCTCTAACTGAACTGGGCTGGAATTGAAGCAACCCTACTCCCTGGATCTTTTCTTTGTGTTGGCGCTGTCTTAACTCTATAGTGTCTAACTAAGAACTTTGCTTAGATGGGATTAAACAGTTCTATCTACTAGTTTTAGAACTTCCTCGCCAAGTGGTAAGTTTGTGCAAATTTATGGTTATTTAGTGTCTACAAAAGGACATGAGGTATGCCCAAAATGTGCAGCAACGTTTCAATAGTTCAACCAGGAGTAAAATAATCCCCGTGGGTCGTAGTGTCGTTGTCGTGTAATTTCCTTGTTTTACTCTGTTGAACTATCGTGCCATGTATGAGGTCGCCAATGGTTAACTTTGTTACTACTTTTTACTGGAAAGTATTTCGTATGGAAGTGGCCGAATCCAATTTGGTTGGCAGTGTCTCCTCTTTGCGAGAGGCTTAGCAAGCAGTCATGATATGTAGATGCACGGATTGGTGGAAACCTCTCCACCAATGACCAATGATCATGGCAGCCATAAGCCTGAGGGTGTGGTTGGGTGGTTTTGGTGTGTTAATCTTCCCCTCGAATGATTTGTCGAGGAACATTTCTTAGTCATCGAAAAATTCTCCGCGTTTCTAGACAGTCCAGCCTTAGGAACAAGTCTAGCGGGAAAGACATCTAGTACTGTATCATGAAGAATGAATTCATGTGATAGGGAATACGGTCGAACTGAGGAGGGTGCATAATAGTCGAAACTTTAAGCTTAACCAATGTATAAATAGCATATATTTGCAATCGTGCCGTGAATATTGCTTCTGTCACAAATAAGTTTCTCGACGAGTCCGTCATATGACTGGTTGACAATATCTTTGTCAGATACTGCAGCTTGTTAGTAATCTTGAACATTTGAGTAGAATAAGTCGAGATTGTACAGTCTTGCTACGACGTATGAACGACAGTGGCCCCTGCTCGGTAGATGCTAAACGAGTGTGTTGTTGGGCATCGTGTGGTTAGGATAGTTGACATCAGAGTGTTACACGGCATCGGACGCTTGCAACGGGCAGATTGAGTTGCGCCGTAATGGCGTACAGTACGTTGCACTACACCGTGCTGTTAGACCCCGTCAGAAATATGTTTTAAGCCGGGAATGTATTCGGAGAAGACCACTCCAGGGTCACACTATGTCCTTATCCGTTTAGCTGGCTGCAAGATTTTTTTGTTGTTCTAATTCAAGAACAGCAGTGAGTGGAATACGGAGGTGAGTAGACGGGCAATCCGTTTACCAACCTGCAGCAGGTAGGTACTAATCTAAATCTGCTCCGAGTGCTCTACTAGGCGCAGCATGAAGTCGGTCGTCTAGTAACAGCGAATGGACGATGTTCAGAGTTCGTGTCGAGCGTCTCACAAACCCTTGGACATGGTTTGTATGCAGTGTGCTGCCTAGGAACACGGTTCCTCCTAATGCCGCCAACCGCCGTGAAAGATGAACCAACCATTGCTTCAGCGCAGAAGAACGTGTATCAAGTGGTGCGTTGGTAGGAGTTGAATGTAGAGAAGGTCTGTGTTGATGTAAGGGTTCCAGGGGTTGTACCTACCCGGGAACGCGCGTGTTGGCGGCACTTAAAAAACTTGAAGCATTCAACAAGAGAATTTAGCGTAGATGCGCGCCAGTTCAAGTTAGCAATAGACACCCCCTCGCACAACCCCAGAAATGAAAAACAGGGATACTGCAGCAACGATCGCTGAAAATCACCCTTTGGTTGATCAGGTGGTTGATACGTGTAAAGATTGGTCTAATCAATGAAGGATGGTTGCAGCGAAGATCTTCAGGTACAGCGCAAAAGAGTGCAAGGACAGTCCCTGTATAAATGATGCGTCGCAACTTGTAAAAGTGGCCACAATCTATCTCCAAGTGCAGAACCAAGTCCACACGCCTGCAGCAAATTGGCCAGCAGTGTGGCGTCGGAAGGCCGGGTTTGTTGTCCTCCGTCAATAGTGTAATTGAAAGAGGCCAAACCAAAAGACGTATGCCGAAGCTGGGAAAGGCCATGACGAATTTCGGGCAGGGTAGCATGGAGAACGGATGTGGAAGGCGATGGGTGTTTTGAGATTGCATTGCATCGTAGAACAGCGCATGGAAAATTCGGCAGACGGAACAAGAGAGCTTGGGAAAGCTTGATTCGACAATAGAGGCCCGCTGTGTGGTATCGATCCTGCGGCTTGAGCCGCTGGTGGGATACGCAAATCATGTAATTAGTGCACATCTTGATCAGCACCCTTGATTAACGCGGTGGAGTTTTCATTCATTGTCCACTTGAGCTGAATGACATACGGAGCAAGTTGGTGGAGCAAGCAGAAGTGCCGTGTTGGAGAGCGTAGCAAGGAAGTTGGGGGCAATAGGAACTTTTAGGCCGAGCGGCAGAGGATGAGTAAAGTCGGTATCATCATCTTCATGGGGGAAAATGGAAAAGCAGCCAGCCCATGTGGAATCATGATAGGAATACAGCTGAGTAACAAAGCGCCCTTAACTCATCGATTGCATTTGGCATCTATTTTGGTCTCATTGTGTTGTAGCGTAGTCGGATGATGTGGTCTGCAAGTGAGCGAGCCGCGTGTAAATATCCTACCTATATGACCTATCTACCTACCTACCTACCTACCTAGATAGGTAGCTGAAAGTGTCTCGAGCTTGGGGTGGGTGTCAACTAGGCGAACAAACATTGAATAAAGCTGAAAAGATATCGACAGCAAAAGGCATATATATTAGATGCATATGCAGTAATGGGTACTTGATCCAAGCTGAACTTTCCACACATCCATGGGGGCGGAAAGTTGGGGGGTTTGGGAAACATGCATACTCAAAGTCCTATATGCAGTTATCAGACTGGGGTCCTCCTTTAAGCCCGATATATCGAAATGGCGGAGTAATCAGTAGTTGTGAAACCTATAAAGTACCACCACACCATAACCTTCACAACCACCGATTCTCCAGGGCCTAATATGTTCAGCTACCTGGGGAACCATGTCGACTAGCTCGATAATTCGCAAGGAAGCTGATCGCGTGATCTTAGTTTAACTAAAATCGAGGTGAAAAAATAGGTGTAAGATGTAGTGCTTATGGAAAAAAACTGACCATGGCTTTCCTTGGCACGATCTTGGCGCTAGCGCAACTTGTGCCTGACCACTGACCGGGGGCCTGGACGGTGAGAGCGGGTTGGCTGGCTGTTGATGTAACCCGCCTAAACGGGATATTTCTACTTGCTCATGCTCCAAAGCCATACGGCTATCGGGACTTTTGTCATTCACTTATACCAGGCTATGCAGTTGTAGATGGTGTAGGGAGGGGCTAAGCTATACCTGGGTAGAGGGGTCTAAGTGGGGGGTGCATGTGTACTAGGCTAGGTAGTGCAAAGACACAGACCCCGCCGCTCGGTCCCATGGAGCTTGGTTGGCTCTTCAATAAAATAAAATAAATCGAAAAAATCGAAAAAATCGGAATGCCAGCGGGCCAATGACGTTGCTGGCTCGGTTGTCCACAATGCCGACCGGTATCGTCAGGTCTGCAAATCATGACCCCCCCGTGGTCCCTCCAACGCCAATCCCCGTTTCCACTACCTGTATTGCCCACTCACCTCGTTTCAACCGCGGTCGAAGCTGCATAACCGTTGCTGCGGTAGTAGTGTCGTTCCAAATTTCCATCTTGTGATGCGAAATCAACCCTCGAGTTGCCTACCTCAAAACAGCGTTGAATTGCGAGATCGTCTACACATATTGTGACTACACTATGAGGGTCACGATTCCGCGCCACCACTTGTTCCAATTGGCCTAAAGCAAAAAGCAGCATTCTTGTCTAACTTGATTCGCCGTTCCAGGTTTTCAGTACGCTCGGGTTGCTGACTTCATCATAAACCTTCACCATTATTATTCAAATTTTTTTTTCTAGGTGGCTCTGAGATTGCCTCTATTCTCTTTCAGCCCATCTAATTTCTTGAGGCTCGAGACCCCCTGTGCGGCCTCTGCGTCGATTCTTTTCCCCGAATGCATGCTTAGGAAAAATTATTTCATGGTCTTCGGAGGCAGCCAATGCACCCACTCAGACCGTGTTTTCTCTCTAGACCCAGATCCAGATGCAGTTCCAGATCCAGCTCCAGCTCCTATGAACCCAGTCACCGTCGCATTTCCTCTTTGCGCCTTGGTGTCTACACCTACAGCCGCTCATCCCCGTTAGGATATCTCTATAGACACGCACGTCTAGATACATTTGCAATTACATGTCCATACATATCGAGATCGGCGACTATCTATCCGCCTGCATCTCGACCGACGATCAGGCCAACGTCAACCATAGCCGAGCCGCCGTTAGCTAGCCCATCCGCTTGCTGGCTTGCTCGCTCTACTTCCTCTCGCCTCTCTAGTCTAGTCTAGTCAGCACCCAATGCGAACTGCTTTAGAAGTACCGGCTAGCTGCAGGAGCATCGATCATCCCGCATACCATCCCAGCCAAGCCCCCCAGTGCCTTATCCGCCGACGCGTGACTCCATGAGTACAGTCCTTCTGCGCCTCTGCGTCACCGGCCCGTTCCCGTAGTACCCAGTAGGCTCTACTGGGGAAGTTCTGCTGACCCCTGCGATCTGTACGAAGGCCGTAGGCCCAGTTGTTCGTCGACTTCCAGGCTGTCCGGCTTTCCATCGCACAAGAAACGCCTCTTTAGCAAGGGGAAGTTACCCATTGGAGTTTACCCTGCTAGTCCACGCTGAATACGAGCAGCCGCCTGTATCGTAGCCTGCCCCCTCGACCGCGCATTCTTGGAATATTATTTGGGCTGAAGAGGGCCGTTGCACTGTGGAAGCGCACAGCACCATTGCACACGAGCTGTCCGTGTTCACGTAGGCGCCAAGTATAGCTTGACGCCGTTTCTTATCTTTGATATTCAGCTCTTGTGCACCATTTATTGGTCCGCATTCGCCTGGAGCCGTTATCACTGGCTAGTGGTGCAGGCCCCAGCATCACTAATTTAGTAACGCTCAAAAAAAGGCGGTGGGAGAATTGACAGAGAAGCCCAGGTACCTGGTAGCGACTCATCACTGGGCCTGACGTCCAAATTGCTGCAGGATTTCGCAAGCTACGTGCTTTCAGGGAAAGTGTGGTTACGCCAAAACAAGCCAGGGCTTGTCTTGTGGGCCTCTCTTGTTACGTGGACGCCAGCTCTGGAGCAATCTTATATAAAACTAAGACAAGATGCCAGGAAACGTTGAAGCCAACGGGGCTGACGTCTCAGACGCCATGTCTGATAATGATATTGAACCTGACGAAATTGAACATAACGTCAAGGACGAGAACGACAAGATGCTTGAGCAGCACACCTCACCCGAGGCTGGGACCGAAAATCCCACCGAGACCAAGAAGAAGTACGATCCCAAAGATCCTCATCGCCCTCGACGTAAGAAGGCGAGACGTGCTTGCTATGCTTGTCAGCGGGCGCATCTGACGTGCGGTAAGTCTCAGCCTCCGCATGTAAATGCCGATAACTCCATCAGCCTCTTCGTACTCTTGCCCTTACCCCCGCACAGCCTGACCCCCACGAACTTGATTCTATGCTTCACGTATACATGTATGTCCGCAGTCAAACTCGAAGACGCGCTGACTTTCAAGATAGGAGATGAGCGACCTTGCACGAGATGCATTAAGCGTGGTCTCGCAGACGCTTGTCAGGATGGAGTACGAAAGAAGGCGAAATATCTTCATGATGCCCCTCCGGAAGCCCTCCGCCCCGTTTTGGGCCCGAACTACAATCCCAATGCTGCGTCCAAGCCGACAAATGGTAGGCACGTCACCAATGGCACTTCGGAAGCTTCGGCGTACTATCCGCAAAGCACGAATGCTTCACCGTACCCTATGTTCGCAAACGGTGGGCAGAACACGGTTACAGGGCTGCCAGATAGCTTACCTTACGGCGGTCAGCAATCTCCCGTGGCGAATGGATTTCCGCCCGCAAACAATGGCAGACAAATGAATGGTATTCCCGTCCACCAGGTGTCTGGGGAGATGCCGAACCATTTTTCCACCGCCTTATTCGATCCGAGCAATCCTGCGATCTTTAATTTTGACCTCGAGGGTCTGAATTTTGGAAGTCACTATGGTGCGCTGGAGTTTGGCATGCTAGGCCACATGTCCTCTGGTGCTGCCGAGACACCACCGAGAGAAGCTATAGCACATCCCGCCAGTAGTGATGTTGGATATGGTCCAGCGCCGATGTTCCCCAACGGATCTAGCCAGTATAGCCAGCTTTACGATAACTTCATGAATATGGATCAAAACAATGCGTACTCCCAGGGCAATCTGCAGCATGGGCTGCCTCACGCCTACGCTGTTCCAGCTGCTGGTCCGACGCCAAGTAGCCTGGCCAGTCCAGGCACTGACAATACTTCCAGTCCCCAGCCGACGAACTATGGCTTCGACAAATCGCCTACTGTCGGCAGCTATACGCCCAATAGCTCCCAGTCGATCGCTCAGCCTTCTAGGCCAAAACCGAAACCTACAAATTCACATGCACACGATAAACTAGGGCCACAATCTATATTATCCAAACGACGGGACCCTTCATCGATATACGAAACTGTAAAGGAACCGTACCCGTACCTTACGGGATTTCATAACTTGATCGCCTTTGTTCAACGGCGATTCTCGCCCAACAAGACTCTCCGTATCGCCAAGTCGCTTGCTAGTATCCGTCCTTCGTTCATCGCATGCACAAGGAACCTCAATAGGCAGGATCTGATTTTTATGGAGCAGTGTCTTCAGCGCACCTTGTTCGAGTATGAGGATTTTATGGGACATTGCTCGGCTCCGACCATTGTGTGCCGAAGAACGGGAGAAGTGGCGGCCGTTAACAAGGAGTTCATTGCTCTCACGGGCTGGACGAAGAACATTCTCCTTGGTAAGGAGCCTAACTTGAACGTTAACCTCGGCCGATCAGGATTAGAATCGGGTAGTCTGACGGCCAAGTCCGACATGACGACGCCCAGATTGAAGACTATCCAGCCAGACACGATAAATACGTCAAACGGAGCCGTACAACCGGCCTTCATCGCCGAGTTCATGGATGACGACAGCGTCATTCAATTCTATGAGGACTTTGCGCAATTGGCCTTTGGAGACAGCCGTGGCCATGTGACACGAAAGTGTCGCCTGCTCAAGTATCAAACCCAAGAAATGAGCGAAGCGCTGGCCAACGAAGAGTCATCTCAGAAGAACGTCCGGAACAGTATCCTCAGCAGCAGGGTCACTAAGATTGATGGTGAACACGGCATCTCGAAACTTGAGAAAGACGGCAAGATTGACTGCACTTTTTGCTGGACTATTAAGCGTGATGTTTTCGATATACCCATGCTTATTGTCATGAATGTGAGTTGCCTACCTAAGCCACACTATTCCTAGTCGGGACATGTTGCTGATTCAACCTAGTTTTTGCCTTGCTACTACCGTAACTATGATCAGCTTGCAGTATAAGCTTAAATGTATCTGCTTTAGGCACATTCCTTTTTTTTTGTTGGTAGATATCCGCATGAACTATATATCCTAGGCAACGGGGCTCCATATCAATGAAGCATGGGCGGCGTTTTGGATGGGACTCGGGGCTTAGAGTCCTTCTCCCCATGTTTGTGGGAGCTGGTCATCATTTGCATGTATTTCCCGAGTCATTTTGCTAGCCATAGACTTGTGGCATAGAACAAATGAGCACACGAACAACGGTTTCGCTACCGGAAATGATAACCCAGTGTCTTGATGCTGATGTGATATTTGATGCTCTATATGCTATGTCTTCCCACCTAAACGCCTTGCAATCCGCACTCCACCCCCCAGGTCTATAAAGTCTACTCCAAACAACTTCTCCTCTGGCCACTTTACATACTAGCTCTCAAGCCTAAACCACATGTTTCTTGGTTATATCTGCTAGTGCTCGTGTTGTTGAGACACTGAATTGTGCCGTGACTATCTCTCCATCCGTGGCAGTCTTTTCGACACGAATATATAACCATCCTCATAAATTCCCTCTTCCTAACTTTTGTTCCCCTTTGTCCCCCTATTCTTCCCCTCGCCGCACAAGCCACGCGCCATCAAAGGTACCCCTGGCACCACCCACAACACCCTGGGCCGGCGTCCAGGCTTCGCGCGACAGGCTCTGGCGCGCGACGTCGCAGTCGATGCGGATATCTTCGACAAGGGCGTCGAGGCCGCTGTAGTCCCTCTCGTCCCGCACGAAGCCGAGGATCAGAAGGCGCATGGGGGCGTCGTAGAAGTCGGCGCCGAACGAGTGCAGCACGTGCACCTCGGCGGAGCGAACGCTGTTCTTGTAGAAGGGATTGTAGCCTATAGACATGACCATGGGGTAGATTTGGAACTGCGTTTGTGTCGCGTCCGTCTGTGGGGAGGAGGGGGTTCCGTTCGTGTTGTTGTTGTTGTTGTTGGAGTTGGGAGGAGACGACGAGGCGGTGGCAGAGTCGGGATGTGGCGCCGGTAACGCCAGAGACGCCCAGCCGAAATATACCCCCGACCGCGCGTCTGCTATCCAGGGCGTCGTGGCGGCGTCGACGGGCAGGTTCGCCGTTGGGATGCCTAGTTCCTTGGACCCGCGCCCGAAGCCGGAGATGACGGTGCCCTCCATGCGCAATGGATACGGCGGCTCGGGCCCAGAATCTGGGTAGAGGATTCGCGGGCGCGGCTCGGTGGTTGTTGTTGTTGTTTCTGTCATGGTTTTGTGTTTGTGTGGTGTGGGATAGAGATAAAGAGATCTTGTGGAGACGATGGGAGTCTCTTGTGCGACTCCTGGGTTGGGATAGTAAGGTGATATGGTTTGTATTATGGGAGATCTAGTCTAGTCCAATGGCGGGGTGTTTTCCAAGGTGGGATGATGAATGACCCTGGAGTGTAGATGGGGGTTTTCTGATTTGCATATGAGAATAGCCTTTTAATGCATAAGCTTCAGTGGTAGCATAGACACTCTGTACTGAATTGCCTCATACTTTCATTCTTCGCTTTCTATTCTTACCACGAGAGAGCATGCCTCTTTTCTTGAGAATGTGTTCTTCCTACATATTCTTGAGAATATCACTTCATTTCGGCCGATTTTACGCCATGGCATCCGTTCTTAAAGTCCTTAACGTCTCTCGACGGAGCCAGTATCCCGACTTTCCTGACGTTCTTCACTAGTCAAAGCTCGCAGTCACCAGCCATCCGCACGTAGGGCTGTCCTGACTGTTACAGATCCATGCCTTTGTCTTGACAACTTGTTACGAAGGAAAGGTGCCTAACTTCTATACAGTTTTTCCTTCATCTGACATGAGATGGATAAAGGGACCACCGACGTGGGAATAGCGCTAATGGGATTGGAACCTTACACTCAAATATCCATGAGATGACAGCTCCACCTGAGACATCTGGCGGCTGAATTGAATTCCAGAAACCCGGAATCCGGGAGAGGCGTATTATGGGTGTACAACTGAGCGACGTAACATATGATCCCTGGACTATAACAGCAAAGTCGGTATACTTCAAACCCCATCTACGAGTAGGATGGTCATGGAGAAATGGTAAGATATGAATGAGGTCTGCCTGAATACGGTCGCTTTTCGATAGCGCAGGCAGTCGATAACACATAATAGTAGATGCACATCTCAGGGTAGGCAAATAAAAAATCGTCCACCCCCAAGAGAACGACCGAGGATTGAGAACACCCAGATAGCAGCCAGGAAGACGTCCTTTTCGATATTTGAACTGCCGCTCAGCGTATTCTTTCATGAATGAGCCCAGTCCTCTAACGCCCGCCAGGCTAGCGAGATTACGAGGGAATATCAGCGTCGGCGGGGCACAAGAGTAAGCCCACTCAACACTCCTGTTGGAGAGAACGGGTGATACTTTCGAGGGGGGGAACTTTGGAAACCCCACATCGACCAAGGTAGGATGTAGTTGAGTATTCAACTAGTTTAGAGCCGCATACCCCGGCGAAGGTTTGAGAAGCCGCCTCAATATTCTCAACAAATTAGCTTTCACTTACTTCAGACTCAGACACAGACAAACGCCTTATAGACCTAGAAACCCGTCACTGGCATAATTTTTCGGCTGCGAGGATCGTCATCAATTGGAACTGTTGGGCTATATGCTGCTCCCTGTCCTGGACAAAACGGAGAGCGTTGATCCAAAGGTAGTGCTCATGGGATACATGGTTCAAGGCCGAGATGATAGGAGATAGGTCTGATTGAGACCCGGCGTCTGGTGTTTGCCAGCAAAACAGACCGGGTTGGAACCACCTCTACTAGAAGCAGTGTAGCTAACTTAAGAGTGAATAGTCAACTATTATTTAATTTTTTTGAGAAGACCTTGACTTGTCAATCATTATATCGACGGTTAAATTCCGCCAGCCCCAAGTATCAAGTAAAGGTATCCCAGGAGCAATTAGTCCGCTCTGAGGGAGCGGTATTCCTACCCAAAGTACAGTGTATAGTTTTACACATATGATAGTAAATTTCCTTGCCAGTGTACAAGACGCCTCGATCCCCCTTGACGCTTAGTACCCGCGCGAGCAATGTCCTGGTTTCATCCACTGAGGGAATAACCACTCCTTTTCGGGTACATATTCGAAGGCGGCCTCGGCACTCGTAGTAGCGTTGAGGGTCCGATAGAGTATTCCAATGACTCCCAAAGGCTGTAGATTCCCAACACTAAGCAACAGGAACTTAGAGTTTTAGGGAGTTATGACTCGAAGCTTACAAGACGTTCGCCAATCAATTCAGTCTTTTCAAAAGAAAGCTTTGCCAACCCGAATTACCTAAAGTTTTCTGATGTGTATCAAAAGTATGATGTTTAACTGGAAGTTTCTGATTGTATCCTTAACTTTTTAAACTTTACTATGCCGAGCTTGAACCAGATCATAACAATTATGTCATTGACCTGGCCGCCGAAGGCCAATAGGTCATTTGCTTCGGGCGGCGTATACTCGAATATAACGAATACAACGTCTTCCAATACTTGGGAGTTACGTGCTCAAGCAGCCGGATTTTCCCCTCTCCTTTTTTACTAGAAGAGAATAAAAGAAAAGAAAACTAAAACTGCCGGGGTGTCTCTTGTATGTTTACTGCATTCTATTTAGACTAGAAAAAGACATTCGTTCACATTCTCATTCCTAGGCGGTAGTGAATAGAGTCAAGTTTAGAGTTTTGAGAATTGTCTACTATTATTCCAGGAGCACCGTAACTAAAAAGAATTTGGGACCATCAGTGAGAAGTCTGACTCAACTTTCTGGGGCTCTGGGTTATGACCAACCGTAATGGCCTCAAGCCGGCACAAAGTACTCACTGTTACCACGGCCACCTTCAACACGTAAACACGCCAGAGCAGATTTTGCGCGTATAATAAAGTTCAGCACGCTACCAACCTTATTATTTCGGATGTGAGCAATACCGCACACCTGTGGCTCAATGCCCCTAGGGTAGATCCATACCAAATTTATTATTTAAGGAGTATGGTGTCCTCCCATCTTCCCCCTTTTCCTCTTCCCCTTTTACTTCACATTCCGCCTCGAGAACTTCTGACTCTATCTGATTCACCAAGACCTTGGCCTTCAACCAACCCCAATACAAACGTGTCTTGAACGTTGACTCGGACGTTACTATACCCTAAGTGATGTACGAACTATTCTTTATGCCATCTTGCACTGTCGCGCCGCTTCAGCTTCCTCCCTTTCCTCGTCCGCCAGCAAATCGCCAAACTAACCCCCTTCACACAGACAAGATGGATCTCCCAAGCTGGCGTTCCAATACTAGTCAGCAGCCTCGACTGTCTGGCCATCCCCTTTCCAGCCGAAGCCCAGCAAGAAGCTGGCAGGTAGGTGAAGTCGCCTTTCTAAAGAAGGCGGACGAGTTCAGCCAGACAGAACGGGCAGAACTCCTAGCAAGTGGACGTGTCCATTCACGTGCAACAGGGCACCCAGTCATCGTTCTGGACCGCTCGGCAGACTCGAAATACTATATCATCACAACTGTATCAGCATATTCCTCTGGCGAAGACAATAACTATCTTCCCCCTTGGAAGCAGGCAGCCCACCGGCGTAAGAACCCCAATAGCTTTCGTGCCTTTGTAGGTTCCGCCAGCCCGAACGGCATCAAGCATCTCCGCCTTGCCGATAACAAGCAATGGCCCAAGCCCAAGACCTCTTGGGTCTACATCCAAAACCCCTTCCTCGTGCCATCATCTACCCTCATAACCTACACCAAATCCCGGCATCAGCTCCGGATGGCACCGGACAGCCTCCAAGATCTGCTCGGAGTCATGGACTCCAAGTGCTTGCAGTACCAGCAACAGAAGATCGAGCTCAAGTTGAAAGGCGGGTGCAGCGGGCCAGTAGTGGAGGCCTACCAACAACCATGGAGGAGAGGCAATAATAAGGCGACCAAGGCACCTTGCTCCCAACCCCCTAGCCTGACCGAGAAACATCCTGGCGGCTCGTCCAACACAGTCGCGCAGTCTTCCCCTCCATTATATTCGGATATAGCGTCGAAGAGAACCGGTCTCACTGACATCACCAAGACTGCCGTCAACCAACCCAGTTGGAGCACCGTTGCCGCTAAGGGGGCAGCGAAGGTAACGAGTGCGACGTGTCAAGCCGAGGGACGATCTTTTCCGCAGCGTCGTCGGAAGCAAACCGCAGTACCGGCCTAGGAGCGATCACTGCGGCTGTGCTTCGATTGTCACTGCCACTACCTACCACTTTTTGTTCGAATCCGATGGAGGCGAGCCGCCTATCATCTTTATACATATAAAGATGGCTTGGACACCACCTTCAGAATCCAATGGCAGCGAGTCGCCCACCACCCCTGAACATACAAGATATCGTGGGCCCTAGCGGCATTGAGCCTGTGTGCTATCGCCCACATTCGAAACAAGATATCTTGGACACCATATCCTGTCCCATCCCGGCATATACTCAGGCGGCAACATATGTGCAGCAGACCGAGAAAGGTCCGGACTTTGGATGGCTATTGGAGAGGACGTAGCCATTCTCAGTGGTCGGCACGAAGGGGAGATGTAGTAGTAGCGTATGCTATTTGCGAACTTCCAATGAGTGCCGCCACATGCGAGTTGTGAGATGGCTACACCAACAACAACAACAACAACAACAACAGAGGTATATAGGAGGAAAGGAAAGGAACACGAGCTGGACTTGAGGTATCATTGGGAACTAGGAGGAGTTTTGCCCCAGAGCTAGACCAGATCTAGCAGTAAGGCTAATAAAGGACATAATACACAATATCAACAGAGCAACCATTGGATTACCAGTGAAACCAATATGCAACATAAAGCTAAGTACCCGTAGAAAGCTACAGTAGTGGTCGATCTGCCGTGATCGATCTGGTTGGTGGTCCTTCGTACGCCGTGACTATGAAGAAATAGCACTCGATGTGCTGTAGCCATCAACATAGCGTAGCTTCTCCAATATTTCGCAATGCTGGTTGTTGCTGGGCTTTTATATTACCTCGTATTTAGCTCCGTCCGTAGCCACCAGCCCACAGCCAGTATTCAACCATGCCTTGCCGTGCCTTGTACAAAATAGAGGATGCCTCGTGGATTCGCCGGGCATACGAAATCGCGCGGTGACTAAAGGATGTTTGCTTGCCGTGCCCACCGCCGGGTATTAGGGGACAAACGAGTTGCAGGTAGAAGGTCGTACGAGGTGGTTGAAGCGTGATTGAGGTCGAAGTCGAAGTCGTAGTCGAATGGTGGTATTGCGGAGTCGAACTCGTCTAAAAGGAACTAGAATTGAGGTTAAAATTTAAGTATAATTCCTTCTGTAAGCTACTACCACACGGGTAGTAGGCTCATTGCACCGTTGGACATGTTGACAATCCCATAGTTGATAGCGCGCCAGTACGTGATCCGTGAGGCGGATCTTAATGGTATGGGTCTTGGCATCGAAGAGCTAGATATTCGATATATACTACGGCGGGTTAACCTGATACCTGACAAATTATCACGACTTACCTATAATCGATATAACTGAAGACAAGGAGAATCTGACTTCACAGAGAAGCAAACTGGAGGACGTAGCTGATGAGTTTGTATACACCACATTATCAGCACTTGTTGGGGAGGACCTAAGAAATCACTTGCTCGACGGCTACACAAAACATGCCTGGCTGTATAATCTGTGAGTAGCGCCGTATCGTGGGAAATCATGTTGGTCCGAAAGTTGGTGATGGTAAAACTGGAGTCGAAAGATAACGGAACTTTCTCCAATACAGATACCAACGCAAAAAGTCCAGCTAACTTAATAGTGTCTGAACAAACAGGTATTGATATTTACTTCGTCTGATATAGAAGGAACGGAAAAGGTGTGGGCATGTGGAAGGAAATATGATCAATCAACTGTAAATTCCGTATTATATGTATAAAAGATGTATCCACCCAGTTACAACATAGCTAGCACAACTAAGCACAAAGCAGTTCAAGTAAAGCATAAGTCCCAAGCACAAGTCAAAGTCGAGCACAAATCAAGGCAAGCACAAGTCAAGTCAAGCTTAACTTGAATGGACAGGGCCCAGCTCATCAGAGATCGTCATATATTCAATTTCTCCGGCCATAAAGCCATCAGGGAGCAGAATCTTACCGCACATGATGTTATTCGTACCCCGTACGATATCCAGAACCCTAAAATTCCCTGATTCAGTGTCTTTAAACTCCAAGGCTGACTCTAGATCTCTGATAGCTGCGTTGCCAATTGGCTCCCCCTTTCCAACCGGGGCGGGTCACTTCACCCCAACGTGAACGTCTCGGTAGACTCTCCATCCGCAGCAGTCAGCTCGACATCGCCCGGGTGCCCGATGACTTTGACCCGAGATGTTTGTCGTATTGCCGAACGAGCCGTCCCAATTTCGCTATCACTCGACGTCCTTTAGCTCCGGTGCTTTCACGTCCGCATTACGTAGCGCGTCAGCCACCGCACCAGACGTTGGCTTGCCGACGACCGTAAAGCCTTCCAAAACCTGCCATGCCTCGACATTACACACTCGAGAGATTAGCGCCATTAAATTTGAACCTGTCACCTGGCCTAAATGCTGCTGAGAAGGTTACTTACCACGTCGCCTAGGCGGGCATGCTTTCCTAAAGGGATTCCGGCAGGGCAGCACACCTAGCCTTGATACGTGCGTTGTTTGGAACGTGCTCATTTCAACACCATCGACACCATGGCCCGGATGTTTACTGAACAATGATGAGGCATAGTCTTGCATTCGGGAACGTGTTCGAGTAATCCATTGCCCCTGTTCGATGGTCGAGTCGATTGGGAACCACACACGGCCCATCATCTTACTATCTGATTCACAGTTATTTCAGCAGTTCTATTAGCATCAAGAGAGCGGATGGGGAATGTAGTATTTACCTACTAGAGTCGTCTATGTAGAACACGCGAAGTAGTGGCTCTCGTCATGATCCCAGCCAAGTTGATACTAAAGCGTCCCCGGCTGGTATTGCTATCCAGTGTACAACCACTATACCACGATTTATCGATTGTCCAGTTCACATCACTCTTGAACTAATACCTCTTCTTTGTTCCTCAATGCCCAATCGACGACGCCCATCTAGGACACTGCTCTTAGATGAGACCTAGACAGCCCAGAGTCCTCCCTTCGCCATTCAATATGGGCCCGAATCGTCCGTGAGCGACTTACCGAGCCGTGGAGGGAGCGGGGCTGGGGTTACTAGACGCCATCATTGTGATTGGGTAGCTTACTAAAAAGATGGCCTAGAAGAATATCTAAGTGTAATGATTTGACGAGCTCGCTACGACAGAGTTATCGGGCCCACACTCCAAGCATAGTTTGCAGAACTATTAAGTAGACAACCTGACCACGCTTGACTGATAAGGAGACCGTGAAGTCGTTCGCGGGCTACCATGACTTCGCCATGGAGGATGCTAAGAGAACGCCTTCATCATGATGTAGCAAGCGATACTAGGCGGACCAGTCGAAGTTCAGATACAACGGATCTTACACGAAACACTAGTCAGGGCAGGCTTGATGGACATACCAACACTACGACGACAATTACCGGCAGCGGCAACGGAGGAGTTGTTGATAGATAGATTGGCGAGCCTGATGGCCGCCTCAAAGGTATCAGAAGAGTGAAGAGCGATCTTGGATTGCTACGCAGCATCAAGCCTGATCATTATGTTGTGCATCTCGATAAACTCGTCTGCATACTCGTCTACCTTCTCGTTACCCTTAACCCCCATATGACTAGGGTACGCTATCGGGCATGAGAACTGGAACCCTTTGTTGCGACGATCTGGGGTTGCATTTGGTAGCATAAGGAGGAATCGCGCACCCTCATATTCTATCGGCCGTAGGCTGTTTGGCAAATGATTCATACAGAGCCAGATACAGAGCCAAATACCGAGACTTTAAAGACCCTAGAGAAACGTATCACGATGAAGTTTGAGGATAAGGAGATGGTGATAGTTCATGCATATCCCAAGATCAAGCCCGAAGTATCTCCTTGGTTCAGTCTCGAGTGTATCACCCGCTGAAGTATTTTTGTTTCCTTGAGTGATGTTGTCCACACCAGTAGCGTCAGCGAAGTTTCGACACAAACCTTTAGCAAATCCAGCTCGTTGTGAGGCAACAACAAGTTTATCAACGCTGCTTAGGTCCATAACGGGATATTAGGCAATGAAAAAATCTTTATCGTAGTTTACACATATAAAAATTGTATAATTAATCAGCTGTTATCGGCTACATTATTTCATGTTTAAGTAATAGACTCCGAGGCTTTATTTGGGTCTTATATGGGTTTTAATCAGCTTGATTTATATTAAAGTTAACATGCAGATACCCCTTAAAATGCCTAACGGGCGAAGTTGTTAGGCCTGGAGATGAAAAACAAACGGGTCGGAAGTGGTGAAGCGAAGGTCAACAGCCATTTCTCTTTCGGCTTGTACGATATCGTCGATCTCGTTTAGTTGAGGAAGAGCTCGCTCTCTTGTCTCTAATAAGTAGGAACAGATCTTGTCCGTCCAGAAGCGCAGAAGTAGTATAGCCTTTGTGTCAGCACAAATTGACTGGTCCCTGTGAAACAAGTGGCTCGAACACCAAATGCCAGAGTACGTTAACGCATGAGGATCTATATCGTAAGTTGTACTTATTTTGTATGGGAAATTTGATAGTATAGACTTTCAACTGTATATATATATAGATGGTCAATCTCCTACTATTTCAGAATTTGTATTCTAGCTATTCAAACGATACACCCGGCCCTCTCAGGCAAGCAGGTCTCAGATTTTAGCTATCTTCAAGGTCTTGAGCCTTTCTGTGTATCACGCCCCGCAACTGGCACTCTATATTGTTTCGCAGTTGTATATGTAGGTGTACACGCGCTCTCTAGCCGTCTTTAACGGCAGAAGAGATGGACGACCAGTTCTAAAGCCGAAGACGATCTTGACTGGCTCGATGTTCTCGTTGACAAGGCCTTGGGCCTTATAGGACTCCAGTCAATTAGAACGGTATCGCTCTCGTAGAAGAAACTTCACTACTAAGTTAGATGCCCAAGAGATCGAATATTACAACCAAAGAATTCAGATATCTAAATCCCGGGTATTCCGTCCGATGTACGATCACGACTCGTCCCGCAGCACTGTATTTCTACGATGCATTAACACTCTACATTACCTAGTTCGTCTCCTTCGAGCGATTAATTCGAGGATTGTTGGTAGGTCACCACCAGTAGTGGATGATCGCAACCTTGTTTCCAATGACGTTCGAAAGTGACCGGAATCGACAGCCGCGAAGGAAAGAGTAGCCAGTGCCACCATATGGGGAAGTCATTATAAACAAACTTCTAATGGTCCCCCATCCTAGCATAACGCCTAACATTTTTCGTGAAGTAGTTTTCAGAGACTCCTCAAGATCCTCATGTGCTGTATGTCCTGTTGTCTCATCTCGGCATTGCCATTGCGTTGAAACCGTGGGCTTCGATAAGACTCAAAGCCCTAGAGAAGCTTGATCGTCACCGTTTCGACCCATGCACGGAGGTCCGAAGAGAAATCTCACGGCGCATCATCCTTGCCTTTCCGCGTGCGGCGTAGTCTTCGAACAGCAAGGAAAATTCTTCTATTTGCAACAAATCATTCAGACATTGACGCCAACTCGTGTGCCCGAAGAAATGATCTGTCTGTTCACCTGACGTATTACTGGGCTTTGCACAAGCTAATATAGAGCATGGGTTTATACGAAAGCGTCGCCCTAAACACCACTCTGCTTCGTCGCTTCGTAATCAAGGGTTCATCCAGCGATCCGAAACCGAAACCGAAACCGAAACCGACAGGTAGCCGGTTGGTTGAACCAATTATCCCAAGAAGGTCTTCCCTAAAAAATGTGAAGGTTCAGTGACGATTATCCTTAGATCATGTACCCAGCCACGGATTTGCGGCACAGTAGTTCAGTGGTTTCTTGAAATCCTAGTCAAGGATTTGCGCTAGACAGGAGAGACAAATATCGCAAAGCTCAATAGGAACTTTCTAGAGTTATGCAATACAACATTGAGATTCTATTTATACATTTTCGCATTCAAAGCTGTTGGCATCATAATCTATTTGGCAACCTCATTCAAGGAGTTCTTATTAGAGGTCGGGGGTCAGATAATATCAGCCCAGGAGTGAATGAGCGTTAAGTGACATAGATAAAAAGCTATTAAGGAATTGAATCAACTTTTAAGTTAACGCTTCGAGGCCATAATTCAGAGGTCAGCTTTCATCACCTATATCCCTTAAAATCAACTATTAATTACATGGTTCTAATAATGGATCCCGTGGCAGATATCTATAATCGCACTGGAGCTTTCATAGCAATCTATCTATCTCTGACTTGGTTCAATCCACATGTTATGGATAATCATGGTTATTTAGGTCAACTACACTAATGAGTGCCATGATAATAATTCCAAATGCCACCCCAGCCCTCGACCCCTCGCCATCAAAGAAGTGACGCAATCGTCGTGAGACTATAATTCCCTTTCAATATACTCACTAAATACTCCTCAATCTACCTCTACCCATGCTACTTGTGCAGCAAGATTGCCCCAACGTCGGTAGTTAGGAGCAATACGGGATTCCGCCCCCGCTCCCGCCCCCGCCCATCCCCACAACAACATCAATGATGCAGGGCTCGGGGACGGGCCGAATAAGCTCAAGACTGCAGAAGCATCTATGGGACTGATAAAGCTTCTCCACTGGTTCTTTATCTCCATGAACTGCGCAGCGCGGCAACCTTTCACGCAATGGACGAATTCACGCACATAGGACGAGAGCTGTCGGTTGTTATGTATGGAAACTCGGAGGGCGTTCTTCCTGGTTGAGACATGCTCGCCTGCCGTTTCCCGTCCCTGAAGATGCAACCCTGTTACGTCAATTTCCCTGGTTATGACGAGGTACAGGTACGATAGCGAACGGCACCGCCCTACCAGCGGGGCTAATAACGTGGCTCTCTCCACACAAGAATGCTATCATTATGAACCTCTTCACCGGGTCTCTCACTCCCGTGTTGCGGTGGTATTCACCCTACCGTAGTTCATGAAATTTCCCCTGTCAACCTGTCAAGCATGCGAACAAGGAACCAATGCGATCCACTTTCTACCCTTCCACATGAGGTAGACCATCTCCCATCAGGTAGGCGATCCACTATCTACTCTCCCATCCAGGTAGAGGATCGATGAACTGAAAGAAACAGGCGACGTTAGTGGAGGATCAGACCGTTCGCCTCCTGTCAGCGTACTCACTCCAAGCACCAAGAGCTGTTGCCTTACAATGTGTATGCAATGCTGGAGTACGCTACCAATCTCAATCCAGCCGAAAAAGAGCAGGGGTAGCGGTATATTATGACTAGCCGTGGCCAGTTGTCATCTTATAACCAAGAAAACCAACGCTCCATACCTTTTGCCTTGACCAGTTCTTAGACTTGTTGTGTAGTGTATCCATCAGCACTGTCAACAGAGTAACAATGCGTCTGGTTCTTGCCAGCTTCCTTTCAACTTGCGCCTTGGCACAGCGCATTTTTAATCTCAGCGATGTGGCTTGGACTCTCAGCAACGGCATCAACGTCACAGTTCCGGGAAAGCTACCTTCTCAAGTGCATCTCGATCTGTTAGCTGCTGGTATCATCGAAGATCCTCTTTACGGCTTCAATGATGTGGAACAATTATGGGTACAGCGGTTAAACTGGACGTGGACGTCAGAGCCACTTACTGGCTTGGATAAGACGAACAGCTCGCAGACATGGCTTGTCTTTGAAGGTCTCGACACCTTCGTCGAGATCAAGATGTGCAATAGGACGGTCGCGAACGTAAACAACCAGTTCCAGCAGTTTACATTCGACGTTACGGCCTTATTGCCTCTATGCTCTGGGGATCCGACGCTAAGCCTGAACTTTGGATCGGCATCGAAGATTGTGCTTGATATTGAAAAAACTGGCCCTGGTGAGAATAACACAAAGACTCGCTCAGCTCTTCTATCCTCATACTAATAATTTTGTGTTGTCTGACATAGAGTACATTAATACAGTTAATAGCTACAAGGGAGAGGAATTTGAGGGCATGGTCTATATGCGGAAAGAGCAGAATGATTTTGGTTGGGACTGGAGCCCATCTATTGCTCCGGCAGGTCCCTGGCGACCAGCATACTTGGTGCAAAAAGCGACAACGGATCCCGTTTACATTCATAACACCGTGATTGACATCTATCGCGAGGGACAGATGAACAATCTGTCCCCGGACCAGAAGAAGCCGTGGATATTCAATGCAAGTGTCGATTTTCTTGGGACATTGCCGTCGGATGTTAAGATGCGACTCAACCTTCAGGACGCCTTGGGGAAAGTGATAAAGGAGATTGAACTAGGGGAGGTCACACAGAACAACATGACAATTACCGGGAATACCGTAATCGACGAGCCGGTAGAACTGTGGTGGCCAAATGGGTTCGGCGCACAAAACCTCTATAACGCGACGATTACTATCGTTAGTCCAAGTTGGGAAGAGCCGGCCAATGTGACCAAGCGCGTTGGATTCCGCACGATTGTGCTTAATCTTAACCCAATCACAGATGAGCAGGTTAGTACTCTGGAGTCTTTTATTACCCCTTTCTGACGTGTCTTGGGAGCAAGCGTTGCGTAATCATGGATTTTCTACTCCTGAGAATTCTGCATACTCCCGAACCCCTCCTAGAATGAGCCCGATTCTTACCATAAACGGCAAATACTGACTCCTAATCTCTAATTAAGCTCACTGCAGGGGTGGCTCCCGGAGCCAACTGGCGCTTCGAGATCAACGGACACGAGCTGTACGTGAAGGGCTCCAACTTTGTGCCCCCGGACGTGTTCTGGCCGAGAGTCAATAGCACGAAGATACGAGAGTTGTTTGAACTTGTTGTCGAAGCCAATCAAAACATGCTGCGGGTCTGGGCCTCGGGCGCCTATCTCTCTAATGAGATCTATGACCTTGCGGACGAGATGGGCATCTTGCTATGGTCTGAGTTCGAGTTCACTGATGCCTCATATCCAGCCACACCTGAGTTCCTTGAAAACTATGAAGCCGAAGCTTACTATAACGTCCGCCGAGTGAACCACCACCCAAGTCTTGCTCTTTGGTCGGGTGGCAACGAGATAGAGGCCATAATTCTGGCCCTTTTCTTCTATCCAGGCCCCGTCCTCGATGGCTACGAGAAAATTTCGATTGAATCACTAATAAAGTGCGTATACGCAAACACGCGTTCAATAAGCTACATTCCCTCCTCAACATATCATGGTTACCTCTCTCTTAACTTTACATCTGTTCGACCCCAAACTCCACGCTACCTCAACCAGTCTAGCCCCGATGATATTTACGCCAATACTGATGTATACAACTACGACGCTTCGCAAGCCTTCAATTTTACTCAGCTGCCTGTGGGCCGCTTCGCAACTGAATTTGGTTTCATCTCTATGCCCTCGGTGCAATCCTGGCGCGAGGCCATTCCTGAGGATCAATTTTCTATTGACTCGCCGGGCGTCGTACACCATAATCGACACCTGCCCTTCGGGGCTGACGGGGACCCAGATCAACTCTCAAGGGCCGGCATTGCAGACATGACGAAGGGGGTGGAGCTATGGTTACCAATTCCTGCTCTCGCTGACCCCGTAGCAAACTTCAGCGCCTGGTCTTGGGCGACGCAAGTCTTCCAAGCTGACAAATACGCTAATGAAATTGCCTTTTACCGACGTGGCTCTGCCCTGCGCGAGAGACAGCTTGGCGCCCTATACTGGCAACTCAACGATCTCTGGGTCGCGCCGACGTGGTCCGCAGTGGAGGTTGGCGGCCGCCCTAAGGTCATGTACTACGCTACTAAGGACGTATTCAACCCTGTGATCGTCTGGCCGTTTTACGACAGAGATACTGATGTGTTGGATGTCTGGGCTGTATCAGATAAATGGGAAGCGGTCTCAGGGGAGGTCACCCTGCGCTGGGTCAACTGGCAGGGTGAGGAGCTTCAAAGTCCGTTCACGGGCAAAGGCAACGGGTCAGCACACACTGAGAATCATATATTCAATATCGGCCCAATCAACGGTACTCGCATTTCCAGCTACGCCAATGTGTCGTCTGCTTTTGGTGGCGAAGCTGCTGCGGCGGATGCCCTCTTGTCACTCTCCCTAACAACTGAGCAGGGTGACAAGCATTCAAGCTGGCTTCATGTTGTTCCGCTCGGAAAGGCCGCGCTACACGACCCTGGACTGAGGGTCGAAGCTCAGCAAAGCGACGAGAATGGCTTCGTGTCATTCAAGGTAACGGCTGCAGATGCCGTAGCAGCCTGGGTCTGGTTAGATTATCCATCGTCTGTACGGGGATACTTTGACGAGAATGCTTTCTGGCTAGGCAAGGGCGAGATTCGAACAGTGAAATTCAGAGTATGGAACGACTACACAGGTGACGGGTCCTGGGCTCCGGAGGTAACTGCTCGATCGGTTTGGGACCTCACCGTTAATGCCTAGGCGCACAAGTAATATTACTGGATTTCATCTTTAAATATACTTATCAATCTAAATGTACCTCTCTAAGTGGATTCTATATACTACTTAATAATATCAAGGCCCTTGTAAAGAAGACATGGAGGAACTGTCCTTGCCTAGAGTTCAACTCACTTCCGTTACCTTCTTCGATAGAAGAGCTTAACAGTACTCGTTATGTTGAGATGACTCGCACTTCAGGTATTTTAACAGACGTAGATATAGATGTAGATGTATATTAACGAGCTATCACGCCTTTCTAACACCTTCTATATAAGCCGACTCGAGAAGCACATCATATCAACGTTTGACAGACGTATACTCTGTCCAGTCACATAACCTAGAAGGTGCCTCACTACTGTAGCTTTCTAGCTCAAGGTTTACACGTTCGACAGTCTCCTTTCTTTTAGCTAGTTAGTCACTATAGTGGTCCTGGTTAGACCTATTTCTGTGTCTAGTTCGTGATAACTGACGCTCTACGCTTCCGTAGACCATTCGCTAAAATAAGTTTACATAATAGCTAGCCATTATTTCAGCGGCTAGAAACTCCTTACTAGATACCCCGGCAGTCAAGATTTCGCCTCCATGGATGAATCAACTCAAGTTTTAGAAGACGCAGATTGCGTAAACTTGGACGATGAACGTATCTTCCCGAGGTATACCAACACACACCCAATTAAGCATCCAGGAGACGAACATAAGTAAGAGAGCTATCTATTATATCGGCGATCTTGCCAAACGAGTTAAGCAGCCCTCACTGAGACTACACGTGAATATTTTTCACGGAGATAAGAATGTTTGAACTAAGGCATCAACAAGAAACGTTGTCAAAATAGGCCGCAAATTCCCCCTGAGAAGCAGGCTGATACCTATCTGCCGGCGCAAGTGTCGAATCCTAAAGGAACATCTATCCCGAAGAGTTATGTCTCGCGGGTGGAACCGACTCGACCTTGCCGTATCATTCGAGACGAGTCCACCCGGATTAGAGGCCAGGCTCGATACCGGCACGTCCACCAATACCAATTCGGTCGCTAGAATGATATCGGAAAGAAAGAGCTATGAGGAGGCGACTCCTTAATCTTCTGCGGAGCTGGCCTATCTCTCAATGGACCCGTCGATGACCTTACGAGGATCGGCATGAAAAGGCGTCTAGTTACGCTAGGTAGAATCACTTGAGTGAATGGTTCGTACAGTAGAGTATACGATTTGTCTACCACCCATTTCACTAACCTAATGCTAGTAGGCACGAAGACGAAGTAAGTTCATGCGATCATGTGTGTATGAATGACATGGAATTCAACAATGAGTAGCGAGCACATGAACAGACGACGCCAAACTTCTTTCGAAGAGCGGCCGTTCCCGAAAGGCCATGAGAACCCACGCCAATGCCCATCCTTCAGCTATCGAGCAGCCCAATGAAGTCATCGCGAATCTCACATCTCGATATCCCACGTTCTGACAAGACAACTCATGATCTCAGACAGGGATTATGGAGCAGATCCTAGTGCGCAAATCATCAAGAGGTTCTCGTGAGCAGATGTGCATCCTGGGAATCTATCTACTTATGCATCATCTCACATAAGGCATGAGGGTATGCGGTGCGATCTGCTGTAAGGGCATTGCATCAAGCTCATCCCTCATCATTGAAAGCTAGACCAGGATTCCCGATTTCCCACCATGACCCAAGATACGGGACCCAGGCGCGTGGGAATGGATCTAAACGTGTCTGTCGTCATTTCATGGGGGGGTGTGTAAGGCGTGACCGCCACGTCAGTCCGAGACAAATCTTAAGTCGTTATAGCAGCAACAAGTGAATGTAAGTACCTACTATTCGTTGGGAACAGATTCGGCTTGTCAATTCCCCATTGAACTGGCAAATGGTAGAGACGTGACCCTTTACCCGTGGAGCGGTAACGAATAATAATGAAAACTATTCTTGCAATAATTAGTGTATTTTATTAATCAATTTTATCGGCGTATTTTCTCGCGTCTGGGAGGGACCCGCAGGTCGTAGACCCTTAGCTAATGCGCCCTTCAGGTACATATATGCAGCGGTAGTGCGGTGCCGCGCATATACTGTACCGGCCCTCAGTTCCTGCGGATTGGGATACCGTAGGAGGCCTTTAGAGTATGAGCCCTAATGTTTCTGTAAACATAGTATATCCTCATTCCGACTATTGATGCCCCTGTAACGTGGCGGGCAAAATTAAAATCCGGAGTGGCGCCTATGCTGCCACAGCGTAGTATTCATCAAGCCAACACGATGAAGTTGGGTTATACAGCCCTACAGTAGGTAGTGTGGCCACACAGTCAAGTTTCAGTTGTAGACCTAGGGGAGACATAAATAAAATTAATAAATTCTTTTATTATTTATTTTCCGGGTTTTTTCTGTAACATGTATCGAATTATTTCTCCGAACACTGCAGTATGTTGAAAGTCTCGCACTGCACCACGAAAAGGTACTTGCGCCAACTTGCTGGAACACAAGGCGCAAGATGCCAACGGCTCGGGTCAGAAGGACACCCACTCCAACTTCACTTGTGCCAGCGAGCCAGGTGTGGGCGATGATAAGACCGCTTTGGGACTGTATTGAGCGCGCGGTTATTATACCGGTAGTCCTAATGGTCTAAAGGCAATTTCCCCTTCTGCCGTCAAGACTCACCTGAACACCAGCGATCCAGTGAACGCTCCGAGATGGCAGTAGGGCCCACGGGTTTGTTGCTGGAGGATTTGCCAACTCATCAAGTTGATGTCCAAATCCGTCACATGTCTCGTAACAGCAGGGCTTATGTGAAGAGGCAGAAAGAGAGGTACCCCATGTCCCGTTCCCCCACCTCCGCCCGTCCACACCCATTTCAGGTAGGGTCGTCATCGTTGCTAGGCCCGAAGCCATTCGCTCAATTTTGGCTCCAGTCCCCTTTCTTGGCAAACGGCAAATGCCACACCGCGTTACAGCATATTTTAGCTGCTTCTCACCGCCTAGTGGCCTGCAGCAATTTCGTGGTCATCTGCGCGCCAAATGCTGAGTTGGCAGACCACCCTGTCCATCAGCTGTCTCCAATAACAGGAAAATCCCGACGAGGCGACCAAGCATGAAGAGAAATACGAAAAAATAATAAAGAAAAGGAAAAATTGAAAAAAAGCGAATTGATCGGTCCCGGAAGGAAAAGGGATTGTCGAAATGCTCTGGGGAGATTACTACCAAGCCATAGATCACTCTGGTTCATATGGCGCCTGACAATTGTCGTCGTGTTGTTAGTAGAATAGGCGATTGACTCATTCATCACCTTGACGACCAGCAAGTACTCTTCCCTCGATATTCCCTCAACTGTCCAGTCTCAGTATGAAAATCCGCCAGCGCAGAATCATGTCCGCATAGCGCTAGCAGTATTTGTTTACCATCAAAGAGAAGGTACCAGGCTCCCTTGTACTGAGAGCAATTCTAGGTCTCTTCCAAGTGATCAACTCTCTCCAGGGTGTCTGCGACCCCCAAAGAGGCTGAAAGGGGCTGTGATAGAGTAACATGCATGATAAGTTCCGCACCATGTTACAGAGCTAAACACGCAATGCACCCGTTGCATTTGCCCTTTCTACAGGCAACTTGCCGTTCGCGTGATACAGATGGCCGAATGAAGCCATAGTAGATAAAAAATTTAGGAGTCACACAGCGAGTCTCAAGAGTCCGAAAGGCTTGGTGCATAGAATTGGTCCGAACTTTGATGAGGTATGGAGATCATGGAACTTGATACCACATCGTTGCCAGTCGAGAACTCGAGCCGACGATCCACGGACCTAGACAGCCTTGTCTTCCAAAACGGGGGACTAAGTGCGCTCTGGCTCCGGTGGATGCGAAACGATCAAATGATGCGACGTCTTGGACTCTGTGGTGATTTGTTAGCTTTTTGTCAAAGTTGATATCTGGTGAAGAATAGCATGTTTGCCGAGGTTGGCAGTTGGGTCACGGGGGCAACATAGCCGTCGGATGTTTATAAGATTTTCACCCTCATGGAATCGGACCTACTCCAAGGAACAACGGATGCATCTCTGGGGTGGCGGGTTCCTATATATTCGGCGTGGTCGCAACATAGAGCCGTCAAGGTAAGGTTCTGACCCGTTGGACCTGGGACAAGACTGGTGCGGATGAATATGGATAAAAGGAACTGCTAACATTCCACGTGGGTAATCTGGGGAAGCTTCAACCCCAGAGTTTTACTGTCATATCATTGTTTCATCCTTTACCAGGTAGCAAGTAAACTGCTACGTTTGAAGTATTTCGAATAAGAGCAGGAAATGGTGCAGGCTTAGTCTTGCAGTAATCTGGGAGCGTGTTAAGGGCAAGTGAGCGATACAACGTCTGCTAGAACCTTCACATACCTTTATTGTAGTGTTCTAGAGTATGTCAGTACTGAAATAATAAGTGCCAAAAGTGCATCTAGACAATTCACATGAAGAGTACGATGGTTTTAACACATGATTGGTGGGTATCTAAGGGACCTATCTAGAAAAACATGCACTGAGCAAAGGGAGAAAAGGCAACTGAGTTGCTTAATAAGCGGGTGCACGTACCACTACTACCAACGTTGCCACTTGCACTAGGTAGCTTAGGTATTCACCAACAGCCACTAGAAACAAACGGCTGGGAATAGCTTCGATGATTCATATCTCATCATCCTGATCCCATACCATTTTGAGTCACTGAGTCTATCAACTTGCTGTTCGGTGCGACACAAATTGCCATTGCCATATACAATTCGAGTGAACTCAAGTTTGGATGCTTTTAAATATCTCGTTACTCGCAAATTTATAATTAGTTTGGTACAGTAGCCAGCTTCTGCTCTTTGCGATCAACCCACTAATCCACCAATCCCAAGAGGCCAATCAGCGATTTGCAGCAAGCCCACTTCGGGCAACTTATCCGCCCCCTTTAACACAGCTTCTCTCAGCGAGGTCGTCATGAACTCAACGAATCGTCTTCCTCGCGCAGATATAGATGGCCGTCAGGCTGTGGCAGAGGTGCCGCCAAGTCGCGTCGTCCAGAAGCCCATCCCGAGCTCTCAAAACCAAGATCCACGAAGATATCAGCTAGATCAGATGAAGAGGCGATTCTCCCCGAAACTAGGCACTCTGCAGAATGGAACAACAACTATTCGTCTTCAGCTAAAACCATCAGATCCTGATTTCCCTTTTGAGCTAGAGCATTTGGATTGCGAACTGCAGGTGCCCGCTTCTTATCCCAACCAGGCACCAACTCTATCAGTCAAGAATAAAGACATCCCCCGCGGGTTTTGCCTCAACATAGAACGAGGATGGGACGGACTTGTATCAGAGAAGCAAGGCGCGACCCTGCTCACTCTCACTACTGCGCTTGATAAGCATCTAGAAGCTTTCTTATCAGAGCAGAAGGTTGATACGGTCACATTGATGTCCTTTAAGGACACACGGCACGAGGACAAGCCAACGATGTCTCTAGGAGACTCATCAGCTCCGGTTCCACAAGCGCCTCCAAAACCACCCGCGGTAGTGCGAAGACCTTATGTACCCGAGGAGTCTTTCACAGGAGAACAAATCGCTAATGCCAAAGCACGACGGGCTCAAGAAATCCGACAGCTCGAATCAAGGATGAGGCGCATGTCGCTTTATCAAAAATCTGCGGATGGCGTTGTTTACACTTTGCCTCTGGAGCCGAAGCGACGGACAGAATTACCGCAAGGACTACGGTCTGTACAATCCGTACAGTTGATCATTCCCCTACTCTATCCCCTCCAGGCCTTAAAAATCCTTCTCAGTGATGTTGAGTCAGAAGCTGCGGAGCCATTGGAAGAGGTATTTGCTACGAGAGCCGCGCAGCAGAGTCAAATGTCGTTAATGAGCCACTTGAATTACCTGTCGCAGAATATGCACACCATGGCAAAACAAGTCAAAGCTATCAAATCAGAGCAATTAGTACTAGCACCCAGCGACATGACGGACGAGCAAGTATCAAAGGCTCCCGAAGCTGGAGCGGCTCTCACAACGGCGCGTGAAGATGGTAAGGGGCATATTCACTTCATACCACGTCCCCCAGAATGGAGTTATGCCCATGAATCGGAAGAGTCGGACAACTCGGATTCCGATTTCTCCGACTCGGAAGTAGACTCCAATGAGGGTGGTGCTGAGATCGGCTCACACCAATCTCATGTCTCTGGGATAGCGCAGCAGGTCGAGAGAGGCACTGCGATTTCAATTCCTACGATCGAGCTTTACAGCATCGAGCTACTTCAGATATCGATATTAAACATCAGCGCCAAGTGTCAACGGTGCAAAACACTGAACGACATTACAGGCCTTAGGCCCGAGACAGAGAAATCTATCAGTTGCAGGAAGTGCGGCACGCCATCATCTGCTACATTTCGACAAGAAATGATACACCAGAATTCTACCAGGGCCGGGTTCATTGATGTATCTGGCTGCACAGTCGGTGATATGCTACCAAGTACCTTCATACCTACGTGCGCGAAGTGTTCAACGCCGAGCCAGGGGCTTGTGTCCGTCCGAGGTGAAGTGGTCACGAACGTATGCCGCGAGTGCCACGGCCGATTCACTTTCAAGATACCCCAGGTCAAATTTCTCGCCATCACTCCCGGGTCTACGCTTCCACCTACAGTCGGACCGCGACGACGGCAGGAGAAGTTGGGCCTACACGCCGGAGAGTCGTTGCCGGATCGGGGAGCATGCTCTCATTACAAGCGCTCCTATAGATGGTTCCGCTTCTCGTGTTGCAGTAAAGTGCACCCGTGCGATAAGTGTCACGACGAGAACGAGGATCATCCCCAGGAATGGGCAAACCGCATGATCTGCGGCTGGTGTAGTAGGGAGCAGAACTACGCCGTCGAGGCATGTGCTTTCTGTGGGCGGTCCGTTATCGGGAAAAGGGGAAAGGGCTTCTGGGAGGGTGGCAAAGGCACCCGCGACAAGACTAAGATGAGCCGTAAGGATAAGAGGAAGTTTCACCGAGTCGGCGGCGGTGAGGCGAAGAAGAAGGACTAAAGTCTCAGTTGATGGGGTTTCTTCGTCTTGTCTTGCCTGGCACTGATTGGTTCATGCATGGCGTCACTCGGTTCCCCCCGCTCAATCAGCCGTTAGGTGGGCGGACGTGCGACGGACTTCTATCAGTAACTTCGTTCAGAAGGCGCATCATGTATGATACTAAACGATCAGCTTATGAAGCCGACAATATTTAGTGACTAAAATCGGAAGTCACTAATTAGCATAGCATGAAGAATGAATTCCTAGAAGTTAAACGCCGCGTAAGCGCTTGCCGCTAGGTCATGAGTGCTGATCCGGCGCTTAATGCGCGGTGACCATTTGTGCAACTCATTTGAATCACAGTGAATCACATACCAGAGCAAGACACAGCCACATAAATAATTTGTGCTGTGATTTACTATACGTTTGTTATTTGTGCTTAGGTCTGTTTGGTAAGACGATCATTACTTAGGTTGGTATAGAGACAGAGCTGAAACACATTCATGATGCTAAGGTAATCGTAACTTAGTCGACATTGTGACTCCTAAAGATTATTTGGTTTAGCATATGATCATTTTAAGATAAAATAGAGATAATTCAATTTTTAAGTCTTTTTCTTCTTCTATTTTTGCTTTTATAAAGCGTGGGAGGTAAAAGGCCATGGCTCGCGAGTATATAGGCAACAGTTGATAAGTGTTACCGAGCTAGATGCCTAAGTCAATAGGACATCATGTGGGATACTTACTTAGGTAGACAAGCAGTGAACAATAACCTCTTAAGCGCTGAATAAGCGTCTCATGTTTTCTTCCACCACAAGTAGTACCATGTTAGTCTTTGATAGAGTGTCTGTCCTCGTGCATAAGACATACAACATTGTCTGCCTTTTTACGTTGTAAATGCTTCTGTCCTTTCCTTGCTTAGCAAACCCGGTATTAGTGGCTCATGTTGGCAGCTATTCAGCGCTGACATCACCGGTGATCCTAAAGGTACGGCAATATTGATGTTGCTGTAGCTATAGTGGCCTTCGTATTTCTCATTTGGTTGATCTTCAATCTCATCTATAACTTCATCTTCTTGCTCATCTTTGCCCTTCACTTTTACCTGCAGATGCTAAATCTATTAAATCATAGACATGGTTGGAAGTCTGCCTAGTCGGTTATAGCTTTGTTTAGTATTCGATATTTTTGACTGTATCTTTTCTTTCTTCACTTCTTCGGCCTTGCTTCTATTGCTTTCTCACAAGTTTATATATACTTGACCTGTTTCAGCACATGACGTGCCTCATTAAGGCACAGGCAGTGTATAGGCAAATGTAACACCCTCAAAAACAACGAAACGATCACTGTTTATCCCATAGCTCTCATCAATCTAAAAGCAGACTCCTTAGGCAAACCTCTCTTCCTATGAATATAGTATCGGTTTGCAAATCTTGTTCAACATGGATCTGGTAGAAGACGTTCGTTCGGCGTAGTGTTGACCGAGGCCGAGCCGCCGGCCTATGAGATAACTACAGCGAAGCCAGCCCAGTAAGTAAGCGTTAACAGGAGAAAACACTGCTAAAGTGAAATTAATTAGATATCACGCCATGTTAATCAGATTACACACATACACACATATACTGATACTGATACATTGCCCTGAAAGGCAATGCCATTTTGTCCCCATCGCAGCATCCATCTACCGCAGTGAGGTTTAGCGGTCATCGGTGAATACCGCTATCTACGACGACAAGGGTACTAGCATAGGTCCGGCCTCGAAAGACACCTATCAATAACCCCCAACTTCCTTTTTGCGGCAAGCGCTTATAGCGAGACATGGCTACGTAATGGCATACTGTATTTCACATGTCACGCCGGATTGAAATCTCTTAAGAACATGGAGACATAGATGGGCAACATAACGGACGCCGATGATGAATGCGGTATAGATTCCCTCGGTCGAGTTACGGTGAATAACTAGTTCCAGCAGAATTTGTGGACAACGAACCTCGTGAAACAGCGGGAACTAGATATGTAGGTCTGCCTGAGCGATATACGCATAGAGAAAGCCTCAGTTGATCATGTTTTAGCTCTTTTCGGAAACCAAATGCTGAGTCTCGTTAACAAACGATAACACAAGCGAATACATGATAGGCGATTTTCAATTGATCATTTGACATTAGAGAGGATTACATTGACTATGTAGTGCTTTAAATTGGTAGCAAGGCTTAAATATGAAAATAAGTACTTAATATAGGCGTTTTGATGAAGCCATCGTCAAGGGTATCAAGCTCGAAGTTGAGGCTCGCAATACCTAATGCACTAGAATGTCAAATATAACAGCAAGGATCTCTGGAGACAAGGCTCCCATGTTGTTTCCAGAATAGACGCGTTTTATTATTATTATTTTTATTATTTTGAGTTGATCGCATTTAATCGAGACTGCCTCTAAGCTAGCAGCTAAGAACTCACCCCACGACATCCGCGGAACCGCCGTCTTATTAGTTTCCACCATTGGGCCGAGATGTTTCCTTGTTCACCGCACATTTATAAAAAAAAAAAAAAAAGGTATACACTAGGAACCTCCTAAGTCTATACATATGCACGTGGTTATTGAAGGAGTTCTCCAATAGGGAAAATGCTCAACTTGTAGAGAACGCTAAAACGAGACATAGACTTCAATGTTTACTTGGCTGGCGCAGATCATCTGTTGGGGCCCAGCCAGGCCCAGTTCCAAGGGATCGGTACAGTAAATCGATCAAAAGGTGTTCGTTACCACGTGGTAGACGAGCGCAATACCTGCCTATTGTAGGGGTAACATTCGTGGTAACGTCCCATTTGCAACATACCGGTACCTATCCCTGTGCCTATGACAAAGCTTGCGAATATCTCTCTTGGATAGCTCGAGTAGAATCTAATTACCACCTTGACGTCATCCTGCTATAGCCCTTAATAACTTATAGAGACCACACATTATCTCGTCTCCCCATTGTCGGCCTGTCCTTGAACACATAGGATGTGGCCCCCCACTATACTTACTGTATTCATCCGTATGCGTAAATGCATCAAGTGCTGATAAATCACGAAAGGAGTCAAGGCGAAACGCCACCACATGCGTAAAACTTCTGGAAACAAGGGTAATATCACGCTAGAAGCCGTGGAACAGCTCCATCCCGCGTATTGAATCTTCGTCGTTTGCCATATGATGGTGGAACGTGGCCCCCTTGTACCGAACCCCCTGTTGGGTGTCACCCGCGCAATTCAGCGACTCCAAAAACGGTATCGTGAGGAGAACTAAGAACCCATCTCGGTGAGATACTCTGTTTAGCGGGGCCTGTTCAGGGACTGCTTCATCTCCCACACTACTCGCGTAGTAGAGGCTCTGTCTACATACTATGTACCTACGCATGCCATATTTAGGCGCAGTTTGTTATTAATACAGAAGTCATTATTGGCCGATTGCCTCACATTCGATATAGGTACTGCAAGCCTGTGCTTGGTGTACAGGGGCAATAGGTAGATTAAGGAGGCTATAAGGGCTTGACTATTGACTGTAGTTTATGAACATCGCTATTAAGGTACACTTTGTGTAAACCCCAGCGTGCACCTTGGTTCGCGTGTGCCTATTTAAGAAGTCGAAGCTCGGAAATTAATAAAAATATACATTTCTTTATTTTCCATTTAATGATAGCGTACACCTTTCGGGACTTCAAAACAGGGTAGCAAGTAGTATTTACAGTAATTGTCGTCTTTTAATGAGCTGCAATGCGGTGGCTTGTCCTAGTGTCACTCATAACTGTCACCTGAGCCGCTCGGCCCTGAGATCTCGTTTTATGAGATTGAGCTGAGCGATGATGGTTTAGGAACCCTCACCACGCCTTACCCCATACGGAGTTTCCTTCCTGTGCCAATTCGGGGATAGAACGCTGGATCTACAACCCGCGAGTCAGGTCGCTCACCGGAAGCTTTACCCGGTAGCACCTCGCTCTTGTGCCCCTGGCAGTTT
This sequence comes from Xylariaceae sp. AK1471, assembly GCA_023159215.1. Taxonomy (NCBI): domain Eukaryota; kingdom Fungi; phylum Ascomycota; class Sordariomycetes; order Xylariales; family Xylariaceae; species Xylariaceae sp. AK1471. The sequence continues at coordinate 564,966 of JAJKLI010000025.1, forward strand.
CATGGCCCTTGGCATCTTTCCCACGCGAGGCAAGGTTAGGTAATCGTGCTTTGCATTAATAGACGGAAGCAATTTCAAATACCAGGTACTTAGTATTACCGTATTTGGGCTACGCTGTGGACTTCGCGGAGAGTTGTGACATGTCGAACTTGTAATACCGGCATTGTACTTTAGCTTTCTGGCGTTGCTGTCCAACAAAGAAATTGGAAGTCTAGAAATAATTCGACTGAATTTATCTCTGAATAAATGTTGTCCAAAGTTGGTTTATAAACTAGACTAGGCTGGCAATGTCTATGACCATACCATAGTTGTAAGGGTCGTTACGCACGTAACCTGACCCTATGCCTTACTTAGAGCTACGCATATGATACCGAACTCCTCCCTAGACTAGTTGATGCCGGATTGAGTAACCTTAAAACTGAATACTAGGATGTAAACCCTTACGTTTCGTTAATTATTAAGGAGGATCCAAGCGATGTCTCTTCACCGGTCACTCGGTGAAATACCGACACCACGGTAAGGTGCTGAATCAGGGTGCATATTGAGGTCGCATGAGGGCCATCCTTATTCCTAGCCGGCAATTAATTTTTAAAGATTTAATAAAACTATGATAAAAATTTAATTTATAATTAAAGTATTAATTATATTTATTTATAATGCCCAAGTTTTTACAGCAGTAAGAGCCCCAAAGGTACACACCTAATGCAACCCTATCTGGACCGAGATCGACGATGTTACCATATCTCCGCAAAAAGCATGCAACCTGCATTGGAGATCTGGGGTGCCTGGGGAATAAGCAGAGGAATATGATTGTACGATTCGGCCGCAACTTCAATATTCATTCTGCTTAGAACTGAAGCAGTCGTTCTGTGCTCTTATCCCAAAACGCATCATGTGAGGCAGAGGTATGTTTCTGCCCTTTCTCTTCTGGTTTAGCTAAAACAATATGATAGGGCTGCGCCCACTATGCGCGCACGGCCCTGCTGTGCTAGTTGATGTTTCGTCGACTTCCAAGAATAAACAAGGTGAGCCAATAGAAGGTGTACAGTACAGGAATAGCTGCAGAAATGGCTGTCCTGTGTGTGTGCGCGCGGTGGTATTTTCAGACTATATTTTTTTTGAGCCTGATCTATACATGCTGACCCAGTCAAGCCAGTGAGAAGTCTAGCAGCTTACGAAATTCCCGCCTGTGTAATGTGACGAATATTGTAGTGAGCCACGCGAACGAATAACCATACAGCGCTGTTAGGAATCGAACGTAACTCGTTACATAACCCAGCTATTGTAATATAATTAGGGAGTCATCTGAGGTAATAAATTACGTGATTAATCTCTATTCGTCCAGTTGATAGCATTGAATACCTGCCTGCTGCAAGGGAGAAGGATACCAGGTCCAGATGTATACTACAGCTATGACCGCTACAAGGCGGGTTACACATGGCGAGAATGCCGTGTAGCACTGCAAAACCGGGCGGTTGGATCAATTCACGCCGCTATCGGTGGTGTTTTCGTTTCGCGACGACGTCATTTGGTCTTGATATCTTGGAAGGACACAACCCCACTTCACCCGCAGACTTGGCTCAGTCGTGTCTCCCCACGGTTTCGAGACGAGACCACCACCAGCTACACACACGTTCAAGCCACACAACCATGACGACGACACCTCAAAATTCCTAAACAGGAATTATGAAGGGACTACAATTGAGGCTGAAAGGCTGAAAGCAAGTTGTCCAGCATATCACATCTGATCAAAACGTTGATGATAAGGAAGAGAGCACATGCATATACAACTCTCTAATACGTCACCTTAAATTCACAACAGACAATCACCACATCGTGCACAGGAACCCTGTCTGTGCGCCAATCAGTCACCTATACGTGCTAGTGGACCTAAAGCAAGCGTCCCATCTGCAGCAATAGCGATGCCCGAAGAACCACCCACATCCGGGGAAAAGGCCCAAGGAGGCGACGGGGGCAGCGAGGAGGGCAAGAAGCGGCCCTCGACGAAGGAAAAACTGCTAGAAGAAATCACCAAGAAGATCGATGAATCAAAAAGCCTGCAGGAGGAATCTATGAGCCTCCACCAGCGAGCTGAGGAGGTAGCCGAGAACGACCCAGAGCTCGCCGAGGACTTGAAGTTCAAGGCCCGCGAGATTGACAAGAAGGCCACGAAGCTGCTCAAGACAGCGCGGCGACTCGAGTCCGGATGGATGCAAGGGGGGGCCGCGGGCGCTGGTATCGGGGCTGGCATCGCTGCTGGCGTGGGCACGACGGTGGGAAGCATCGTCGGCGGCCTCGCCGCTGTGCCGACTACGGGCCTCGGTATCCTTGTTGGCGCGGGCACGGGGCTCGTGCATGGCCCCTGGGTTAAGTTCACCGAGGTCTTCACAAAAACCGAGGTCTCTGACATTGATCGGGAGGCTGAGGAGGAAGCGAGGCGCATCGAGGAGGGCTAGTGGTCGGTTGGTCGCCCTGTGTTGACAGAGTTTACTTTACTCTTCTCTATCATTTGCGGGAACGGCCAAGGGCTGGAGTGTGTGCTTGGGTATCGAGTGTTGGTAGCACGATGGCTGAAATGATGTCTACGAACTGGCGTTCTATCTGTATTATATAACTCGCTATTTGGGTTTAGGTGCTCAGAGTTGCAAAATCATGTCTAGCACTCTATAGGTAATTCAACCTTTGATACAAGGATCATACCCCAGGCATAGAGGCGACATACGTGTGAGGTACATGGTCTCTCGCGATGAAAACCCATTTATAAGTTTAAATAACTACTTTTATTCCTAGCCTAGTATCACATGGCATGTGAATGCCTAGCTTGCCCCTATTATGATGTTGGCTTGTTGTATTTCGGAGAACCGGAATTCGAGGCTCGCTTATAGGTCCGGGAATAGGATTCGGGTATTAAACATGAAGCCATTTGCACGTCATGATACGCTATCCCTTTGGCGTGTAATCCATCTGCAAAACAGCCAAGCCACCAAATACAGGGTATATGGCCAATGGAACGAATGCGTTTAAGAGTACATCTACCTATATGGCATTTCGGTAATAACATTTGTTCACTGGTTTGGCACCATTTCTTGTTAGTAGGGGTAGTGTGGGCTCAATATGTAGCCCTAAAAAGGTGCAGATGGATTACTCTTCAAAGGAATACATATCTTTTCCTCCATCTCTCCCACGAATGACTTCCCAGCGATCAATACGGTTTGACATCCACATAAATTGAAGCAATGTAAGGAATGCATCAGGGTGTATACAGCACCGGTATTCATACCGACGGCGGTGACTGTTTTAGAGTGGCACTAGGATATAAGGCTGCATATAGGATATGGTTTACCTAAATACCAATATGCCATCGAGAACTTATACAACGCGTCCATCGAGAATGGTAACTGACATGAAAACACAAAATAGGTGCAGCACCCCTTTTATACATACACATGTATTGCTTGCGTGTCACGGTAGCAAAACATAAGCATTTCGCTTTTGGTAGCAAGAACTTACTTATCACACTGTTCAATGGCGTTCCAGGGTCCTGGGTCCGCCTTACTGTCGATTCTAGGAGATTTCGGGGTGGTCTCTTATTGGTAGATATTTGCCCGGAGCCTCCTCCGCTTGTCCCTTATAGGTCAGAACCTCAGACTTTCTCTCCTATGTCTTGATCTCGTCGCCATGTAGATGCTTGATGGCCTGAGTCCATTTTACTCTTCGGTCATACATTGAGGATTCATCACATTGCCTTGGTTTCAGAATATGCTCGGACGCGTAGCCTCATCCTCGTCCTGTCGCGTAATCCAATAGCTATAGGGTAGATTAGGTTTTCGCTTCACATTGAGCCGATTGCCGGGAGGATCAAGCTCAAGGTACAAACACCACCCACAGCGCAGCTGCACTCAGTAGTAGTCGCACCGCTTACAGTAGATAGATCATCACAGAAACTTCCCTTGTTGTTTGTCTACATATATGTATTGGATATGTAAGATTCATTCTTTCATCCCGGAACTCTAGCTCGGTTGCTGGGACTGGTGTCGCTTAATGCGCTCCAAGAGAGTTCGTCTGAAGTGACGTAATTAATGGACTATTCGCATTTATGTGTTTATCTGGTTTATCGTTAATTTTATTTTTCTGTTAGATATGAGCTAGCAATCCCCGCTATAAGTTAAGCTCGTTACTAAGTACTATACTATTGGCTTCTATGCAAGCAGTTTGGATGAAATACGGGAGCGGTTGGGCTTACGTGATGAGTCTACGATACCGTAGGTATGATGGCGATTCTGCTCTGTTGATCATCTATGAGCCTACTCTTCTGCGTTATTCTTCAGGGGCAGTCGATCAATCGTTTGCCTTGAAGCATGACCGCTGTGACACTGTATTGTACTTTTTTCGTGGCACATGATGCTGAATGAACAAGGGGTTCATGCTGTCAGACGGATTACGACACCAATCTGACCGGCATCCATCCGCGGCCCAGGAGAAAGACTTCATCAAGGTCAATCACTTCCATGCCGAAACTCGGTAATATAATGCAGTTAGCGTAGGAATACCCGAGGTACATATGTACATACCTCAAAGTAGGTCGCATTACTGTCAGCACTCCACAGGCACAGAACTACCGGCAATCTGACAGCCTCTTGTTCATCAGCCTCTGTGATTAACAAAACCTGGGCAGTTGACACAAGACAAAAGATTGGCCTGAAAATGTCTTCGGATTCCTCCGCATTGCAGGGATAAGAAAGGTGATCGCATGAACCTCGGCGTGGTATCAACACGCACGCACACATGCCTACACATCTCATATACTTGTACCTATATGTATTCTGGAGCCAACGCCGAGGTTGCGCCATTCTCCGCGTTTCGCTTACCGGGACGAGGGCTAACGAAAATTTCGGTTACGGTGATGTCCTGGAGCTAAGGGGTGAGTAGCGACACGTCTTTGGGGTTGTTACCTATCCAATAGGATGGTAGATACTAAGGTAGCTTTCTAAGAAAGGCTCTGGCGCTACTTCGCTGCTATTGACTTTGGGAATATAGTAGTACTTTGCAGATTGGTATACTGGCGATTTGCTAGATGGGACGGAGGGTATAGAAGCACATGCGCTACATATAGTATTGTCGGGAAAGATTCAGAACGGACCGTTTGAAGATAGGTGTACACCCAATCCACATGGCTGGAGACGAGTCATGTGCTCTGAAGTACAGGTTAATCCCTGGAATAATGTTAGCTTGAAATCCTTCCGATACATTTACCACTTTTAAATCAATAAGCTTTGTTTATTTATTAATATAGCAGCTCTTGTTTCTTAACTAATACACTTACTTTTTAACACAAAATAATGAAAAGTTATAAAGCTAAAACATGTAACAAAAGTATAAGCATACATGTATTTATAGCTATGTAAGCCACTGTAGGATTTTAAGCTAGCATTGTTTCAGGGATTACCGTATAGAGCCGCATTTATTATTCAGGCATATGAACAGTAGCCTGGAATAAGGGGAAGTGGGGGATAATGCTTGTCATTATCCTTGCTATTTGATTTCTCTTATGACGCAAGCGATCTGTCTTGGTGAAACGATTTGCTGAATGAGGCTTCATTGACCCAGGAATTTGATTGTTTACACTGCCAGGTTAGCTACCGGTATATTAGGCACCATCAACCCTCGCCGGCAGAATGGCGCTGGAATTTTTAAATATGGCGATCCCAGTAAGTAATAAATATCCACTCGGTGAAAAAGACAGGAGGCCGGGTTTTTTTGGCTCTCACCTTGTCGGGGACATTGACCCTAGGACATGTGGAGGAAGGGTCAAGCAAGGAATCACATGTTTTCTGGCGGAGCCGCAATCCATCTTTTACCCTCACGAGTCACCACCTGGTACAATTCGGTCATGTGAGTCTGATTGCTATCAACCTTCTTAGGCGGGTGAATGGTTTCTACACAATAGGAATATATAGTGAGTTAATATCGCGTTGATAATACCCCAAATACTACCTAAATACCAGTATGTATACCAAATATATGCTATACTGCTATTTTGAAGATAATTGTTTATTATTGAGAGGCAATCTTTTCACGAGTCGCGGTTTACACTACACACAATTGCTTCTCTGCCGATGTTAATTGCCGGAACATGATTTGACTAGGACCCGATGCCGGCCTGTCCCGAACCCTCTTGCCCTTTTAAGTAATTCTTCAAAGCAAGCAATTGTGGCTTGAGCGTCTGAGGCTTCCTCCCCAGCCTCAATTCAACTGGCAATTGGCTCGATAGCCGCAAAAAAGGAATTCCTTCTCGAAGGCCGCTAGAACCATGTGGACCGCAGGGATCAGCAACACGGGATCTCGGCAAAAAGCTTAACCCTGCCAAAACCTGTCATTAGCGGAGGACCCTTGAAAATCTCGTGCTGCGAAAAATGTGGTCTGGTATTTCTCAGAATAGGACCGACTGTTCGCACTAACAAGTCGACCACTGTTTAGAAAACAGAAAAATTATCTCAGAACGAGTTAGTTTAATTCGGAGGCGGGGACTTTCCCTTCATTATCGGTCCTGTTCTCTTCTTTCTAGTCTGTGGTTCTTTACTTTACGAGTCATCTCAACTAAGTACGTGGGTGTAGATACTTTGTCCGAAGCAAACAGGCAACTATACTGTAAGCAGTGGCAAGTATTGTTTACCCCATCTTTTGCAACCAATGGAATTTCGAGCAATTCTCATCCACCAGCCTTTGTTTACATGGTAATATACCAAAGCTTACGTAGGTAAAACAGGTACAGTTAAACTCAATTGCTCTAGTGTAGGCAGCTTAAACAAGCTTATTATTCACAACGGCACTGAAAACGCCAGCCCACAATGACTTCTTACTAATACGAGCAAGCTGTGACTTGCGGAGTAAGTACAGCATGGTGCTTTCCAAGCCACCAGCCCGGTCAGCAGCTAAAATGTCAACGCCACAGACGCGGGGGCGTTCACAACGATAGGTACGATTATAGGCACTCGCTCTCGCTAGAGTTGAGCCTTTGTCTACTGCTTGCATATCAGTTGTTACTCCAACTCAGCCACTGCATGCATACATAGCCAGCAGCAAAAAATGTCTTCAACCAGCTGACCAAGTGTTTTTGTCAGAGGAACAATCCTGCATAAAAGGCACTATCTATCCCACCAGTTCTGCTCGCCCGCCTGATCCATACCTGCACCGGGAGCCCCGCCATGCATAATCATGTCAAAGCGCCAGCGGACTGTAGACGAGGTCACGACGCCTATCATTATGCATATACATTATATGCCTACCTGTGTTGGTAACGAGTCGGACGCCCTTACGGTGAAGAAACAGTACCGCAGGTATATACTTGTATTTTTTTATATACCAAGCGCCAGAGCAAGAACGTCTGCCGAAACCTCCTCAGTGGGGACAGAAGAGGATCCGGCAACTTGGATCAGCAGGCCCAAGTTCTGTATAGTCTACCACATTTTCAAAGAAGGGTCAATTAAAATAGTAAAAACAAAGAAAGAAAGAAACGGCGGTGAGCGAATAGTGGTGTTGTCAATCATCGCCCAAACTTGTCTTGCACGTATGTCGCTGCTGTCTATCTGTGTTTCTAGTGTAGTTCAGTGAGGGGGAGATACGCAGATGCACCGGACTGTTCTGTAAAGGAGGGTAGACAACTCATCATGCGTTTTCAAGCTCCTTAGTCACTCACCACTTGACCAACATACCTATACACACATACACTATTCAGCGGTGCGATAAAGCCCTTCGCCGCGCGGGCCCTCTCGTCTTACTTGGAGCGCTTTTGCAGCAAAACTGGGTCGTTGCATGAGACGAAAGCTTAGGGTACAGTAGGTAGATACTCGACAGGTAAGTAACAGGAAGAGGGGTTGATAAGTATTAGAACTAGCTGTTTACCTCTCATTAGGTACTGAGTGATTATTTGATAGTTCCATGGTTTTGTTTCATCAGAAGACCTGATGAACTAGGGCACGTGAGCCCAGGTAGATAAATGATTGCCAGCTCAGCAGAGCAAAGCCAACCATTTACAACCTGCTTGGTTGGGTATTATTCCTGTGGAACAATTTGAACCCAGGTGAGAGAGAGAGAGACTGCCGCGAAACCTCGCGACAAGTGGGTTTTTTTTCTCTCTCGGCATGCATTATTTCGCGCGTGATGATTCCTTGCTTGCTTGCTTGTTTGTGCGCTTGCTAGGTCAATGCCGTGCATACAGACATGATGCTTGTCTCGCGAAGGGGAGATCATGGAGACTCCTGCATATTATTCACCCACTGCTTTACCGCCTGACAGCAGAAACAGGCGGGGTTACCCTTATCTTCAATATTTGTTGTTTGATTCAGAGAACGATACTAGATTTGGACACTGCAACAATTTGTTACTGCTCTTGACCACAGCAATTAATCCCAGACCGCCTATAAGCACACACTCACCGCCTTCAGATTCCCATAGGCTTTGAATTTGCTACTTGCTAGGCATTGTGATTCCGCAAAAAGGGCCGTTTCGCCGCAAACGTAATAAAGGAGGCGGGAGGTCTAAGAAAATATCTCTATCAGGTTTATGGATGTGGCTTAGTCAGAACGATATTGTAATGCCTAACATTTTATCTTCCACCAGGCACGCCACGGTCGCCTGTCAACCGTTTCGAGGTGGCGTTGGGGAAAGTCTGAATAGAGGGTCAAATATGTAAACAAACCGTCATCTTCACATGCTTATTCTGGGTATCCCAAAAATCTAAATATCAAAACATCACGAGATATTGATTATGATAAGATATGGAAATATAATGATCAAAATTTTGTTTGTTTTTTGTAGCTCCTGTAAAATGTCTGCTGCTATTTTGTGGTCCTAGTGCAATTGCTTTTTCTTCTTCGCTTTTCCAGTTGGGGGGCGACGAGGTAATCCGAACATGCTCCTCCCATCTTGCGTCTTTGGCTTTTCAGCCCAGTTGTCTCGTGGTAGGTTGCCCTCTCTTTTCTTACTAGAGTACATTACAAACACTTTTTTCCCTCCAGCTTCACCCCTCAGGCCACTCGCCGGTAGCGAAGGGGAACAAACCAACACCCCTATTAGAGGGGAAATCAAAATGCAGACCGTGGTATCATTGGAGCAACAACGCCCATCAGTGCCAGGGGAGTGCGGAATGCAGATGCAAACGCGTCCGTCATCACCACACTATCGCGAACGATGCCACAGCGATGCCCCCTCCGTGTTTTCGGTCTTCTGTTCAGAAGACAAACGCGACAAGTTGCTCATGCCATTAGAATTGGCTCATTATGAAAGCAACGTAAAAAACGCCAACCAGATGCATGCATTGGTATAATAAAACGCACGAACCCCTCGCCATGCAAATGAGGGAAATGAAAAGAAGTGTACAGGGCAGGTAAACCTGCCGTCGCATCCAAGATGTTGCATCGTCCTCAGAGCGTAAAGTGCCGTTATTTTACCACCCTTGGGTATGGTATCCACCATATTCTTCTCGCAGCATTTGGTTCCAGCTGTTTGCGTTAACCTCGTCCTTGGACTTGTTCATATATGCTCTCTCAGGGTATTGCTTTAGGTTCGCTACGTCGTGTGAAGTGTGGCGTCGCTTCAACACGGCATTAGCGGTCGAAGACTTCTGCTGCCGTTCCCAGAGAAGTTGCCTTCTCAGCGACTCAGTTAACTCTGTAGCCAGCATGTTTCGCCTAGTAGTTCGAGGGGATAGAGCGGTTTGCTGATGATGGTTTGAGGGCTTCGTCAAGATAGGTTGAGCGGCAGACCTTGGTACTTCATTGATAGGTTTCAGTTGCGTGCGGCGCAAGCCTCTCCTCATTTCCAATCCATTATCATCAGAATCATTCGGGGATGCGCCGTTAGGGGTATTCTGTAGGTGGCGGGCACGCTGCGCAATTGCAGGAGTAGAATGTGAGGCATAATTGCTCAAGCCTTTAGCTCGATCCTCTTGCCCGGCGAACATGAGGCTGATAAGGGATCTTTGCGATGTTAAGTTGGGTCTTGAAGGAACCCGGTCGAAGGTTACCGCGTCGTCCGTGCTTGATTTGCCGCTTTCCTCAATCGAGTCTTCCCATTCAGAGTCTTCGTCATCGTCGTCGATGGCGCTCTCGTCCACATAGCTTCCGGACTGATCGCTAGGAGTGGATATCGTACGCATGGTAACTTGATTGCTGAAAGATGTCTGTTTCTTGTGAGCGCCCAATAGGGAGTTTGGCTTTCCTGAATGTAATGCACTCTTCAGAGAAGAACTCTGTTCTTCGGTGGATCCAGAAGAACCGCCAATTTGAAACATTTTATTCTTCTTAGGTGGGATGGTCTGACGATTCTCCATACTCAGTGAAGATTCATCCCCAGAAGAGCCGCCTAGGGCGAACTTCGCAGGCTGCTTCTTGGACTGTACTGGCTTGGGAGCAGGTGAAGAGTGAGGCTCTGGGATGGCGTCGGATTGTAGAGATTTCGGTTCAGGAGAAACTCGGAAAGAGGGAAATTGAGAAGGCGAAAATCCTCGGACAACGGTCGTGGCAGGAGGTTCACTGGATTCTGAGTTGGCCGAAGTCTGAGAAGTCTGCGATGTCAAGGCAGACGACGCACACTCAGCAGACTCGGTGGCAAGTGTTGTAGGCGTCTCTTCTACGTCAGAGCTGGAAGACTGCAAGTGGTCGCTATTGGTCTCTACAGAGGAAGAGACAATGTGTGGTAAAGGTGACAGGTTTGGTTCTTTCTCCTTGATGATCGTGACGACCATCTTCTCCAAATGATCTGAGGTAATATGGCGCTCACGCCCCCTGCTTCGGCTGCTGGCACACGAGTCTTGTCGTAGTATATGTGGTCGTAGGATCTCCACAGGTTCGGATTCGGTAGTCAGCTCGATAGCTTCGTCATCAGCGACAGAATCGACACTGCCAGATAGTTGTGGTACGTCGGGTATGCGGTGCTTGTCAGGAATGTATTGTGGCGGAACTGTGGTGGCAGAAGCTGCCGCCTCCGTCTTTGTCTGGGCGGTCGTCTCGCAACATAGAGCCTCCCTTGTCCATAACCGCCAGCTGAGATTTTCTAATCTTCGCCCTTGCTCTACCGACTCGGCGCATCTTGAAAAGACTGAACATTTGGGTTAGTTGTTAAGCCATATCAGCTTATAAGTATATCGTTAGGACGTACCAGTCCACATGCTGAAGAGATTCTGAGGGTTGTTCGTATCGACCTTGTGGATAACGTTCGGGTCCACGGTGAGGACCAATCCTTCCGCTTTACCTGGCATTCTGACCAAACACGGTGCTCATGGATGGGAGCAGCAGGGTTGGTGGGTGGTGATACAGTATGTTGGTCTCCGCAGGTGTAATAGCGCAAGCTGGCAAATACTGAACAATGATTTGGAGTTGTCCTTTTTTAAAAAGGAAAAGGTATCAATCTGGATACTCGTCGCCGCAAGCTGATCAACCGGGGCTGATCAATTCTGCTATTCCGTGTGGTGGCGGTTCATGGATTTGTCGTCGAGTGTAGAGGTGACGCTGAATGCTGGATGCTGGTGGGGGAGATCTCTAGTAACGTATACTCGGCGAGAGAAGACTGAGATCGGAGTAGTGAATAAGGCTGACGAGGATCAATGCTGCGGCAGCCGATGTAATTAGCACTTAAGAGTTATGTCGAATCCATGAGGCTCGTGATATGTACGGTAGGTAGTCGTAGTGTAATTCAAGTTATGGAAGGGAAAGAGGATGTGTGGGTAGTTGTACATATTAATGTATTTGATAGAGGCTTGAAGAGGGAAATGGTCAGGGCCCTGGCAGGGTGGTGGGAGGTCAGGCCCTTAGGTGGTGGAGCAACTAGAAAGGCGCGGTCTAGCAAAGGCCCTCTCCAATCTCACGGTACGTACCAAACATGAGTACCTGAGTACGAGGGTACGTCCCATGAATGTACCTCCTAGAAGTACCTGAATCGAGCGGGCCTCATCCTCAGGGGTGGACACACAAGCTTGCGGGTGGGGATTTGTGGCGGCACCGCGATTCACAGCGCAAGGAAAAAACCCTGAAACCCCCCAAGCGCACTCGCAAAAGACACAAGGTACGTACCCAACGAGCTACATACATGTGTGTAATTCTCCCTTATGATGACTTTTCTATTAGCCCCACTGGCCATACTAACTCAAGTACACAGCGGTCTGCTCCTTCTCTTGCAACCCGCTAGCGCATTTAGTTACTGCCCCAAATAGCCTAGAGCTTTACATAGCGCAGACACCAGACTTAATACGGTACTACTCTCCTAATGAGGCATTTAAGGCACTCTCTACAACAATCCCTACCTAGGTAGGCAGTTTGCTACCCGGCCAGAAGGTCCAGCGTTCCGACTCTTCCCTCTCCCTCCGTTGCATCACAAACAAAGGTCCTGTAGTTCGTTTCGTCGTCTTCTTTTTACACGGCACACCTAGACGACGGACGATCTTATTGCTAGATGATAATCATAAGTAAGCGGGGCAATGCAATATGTAAACCACAACACCAATACAGTTCGCAAGCAAGGTTTTGTTATATTGGCAAGAAGAGCCACCAGCTTACGCAGCTCAAGAAGGTGATCGTTACACTATTGTGATGTTTTGATGAGCTATGTTACGTGTTGAAGAGGGTGATCAGAACCATACGGTTTGTTGTACATATAGACCATAGAAAAGTTGAGACTCTAGATGAGAGAAGCGGCCGAATCACCAAATGGCGCCTATGAGGTTATGGATTCAACGACCGCCAGGTTTCCTGACTAATGACGCTATCGTATTGTTCAGATGGTGCCAGTTAGACTGTCCGCCGTCCCCGAATAAATCCAGCAGTATTCCGCCGGATCGGTACATGCAAGCTCTTAGATTCATTTCCTAAGTGTCTAACGGTTGAAGGCTAAACTGTTGGTTGGGTCCAACGCGATCAACATACGCGGCATCACATGGAATGGAAATGCCTGCCCTGTTTATTCTCGTTGGGCGAGGTCAAAATGTACAATCCGCAGATCCGACGAATGAACTGGTCACAGGCCGAAGGTAGTGCGTACCAAATAGAAAGTGTACTGGGGCAATCGACCGGAATGCACAAATGCCTCGAAGTCCAATTCGCCGGATTCTGTTCGTGTTTATCAAATGAATGCCAAAGGCACACTAGCACAACAACGCGGAGTTGGTATTGTTGGTTCTAGAGATTCTCCGCATCCGGATAAGCATTAGACGACCACCAGACTTCCTATAGAGTGAATTCCTAAGATGGTAGATGGGGAAAGTTGCCTAACAGCAACCTCGTGATGATTATTCTTTGTTACTTGTTCTATTCAAGCTGAGTCACTTAGGCTTTGTACACTGCGATCGCTGGACGACCGGCGATATGGTTCATCCCTAACCAACGACAGTCGGTGTTTGCGCCCATAGAGATACTAGATCTACCGAAAGCATACCGCGGAGATCTAGATCATATGTCTCGCTCGCTGTGTCTCTGATCAAATCCACCGAGGCAGAGATGGGCTGATCAGGCACGACTCACGTTATGTTCCGGGCCGACCTATGATTCAACCGCGGTCAACCGCGGTCAACCAGGTCAGGTCAGGTCAGGCTGTGGATGATCTCTCTATGCGCTGGCATTTTTGTATTTTTGCGTTCTCGTGAGCAGTCCGCTTCCCCAAAACGGCGCGGGTAAAGTGATCGGTAACGAGGGGCCGTTAGTACTGCTGTATGTACATGGCTATTCTTTTGTTAGTCATCACAGTTCAGGCTCTACCTAGGTATAGTATCACTTGATGATCAACAGTTGAATCTCCGTATTCATTGAGACTTGAAACGTGAGATCGGTACAGCAGATAGTCCTAGATCCTTTTTGCCTCCCCTCATGTTTCCCTTATGCCGGACATGATCAGGTGAGGGCTCAGCCTCGGTGCGACGACCCAGCAATTGCTTGTATTGGAGTCCTTTTCTTCCCCACACTGGACGAGTCACGTTTTCAGACCCCCAAAGTTCCAGGCCACGGTGCATTTATCATTTGCCTCCCAAAAGCAGAACAGATCAATTCGAATATGCAAGCGCCACTGCTAACAGTCACATGCCTCTGACCACGACTCGGGGACCAATGGCTCTCAAAGCACCATTCCCATATCACGAGATACGCGTGAACAGTAATTCGCGCCTTTCCGACCTTTCGGACGCAGTGCTCTACAGGGTCATCCAATCACCAATTAGTCAATACTTTATGACTGTTTTCCCAAACATCACACCACGGCTTGCGACAAACCTGTAGCGTTGCCCCGGAAAAGCGCGCCACCAGTAATTTCAATCGGTAGTTGGTTCTTCATTAGTTAGGTATCTAGCTAGCCGACTCTTTGTGCTGACTTCCTACAACTTCGCCAGTTGATGCATTGCAAACTTGAACTGGTAGCGATTACAAATTTAAACATGTATATACCAGGGTGGGTTAAAAACACTTGTAGAATCGGGACAATATCATGGGATGCATGCACACTAAACCAAACCGTCGGTCCAACTGCCCGTGATGCCGACGCGATTCCTTGGCGGCAAAATATATATATCTACAACTGTATCGTGCAACTCGTCAAAGTTCAATCAAACCTTCTACTACAACGAATTTGCAGTTTTACACAGATCAAGTTATGTTAAAGAAAGGATCGCCATAGGTTTATTGTTGGCGCAAGGGGCCTATTGAAACATTTGAGGAAGCACGTTGAGCAACATCTTCCCTGACTGCCACGAGGATCAAGATCCGTTATAGGTAGTAGCATGCACAGCTTGGCACTTTTCATGATAAGGCTATCTCAATGAGGCAGGAGTAGTAGGATTGCATCTAATAATCATTAGCTCCCCGCCGCCTCTATCGTGTGCACTTTCCAGGCTCTGGCATCCATTATTCATTCCTCATTGTCGATTGTACGAGCCGCAGTGTAGCTATTGACTATTATTACGAGCCAGGGAACGCCGCTACTATGTGATACAGAAATTAAACCCCCTTGGTGATAGTGGAGCAATCTCATTTTCGGACATCCAACAACGTAGAGAGTCACTTGTCACACGACAGATAGAGATTATAGCATTTGGAAATTAATGCAAAGTGGGATACGACCCCCGAGGAAAAGGCATCCCCACGACACGAGAGACAAAACACGTTACTCTCCACCACCTCAGACGTCGAGAACAGGGCTGTGCCGTCGCGCTGGGAGTTGCAGCGCAACATTGTGCTCGCCCGTCGCGACATATTCACTTTGTTTTCTCCATCTGATCGACATTGAAATTCTCCATCGCACGTTGTTCGCTGTTGGCTCTTATTAATACCAGTATCATGGCGCTTGACATGTTTCGAGATAACGCAGACGGTAAATCCCTTGTAAGTGGTCTTATTGCGCAATGAATGCAACACGACGTGAGCGGAAGTTATCCGACACTTCTGCATCGTCTATTTCCGCGCACTCCAGTCTACGAAAGTACGAAATCAGGAGGCAAGCATTCAGAAACGCCAAACTACCACACGTGCGACCAGGGGTTTATGCAGGAAGATTCCTCTCGGTGAGGTTCGTCTCGATAGCAAGTGTGAAAGCATACCTACTGCGGCCTATGTAATGTAGACGTGGGATGATACCCAGACACACCCCCACGTTTCCGTTTTGATGTACCTAGGACTGTCCATGTGCGCCAAAATGTGGTGCTGTAGGATTCGAAAGCTGAGGGGACAAAAGTGCGCTGTTCGGTTACGCAGTGTGCGGGAGCTCCCTCTTCTACTTGGCCGCCGCAGATCACATCATCTGCGTACAACCCGTCGCAAATATGGTCTTGAGCATTCTGGGCGTTGTTGTTGAAGATACGGCTAAAATAGACTAGTAATTAGGTCGATTCCCGATGCCCTACGACCATGCGGTTCTCGATAGACACACATTGAGCCGCATGCTGGAATTCAATGTTCATCACCTCCAAATTACGACAGAATCCCGGGGTGGTCAAAAATCTTGGAGTACCTTTAAAAGTAACACCCCTCCCCTCTTCCCCCCAAGGTTTACCTTTCGGAAACCTCACCCGTTTCTGGAACATTGCCAGAACAAGCCACGATTGAAACGCTGAACTTCGCTTGCGTTTTTAAACGCTGACTTTGAATATGTACGGTCGGTAAATACATTTCTCGGTACCGACAAGTTTTGCTTTTGCTGGGAGGGCTGACCCCATGTACAATATTATATGGTCGTATAAGGATTCCGTGTGCCCGGTTTTCTCTGTCGTCAAGTATCAGATATCAACTATCACAGCTGGCAGATGTAGGGGGCCATCTCCAATGCATTTCAGCTTCTGTAGATTTTACTGCATATTAATGTCGCTTACCTTTTGAGCTTAAACGGGCGATCTTTCTGACAAGTGACCAACCCCAGTTCGGGGAACGTGGCCCGGAACCGGGATATCGGACAGGGGGGAATGGTGGGGTCAAGCCGGATCACGGGATGCCCTGCCTCCCGTCTAGATTGTGGGGCCCCCAGGTACCTAAGTACACGTATAATTTCGCATTGAGCTGATCATAAAGTAGGTGATAATGTGTCGTGCCTCTTCGCTGCATACTGTTATCACCTTCTTCAACGTCCAACCTCTACCGATCATTCCGGCCAGCTTGTCAGCAATACATCATGAATCAGGGGCACATGTCAGCGCAGGGCGCAAACACTATTGTTCTACAGGGAGTGGCTTTGTCAAGATATCAGAATGCTAATTGTAACAGATCAGATCTTAATGGTCATTTTAAGTTGTAAGAGCGTCATTAGAGTACTAGTGTACGAGTTTTATCCTAACCCTTTCCTCGTTTCGTTTCTTGTAGTAATTAATTCGTCTGCAAGATACCTTGCTAGACATGTGATCAAGTCGCGGCGCGGGTCCTCGTACACTCTGCACTGCATACATCAGTACTATGTATGTCGGTAAGTTGTCGCCAAGATGTCACAATTTAACCATGTCCACAATCCACCGCTCTTCTGGGAATTAGACGGCCCAAGATGTTTGACGGATGGACACCCCGACTCCCATGGTATAGGACTAGTACCAAGCTGTTGGAGGCAGCCTTAATAGGTCATGTGAGCAGAGCTGGAGCACGAACATTTGTCTGAGGATCAGCCACCTTGCAGCGCGATACCTCCTAGCAGCATCAACAACCGTAGCCTGATCAAGATTGGTTCTAAGCGACACCATTCTTATTCTTTCCTCAGGGGAACTATTCCGGTCGTTCTGATCTCCACATCTGACATACGGCTAAATTGGAACATGGGGGGTGTTACGATTTCCTGAATCAGCGGAGCATAGTCTCTATCAACGTTACCCTAGAGCGGAGAGCAGGCAGTGTTGAGCTGAACGGTTATCCTTGGACTTCCATAACATGAGGCTAGTAAATTGATAAGTCATCTAATGTGTATTCAGATTATTATTTAGGAAGCCGGACTTCAATAATACGGGAAATACGGGAAGTGGTTGTGGCAAAACGAGTACTTCGAGAACTTGTATACCGCCACCATAGAACTTGTTCAACACTCTTTCTTTGCCTTCTCTGCTTATTAGTGTACGATTATATATTCAAAGTTGACTCCTTGAGAATCTAAAAGTCCAAATTTGCCACCAAGACCGGTGGCTCGAATCCAAGCAACTGGTAACCAATGGCTGTGCGCTGTCATAACGCTCGGAGGCCTTGCCTCCAGCGTGTCTCAGCCTTCGTCCTGTATAGTTCGATCTCGACCTCAGATAGCGTTTCCAGAGATCTTGCGCCCGGTTCTGTGGCCATTACGCCTCAGACAGTCCCGACAGCGCGGTACACCACTAAACAGAGTGCTTTCCTCCCAAGTGGAAGTTCCCGGCTTAGCTCGTTTATGCTGCCTATAGTAGAACTTGCACGTATGAAGTTGTGGCCACTGCCAGGCTTTCTTTTCTGGCTTCCTCCGACTCTAAACCAAGACTTTGAATTGTGACTGGTGATTCAAGGGACAACAATCCGCTTTGTCTCAGCGGCCTAGCCGAGTATCGCTCATTTATTTAAGACTTGCAAATATTTCGATAAATAGTATCTCCCTATTAATTTTTCGCTAATTTTTCTTTTTTGTGACGCACCGTAGTCTTCATCTTCTTTTATTAGTCTCTTATGAGTTTGAACATTGTCCCATTCAGGGGCCATAGTCTCCTGGATACCGGCAGACTGGCTCACATTGCGCCTCCTTGCTCAACGCTCGATTGGCGGTAGTGTGTCAAACTTTCAAACGCACGACCAGGGGTATGAGGTCCCCCACGCCTCACTTGTCATCCGCCAGCGAAAAGTATTTTGGTATTATTTCTTGTACTATATATGATATAGTAATGCCATGTATTGATTATAATGCTTCATCTTAATTACATTACCTTTATCAATCATATCGTTATTTGAAATATTACCCGCCCTTGCCCCATATTGCATGAAGCAATTCAAATCCGTCATAGCGCAGGAGAAGGAGTAGCGAGAACGAAAACGAGACTTGTGCCAAACCTTCTCTGGGAGAATTGTGTGCCATTTGTGATAGGTCATCATTTGGGATGACTACGAGTCATGCCAGATAGTCGAATGTGCCACCATCTGCAGCCCTGCAGTTAGGCGAATTGTCCCGGTCCGAGGGACTCAGCCGCGAACAAAATTCATCGTCCGCATGATGTACTACCGTCGGCACTCAGTGCCGCCAATTAGTAGTATATACTGGAAAGGGCTTAAAGTTGCTTTCTGTGATTAATAAATTGCAAGAGAACACTACCGCTGAACTTCGCCAAGTCGAATGCTTTAAACGTTACTG
Source organism: Xylariaceae sp. AK1471 (assembly GCA_023159215.1). Lineage (NCBI taxonomy): Eukaryota > Fungi > Ascomycota > Sordariomycetes > Xylariales > Xylariaceae > Xylariaceae sp. AK1471. Next base: position 583,770 of record JAJKLI010000025.1, read on the forward strand.
TGTATGCCCAACGGGCTAGTGACGTCCGGGTCACATACCCCAGGTCTCGGATTGGTGGGTAAACCCGGCCGTACTCGGTGAGTACAATTGGCATATGTGCTTAGATTTGTATTTCAGTATTTTGACGTAGACGTATAAGATACAATGGAAGTAAAACCGTTCCTTCAGGGTTTATCAATCCTTTTACTGTCATTTTATTTACTGGCGGCTACACTATGGTCCCTATTACTAAAAATTCATTTACAGGAATACGGTGTTGCCGCGTAGCTTCAATTGCTCCATTTCCACCAATGAGATAACCAGAGATTTGCTTATTCATCCAACGGAATAATATACACAACCTTCCGGTTCCGGTTGTCCAGCAAGCACCATGCTTAGAGTTGGTGGCTAGGGACTTTACATGCTGAGCAGAAGCTAGGGGGTCAAGCGATCTTACCCCGAACGGAGCTTAGTTTCCAAGCTGCGAGAAGGGTCCAATTGAGAGCTGCACAATTGTCCAATAAAAGCCTTCAAATCCTAGGGATGCCCCAACACCTTGTATTATTTAATTGATAGATTCTTTATTCGCGTTAGTTAACAACAGTGGTGACTTCGGATCTTCAACGCAACGATAGTTTCGGTCTACATCCACCCGACGCCAACGGCAACAACGAGCTCTTTAAACTTAATAGGAAGCAAATGAGCAATTTCCTATGGAGCCTAAGTAGCAAAAATAATTCGATCTAGTGAGTATCGTTATGGGACACTATTCGTGTGTACTGTAATGCCTCATCAGAATGAGAATAGTTCTCGTTCTTGCAGCTCAGTTGCGAGACCTTTTAACGGATAACTCCAGCCGTTCTGCCGGATTGCTTACGACTACCTCTGCACATGGACAATCCGAGCATGGCTGCAGCCTACAGCTAAAGCAGAACTAAAGCACCTGCTTCGGAACAACAATTTCAAGGGATCACACGTATTACTTAGGTTTCTCCACGGATCTACAATCAGACCTTTCTCGCCCAGAATCACCCGCCAGATCGCCCGAATTTGTGATTGATCTGGTCCACATACCTACAGGTCAACAGAATAGTCAAAAGCTAGCGCCGCGCTAAGTTCTTGTACAGCAAATGTACGGCAGATCAGTAGATGTATAGAAAACATATGGCAAGTTAACGGTTGATCAGTTTCTATTGATCGATTTTGCTAGAACTTCAGCCCTGCAACAGAATATATGGGGTAGATTATAGAGAATTTCTATACAAATAACCACTAAAGTACATGTCCCTAGCGTCACGCTAGCTTTTGCCATTCTGCTGACCTGTAATAGACGTGTATCGAGACACTTCGAGCCAAGGCTTAATGAGGCTCCAGGTTAAGATTGACACGAGAGTCCATTGTGGTCAGCTGCTGATGGTTTGTTCTGCCTTTACAGTAGTCCAACAGGACCTCCCGGGCCAGATAAGCCACACCGCCAGTCAACTGGTCACGGCCTGCTTCCGGTCATCCAAAGGTCATGCTCATATCGCACTCGGCTAGGGATCGCCGCCGGGGATTTTTGGCTGAATTCAGGGTTTTGACTTTCCCCGCGCTAGAATGCTTACATTCAGCTAGCGAGGTTGGAGGTCGGGGAAATCTCCCCTTGCTAGTCCCCGCACTCTATGCCGTATTTGCATGGTGAATTAGACATCGCCATACCTTCTAAACTCCACCTAAATCAGACACGAATGTAACATATGACTCCCTCACGATCCCACCACTTAGAACCAATGTGGCAAAGTTGGACCCTGCATGTCCTCAAGGCCCGAGTTTCAGGGACGTACTCACATAACTCTACCTGTCTACTAGCTACCCCTCACTGTTGCTAGTCCAGTATGTAGTAGGATACGAACCTGTATCTGAGTGGTAGTGGCTGCGGAGACTAGCCAATTAATTAACCCCAGAATAGACTAAAGTACAGGAATTTGGCAGAGATCTATCACGTGGACTTCTGACGTGGAATATCTAGCAGACTACCTTAACATGAGATTTCGGCGTTTCTTCTCTAGCCTCGTCCTAGCTTTCGAATAGTAAGGCCGATCGCCCTGTTCTTCTCTCCACTATCTATATCAAAACCCAATCCACTCTAGTCGAGGGCTTACAGGACTCAGGGATTCAATGAGTTTTGATGTTGGAGAAGTTGTTGTTAAGCAACGTGGAGCGCGAGTGACTCCAGCCACAATTGCGACAACAAGGTTTTCAGACCACGCGGACAGAGGAGAAGCCAAGGATTCCCTTGTACATCTTATGCGCCTAACCCAGCAGACAGGTTAAGGGTCAGCACGTAGGACCAGAAACACCAAAATTCAGGGCTCCCATGATCAAAAGACGACCGGCAAATCGCCCGACGATAACCCCGGAGACTTACTCTCTCTCTCTCTCTTTCTACCGTCACATACGGCCAACACACCAGTACGATACACCGTGATCCAGCCTTCCTCCAGTCCCACATATAACTTTGCCTTACCGTTCAAGTACCGGCGAGGACATGACTCGCTATATGGCCGTCTCTATTTGACTAGTACACGTGAGTCACCATCTTCGCAGCCCTCGCGAAATTTTTCGTCCGTTCCAGCGACCATCACCTTAGATATTACCTTTGTTATTTCAAAATTAATATTATTGATGTATTTAATTTTCACTTCACGATAAATAGATACATGCGCACTTATTTCCTTCTTCTCTAACGAAGAAAGGATTGAACTGGGATGCATCTGACCACCTATACCTAAATACAGAGTATAACTGCTACTGAAGTCGCTTTCAGCAATGATAGAGTCGATCGTGTCGAACATAGCAGACTTAGGCGCAATCTTCGCGGGGCCAAAAATGCAATTGTAGATTATTTTTGGGAGGCTGACCCTGCTGAGCGGCATCTTTGTCAGCCCTTTCAGCTTACATATGTTCCTCACGTTACTACCCTACCTCGAGGTCATCGGTTCCGACGGCCGCCAGTTGGTTGCAGTGGAAGTCATTGGCATGCAAATCCCCTTTGTTACGCTGTCTGCCCAGCCTGCATGCCAAAGGAGAAGGGGTTTCCGATTGCACGACTTTCCATTTCAGCCCTGCGGCGCGGCAATTGTCGTGCGTTCCTGTATATAGTACTGAGCCACGAATAGATACTTGGCACGGGGTCCCCAGAATACCAGTGACCCCCCCTTTTGCTGTCCTCGTTTATCATTCCTTTCCTCGGCGCTTGTTGTTGCCGCTCGTTGGTAACAGCGTTCCATTGCATCGCATGCTTGCAAATCATATCCCTTGTGCTGGTGCCTGTTGGGTTCTCGTCGCGGCTACGCCTCTTAATCATTCTTCACTCCATGAACTAATACTAACATCATCATTATCACGCGGGCATCGCTGACATACAGGTTCTGTAACGGATGCTTATGCTGTGCCGTATCGGACATAGATAAAGCACCGTGATCATGCCACTGTTTGGCTCTGAACTTGGCAATACGAGTACACATTCAAATATGCTCAAATAGAAACTAACATTCCTCAGCGACTTATTAGTCGAAGGGGATGATGCTATAGGGATACAGCTTCTCGGTACTGGCTCGCAAGTCTCGCGTCTACATTCCGCATTCGGCCATCAAAAGCCTGTGATGAATCCCTCATCTCCCACCGCCGCAATCACCACCAATCTGCCAGGGGATTTGGGGGACAACGTTTGTTGGCGTGGCACATGAGATAAGGCTGTTGGCAGCGTCCATGAAGACGGATTCCAAGAGCAAATTCAATGTAACCCCCTCCCTTCTCCCTTTCCCCGAGCACCGATATGCCCCAGAAAAGGGTACGAGAACAACGTTGTTGGGGCTCACCATCTCGTCCACGTGTACTGAAATAGAGGCTGTATATACCGAATCCCCTATATCAGGGAGCCAATGTGACCGGATTTCTTTTTTGGTCTCTCAGGAAACACCCCCCCCCGTTGTACTCTCCTATTACCCCTGTGCACTCCCTTGCGGGCCGAAAGCGGGAACGTAGGCTATCTGTAACGGTAGGGGTTTTTTTCTTTGACTTGTTTCCAAAACTGAATGTGATGTTTAGATGGCGGTCCCAAACACTAAAATAATTTGGAGGATTGGGGGCTAATCTGCCATCGCCTGGCCATGTGCATTTGCATTTGGCGAATTACGCTTTACGGCTTTGTACATTTTCTGCATGGTACTTTCCCAAAGACATCAGATGACGAGGAAAAGATTTTCCCTTTTACTTGGGCGCCCTTTTTCTTCATCAATTAGGTTCAACTTCCCATGTTATTTACTACTCGCCTTCCCGTTTTGACTTTATTCCGTATCCTATCCGCTGAAACCGCTTACACTGTACTGCGCAAAGTCTACGTTTACATAGCAGATCTTGCTAATAATATTCTTCTGCTGTTGCTGCGCCATCAGGCTGCCTGCTAAGACAGCGTTGATGATAAATCCTATAAGGTGCTGTGACGCGCCATCATATAACAGCGTTGCAACACTTTACGGGGGGTGGTATTCAAACAGTGAAATAGAGAACAGGGTTGCGCCAGAAATGCTAATTTGGGTATCCCAATTGAGATGAAACGAGGCGAGGAGCTTCTCTTTTTGGGTATATGTTTCTTTTTTGTCCTTGTGATGCGAAACAATTCTGCGACTACCTCCTGCACAGGTCTTTTCACCGCTTCCTTCTAAGCTGAGCTGAAGCTAGATTGGGGTAGGGTAGGGCAGGGTAGGGTAGGGGCCGCAACGCAACCACTTTGAGCCACAGATTCCTTCCCGTGTCGGAACTTCAACGGCCTGATCCCCGATGCATGTCGCCTCTCTCTCATTTATGATATGTGACGAGATGACACAATCATAAGGATTCGTTAGTAGTGTGTAGTGGTAACAGTCAAAGAGATGGCATTGCACAAACAAGTTTGTTGGTGACATTGTCAACGGTGAACTGTTTGCTTTCATTGCTCATTCCCTGAGCTTTGGACCAATCAAGTCGGATGACGCATCGCTAGATGTCAAACGATGGACAGGGCATACCAATAGTTTTACATAGTTAAGCCTTTCTCACTAACATGCTACCTACCTTGTTAATCTTGAGGCTGGCTGGCCGATAAACGAACCGTTGGAGACGTGGTTTTACCGCGGCGCCCCATGACGCAACGGCTGAAGCCTCCAGAAACGAACCAACAACAATAAAAGGATGGGTCAAATTGACATTAGCACAAACAAATCAGGGATAACTAAGAGTTGCGGAAAGGGTATGTAAGTACTACATGCGAATGTACCTTGATTAGCTTTGAATGTCTAATTTGAGGCTGTACTTTAAGAGGCAATGAGTCGCGAGATAATAAAATTTACCTTTTATTAATATTATTACTTTCTATTTAGAGGACGTATCGCGATTGAAGACCCTAACTTATTGTATTTGCTCGACAGCTCGTCATGTCCTATCTTGGGTCAAAGATCGATCTACCTGCGCGTTGCGTGCCGCCTGGCTGGCTCACTTGGTTACCGAGGTTCAAAGCGTGTGAAGCTTGCCTGATTCGTGATGTCATGCCAGGGTAGCTTCTGTCATAGCTATTCGGCCATAGCAAAGTTGCTAAGCTTATGGTGTAGAGGATCGCGTTTATCTCGAAGTGATTTTAGGAAGTTCCATTACAATTAGCGAAGTTCTAAAGCTCGGTGTCGTCAAAGTTGAGGTCATAGGATCCAGTGATCCGTTGTCTCTGATGCTGTTTGTGGAGTTGACTCCGCTGCAGGAGGTGTTGTTCTGGAAGACTATAGGAGTCAATACTATAAGAGTTCTGAATTAGGGTGGGTAGATCTTTTGTTGGGAGATAGAACATCGAGATTCGACCTGTTTGGGGAATGGTGGGACAACACATGTGGACGAGAAAGTAATATGGAAAACATCAAATGTTACTCATTCTTTTCAGCCTGCTGCCACCCACAACGAAAAAGATTGACCTTGATATCCCAGTCCGTTGGAATAGTGTATAGAGCGGTCAGAGCTAAGCATCAGCTGGTGCTGTCGATCTTGCGGCGTTGTTTATATCATTTATTAATCAATCGAGATATGAGATGTGACTACAGTACATCTGGGTGTTTTACCAATTTTCTTGATGCGACACGTGGTTGAGTAAGGGTGATTGGGTTATGATGTCATCGCCAAGAGCTGCCATAACAATAACATGCCGGTGGCATGTTTGGAGCGTTGGATTCGGCCCCCGCCGGAGTGGGAACTCTTCGCTTGGAGACTGATGCAAATGATCCAGCACGACGTTTCGGTAAAGAAAGGATCAGAGCCATCACGATCCTACGACACTGTAGAACATCAAACGAGAAGTGGTGCAATCGTTGCGAAGGATCAGTCGGGGTATCGGCGATCAGCTCAGCAGGCTGGGAAGCTACCCATCCAAACGCCAATACTGTAGGTAATATGACTGGCATGAACGAGATCGAATCATCTGGCTGACGGCTGATCCTTTGCGAATCTCCTCATAATTGGACACAGCTCCTTCGTTAAGCCTGTTACTTGATAACAAAATCGAAGCCTGTTAGGCTGAAGACATTCTGTTGATGTAGAGTTTGAAAGTGACCAATGTATCTGTTAGTAATAAATTACAACAAGGGCAGGCTTATGATTTTGAAAAGTGGTGTCCATATCAACTAGGTATTGATTTAGAATTCATTTTACACTAGAATTTTGCATTAGGTATACTAGGTAGGTTCAGAGTGAGCGTTCAAGGCCACCGCGGCTATAATTTGTGACGCGAACTATTGAAGGCTAAGAGAAGTATCTGCGTCACTCAAATAATAACAATTAAATATATAAATGAAAATTTTTTTTTTCAAAATAAACACTTAGCTATCAATAAATTTTGTCGGATTCTTACCACGCTCTTACGCTTATTTCCTTTACTGAGTGGTGGTCAGGTCAGAGTAGTAACACCGGCACGCCGAGACTACATGAGGGGATGGATTCCAGAAACCTGGACTGCTGGTGTTCAACAGTCTCACGCTCACATCGTATAGGCTATTACGGTAGCAGATGCCAGCGGGATAGAGTTTGAGCAGCGCGTTACTCCATGCTCCCCCGTAATGGGGGTCGCTGACGAGAGCAGGATCATGGAGTTGCGACGTCGCGCGTCTGGTGTAGTTGCAAGCCGGGGCCAGAGCCGTCAGACACGTGCTCATCTCCATTGGTAGCCGTTTGCAAGTCATCCTAACGGATATCGCGGTTCTTCCTCAAACCTGTAAGAATGACTGTGTTCAAGCTGCACTGCCGAACACCTATCTCACTTATCGGTTTGACACTCTCACCACTACTTCCTCCCAGTGAATTCATGCTTCTCGAGCTGTCACAGGTGAAATGTTTTGAAGAAGGCCGTTTACAGGACCGAAGGCTCTTGGCAGGTACTCCGAACGTCTCTTATAGTGTAGTCCTCGATTACTCGGGTTGCTCTCGGTGATTGGTCCTTTCAATAGCTAGGAGTGGCTAACAGACATTGTTCAGCAATACATACACGGTTCTTCTTCGTATACCGGCAGGGGTAATGTAATAGACACATCTTCTATTTCCCAACAGTCTCTCAAGGTCAGCTTACCAACGTATTCTGTACAAACACAACTTACGAATCTATTATAGCCCAAGATAAGCTTTCTGTGTCATCATCACTGCATCGTGAGATGGGTAAGTGTGTCCTTTGTCAGCCCCCTTCCTTTCCACCTCACCTGCAGTTCTTAATTTAATTTATCCCACTAATACAGAGTCTTTAGACATTACTAACTTATTATATTAGGTCTTGCGAGACCGATTATACTTGCCTGTCCAATGATGCGGTATTGTGGCAACGCTACTCGAGCCTCGTAGAATGTTGCCGATAGAATGTACTCAACCATGCAACGCAATGTTTTCGGGGTGTTTGTCCCAAAATTATATCGTTTCAGATATGGATCCATGCCATTCTGAAGTTGATCCGGCTCGAGTTGCTGCTCGTGGGATTGACCTTAACGTCGTGACTGTGTCTCAGCCAACATAACGCAGGGCGAACAACATCACCTTTAGGGTAACGATCACTGAAGCTCGACATGATATATATCACATAACTCAAGCCACAGTGGCACGGCGGTAGAGACAGTTCTGTAGTGTATAATAAGTGCGTGTTTTCATGGGGTACCAAACAGGGGGCAAATCACAGGCCGCTATATATGTAAGAGTGAGCCATACGAACGAATAAGCATATAGCGCTGTTAAAAATCGAACCTAGCTCGTTACATGACCCAGCTGTAGGGTATTGGTCGGTCGGATGGGTGAAATGACATGAACTGGACGTTATCTTACAGTTGATTGTGGTGTAGGTTAGTCAGCAAGGAATGAAAGAGGAATTTGAGATTCGAGGTGCCTGTCTGGCAGACGTGGCAACGGCAGGGCCTTCTCGCAGTCAGCTCGACGGACCCTTCGTCAATGATGTTTCGGTATGCCATGAAATGTGCAACACGTTTACGGGTGTGGCGCCAGATCTGTGCCAATTCAGTCGACTAATTTGGGCATTCGTGACAGACGGCACAGAGATCCGGAAATGCGTGGTACCACAAGGATTCCCCGAAAGCGATCACGCGCGTCTTACAAAGTTTGGGGGCCAAACCCGGAGAGACCCCCATGGAGAAGAGATGCGACTCAAGAATTACCTCAGCCTCCGCTAGAGAACCACCCAATCGTATATGTCGCCGTGAGGCTAGCTTAGCAAATCTCTCACTGCGCCATCAGTGCTGACCCGCCCTGCTTGCTGACACCTCTTCATCTCTGTCACGAATTTCACCACCGGGGAAGATGTGAATTCGACCTCTATTGGAGGGACCGTGGTGACGTTGGCGGTCTGATAAAAGCGCTCTTGATCAACTAGGGCGCATCAAGGAGGCACGGTCATTCCGAAGAAGCGAATTCGTTCTAGCTGTATTATACCGCTCACACCAAGTTACGATATTTGTTGATACTGCGGCACAGCAGTTGGCCAACTCTCTCGGGCCGTCCCTCACAATAGTGCTCACTGGCGCGTACCGGAGTGCTATGACTGACAGGCACGTAGCCGACAGTTAACAGACTGATGGCTCATGAGCAGGCGGATTCACAATGCTAGGAGCAGCCCTCTCGAACCATAGCTGATAAAATTTATTCAATAAGGCTAGTTACCAGCCTCCAGGCTAGGACGAATCACATCACGAAGTCTTTGAATCCGTATATTGCCGTGTTATTACCGGGTTGAAGTTGAATCGTTCTGCATGTAAGAGATACGGCAGGATTCCACATCTGTCATTGTACAGGAATGGTAACCGACAGGGGACCTTCGCAATGCTCGTAGAGCTTATCTACCAGTAGATACTGTACGTATTTACTAAAACAGAGTCCATGGTATTACTCTTTCAGTCTTTGGAGCCTATGGTGTTGGTAGCTTACGATGAATAGACTGCTCTTTTTACTATCTTTAGTTACTTCTCACAGCAAAATACCTTCAGATTTTTCGTTTTCCGCAACCTATTAAAATACTCTGAGATGCCGACTGAGCTAATTATGTAGGTAGACATCAGGGTACCTAGGGTCTTTTGTATAAGTGCTGATTGATGCATCCTTGTGAAATGAAATACGGCCTAAAGCAAGCCCCGTCACCTTAAGCAGTTAATGTAGGGGTTTAGCTTATGAAGTAGAAATTCGATCGAATTACTGGTAATTTGATATAGGCTTGCGATTGTTGAGCAATGTGTAGATAGCCAACTGATCCTTTCGCGATTGATTTTGCCCGTTTGAGGGATTCGCTTCACCCCGCAGGCGGCGCAGTCGCCGATTTCTTGTCGGGTTTACAATCAAGCAGGGTTCACTGGCGCCGAAGCTGCAGGATAACATGCAGCTTGTTGCAGAATGCCTACTAGGTAGGGAGCTTGCATTACGTGGGGGGGGGGGGGGGTGATCATTGCGGAGTTAACCAGCAAAGAAAGGCGAGCCGTTGGGACTACGCTGCAGCAAACAATGCCAAATCGCTCAGGTCCAACATCCCATAGATCACTCTGGATATAACTAGAACATGGAACGTGATCGCAATCACCTGCTCACCTACTCTACCCTTTTCTCACGCATTGCATACGAGGCTGCTCCTAGTGCCAGCACATCAAGTCTAACAGTTTATGAGGTTGGTGGAAATCAGCATTGCCTTCGGGGAGAAGCAGGTCGTCTGCTTATCAATCGTTCATTTCCATGAAGGAGGGAGGGCTCAGGCAGGTCTGCACGGAACCCATCCGTTGCAGTTCACGCGGAAGCGGCGGTCCTTATTCGTTCAAGCTCGGTGATCGCACCTTAAGACAAGGAAGAGATACATAATCACAGGAGAGAGTGTTTGTGACGAGGTGGGAGTAAGACCAGCTCAGCAATAAAGGTCTTGTGATGATGGATGGCCGTTGATGCCATCGGGCTTGGCTGCAAGCCTGCAGGATTTATGCAGCTAGAACACCAGCCACATCGAAGCATTCTCTCTGCACGGAAATCAAAGGCTACAAGGACTGGGTCATAATCTACGGTGAAGAAGCCAAGAACATACTGTTGGTCTTTCGCGTGTCTGAAACTGAGAATAGTCATGCGAGCGAGCTGTAATTTGGTTCGCCGGATTCCCCGCCCGCCCGTTCTGCCTGCATATCGGGTTCAAACAGGGCCAGTCGACCGAGAGTGGCTTCTTGGCCGCTTCGGTGGTATCTCGGTACTGCTGAGGCTCGGTATAACTTTTTGATATATCTGTGTAGCCTTCATGCTATGGCTCATCGAGGCGAACTTTAACATTCCTTCTCTCGGCCGTAGGTCTCTGATACATCCTTGGCCGTTTAGCGAATACTTAGGTGTCGCCTCTAGCTATGGGGAATTATATGTCACGCAAGTAATGTGGCGACCACCTACATCTCGTTCAGCTAGCGGAGATTACTCGAAGCCCGCTAGCCTTGTTGCCTTTGAGGATTGTTAATATCCATCAACTTCATGCTAGTTGTTTGACTGTTACGTCGGAAGTCAGAGAGCGATGGACGTGTACATTTCCGTCTACTAACGGTCATTCACCTCGGGGTTTACAATACGGTATACAGTAACGAGTAGTTCGCCCGTGAAGAAATCCAGATGTGTTCCCGAAGGATTTCGTGCAACATTCATATTTAAACTTGACGAATCAATTCCTCAGGAGCACTAAAGTGCACTGGGCTGCTTCCGCCCCGTACTGCCTCGCAACGTAATCTGTAATGAGTAATAGTAACCTTAGAAATGCCCGTGCTCAGAATAGGGGTCATGTGAGGCGGATCATGAAGTACAAACTATCAGGTCTAGATTCCAGCGTCCAAGAATGCCGCGAACGAATGCGACTTATGAGACTGTAGTCATTTCTACCACCAGTAAAAGGATTCGGGGTATAAATAACGGACTACGGTAATTTGGCGAAATGCCCTGAGTGCGCGGCTTTAACTTGTAGCAGGCGATATGTACTTGTGCGAGCCATGATAGCATGCTCCCCAGGAGATGGCACGTTTCCAATTTGAAAGCTGGTCTAGTGTTCATTCACTCGACCATTTACGTAGAGTACGACATACCTCATTCTCGCTTGGGCACATGCGAGTTTCATCGGAACACTAACTTCTGCATCGATACTGATTAGTATCCTCATACATAGTCCTAGAGCCGGTAGCCGAACAGCATCAATCTTTCAGGGGGATCCTTCTGCCTACTGTAACGTACCCGAGGGTTCGGTTCTGGGGTGCACCAGCGGGTCGAGCAATGTTTCCACCCTGGCCATTGTTACCGTTGATTCTTGAATACCACGTACCGCTACTGGTTCTGTTGTTAGTATACGCTGCCAAATTCGCCCCAGAGAAATGCTGCTCGATGGTTGAACACACTGACCATGGTGGATAAACCCCGCGGCTAAAGAGTTCTGATAGGAAGAAGAAGATTATTTCCTCTGTGGTCTCGCTGCTATAGCCTAATTTAACCGGCCCTGGGGAAACACTCTAGACGTACTGGCCAAGAAGTCTTGATCCCCTTGTAAGAGCCGGCCCCCGCGGATCTGAGCCGTGCAACCGGGCCTGTCTGACGTTGCAGCGACTCTTACGGGTTCGTAGTTGCTCTCGTCCAAAGGTCTTAAATCCGCCTCCTTCACTTGTCGTAATGCAACATAGTTCTCTTCTTGGCCTCTGTTAGCCCCGAGGGTTCAACGTCGCTAAGCCGAGACGGTAGCAACTTCGTTTCGTTTCGCTTCGTTTGTTTGGGGAACCATTTGAGGGTATCCTTCCTGCAAGAATTGACCCAACGAGGGGCAAACCTTCGGTGAAGATCTAGGGTTGAGTTAGCCTACAGACGCGTATAGGTCCATGTCTAATCCCAGAGCTGACATTCGACGATTTGCCAAGCAGGACTGCAACAAGAGGACACGCGATGCCGCGGCGAAGGCATCATCCCAGGACAGCACAGTCTGGACTGATCATACAAGCACAATGAAATACGCCGCCAGGTCTGCTCCGCCGTGAAGCCCGCACCGTCATCCCGGTGACTCGGTCACGGCTCATAGTTCGCTCCCACCATCTACGACTCTTTCGCCCAGGCCAGACTCTGGGGCTGAGAATGCGATGCTACGGGGGTTCGGGTGCGGTGTGCCCCAACTGCCGCTAACGCTTCTAATTCTAGTACTCTAAACCCCCAGCAGCGCAGACCGCTGGGTCTATGACCAATTCCTGCTATAATAAGATATTACCACACGTACACTACCATTTCCAAGGTGCGTACAACACTTGAGACACGGGCACCACCTTCGCGATAGGCAGGTGGGATCAACGTGGTGAGATGATCCTTAGGAGCTGGCTGGCTCGCTTCGTGCCGTCCCCGCATACCAAACTGTCACGCGCGCAACGCCAAAATGCTTTCGAAGGCAGCAATTGAAGGACTCAGCCTTGATGCGAGCGAACTGACCGCTCCTCCTTTCTAAGAGGATCATTCACTGGTTCTCCTCACTGAGCGAGCTTTTTTTGCTTTTTCATAACAACGAGTGTTATATGCCCGATTATAGCACGTCCTATATCCTAGCCAACGATCGGCACGTCTCGATACGCCCCTGCGCGAGGGAATTGTCTGTCCTGAGTTAACCACATCAGCACTGGAAACTCTCCCAATGCTGCTTACAGGCTCTATTGGTGGCCGAAGGTTGACAAGCACCCCATATTCACAACCTTGAATCCTAGACAGCATACCTCTCGTACAGGTTCGCAGCTTTCTCACATCAGACAACACCACAGTAGGCTATCTAGGGAATTGCTGAATAAAGGCTTTCTGGATTAGTGAGCGACTGATTCACAACGTGTTACGGAACGTGAACATGATACTTGAGATCTCAGGAAGGATTTTAGACGTGAGGATTACTAATGGATAGTGAGCCAAGTGACTTCTCACTGAGAATGGATGAGATCATATCATCCCCGCTAGACGCTTTCTCCGCTCTCCGAGAAACTCTGGAGGTTTGCTATTCGACGGCTAGCTTGACAGTGTGTGAGATATACGGGGAAGGGAGGGAGACTCCCTCAGTTATTTGATGGGCATCATATTACTGACATATCTTATAGGCTTTTACTTCGCTTATTCTAATGGTAAGTACTTGTATGCCTTGTATATGCCGCCTGGTGCCTCACACCATAAACTGCGTAGGTGTCTTGCATGGTGCTAGTAGCCCTTGGATGAGATAACTATTATGGTAGCTGTCTACTGCTCTGGCAATTTTACGGTTTCAGAGAAACGGCATTTCGAGCCAGGTTGTGCTTGTTGTCTCTCGGATGTTCTTCTTCGGTACCCACAGACAATCGTGAGCACGTAATTAGACAAGAAAGACTCCCTATAGATGAGTGAATCGACTTCAAGCACTCATGATTTTACACAAGATTCTTTAATTATGTAGCAATCCGCATCGAGTTCTACCACTGGTCTTGATCTCTAACCATGCAGCTCTAGGCACTGGTCCACATTAGCTTCCTAAAAGCTGTACAATGGCGCTCGCCACCACTCCATGACGAACGCAAATACATTAAGCCAGAAACAGGAGCGGTACTCGATGCCACTAGGGCAACTGACGTCGCCATTTCCTGTGTTGTCCCCACCGTGGCTACCTTCGCTACCATTGCTATATGCACTAGGAGGAGGGGGCGTCTGTACTGTCTAGCTCAACCCATTGACGAACTTTGGCTCTGTCGTGAATCCGCCGCTCAAGCCCAGCATACCGGCTAGGATGCATACCGCGATCTCAACGGAGAAGTCAATGGTCGGGTCTGCATGCAGTGTGGCCATGGTGGGAATCCTGCTCCGCCTCTCAACTTTATCAATTGACATATAGGGCGTAAACGCCCAACCCGAAGATTGCGTGTTATTGCTATCCAGGAAGTCGATATGAACCCTACCGTTAGATAGAGCCAGAAAGGCATTGAATTGCGCCGAAGCTGCTATTGCGGCACGCCTATAGATCACATAAGCGATGAGCTCAGTTGTAGAACGTTAGGGATATTCAGCAGACTGTATTCAAGCCAGTCTGGCATGAAGGTAAAGTTATGTGAATACGGAGCTGTGAAGTCAAAGATGAGGGCTAGGTCTGCTGCGAACGACGCGTCGAGATCGAAATACAGGTTCGAGAGAGACGTGCTATAGATATAGTACATCAGATATCCTGATAAAGTCACGTTGTCTAACAAGTTGGCCTTATGAGCGGTAGCACTGAAGTATGGGGGCTTGGAAAACAGTTGCTGATCGGTAGGGAGTGAGATGTTTCCTGCTGTGTCGATACCCGTCTGATCGAATGTGATGTCCCGCTTGACCAGATGTATAGCAGTGAATCGAGAGAAAGTGACCTCCATTGAAGCTGGCATACTCAGTCAGGATCTGTATATAGTAGGTACCGCTTATAACTTACATGTGATACTCTGTATGTCCTGTCTGTCCACGGAAGCCTTCACAGTCGCGGTCTCATTATCCCGACCAAGACCTGTGACAAAGAAGATGCCTCTCTCGTCCTCATCGTCACAATTTCTATGATGGTTGGTAACAAGCACGAATCCACAGTCACGGGGCCATTGAGTCAAAGCTTGCTCATATGCCTTGAGAGTGTTAAAGTGAACTGCAACTAAGTCGGCAGTACACTCAACAGGGGGGGGCAGATTTGATGTCCTCTAACAAGACAGCAGGGTAATCCACATATAAGGTGATAATAGCGAGACTATGATCCTCGCGACCGTAGTGCAGATGGACACTGGGAGCAGGCAGGATGTTCGCAAGATTTGCGGTATCGCATTGAGGCGCAAGAACAAGACCGAGGCTCGGGGTGGTGTCGAGGGCAGCAAGAGCGCGCCCTGACAAGGTGCGGCCATAATGAAGTTGGAAACGGCCACCATTCCGCCCTCGTATGACCCTAGTAAGATGTTTATTAGCGATGCCTTCTTTGATATCACCTTTCCAGACTATCTTAGGTGATCAATTTCATTTTCCCGTAGAAATGTTGCTGCAGTGAATACCTTAGCCACCGATCCACGATGTCGCGTTGGGTTGGAACCACTTTGAACTACTGCGGCAACGGAACTCGTTTCTCACATATATACTATACTAGAGGACGCAACGGACACATAATATAAGCAAATAGATTGCAATTTAAGACTCGTTACTATTTGTGAGCCGGACGGTGCTCTGGGTAGGTGCTTACCGGCTCTAGTACGGCCGAAATTTCATTGCCTAACGCACGGGATAATGGAAATGCACCTCAGACAGAGCCAAAAAAAGAATGCTAACATCTGGGCGCCCCACGCATATGTCCACAGTTCTCAGATCGCCTTCAAGCCACGTGCTGAGTGCAGTTGACAACGACATCGGATCCGCCAAGTTGTCGACCGCGTGATTGTAGGTGATGCGATAGTGACGATGCCTCTGTGCAGCGTATCAAATGCATTGGCAAGTACATGCAATGCTGAATTGGGTTTTAATTTCACTGTTTGCAACAATCATCTCAAGAAGTATATGTCAGCAGAATGCCCTATGGGGGGTCAATGGCCCGCCTCCTTCACGCTTCTCTTATCTATTAGCAATTCTGTGGCGGTGCTGTCCATCACCGACCTGTTCGACATATCGTTACACTGCCTGCTCTGAGCATTCCTATTGTGGAGAAAATAGTTATAATCGCGGTTCTCTTTACTGATGAAGGAGGAGTCTTTGATGCGCAAGAAAGGGAGATTGCTCTTAGACTATTAGGACTATGATAACCGTGCGCTCATTAGAACAAGTAATATTGAAGTAGGTGTTCTTGTAACCAAGTTGTTGGCATCTTGCGCCTGGTGTGTCAGCTAGTTAGCGAAACCCCTTTCGTGATGGAGAGCACACCCTGAGCTACAAAATAATCATTGGGCTTTGGCAGCACACACTGTACTGAGATCTCCATGATCCTAGGAACCCACCGAAAGTATCAACCATAATTATATAGTTCTGTTACCTGCTTTCTATTATCCCGCAACGGTGACTTCCGGCCCTTGGACTTCTAATCGACACCGGGGGAATGGAGGGGGACTGGGGGATCTTGTATAAGGTAACTATAGGCAGCCTTATACGGACAACGGGGCAGCCGATCGCATTCCGGCTCCTTACAGGACTAGGCGGGTCAGCACCTCTGGCGAACGGCGCCAAAGGATTTCTGGGAGTCGACGACCACTCATCCGTGTTCTCCGTCAAAGTCAGCACTTGCGCCAAGGAGATCCTGGCGGACCTCGGCGCAAAACCTACGGTGTTCATCACTTATGCCTTGGGCGGTGAAGCGAATCTCGAGTATTACGGGCTAGAGAAGTGGCTAGAGGTATTGGACTTGGACGACGAAGGAAAATACCACCCAAACCTAGAAGACCGAGGCCGTTTGGGAGACGGAGAAGCCATAGTGTGATATTATCCACATCTAAAGCTCTGATATGCTAGAGATCTTACTAACATGTTACTGTTTAGACCGGGCAGGTGCAACCCCGATACGCCTCGGACGAAAGCCATGTTTGGTGACTGCCATGAAGGCTATCGCTGGTCTGTAAACCTCGGGAACGCATATCGGGGGTTGGCTACATTCTACACATGTGGTATGCCGGTGTATGTTAGGAAGCAAGACGACAAATTCGCGGAGGAATGATGAAGAAAGCTGTTAGTCTACGATACACAGATTGAAAGGTAACAAAATAGACCCAAGGCTTGTTAAGCGCGAAGAGGAAGGCAGTGACTGAAATGCAATTGGCGATATATGACGAAACAGGCAACAGATACTCGTATTTTTTTTTGGTATTGTATGTGAAAATCCACCATCTGCCCTAGTATGATTGTGTTCATCTCGTGATTGAGGTTATATTGCAGGTTCCCTTGACAGTGAATAATACCTGTCGCGTTAACACATATTCAAGTCATATGCTAGCACCATCTCGAGCCACCCGCGAGTTCTGGGGCGGTGAGACCTCTACTTATAACATCTGAATAGGGTTACTATGGTCTTCGGGAGTCTCGGTTAGTGGTTGGCAGGCCGGCGCTAGATGCCAGCGTCGGGAAAGCCCTCTGTCACAGCGCGTTTCCACGTATATTCAGTCGCTGTGTTGAAACTGAAGGGAAATTACATATTTACTCAGTCACTCTGTATACGGACCTTGCCCTCTCCTTGGTTATTTGCAACTGGGTGGCACATTGCCATCGAGATCCCCCCCTTAGAAGTTGAACTAGCTAATCAATATTTAATGGATTACAGGTACTATTCACCTTCTCCTATCATGTAGGCGCTTGATGTCTCTTATTATCTGCATACGATTGACGGTACTCAAGTTGTGGGTAATTTCGTAATGTACCTACCTAATCTTCCTTATTGGTCTCCTGTTGTTTTCTTATTGCCACTATCGGATTTGTCGTTACATGTGACGTTCGCAACTCATTGTGTTAGAACCAAAATATCGTATACGTGATGTCTTTGATGCAAGCTGTTTGATCCACAAAAGCAAACAAAGGGTGAGATACGAGAACAACTCAAGCAATGGCCAGACATTGGCTACACACAAAGGCGAAAACAATGCATTGTTTCCCTCACAATTGAGATATAATATACTAGTAGTACGAAGTGAAAAATTTGTATGAGAAGCAGACGCAGCTTAGACAGCTTCATCGGACTCGGGCACTTTCCTGTTAACACAAAACTCGCTGACTCCGTCTTACACTAACCGTTCTACACCAATGACAATGGCTGAATCATCAGAACAAGTGATCACCTATGGTGGTGAAGGAATACAGCTTCAGGTAATAGTAGACAATGCAGGCTGGTCAAGCCTAAAACCAGTGCTTGGCTTTTCCTCCAGATCTTCTCGAACTCACACTCCTACTCCATTAGATCTTCCACGCACAGGATATATAACAGAAGCCATGGGCACTCTGAAGGCCGTCAAAATTAGGCTTTCCACTCCTACATTCGACGTCGGGTTAGGCTGCTTCGGTAACCCGTCGAAGCTGGTCGAAACCGGTCGAGGCGAGCTTGACAGATTGTGGTGGGCAGATCACAAGCAACTTAAGGTAGCGCAGGAACTTATTGACGGAAGGAGAATATGGGGTGATGAGGAGTGGATTGACTTCCAACTAGAAGCCCGCGAGGAAGAAGACAGTTCTGATAGCGACGTGTCCAACACACTAGAACGTTCTGTTTATCAGCGTCGCACCCTCGGTGGCCAGGACCTCCTCGAAGAGCTAGACGATCTCGAGGCGGCACGACCTACAGTGGAAAAGCGACAAATTTCCATTCCCGGGAACAGGGAAGGTATCTGGGAGCAACCAGACTTTGGTGCTTCCACACAGCAATTTGACGATTGGGTCGATGAGGTTGCAGCGCTCGAGGCTTTGGCTTCGATGCCCGAGGGGACGAGGTATTACAAGGTCAATGACTAAGAGCTAGACAGTTGAGTGCAACTAGATACCCTCCCCTTGTATTGATCTGTATTCCTGACATGCAATCAGCAATTATCTAACTACAGCCACGCATTCTTTCTAGATACCAGGCTATGCAGCCGCTAGGCGATGAGTTATGAGGGCACGTTGTTAACTATATGGCCTTCAAGAGGTGACCCTGCAGTGGTGGCCGCTTTCATACATACTGTTGTAGTACCTAGAATATCAGGTTTCTATTGATAATATGGTAGGAATTACCACGCCACATACGTGAACCACACACGTGAAGCTTGTATGACACTATTTTTAGATTGAGCAACAATGAATAGCTACCCATCTTCTAAAAATCCAAGTAAAAAAATTTCTGCAAGATATACTTAGTTGTCATAGAATGTATACATATGTTTTTTCGCGCTCGGAAATAAAAAAGCTTGGAAGTTAGCAGCATTTTATTATTGCGCTCTGCATCTACAGCTTCGACAAAACTTGAAGTCGACTTGTCATATAAACTTTTTTAACATTGTACTTGTTGGCTCGTATTAATCGCCAGAGGTAATTTCATGTAGTGCGAGTTGGTTGTTTCAGTTGATTGCAGCTGCACGCATGTGGGTACAGGAGACGGGAAAGCATCGCCTCCCCCTTTCAAGCCCTCCCATATTTTAAGTGGACCCGCCCCTGATTTAGGTGATTACGTAAAGTCCATGCATCCCTAGGTACCTAGGTAGGTACCTGACTTTGTGTAGCTAGTTGGCTAGCTCCAATTCCAACTGCCAGTTTGCTGGGTTCTTTGCTGTTGCTTGTAAAACCTCGTCTTCGCCTTGTGCATCCCTTCCTTCTTCCTTCTTCCCCCTTCGTAACACAATCCGCGTGCTCTCCTTGTGCCGCATCCTCTCTTTGACCCCTATTTGGTTTTTGTACAACCATTTCCACTCGTTTCCCTCGCCCTTCATTTGATCATTGTATACACGAACTTATTCCGACAAACATTCCGTCCTTCAACCTAAAACTGAATTACAGAACCTACACAACACGACTTCACGATGCGCGTTTCAGCTACCTCCGTCCTTGCCGCCGGCGCTTTTGCCTCGCTCGCGTCCGCCGCAGAGAACTACCTAGGCTTCAACTCAGGAGCCATGAAGACTGACCAGTCAGCTAAATTCAAGGCTGACTTCCTCGCCGAGTTCAAGACGGCCCAGGCCCTCAAAGGCGCCCCTGGAAAGTTCGACGCTGTGAGACTGTACACCAACATTCAAGCCTATTCCAAGACCGACCCCATCGAGGCCTTTGATGCCGCCGTTGAGACCAAGACCAAGCTCCTGCTCGGTATTTGGACCTCGGGAACCGATAGCATCGATAACGAGATGACCGCTCTGAAGAACGGCCTGTCAAAGCACGGTAAAGATCTTGCCAACCTCATCATTGGCGTCTCTATCGGTAGCGAAGACTTGTACCGCGTTTCTGTCACGGGCTTAAAGAATGACCCCGACGGAGTTGGCGCCGGGCCCGATGTCATCATCAACTTCATCAAGGAATTCAAGAGCACCTTCGCCAAGTCGGACATTGCTTCCGTTCCCATTGGCCACGTCGACACCTGGGATGCCTGGACCAATGGCACCAACAAGGCTGTCATCGACGCTGTCGATTGGATCGGTGTTGATGAGTACCCATACTACGAGGATGGCAAGGGTAATGACATCAAGAACTCAGGTAGCCTTTTTGACAAGGCCTACGATGCCACCGTTGCAGCTGCTGGTGGCAAGCCCGTTTGGGTGACAGAGACTGGTTACCCCTACACCGGTATCAAGTGGGGCGAGGCTGTTGCCAGTGTTGACAACGCCGAGTACTACTGGCAGGAAGTCGGATGCCGTCGCCTTTTCAACAAGACCCCAACCTTCTGGTACAACCTGCGGGACTCCAACGGTGCCAACAAGCAGAGCTTTGCTATTACTGACAATCTGTCGACTACCCCACGCTTCAACCTGACGTGCCCTGACCATTTCGACACTCCCAGCTCGACTTCTTCCTCGGCCTCGGCCTCGGGTACCAGCACCAGTGCCTCTGGCACTGCCACTTCCTTTACGGCCCCTCTCTCACCTACTCCTTCGGGAACTGGATCTGGCTCTAGCTCTGGCTCGGGTTCGGGCTCGGGCTCGGGCTCGGGCTCTGGCTCTGGTTCTGGATCCTCGGGCTCTCCTTCCGAGACTAGCCCCGCTGGCAGCTCACCTACCAGCACTCCTCCAGCATCTAGCGCTTCATCTCTAACCATGATTGGCGCGACCTTCCTTGTTGCCCTTTTCGGCACCGCCTTTGCTCTCATCTAGTGTGCGTTAGAATGATTTGGCAATGACTTGGCGGGTGAAACGAGGCTCCCTGTTTACTACCACCTAATTTCTCTTATGACCAGGCACTGCATTATTATGAATTGCGCTCTCGGAATTTCCTGCCAAAATTGGGGTGTCATCAAGGGGCTAGGAAATTAGACACCCAACTGGAATATAGAATAGGCTGGTACCTATAGAGATCTTGAAGTGATACTACCATGTTTGATTCTATTATTCATTCTCATTGACCTCAATTGTGAAAACCCCATCTGTGCATGTCCATCTAATAAATGTCTGGTCAAAACCTACACTACGAATAGCTAGCTATTGGTTTAGAATAGTACTGTACGTCAATTAAGCGTGATAGTAATGTAGAAAGGGAGTTTCGACAGAAAGTAGGTGGTCGTTAAACCAACCTTGTAAGAGACCTACGTGTAATGAGCTGGCTACTTACTGCTATCGTTGTGCCGCTAAGCTCCAGTCCAGTAAAACCATGCGAGTTACCCTGATTGTTAAGGTTTTTGCCGGTTCGTGGTAAGTGACGAAGTATATTCGAAGTTGTAAAACACATAATACCACCTATCAACTCTAAAAATTCCTCCGCCCGAACAGCGACCCTCCCGGTCGCTGTCGAATGTCTATCGTCACAAGATAATAATGCCAGTGGGAAAAAGGCAGGGGAAAGATGATTGTAGGCTGTGTGTTCAACAATCCAGACCTTACGTTGGTTGGACAACCAGCGTGATGGTGGGCAATGGTAGTATGAAGAAGGTGATTGTCTATACCTCTACATACTCTTGACATTTGCAAGAATTAGTCTGAATTAGTTTCCATTTAATAGTAGTAACATATGCATTTGCTATGCCTGGCCTAGATTTCTCACGCCTGCATTCTCGTGTGATAATACACCAGTATGACTATATACCTAGCTATGGTCTAACCCGCCCCTAGCAGCCTGGGCCTTGGACTTCGAACCTATCTGGGTGCATGGCGTTGTGATTTTAAACACGTCAGCTTTTCCTTTTGTTCTCCTCTTAAGCTCGATAATCTAGTCTACTCGAGAGCTTAGGGTTAATCTTGAAGACCGCATGCACTCTAAGAATTAAACCATCGTAGTGTATCGCTTAAAAAAGCTAGGGAGCCGTGATCAGATCTATCTGAAGGCGAATGTCAGGAGAACAAAGCCTCAGAATGAGGTAGGGGGTCACCGTAGGTCACTATTGGGCTGTAGTATAGGGGTAATGGCTTAATAATATTGATTCCTAAGTTTCCACCACCTAAGTGGAAGTACTCTCGGATTACTTCATACGTTCATCCCTTTATGGTACCGACAGCCCTAATGTGACCCATGAAGAAAACGTATGACGGCCGGTATTTGGCTAGAATAATTCGGAAGCTTTTCTTTAATGAATGAGAGCTGCTTTAGACAGTTATATTGATTGTCCCAATTTTGCTTTCTGCGTGAGTTTACATGTATTCTGATCACGACGATGTATCTAGCAGTTATCATACAATGGTGTTGTGTTGCAGAGTAATAGGTATTATCACGCTTTGAAGACTAGAGCATCCCCGCAAACACTTAGCCAGTGAACGTAAACTCCGGTTTGGAAATGGTTAACTGAACTCCCAGTTGTCGGAGATACTCTGAACCGAGCGTCCATTGATGTGGCCATTCCGACCCAGGGAGAGAGATTACCGACACTGTTACTCGGTGTGCTTGGCAGGGTTCGGGTGGAAGTTGACTCTGGAATGAAGGAAGTTGCTGGCTAGGAGCCTGGTGCTGAAGGTTGGTCCGAGAACGGCGTGAAAACGACGAGAGGAGACGGTATTTGGTACGAACTTGGCATTTAGGTCCATGGCGTTATAGCCGATGCTCTTAATCGACATCTTACTGATACATATAAATATCTGTACAAGCTTCCAGCTACCCGGTTTCACACAATTGGTGGACCATCTTAAAGCTCTAATGGTTCAACTACCCCTGAGACTAGTCCATTTACAGATAGCCTCCGAATACGGTACATGTAACGGTTTGTGTAGACCACGTTTTGCGGGGAAAGAAGCTTTGTAGAGTTAAGCGAGCCGTGAACTGCCGGAGGTAAATAGTTATGGATGTTTGTTATATGGCATGGATTATGACGATCGTAAGAATCTACTGGGAGAAGACTTGATATTCTTATGGTATATAATAACCAAGAGGACAGTTGGTGAAAGCCATCTTGAGACTTCATGAGAATACCTGTCAAGTGGATGATGAGCCACCACAATCATATATACCGCGAGGCTTGATGTTAGAGACGGCAGTTTGGTCACCCGGTTTACCTATAGGCAATGAAGCCGCATATGTTTGTCTTTAGGAGTTCAGCTGTGTTGATGGCAGGTACAACTGCCTTGTGGTGCTGACATTGGGTTTGTAATATTACACAATAGAATCAGATGGACTATACAAATCGATTGTTACTCGAGTACCCTGTTCCTCCAGTCATTGACCTTTGTGATCATGACACAGATATGTAGGGCATCAAACACGCATTCAATCGTAAATCTAAGGGAATACTGGAGGATTTCCCACTAGTTATATGCTCGTAAGTATAGTTCGATTGCTTGTTTAGTTTCCTTGAATGATTACACTATGGAAGAGTATAGTTGACTTTTTTTAAGACAAGCAAGCTTATAACTCAATTGACACTCAAATTAGATCCTAAGGGCCAATCGCTTGTCTTTTCATTATGTTAGGGTGGCTATTAACGCTGTGAATTGAATCCTCCTTCTCTTACACGCCGCCATGCTTACCAAGTAACAGGCAACTAGTAAAAGCGCTTCTCCCTGAACATAATATCGTCGGGAAACATCACCATTCTAGAGTGTCAAGTGATTGTGATCTCCTTTAAGAGTAAAATATGAAATGTATTAACAGTTTTTACTCTTAAAGGATATTGTAAAGTAAACCTGTCGCAGCTTCAAATTGCAAAGAGACTTATTGCTAGATTGGTGACCACACTGGAGTGCATGAAGATTTTCTCTATGCTTAGGCTATCCCTATTAATGTAAATCATGCATAGAGGTCAATTTATGGGTTTAGTATGGGACAGGTAATGAACGTTGTTGTTGCGCAAGGAACCCCGACATTCCATATTGGGTGTTCCTTGCTGCTAATATACAAATCATTTTGTTTGATCTATAACGGTGGCACCATGACAATGCTGTTACACTATGTCCAAATCACAATGGAGCCTTCTGATGATCAAGGATTAAGCATTAGATGGCCTGAACAAGATCCCACGATCCCGCCCAGCTCAGGATCCCCTCTCCCCCAAGAAACGCGGCTGAGGTTGAACTAAGGATTTTCAGTTCGGACACCGCGTTACCGATGGTAGGTAGTATTGGCACATCCTATCGTCATTAGGACCAATAGAGTACCCGATTCAATACGTGCCAAGCTAAATATCTAATGTTACGAGAATTAAGCAGTCCAGATGCCCTGAGATTACGAGAGGAATACAACGTGCCCTTCAGCTTCTGTACCTGGCTAGCCGATGGCTCTCAAAGGACATCGGCTTGCATGCCGAGCCAATGGCCTGCGCGGGCCGTTTGCGGGAACATCGGGGTATCATCCAATCGGAAAGTTGCATTTGTGAGGTCTTATTGCAGAAAAATCCCCAGTCTGGGGTCTGGGCCGGTAGGACATCTCTCAGCTACGCCTCCTCCGCCAACTCTCGCACGCACTCCGCTCGGAGGGAGACCCTTCCCGCATGATTGACCGCTAGATGGGTTGCATTTATTGAGTATTGAATGCGTTAGAAGGAGAGTAGATAACAAATTCTCTCACGTGGGCCTTTCTAGATTGCAATAGAGTATGCAATAAACTGCAGTGATCCTCGTAAATTTGCTTGGCGTACTTCAATTATGCAGCATCCTCGACCTCAGCTCGCAGCAGTTAAACCGTTATAGTGAAACGTCACCACGTCTAAGGACTCAAGGGCATAGGGTTATTCTCAAGCTTAAATATGTCGTTTCCCTGGACGTGACGTACGAAGGAGAAGAGAATTAGGACATCACGAGCGACGAATTACACTTACTAGACTCGAGGAGATAGCTACCTAGAACAGAGCCCCCCACGCCAATATGCTGCAGTCTCTTGCTTTACTTCTTGCTTCGGGCATTGCTGCCACGACGGCGTGCACCATCCCTACAACGCCAGTGCTGTCCAACAACATCCTGACGGGTTTCTCGCTCCAGCTACAGAATGCCTCGTACCCAGATATCCACAACCACTTCTTCAACATCTGGGACTGGGGCGGCGGTGACCAGCACCTGTTCGTGAGCCCGGCCGGGAACTTCACGAGCGAACTGCAGCTCATCGACGGCGTCATCACTCTGCCGTGGACCCCGCCGCGACGGGCCGTCATCAATGGCGAGGTACGTTTGTTGCATACTTATCACTTATGCGTTGCTGACCGTTGTTGCAATTTAAGTACGAACCCCTGGACAACACCACCAAGATGTTCATGACGGAGCGCGGCGACCCACGCGCTATCTGGGACGTCGTGTACGGCTGCAATCCCGACACGGACGCGGTGCAGGTTGAACTTGCGTTCAAGTCTCGTGATACCGAGCTCGGTGGCCTTATGGGCGTGCGCCCCTTCAATGGCAACTACGATTTCCGATGGAAAGGTCCGGGGACTTCGGGTAAGTGAAGAGCGAACACTTCTCTGTTCACCCGATATACAGCGCACACGTCGTGCCGTAATCAGTATCTCCAATTGCTAATAAGCGGCACAGTCAATGATCCCAACCGTCCGTGGGTTCATGTTACGCTGGTCGTTGTGCCGTCGACTAATAGTACCGCATGAGTACGAGACTAGCTGTGTCAGATCTTGTTGTGTATGAATTGGGCTATTCTTCTGTTTGAGCGGATGTGCTGTTGGCTTTTGCGGATGGTCGTGGGATAACTCAGTAATTATAGACATATCTTTATGATCTTCTAGATGTTGCCTTGTTAGGCATCCTAGTGAAAAGAGATGATTGGTATCACACCTGTTTCTTGGTCCTTCATGATAAAAGTCACTGCTACAAGCGGTATTGCAATGCTTCGCTAATACTTACTTCTTAAAACCTTCTGTTGCAGGACTGCTGCCTAGGGCAACAGTGCTTGCGGGGTACTTAGCCCACATCCACTACCAGTAGCCACACCACACTAACCTAACCCAATCATCACATATTGGTCCAGAGTTTGCGTGCTATGCCATGCGATACCTTCGGCCTTGGGCTAGGCTTAAGGGTTACTGATAGGAAGGGGTAGATTAGCTAGGACTATGTACCGTATACTTTGACTATTCTAAACTTTGGCAGGCCTACTCATCATAGAGTTTAGAATTTAAGAACTATTATTCACTTTCCATCATGTGACTTGGAATTACAGCGAAATTGCCATATCTTATCGATTGATCTGCAGAGCAGACAACAGTACAGGTTTCTATTGGGTAGAAAGGCTGGGGAAACCATTGATAGGTGGGCCTGCCAAGGTTCGGAATAATCAAAAAGTATACGGTATTTATACTGGGTCCTTGATTTGTATCATCCTTAATACTAGCAACACACAACACTGTCAATTTCATTTTTTATGTTGCGAATCGATACCACATGTTAACTCATACTTCATTTAATATATTTTTATTTAAAACTGGGCAAACGGCTCTTTCACCCCGAACTATACTAGCTTCTACTCGCAACAAGTCCGTTGGATTCAAGGGTTGTTATCCTCCTTCCTCACCCTAGCAAGCATCTACCCGTTTAATGACAGTCGCAGTCTACTGTGTCCAACAGTCTACTATAATTAGCGTGCTACTATCGGTCACCTAACCTGGGAGCCTCCCTGTAGAGATCCTTTAAGAGGTCATAAAGTTACTCATAGAGAGAGCCTTGTGCGGTTCGCTGCATCCTCAAAGCAACTCGATGAAGTCTTCAAATCGGCAAATTCTCTTATTTTCCACCATATCCCAGGACGAGAAATAGGGTTCGAAGTCGTGGATATCGCCATTGCACGATACATCGTTGTGCCTCCTGGGTATAAAGACCATAACGACGGTCTCACAACCAATCCCCACACCAAGAGGACCAAAGATCTATTGAGTCGAGTGCCGAATTCGGGGGTACCGGCAACCGCTTCGTCAGGATATTCAACCTAGGCCAGAGTCAGTTCCACTCTGGACAGGAAACCATGCCACTTTCGGTGTTTCGCAAGTTTGTCAATATGACAAACATGTCAACTCGCTAGTAGGTAATCACATCATGGCATCGTCCCATGGTGTCAAACGTTCCCGGTACTGTCATCCCGAAAGGCGCTTTGTATGCAGTAGAGGCAACGAGGCGACTTAATAGATTCTGGAAAGTAATACGATTCGCCTTCTGTGAAGTATATCAATATGATAAGACGGACACATGGGAAACGACAGTGCAGATGAACACGCGCAAAATGGCGTGCCCCCATATGCATTTCCGTCTGGTAGCAAGCGTCTTCGGCGGTGATATCTGGGTAGTAAGAGGGCCAAAGAAGGAGCGGAGGAAGGGATGACAGCTTTCTTATCTCAACAGTCGATGGTGTTACAGGCCAAGCTGTCTGTGCAGCTTTCTACTGGTGACCCTTTGCCGGTTGCGGACTGGCCACGTGGGGGACTAATAAAGCTGGGGGCCTGTCTCATATTGCATCGTCAACCTTAATATACGCGCCTAAGCACTGCCTATCCAATCATGTGTTTGAACTGCATTCTCAAACCGGGTTACCATACAGTAGCGCCTTAGCTTCGTCGGTCTGGACTATGGCCTAAAGAGACTTCTAACCTTGAGTGGTTCCGGGATAGCCGGGACGTTAAGCGCCCCTGGCGCCGTTAGCAGCCATCCCGTGGTGAGGGATTCCGGGAGACGAAATGCCGCGTCAGCGCGTATTATCTGTCGCCAAGGCGAGACTGATTGTCAAACTCGTGTATGCGAGGAATCGCAATCTATCGGTAATCGGGAGCTTACAATGGGGTCTATCGACTGGTGCTGGGCAATGGGAGCAAGCGAGCGTACTACCTAGGCCCAGGGGGCTGGAAATAAGGGGGCTTTTCGTTGGGGGCTTCTTCGTTTTTGCGACTGCCTATATTAGCAATGTTTACTACGGGTACTCGCCGCCACCTAGTCAGCGACGCGTCGTACACAAAGTTAGTTGACGGCTCAGGAGCTCCAACACCCGCTTCTCCATCTGTCGTTGCCGACGATACTATTCAAGCAGGGTATCTATCGTCTCCCTGTTCCTATTCATCGATTTCGGCATCAACCTGCCACTCCAAGTCAGACTATCTTTTGGAGGTTCTTCGGTTACCGTACTAGCATCGAGAACCCGAAGGCATCAGGTGCCAATATGCGTCTGGAGGTTGCGCTCTTGGCCAAATCGAGATCGAGATCGCGGGATGAGCGTGAAAAGTCGGCAGGCTGCGGCGAATTCCTCCCTGGATAGTACATCACATCCTTAGGACTTCGGTACAAATCACATACTTGGAGCGCCAGCCTTCATATAGTAATACAGCTGGCTACCAGACCACTGGCCAGGAAATGGACACCTTGAAGCAGAACATCGCGGAGATTGACAGCGCAATCATCGAAGCCCGTCTGTGGCTTAAGGAAGCAAAAACAGACAAGGACACAGGTGAGCGCAGCTGAAGATCCGAGGAGTTCATTACTTATTAATATCACAATACAGAGGATAGACAGGCTCAATTGGATCAACTTGAGGCCGATTTAGTGGCCGAGCAGGCGAAGCTCGATGCGAAAATACTGGAAGATGAGAATAATAAGGGCTAATAGGGGGGCAGAGCGGCAGGAATCTGACAAGAACCTACTCTGGGCAGCAGACGTCGGGCATCATTGTCTCATCAGGGATTCTGGCGCTATAATAGGCAATGTTAGAGTATAGGGATAATATTTAGGCAGTGTAATAGGTTTGAGGTGAAGGAAGAGAACTTTCGCAAAAGACTTTCTTTTGTCGACTTATTCAGCTTCCGTCTCCAGTGTCCCTAGCCAGGTACTACAGTAGCGAGCGGTTGCTAGGCGTTTCGCTACAATGAGTATGGCTTAAAGGAGCCAGTCATGTAATATGGAGACACGTTTCTTCGTCACATGACTGTGTATTGGTACCACTAATATTATGGTTCGTACCAAATGGTCTCAATGCTTGGTACAGTTATGGGCCAGCCCACATAACGTGATGTGCTGTTTGAATATCTAGGATTATATCAGTTATGGCTGATGAGTCCGTGGCCTGGAAAAGGGGTATAATTTCTACTTTCACAACACGAACCATTAATCAAAGCAAAATCACATACCTACTCATTCAATATGGGACGAAACGGGAAACGATTTTCTTTTTCCTTCAGTAGACTATTGCCAGACAACATGAAGGACTGTGTCTCAGCTTTTCGAACCTGTCAGTGGTCATATGGACTGCCCGAAGGATCTTTCTTGTCTTACCTTGCTGGGCCAGCGGGTCGGGTGTTTGGATTCCATGCAAACAGTCGAATCGCGTGTAGTTTCTGCTCGACCAAGCAGAGTGCTTGGCTGAAGTGGATGGTAAGACTTCGACATGATGAGCAAACCTAATTCCTTGAGAGAAGTTGAGGGGGGTTTAGAGAGAATTAGAGCCCATGTTGAATGAAGAGTCACGAAGTTAGAACACTATCTTAAGTAATCACTTTTCTACGAGGCACCTATCTAGTGTAAGTCTAGAAGCGGTGCAGGCAACCGTCAGCCACATATGACGCCGTTTGCCTTAGTCGAACTTTATGCCCCCACAATGATGCCTCCTAAACTTAATAAAGCCTCCACATACTCTTAACTCCACAATCTTAACCGCACTTCATCTCCATCCCACT
Source organism: Xylariaceae sp. AK1471 (assembly GCA_023159215.1). NCBI lineage: Eukaryota > Fungi > Ascomycota > Sordariomycetes > Xylariales > Xylariaceae > Xylariaceae sp. AK1471. The sequence continues at coordinate 613,972 of JAJKLI010000025.1, forward strand.
TCATCCTGTCGCCCAGATTGATAACGGTATGAAGAACCCGACAGTACCAACAGTGCCAGCAGTAGTGGTAAAGCCATATGCGACGCTGCCAGTCAAGACGCCAACTAGGACTCCAGTCAGTGTGGCAATGAGGATGGCTACGATGCCGCACAACAGGACGTTGTGCTTGTTGAACTTCCTCTGGATGAGAAGAACTTGGCGGGCCATGCTCCCTTGAAGCACCTTGTGGATAAAGCATAGCGAATGGCTCGGTATCGTCAAGCAGCTTGGGACGGTTCATCTCGGAGCCAGACCCACGGGCTCTGACATTGACTTCGAGAGGAGCATGAAGCTCAGACGCTCCAATACCACGGAACTGAACATGCAAGTTAGCTCGCCACGCCGGGGTAGGACGGAGAATACCGTACGTACTGTCGACAAGGTGATGAGTGCGATGCGATATCCCCAAATGACGTCATAGAGAGACTTCAGCAACCCTCCGTAGCCTAGCAAGCGGTTGCGAGCAACGTGTAATCGCTCCGCGACACCCTCGACGGACTCTATATTCGTGGCCCTGAAAGTTACGAGATGGATAGAGGCGCTTCCGCTTCTGCACGACGACAGGGACAAACACCACGCCGATGGACTCGCTGGCGACCACAAATGCCGGAGGAGAAAGGGTCGCCTGCGGTAAATCCATATGGCTATCGTAGGGCGGTTGAAAAGCTTTCACCTATGAGTCTAATCGTATAGCTGACTGAGAGGCTGTGTTAGAGCAGCACCGACGACGCCAGAGCAACACTACAATGGGCGATACGGCCCGCGACCAACGCGAAGAAAAACTGAATTGAGCGGCCTCCATAAATCCTACGATATGCCGCATCGTGGCCGCAACGACTTGGTCCTGTCGTAGCTTCGATGCCTTGCCATGGGCTAGTGCACGCACAAGATGACAACAATGTGGTCGAGTGTTGCAAGAAATACTAGCAGTCATCGCAATGACGACGTTTCTCATCTATTGGAATTGACAAAATTCTAGCAACGTCATTATCGTGGTTACGATGCATTTTCAGCTCCCAACTCGGCCGCCAGCCTGTCTCGCATAGAGTTAAACAAAAGCGGATTGTCTAGATGCTACCGCAATGCCAACGACCATTAGCTCCTTGGCGCAACAGCGTATAATGAGCTTGATGCTTTCTAGAATTAGGCGGCCTATCTTTAGAAGCTTCAGTATCATTTTGGATGTCTTTAGATATCTAAACTCCCACTTGGTAACTCAGTATGTTGGTTCATCCAACATTCACTAGGTTTCAGCAAATGGCTGCTGAGTATAAAACTTGTGCTGTATTATTACGGAGCTAGCTGATCACGCAAAAAACTGCGCGATAATCTACCTAAGTGACGTACTCAAGCAGGGGAGCTTCCTAGGTTAGCTGACCCCGAAACAACGCTGGTTGGTTAACTGTACCTACATCTCAACTGGCGGGGTAGGTAGTCCCTTTCATCGTGGCCACGATGGACACACTTTACTTTTTCTGCCATTTCCCCCCATAACAACGCATCGACCATGGTCCCGGTTATTCATGTCCTATTTCACCCTGAAAATCTCATTCATCTTAAGTGAATGACCAAGACATCCGAGTCATCGAGGAACCAGGTAAATACATCTCCGAGTCTCTTGCACATGCTAGGTCTCTTCGCCTAGCTGCCTCGCATGTTAGCAATCGCTTGACCTTCATATTTCTTCCCCGACACATCGGGTCCGGGCCTTCCACTTTTGTACCCATATCAATTCCTGTCTCTGTTCTAAGTCACCATACCTGGCAGAGGTGGCTTTCCTGACCAAAATATCCTGCAGAGCGGCTCCGACGGCCATTCGAAGTCGAGCTCGTATCATATTCAGCGTTGGGGAGGAGAAACACACCGTGAAGAGCCGTGGAGAGGAGGCGATTCGAAAGAGGCGCATACCGATCGAGCGAAAACGAGGATACACAACTTTGATAAAAGGTGGGGTCAGTCTCATCGGCGCTGGGCTTGTGTAAGTCTACCACCTAGACTAACAACGGACAAATGTTGATAGTTTCAAAGTGCAGTTGTCGTTCTTCTAACCTATCTTACACATACGATTTGGTATGCCCTAAGTGCGGTCGACAGCGCTGTCTTGACTGTTCCGTTGAGGAAATTCGTTGAAGACACATCCCGGGAGCCACCGCATATCGTTTCGACCTCTGCTTGCTCTCCCCATCGAATCGTCAGCCTCATATCTCACTTGATTGATTATTGACGAAGAACATATACAAACCAACATGTCGGATAATATTTGTAACGGAGGAATTCGAGGCCTGGGGTTACAGTGTCCCTGGTCAAATTGCTTTCCCCAACTATACAAGCACTCGAGATCGCCATGTGCGTTGACACGATTTGCCGATTTTCGAGAAGTAGTCGACCACATCTGGAAATACCATTCTTTACTCCTTTCCTGCGAATTATGCGACCACCGGTTTTCGACCGCCAATAGAAAAGAAGAGGCCCGGCCGCAATTAATTGCACTGAAACTTCAACACACCAATAAGTATCACTCAACTAATGTAACCTGCCCTAAAGCACAAATAGTCTGCCTAGGCTAATACAAGAAATAGTGCAAAAGTACGTCTCCAGCCCCAAAATCTAAGCATCGTATCGAAACAATGACGGAAGAGCAGGACAAGAGGTTAAAAGATTGGAAATACAAGAATGGCAAGGAGAAAGATGCAATGAAGCCAAACTACGCGTCACTGTGTCGATGCCTGTTTGAGAATGGAGTTAAAGTGCCCGAGAACCCTGGTAAGCCTAGTCTTTCACTCCACGACTAAATAATTATAGGCTTATGACTTTAGCAGAGTACCATTATTACTTGCCCGAGTACACCGTGAATGAGTCTTCTCACGCACTTGGGCTGAGGAATTTAGAGTATGTCAGTAGCCTGTTGGCTGCTCAAACAGTTGGCTCTCAACACCAACTAAACCCACCCGATCGTCTACCGCCGAACCCCATATCGTATATCGACCCGCTACAACTCGATGAGCCTTCCAGACCTCACCCTCATCAGTGGGGGGTGCAAAAGCCGACTCTTGACCTCGATTCTGCATACGGCTCCAATGAAGCCAACGACATAGCACAACGAACAAGCAGCGATAACGCCTGTTTAAACCCCTTGTGGCTTTATCCAAATACTAGGTGGGGTCATTCGAACGTAAACGTCGCGTCGATAGGCGCTTTCTCACAAGAGGCACTCTATCCACGGCCAGATGAGCTTGAGCTTGAGCTCTGGGTGTCGGAGAGTTCTGATGGTCCGTCTGGCTAGGGTCCAGAGGTCATTATGTCTCAACGACCTGGCATTGGACGTCTCGACAGCGCTGTTACTCGTCGATTGGTATTGAGGGTGATGATGGATATCAACAAGTTTTCACATTGGTGTTTGGGGGCTTCTCGTAGCACTGGAGCTTGACATGGCGCTATGGATTCGCTAAGTAATGCATTGGGCAATAGCTACGGGAATGGCTATAAAGGCACCTGCATGTTAGAAGGGCCAAAATTGCATGAAGAGATGAATTGTTCAACCAGCACCCTCGCCACATCCCAGTTCATGGGGTTGGGCGAGATAGTCGCCTAGACATTCAAGCCTTTTGAATTCTCCAGAACCGTATTCTCACTGATAACATGGTGCTCTCGTTGCGCCCACGAACATAACCAAACTCTCCATTGCCTCTAAGAGTGAATACCCATCGTATTACTATGCTCTACACTAGGTAAGTTTGGCTCAACATAGTAGCCACCCTACGGCACCTCATCGCGATAAATTTCAACACCAGAAATAAAGCCGTCCGCCGGCCGCTTCGATCCATCAAGGAGCGCTTATATCGCTCTGCTAAGCTATACTTACTGCTGACTATTCGTGACTCGACCCGACTTACCTGCGCGAGGCGAAAGAAATAACGTAACCCAAGACAAAATCCGTAGAGTCTGTTTCACGCCGAGGTGAACTCGAAACCGTGATAAAGCTTCCCGTCCTCTTCCTTGTTCAAGAAACACAAAGGCTCGACTCACCACACCACCACTCCCCTCTTACAGACACCACGCGGAAGCTCTCCAGCTCTGCTCCAAGGCCGCGGCCCCGGTTCCGCCCACATACAGGTAGTGAGCAGGTGCGGAAGCGCCTACACTACCCTATACAGATTGATTCACTGGTTTGCTTAACGCCAGGCAGCCACCCTCTGCGCAAGCCAAGGGTGTGCTAGGCTCGGTACTGACGGTACTACCACGTCTCCCCATTCCGCCAACCCTTTTTTCAACAAAAATCTTCCCTCCCCTGTATACTCGTTTAACTCCTAGCAATGGTACCGTACCTCACCTCTGTTCATAATCCCAAAGTGCAGAAAGAATATGCGCGCCACTATTCCAACGACTCCTTCGCCGACTCATCCCTCCCTCCCTCGTTCAATCCCGTATTAAGAGCCCTTCTCGGCGAACATACCGGCGATTCACCAGAAATCTAGACGGGAACTTAAGTAGCTGCTAGCCTTCCAGTCTCGCCGCTGTGAAGCTTGCATATCCCCTCGAGTTTATCCCGGTTTAAAAAGTTCCTTAGGTTTCTTGACGTGATCCCCGATATACTTTGGCGACAATGTCATGACTTTAGTAAGAGATGCGGTTAGACTGGGTACATTGATGAAGCGGGAGAGCTGGAAGAGATATAACCGTTTCTTCAACCCCTTGTTTTATGCCTATGACTGGGACTGTACTATATGTCGAAGCTGAACAAGTTAGGATAGTTTATTGCTTTTAAGGTCTCAAACCTCGAATTCATATACATGAAGGCCATACACAAATCTCTTTCCCGGATGCTTGATATATACTCCATTCCGACCCGACCCATTTATTACTAATTCCTCCAGCAGAAAGACATGTTCTGAAACACAATGCATCCCCCATAACTCCATTCTTGTATATGCGTCTCCTGAGAGACGTCTCCAATCCATGCGAATGCATAATATCTATATTCTATGTCTTTCCTCCTCTAATACCCCTTCCTTTGCCCCTCGTGCTGGAAGGGCCGGCTTCGGGAGGAGCGGCTGCGCTGCTCTTGTTCCCCCCTCCGCCTCCACCGCGGGAGCCGCCCTTAGACTTATTACCATTTCGACCACGTCGTCCTCCGTCCTTCTTCTTGTCCTTGTCCTTGCCTTCTTCACGAGCAAGTCTCCTGGCTTCTTCCTCCTGCGTGCGGCGGCTTTCCTGGTCCCACCATTCCTGAAATGCTTGCTCTTGTTGGATTTCTTGCAGGCTGCGCTTGGCGACAGCTTCACGACGGCTTTGCTGCTCGCGCTGCTGCTGTCCAATGATATCTGCAAGGGCGAGTCCAGTTTCTTGTTCCGGTTTCGGAGCGCGTTTGAGGTAGGACTTGGAATGTGGAGCTAAAGGTTGAGGATCGGGACGCGTAGAAGCCGGAGAAGATCTTGGTGTATTGCTTGGCTTCTGTCCAGAAAATCTTGTGTCGGGCGATGCAGCTCGCCTTGGTATGGATTTACTTGATGAAGCCTCAGCAATCGCCAAAGGTTTGGGGTTCGGAGGTCGGCTAGGCGAAGCAGAATCTGGGTGAAGTAGACCCTTCATGGATGTTGTAGGTGCAGCCTTCGTCTGTTTCCATGGCGGGTCGTTTTTCTCAGCGGCCTTACTCCATGGTGTTTGCGATTGCTGTTGCGTCTCAGCTTCTTGTCGGGCCACCTCTTCTGCTTGTTGCTGAAGCTGCCTTTTTCTCTCCTTCTGGGAGATCTTTTGAGGTATGTGTTTGGAACCTGCTTCGCGATTTTGTGCAGCTAGACCAGCAGAGAGCGCTGAATGTGCCGGTTTGGATTCGGCTAACATCTCTCGAAGATCTAAGCGAGTAGTAGGTAGAGCTGAAGACTTCCAAGGACTACTACCTGCTGAGAGTCGCCCTAGTGTAGCATCATGTGGCAGCGCCGGTGCTGGAATGGCCGGGCGAGATACTAGAGCCGGTGATGTTGAGACTATCTTAGATGTATCCGATGTAACATCTCCCTGTATCCTACGCCGGGGTATAGACAATGACGGCAAACGGTCTAATTCATCGCGGTCGTCAACAGTCACCGGTCGAGGGCTCGGTGATATGGGACTACTGCCGCTTGAGCCTTCGTCGCCGTCCATATCGAATATCAGATCAACTTGAGAGGTTTTGGGTCGAAGATCTGGACTGAACGGTTCGTTACGTACCACTTTTGATTTCAGCCGCGCTGCTCTGTCGGAAGTCGGTGAAATACCAGAAAGACCATCGAAACTGGCGAACCGAGCTTTATAAGAAGTTATCTTCTTTTCATCATCCTTCAGAGCTGCCTTGAAAGCCATATCCCTGACGCGAGTCCGCCTCTCCTCATCTATATCCTCCGCTAGCTCAGGGTTTTGTTCGTGAAGTAATAATTCAGCCCTCCCACTTCGTGCGAATGGACACCGGGCAAGCTGATTGTCTCGAACAACTTCATCCAGCTCATACAGGAGTTCTTGATCGAGGTCGTCGAGGAGGCTGTATTGAAATTAGTACTTTTCTGGAATAGTTCGAAGGATGTTACATGATGGATTCTGCGACTTCACTTAAGATATTATGAGACTAAATGGAAGAAACCTACTGGTTTTCAAGCATTGCCTCCATCTGAAGGCAAATGTACTCAAGACCTTTCTCCTTAAACTCGGTAATAGAGCAAGGGCTAATGAGGTTTAGAAGGGTTGAGATGTTGCGGGTTGACACTGTTATTGTTAGTTGGCTGAAATGGCAACTTGGCATAGCAACATACCAAAACGACCAATGATCTTTTGGCAGATTTGTGACAGCCGGTCAAGCATCAATTCGTTCGCGATGCCCATTACATCCATCACCAATTCGGAAAAGTCGTCAATGCTGTCTGCAACCACTGAGTCGAATAGCTCCTCGCCCACATCCGCATATAGATATTGAAGCACGTAGTGGAATGATTCTGGATCCATATGTTGCAGGTCAATTTTCACGAGATCCGAGTCATCTTGACCTGCCCGCCGGCTTTCAAGCCACTTCCCACCGGAACGTCCATTAAAAAGTCCTTGAAACCAGGGACACCTCTGGCACAACATTGTGCTGTGTACCGGAACCTCGTCACCATCAAGCTCTAAGAGGGTATCACCATCTTCAAAAAAGGTCGGGTCATCAACCGCATTCTGAAAATCTATATCCATTGACTGATATGGAGCGGTCTGCATGCGCGCAGCAGCTTCAAGTTTTGGCATTCCCAGCCGAGTAGCTAGTTTCATAACGTCGGTACGAATTTGGCGATACCTGTAAGCCAAAGGTGAAGCCTGCCGCGTAAAATTCCAGGCTGGAATGACACGGTCGCTGTACATATAAACAATTAAGTTGAGTAGTGCGATTATGTCAATATTCCGAGCAAACTCAAGTATCGTCTCGCCTTGCTCTTCGGTGATGGAAACAAGTTCGGGGATCTCATAGTGTCCGGTTTCCCGGAATTTTTGTAGTCCAACACGAAGAACCGTGCTTCGGGCTGATATAATCCAAGAGTGAATAGGGAGGGAGAGCTCTGGATTCGAAGCTGAACGTATAGCCACGCCTAGGGCTTGGTTTGTAAAAGCCCAGTTCGCGAAGTGAGTTGCTAAATCTTCCTCGAGGTCGGTAGAAGTCAATATCTCGTAGCTCAAGTCATCAACTTGTCCCTTTAGCTTCTCTGGATTTTGAAACTTCCATGTATCTTTATTCTCCCTTGCCGTTGAATTTCGAGCGTTGAATCCGCGGAGAGGTAGCAAAGGGCTGACATCGTCCCATAGCGTGGGTCGAGAGATCTCAAGCTGGTCCCGAGTCACATCGCAGTCTTTCCGAACTGCCGCATAGGTACCAGATGTCGAGCTTCTGACGGCGACAACATCAGTGATATATGGAACGCGCTGGAACTTGAAGTCCTTCCGTTTGTATTCCGAAGAACTTAAGCTCTTGGTGTCTTGGGCCTTGACCCGCCTAATTCGTCGCCAGACGGCACCAGACTGAGTGGATATGATGACAGAGCCGTTTTCCCCCACCCCGACAGACTTGACCCCATCTTTTCGCGAGTTCCAAACACATTGTGGTGTAGTAATCGCATCTTTGATTTTCGAGGGATTCGTGGTTGATGCAGTGAGCTGATCATTATCAGAATTGTGGTTGAGTTGCATCGTGAATAGATCGCCACTACCCGTTACGGCTGTAATAGTGTCATCGCCGGATGCGATTTGAGAGATTTCTCGACGCTTCGAGTCGTAAGAAGAAGCGGAAGAAAATTGCACCGATTGTTTGAGAGAAGAGTTGGTAAATAAAGTGGCGCTCTGGAGGTTGATCGTCTTGTATCCGTAGCTGGTAAAGATAACTAACGAGTGATCTCCAAAAAGACAGCATGTCGCTCTGTCAATAGCAGAAATGGCTGATACGACGGAAGAGTGGCTCGCGATCAAGGTAGCAGCAACTTTCCGCGGAATGGACTGAATTTCAAGGGACCGAGAATCAGCATCCATGAGGCCAAGTTGTCCAACGTTTTTTCCCCAACAGAAAAGCGATGAACCAGTATGCACAACGGAGTGTATCGACGATGCTGCAACCCCAAGTATCGTTTCCTTCTTTAGAGGTCCAAAAACCTGACGAGGTGTTGTGCTAATTGGCTCCTCATCGGGTCTGATTGGCGGTGGTAACATGTACCCTAACTGAGAGTAAGAATTGAAACCCCATGACCATAGTTCACCTTCGCTAGTCACAGCCATGCTGTGGTTTTGTCCAAGTGCAACTTGCGTAACTTTCTTATCAGCAAGTCCCCCCTGAACGGGCGTGAAGCTGAGTTTAGTATTTTCGTCACCGAGACCAAGGCGACCGCCCCGGCCAAGGCCAGATATGTAAAGATTGGAAAATGGGTCCGTCGTTAGGATGGCGCTATGGAACTTAGAGAGTACAACGTCTTGGATAAACATGGGGTGGTTCCGGACCAGAGCAGGAATATCTTCAAGGCTGAGCAACGATGGATCATCGCTAGTAAGTTGGTTCTTCTGGTCAGAGAGTCGCTGGCTGTAAAGGTGATGGATTAAGTGGTCAGGTCGTCTCAAGTATATGCGTTCTGGGTATTGCCTATCATCTTCATGACCCACACCAAGGGACAAGTTATTATTGCTTCCAAAAGTAAAGGCTTCTTCTCCCAGTCCAGAAGACCTGATAGGATGCCTAGAATATAAATGCCATGATCAGTACACCTATGCTGGGCTTTCACTCTGTGGAGCCTTACTGAGTCTCGGTGCCCCCAATACCCTCATCGGTTTCTGATTCATCTTCAGGATTGGCACGCTCATCGGCTGTTTTTAGGGAACGGAGGGCAATCGTGGCGTTATATAGGTCGAACGGACTATTGCCCTCGTGATCCTTGGTTTTGATCAATTGTCCAATTTTCGTAGTACTAGCCCCAAATGATTCTGTCAGGTCCCTACGTTCCTTCGCAAGGAGGAGCCTCGCTACTGATATGTTGCCATTGTACAAAGCCCTATGCAACGCGTTCCAACCGCTCTCGGGATCTTGGACGTATATGTCGATAGTAGGGTGGTCGAGCAAGGCTTGAGCGAAAGCAACGGCATCTGGTGATGTAGAAGAAGCAACTCGCAGGAGGAGAGTGAGGCCACAGTAGTCGCGACTATTGATTTCAGCCTTCCCAAGGTTACTAACCGCTCCCTTCATCCCGCCATGGCCTGCGCCCAAGCCAGACACCTTGCGCGACTTGGTGACAGACCGTGGCGAGGTTCCGAAAGCGCTGGGGCTTCCTATTCCTGTGCCCGGACTTTTGGCGGGGGCCTGGGAATAGCCCGTCGGGGCAAGTAATCGACAGAAATTGTCGATGTCATTTTCCCAGTAACACTTCCACAAACTTGTCATGGGCGCTCTGAAATGTAGATGTCTCGGCCGCTTCAGATAGCACCTCGCCGAAGCCTCGAGGACTGCAGCCTATTTAAAGGTGAGATCGGAAGAGCTTCGACTGAGGGGGAGGGTGTGGGAGATATCCTAGGGCCAAAGCAATGATATCGTAATTTGCAGCGGCTTGAGGTCTTCGAACGGAGGATGGCGCGAATAGAGCCAGAAGGAGGAAAAGTGAATCGCGTAATTCGCCTCGGGTCGTGGACGGGATCGGAGGGGCGAGATAAGGGTCGGATATAAAGTGGTTTCACTCGAGGCACAAAGGTAGGAGAATTTGAATGGTGAGACTCGGAAAGAATTCAGTATATATTTTTTCCTTGAGGAACTCGGTAGAGTGCGTGTCTTGTCAAAGCGAAAAGTTAGTCAGGACAGGAAAGAAAAGAAGAGAGAAAGATGGCTAATACAGTTTGGCGGGCGTCATGATTCAGGCCAGGACACCCGGCTGCCCGTGTTAGTCGTAGTGCTGTCGCGATCCGACCCCGCGACAACCTACCTACCCTAGAGCTAAAAGGCGCCTTGAAACTTTGGGGCAGCAACTATAGGTATGCTCCACACGAATTCGATAAGCTCCAACCAATCACAGCTCTGAAATCATAAGCATGGCCAGTCTTCAGGGCAGAAGTACATATGCTGGAATTTACTACGTACACGTGCTTGGGTTCATCTCTTCTATAGCTGCATCCGAGTGTACCTAGCGCAACTTTCTTTCAAACATCGCCCTTGCCTAACCTACCTAGGTAGATAGATACTTGGGTCATCCGGTACTGTTATGCACGACTGAAAATAGGCTAGCAACTTGGATGCGGGCTGCCGTTCGTGCAGCTGCAAGTCATTGTATTGTGGGGTAATTTGTGTATATGGGACTGGCTGTTGTTCTTTGGCCATTTATTGACATGAGAAAGTAGTCCTGGTAGCGAATAGGGGAACTAGAAAGATAAATCATCGGCATGTCTATTTACTTAAAGTCATGTACGGAAATGGTATGCCGATCCCTCTCATTTGACGCCATTTTTCAATGCCTTGCGGTGTCTCTATACAACGTCGTCCTCCAATGCTAGGGTATCGAACGTGATGAAAGCCCTCTCAACGTCGGGTCGTATTATGAACTGCTCTGTTCTATTTCTGCAAGGTTCGGAAGAAGTCCATAACACCCGTGAAAACAACTGTTTGAATCCATTAGCAATTGACACAGCTAAATGCATACATACATGTTCGGAACGGGTGAGCTTACCTAAAAGAATACCACCACCAGGACCCAGTCTCAGCACCTTGGGCAGGAATCCCTTGTACAAGGCAGCAAAACCTTCTTCTTTCATCACGGTGCCGCATGCAGGCCAGGCCCAGTTATACTTGGGGATTTGGCCGGCAACCTTGGGGGTATTCTGGATGCGGGACTTGACGACGTCCATAGGAGTGTTCAATATGGTACCAACAGTGCCACCAATTGTACCAGCAATGATGTCGTTGGAGATCTGGCCCTTCTTTGACTCTGCCTTGGGAAGAATTTCTCGCACTTGGAAGATGCAGCCAAAGTAGCCTGCATTCCAAAGGATGTGGCGCCACATAGTACTCTCGAGGCCATTGTACAATGCCAAGATGCCCTCATTCTTGACAACCTTGGATACGACATCAAGGGCGCCCTTGTACTGTCCGGCAGACTCTTTGCTCTGCAGTCGCACTGTAGCAGGGAGTGTTAGCTTGAGCAGAGCAGAGCAGGACATGTTCGGCTCTTGAAACCCTAGGCAGCATTCTAGCTGGGGGTCATATCTCCAAAATTGGCTCAAGGTAATGTGTAAATTCGTCCATATCTTCACTCACGTTTAACCAATTCGAATGGAACGACAACGAAGGATTCAGTTGCACCAGCTGTAGCACCAGTGAGAATAGAAAGCGGCTGCGTCATTTTCTCAGCACCGAATGCCTTCTTGTAGATCTTCCCCCACTCGTCGTTGGCGGCGAACTTGGTGGCGCGCTTCGGGGCCTCCATAAGGATAGGGGCACTGATCCCGCGGTAGAGTCTCGAAAAACTGCGGCACAAAATGAGCATTGGTACTACAGGGACAAGCGTACTCGTCTCCCTTACCCTTCATTGCGAACTATCTTCTGAAAACAGTCTACCATTCCGGTGTATGCATCGGCGCCGGTTGCCTTGCCGCTCTGTAATTGCAAACGACTCTTGACAACATCCAATGGGTACCTGGGTGGGTGTAAAAAGTTAGGACCGTTGGGATTGGTCGAGTGTTGAAGGGATCGAGGACACGAACATCACCAAGATCTAAAGCAGCTGTTAGACGCGTGCACATCGAGTACAGAGGAACTACAATAAATCTTACCTCGGACACGCCGGCTATGGCACCAGCAGCGAACTGCCATTGGAAACCGAGAGGCTTGTCTGAAGACATGTTGCTTGCTCTGGTTGTCTTCGATATACGCACAGTCGGTGGTCAATTGGGAAGGGAGATGAGCAGAGGATGGTTACTATTATTTGTAAAGCTGATCTGCGATGTCGCATGAGACCGCTCACCCGCAAGCGCAAGGCCCGCTCGGCCGGCTTAGGCTAGGCTCAGCTGAATGTTAAAGCTAGAGCTGTAGTAATGAGCCTTAGCCAATAATCTTACCCGGACACAAGGTAGCTAAGAGGTAGCTCATGCACAGGCCACTTGTGAATTCCAGATACCTACATCGGTACCTACATGTACCTACGTAATTAGACCTCAAGTTCAACTTGCTATTAAAACTCCACGTCACTTGAAGTTGTGATGGCTTCATGCTCTCTAAAATGGAATCATGAAAGAGCTTTATTCTGCAGTACAAAAACAGCAGCTATATAGCGCGTTTTATTTATGCCCTTCCATTAAGAGACCATGCAACATATATATCTCAGACGCACCTCCAATCGCCCATCAGAACTGTGGATGCATCTAGACGAAGCTTCAGGTAAGGCTCTTGAGGCATACTAAGATCCCAGAAGACAGGGCACTATATACTATATGGTGTGTTGTCCTTCACTACCTACAGTTTCCCTAGGGAGAATTGAATCCACAACACTCTCTACGTACCTCTGCCGCATCTTCTCCATCAGCCATTCACCTAACACATCTACGTGCCAATTGTCTATCTCACTTTCAAGCAATATTCAAACCACATTTGCCTACACCACACTCAACCAACACCTGCTTAAGCAATTACAATAGTTCCTTAGCCAAGCACCTTCCAATTTCGTACCTAACAGACGACCAAGTGAGTTGACAATCAAGGATAGGTAGTAGCATCCCTAATACCTTCTGACCATCCTTCGCCATCCATCTACACCACTCCCTTCCAAGCACATGAACAGTCTTATTTCACGAGCCATTGGAAGGAAATTTTCTGCTGTCTTTCCATATCCATTGGTTGCTGATCCAGATATTGGCCAATCTTGAACCGTCAGCTCCTTCACTTGCATTCAGCCCCGTTCCGCAATAAACGCCTTCCACAAATTCACTACATATCTTGCGAACCACTTGAAAACTATTACCCTCTTCTAGTTTAATAGTTTAACCCGTCATTTACTAGCACCCTTCGTTTCATAGTTAGATCTACCCTCAATTTACATGACAGTCTTCTTCTGCAGTTGGAGGCCCTCTAGCACTTTCAACCTCACAACACTGCCTACCGACTCTATGAATGCACCACTTCCATATCACAGTTAAGTGAAGCTTCTCAAGCCAGATATACTTGAACTACCTTTTGTTTTCTCCTTGAAGTTTGTTCATTGGTAAGAAGTCGCCAACAGCTAGGTGATCGGAGGTGAATGCAATCTGCTGGGTTGAATTGCATTCACTCTCGCCTCCCCTTCCACTTGCCTATCAGCAGTTTTCATCTCAAGTGTTTTCTTCATAACCACTTGAAACCGGGATAAAAAAATCAACCAACCCATCTACCACTAAACACTCTATCTCTAATTTATATTTTGAAGGTTCTTTCACCTTTATAGTGTGCACTCCTACAAACTAGGCAAGTACTAAGCTGCTATGATCTGAATTATGCCTAACAATAATTAACTCCACTGCACACATATGCGATTGATCTACTCTTGATTCCTTGTTACTCTTTGCACTAAGTTGACGTCCTCCTATTTCCGGCATGAGGAGTTAGGGAAAGCTCAATGTTATCACTTCCACCCTACCATTCCTGAAGTGTTGAGTTTTCCAATATCGAGGTTGTTACACTAAGGGTGACTTACATATCGACTTATTCCTTCACATCAGTTTCCGTCCATCGCTTCATAGCCTGACTCTCATTATTAGGTTAGTACGCACGTACACATGTTCCGTGTACCTTCAGCTTCTGTATTTTTGACTTCACGTTGTGCCAATCAACTCTCATCCACAAGAGTATCGGCAAGGGCTTTCTGACACTGAGTATTTCTAGGCATCTAACTTCTTCTTCACACCATGTCTTCATCTCCAGGTTCCCCGTCGCCTCCGAGTTCTCCATTATCTGTGAATAGTGGTAATGGCAGCAATGGGAGTAACGCAAGTGACAGTGACGAGAACAGCTTGTTCGTGAGCGACAATGATTTCCATGGCAGCGCTGACGGCCATGAAGAGCCTCGGCCTTGGCTTCCTGGCGGTAACGACAGCGGCGAGGACTCTGGAAATGACGCCGAGGAACTAGGAGCAGACGAGAACCAAGAACTAGACTTGGATGATGATAACAGTAGCGAGGTGGACCCGGAAATCTTGAATGATATGTCCGACGATGATGAGGACAACCAAGGTTCAAGTTCTAGCCGGCATGCACCTAAATCCATGTCCAAACCGAAGGGATGCGCAAGATGTCTCCTAATCAAGACGCAATGGAACAAAGAAGTTGAAGCTCTCAATCAGAAACTGGCAGAGAAGGATCGCGTACACAACGCCAAGATCAGGGAACTCAAGGAAGAAATCGAGCGTCTGAAATCGGACAGGAGAATCAAGTGGGATGTAAGTTTGGGAGCGTCTCTAAATCATGTACTGAGCTGAGCTAACCAAAACCATAGCCGTGGGCTGACCGCCTGGGCACATTCCTTGACGAATTCCCTCTCGGCGACCCAAATCCCCAAGATCCAGCGTACCTTGAGAGATACATTAAGATCTACCGTGATTCATGCCGTCAAGGGATCATGTCCGTAGATACCAATATCACTCACCCAGATCTGTCTTTAGACACGAGGGTGTATACTCCAGCGAAGATCAGGAGATATTTCGAGGTGCAACGGTTCAGAGACCGCTATGGCCTCACTTTCAGAAATATTCTACACGGTGTAAACCGACACTTCGGCCCGATATTTTCCCCGATGACTTTTACTCGACTTAGACCACTTCGTTTGTTGACGAATGCCCCGTTCGCATTTGAAGATCTCCCACTGGACATTCGGTGTCGCATTTGGAAGTTGGTCATCCCAAATTCTGAGTTGGTCCACTGTCTGTCCCGTCTTGACCAGAATAATCCACCTATCGATTTCATCCCGGGAGAAGTGAGTTACCCCAGTCGATTCCATATTGGTCGCGAGCCTTGCTCCGTCGCAAAGGCGGAGAAGCCGTCTAGATTTCTCAACTATTTCCTGGTCTCTAGGAAGTGGTACTATATGTTGGCTCATCTCTTCTACGGTAAGCTATATTAGTCAACCGTTTCTTTGACTCGGTCTCATTAGCTTGGCTAACTTGTGCTTCAGCATCGAACACGTTCGCATTCAGCTCCTTGGGCGAGTTTGGCCGCTTTTGTGGCGGCATAGGACAAGCCCGTGTTGAACGGCTTGTTAACGTAGAGCTTTTATGGCAAGGCTCTCTGACGCCCCAACAAGAGAATAAAATTTCTCTCCGCAAACAACCTCTACATTGGCTCCTGCATACCCACTGTCTACGCACTTTCGTCGTCCATATCAACGAAAGTGAGAGAACGTATATGCGTCGTCCGTATGAAATGAAGGATTCGGCAGACTATGACAAAGACTTCGTCGACAAGGATCAGTTTGATGAAAAAGACCTAGATGTGTTTGGATTGGAGGTTAGGAGAACCGACCTTCAGCCCAACTACCGGAAGAATCGCAGCCTGAGGACGGTCCAAGGAATGGACTTCGTCTACCAGCTACGAGGCATGAAATGGGTTCGTTTCTATGATGTCAATGCTCGACGTGCTCGCACCAAGATTCGTGACTGGTCCTTCTTCCAAGACATCAACAACCAGGTCACGCAGAAGAAGAGCGACTCGATGATTTTTAAGAGCGAAATTGAAAACCTTCCGCCACTTACAGGCCAGGGTGACTTCCAACCTGACGATGAAACCATGGAGCTCATCAAGAATTTCTATGATGACACCCCGGTGGAGAGTGCGCCTGTAGGCGGCTCCGATACATCATCCGATAGTTCCGCACGATCTACGGTCTCTGGCGATTCCTGGGATACTGGCCCTGACGATGACTTCGAAGATTCCCCTTGCCATTCTCCTCGCAGCCCAAGTGGCATTCATAACCCCCGCGTGGCTAAAAAGGTGGAGGTAATTGAGCTTGACAGCGACGTTGAAATGGACGACAATGCCGACGACTTGTCCGGAATTAATGGAATGCAATCTTCGGAGATCGATATGTCTGATATAAACAGTAGCTCTGGGTGTCCGTCACATTCATTATTTGATCGCAGCAATGACTCTGGAAGGAACAGTGGTTTAAACACTACAGTTACTCCCCAGCCTCAGGCTATAGTCATTGAAGACGACGACATTATTGTTATTCCGGATCATGACCATAACAATCACAACCACAACGAACATCGCAGGCGTTTCCACGGCCACGCTTCTAGTACTGATGGCTATTTGTTCGTCCCCACCGGCTCATGCAGCGCCCCAACACACAATAACCTTAGCAGCGACGAAGAAGTTTCCACAGTTAGCAGACAGCGCTCAGGGCGATTGTTCGTTCCCACGGGCTCATGCAGTGCCCCCACGGACATTACGCTTACCAGTGATGAAGAGGTTCCTATTGGCAACAGACAGCTCCCAGGTCCATTCGCTCGATTCATTGATCTGACTTTGAATGATGACGATGATGGTGCCATGGACGTGGACGAACCGAACGGCGACAATGATGAGAGCAACGTAGACGAAGAGATCAAGCTATACAATGATCCCGCCGATAATGACGGCAATGATGATGCGAATAAGGCCATCAAATTGGAGAAGCCGTCATCCCGAGGTCCGCTAGTTACGGAGTCTGTCAAGGAACCCTCGGAACCGCGTGATCCAGATTTGGATGACGATATGTCGATCTCCATACGATCAGACCCGTTTGATACGGAGAGTGTGTCTAAGTGTTCTTCCAAGCGTTCCAGAGACGAAGATGGCTCGGACTAGGAAGCCGGGCCCGTCAAACGCCAGAAGTTGAGTCCTGCTCCCTCTTCATCTCTATTCCTAGGTGGTGATGACCCTATCATCATCGATTAGGTGAGATAAACTAGTCTCATGCCGCGGAGAAGCATAAGCTTCTCGCTTTCCTTTCCTCTTCTAATATGTCTTCTTATTATTTATTTATTTCTCTAATTCCCCATTTGCATTGTTTACACGACGATACGACTCATCTGCTGGAATTTGGTCGGGGCTTAATTTGTAATATTTGCGCAGATTTTCTTCCGTTTATTCAGTTTTCGCGATGCGTTATGATAATCCATCTAGATATCTATCATCTTTTCAGACAGGCACATTGACAGGCTGGGAAATAGCAGAGGTACACAGTTGATGAAACAAGCATTACTAAACACCTTGATAGCCCCAATAACATCTTGTTAATTTCTTGTAAACTCACAGCCTCTCGAGACAGAGATGCAAGGCACAGTGACGCCATTATAAGTTTTATTTCGTACTTATATTATTGCTAACGGACCTTACAGCTAAAGGCATCGACTAAATGCGCGATAAGATTAGGTGCATATCTAACCGGGTAATATGAAGTCTCGCATAAAAAATCAACCTCCCATAGAGATAAATAGACGGCTTCACTATGACCCTAGGTAATGTCCAACAACAGGACACGTAAAGATGGCTCGATACCTCAGGGAGAACTTCAGCATTGAAGCCATCTCGGTAAGCAGGTGTGTACAATCCTCCAGGAGTGAATATAAAAATAGCAAGTTTATTTAGCCAACAAGCTGAGTAGTCGAAGGTGCCTGGTTAGCGGATATGTGGCAGATGCTCTATTCTGGTTTACTTGCAAACTAACTAATACCACTGGCACGAGGAACTACCTAACCTTGCCGACTTTAAGTTTACTTTTTTAGGAGGACCTGATGATGATAATCAGAGCGCAACTCGTTAGATGTTTAGATACAACGTGTTACTGAGAAAGCCTTTACATGGTCTTAAAACACATGGCCGTACATTGAAACAACCACGAAGACGTGCCTCATCATGGTATGCCAGGTGGCCATCTTCAGCTCGGAACATCACCCTATAGCTGTTCGGATATCTTAAAGTGTCGGGGACATGGGTATCTGATGCAAGTAATGTAAGCACTTGGTCTGGTCCAATAATAAATAAAGCTAAATATTACATTATTTATCTACCCAGTCCCTGCTAATCGAAAACGACCTTCTTCCCCTGGAATTCCACCTTTTGCACCCCTTCCTTCGCTTTCTTAGCCGCAGCCCAACTAGGATGTAGAGACCCTTCGTCGTCTCTCGTAGGCGCAGGTTTCGGCTTTGGCTCCTCTGCTTGAAAGGTCTCGTTCCTATCCTGCTGTCGAGGTTGATGATCCCTCAAAGGGTTGCCCTTGCTCCTACCTCTGTCTCGACGATCGCCATCGTCCTGCATATGTCGTTGTCGGTCGGGATGGACTTGGTTCTTCTCAAAGGGATTCCGAATGCCCTTCTTCCACGGCTTGGACGCATCCCCATCGCCACCCACAGCACCTCTCTTCATATCCCAGCCCTCGTTCCTCGTATCCTGGTTCTGGTGGTGCTTCGCCTTCTCTCCGTACTTCTTGTCCCAGATCGCCTGGCGCGCCCTCTGTCCCCTCCTGTTCTTCCTCGTCGGCGGCGCTACGTCCACGTCCGAGGCGGACTCGGAGCCGGATATGTAGCCTCCCATTAGCGTCGGCAGGAACGCCGACTTGCCGGTAGTGAACGATGCCGGCTTCACAGCTTTGATCTTCGCCTTCTTGGAAGGAGGGGCGAGGGCCTCATCTTCCTCTGAGTCTGAATATTCTGACTCGTCATCTGACGCTTCGGATGACAGGGAGATATTGTCAGGGGCGAGCTTTCGAATCGACCTCGATCTACTATCTGCGACATCGCTTTCGTAATCGTTCTCGTCTGACTCATCCTCGTCGCTAGACCCCCCTACGAATTCATCGTATTTCGAGAACATATTCTCCTCGGCTTCACTGTCGGAAAAGCCTCCGAATTCCGGGCTCCCAACCGACGACTCGGATCCCGCGTCACTCTCGAGGTCTTCTTCGCCTTCTGCTTTATCGGTTTTCCTCTTTAACAACGGCGGTCCGTCGAATTCAGGCTCTTCAGCATCTTCCGACTCGTCGTCCGCGGTCTCCCCGTCGTCAGGCTGTTCCTCTTTTCCAGCTCGGATACTCTTCTTAGTAGTCTCCTCATTCTCCTTTGCCTTGCCTTTGCCTTTACTCTTCTTTTCCGGCATGGGCACCCGCAGGGCTATGCACGTGCCCATGATGGCCTCTTCAATCACATCCTTGACCTGTTTCCGGTTACATAGCGCACTCGTGACGTTGTGTAATGCCGTCTTTTCCTCTTCCGATAGCTCGGGTTTCGGTACGGGTTTGATGTCGGCTGGTAGCTTGGGCGCTTCGACGACGCCTTTGATCTTCAGGAGGGACGAGCATAGATGCGCATGCGCTGCCTGATGGAGGTCGAGACTCTATAACGAAAAGGTCACTCATGTTAGATAGATAGATAGGCTTATTTCATGATTTCACTAGCGCAATTACACTGTAAATCATGCAGGGTGGTAACGGGCAAAGGTAACTCACCTTCAGCACGAGGATCTCCCTCTCAAGCCGAGCAGTCTTTTCAGGGTCTGCATCACGGAGCCGCTTGCTCAGGCGCTGGCGCTCGAAGCCCTTGGCTACCTTCAGGCCGCGCACCAATTCTTTCCGCCATTTCGCAAGGTTGTCTTCTAGGCTGGGTTCGCCTCTTTTCCGCTTCGGCATTTTCAAGGGAGATATTTCGGTTTCGTGTTGCTGCTGCTTGTTTGAATGTTCCAGCTGGGGAAAAGTTAAAAAGTGGGTTTATGGACAGTGCACAAAGCTTATCGACAGAGAAGAGGCACTGTACGAGCTAAGGAGATCTACGCTGCATTTTATCTAATTTGTGCCTGAATCAGATTCGAGCAACCATGAAATTCAATTCAAATCTTAGAAACCATTTACTGAGTGTTACTATTTTAATTGGGGAAAATTCCAAGATACTTGAGGCTTACCAAATTGCTATATTTCAACTTACTTCTGAAAAATGAGTAGGCTTTACCGGGTTTCAAGCAGACTTTATAGGCTCTTTAAGAAAGGCAACAGAGTTGAAGACGTAACTTCATCCACTCTAAGGAGGGGCAATGGCGGGGTATGGTATCCCGTCTGGATGAGAGAGATGTTGGCGTTTTGACACTGGAATAAATTGAGACATAATTCTATCCAGGTAGCCTCCAAGTGCATTTTGTTGCTTTATATTTTTAGTATATTCGGGAGCTCTAAGTAGACATCAAAGCTCATGTCACAATGGCCGACACTACAAGCAGTGCTGCAGCGCTAAGCGCAGCAAATCTATTCAATGTCAATGGCCTAGTAGCCGTAGTGACAGGTGGTGGTACAGGTACGTTGGAAAGCGAATATCATGCTCTTGCCCTATTCTCATATCATCTCTAGGCATCGGGTTGATGATCACGAAGGCCCTCGCCGCCAATGGGGCCGCGAAAGTTTACATACTCGGCCGTCGGCTTAACACGTTGCAGGAGGCCGCCTCCAGTATCGGCAGCAACGTTGTGCCGGTTACCTGTGATGTAACGTCCGTCGAGGCGCTCAAAGCAGCCGTGTTGCAAATTCAGCAGGACGCCGGCTTCGTAAACTTGCTAGTGTGCAACTCGGGGATTGGCGGGCCATATGGCAACAGACCTGGGCTCGAGACAACACTTGATGAATTCATCTCGGCTAACTTGGCCGCACCGATCGAGGAATACACAAAAACCTTTGCCGTAAATACTAGCGCGGTTTGGTATACCACCATGTCGTTCTTGAAGCTACTTCATTACGGCAATGCTCGCGCGAACGTGGAGCAAAAGTCACAGGTCATTGCTGTGAGCTCTATTGGCGGCTTTAATAAGATCAACACTGGAGGATTTGCCTGGTGAGTCCGAACGAAAACGCGATTTTGAAGCTTTATATGTTGACATCTTATCAGTAAGTGAAATAGTTGTTATCTCTTCGCTTTCAGGATTCGTTGTCCGATGTTGTAGGGTTGTGAAGCCACCCAGGTCGAGTACAGGCGTAATATTTACGAGCTCTAGATGGACAGAGTAAAGCCGCATGTACGCACCTCATCAAGCAACTCAGCGTCGCGCTCCCACAATGGGATATTAGAGCGAATTTGATATGCCCCGGCCGTAAGTAATCCTCCCCTCAATTTTCTGCTCCGAGGCGATCCGAGATGTTGAGTACCCAGGCTCACTGAGTATGAGAGTGGTTACGAAAATCAATGATGCCTAGCATTGAATTCTCATGAACACCGCTAATTATGAGTAAAGTCTACCCTAGCGAGATGTCAGCCCCAATTTTGGCACGTTCTGGTCCTGTCGTCAAGAGTCAAGTCCCCCTCGAGCGTGTCGGCGACGAGCAGGACATGGGTGGCGCGATATTGTATCTTGCTTCTCGCGCAGGAGCGTACTGCAACGGGACGGTCGTGGTAACTGACGGCGGGCGCCTGACAACCTTCCCTTCAACCTTCTAGGCTACGGATATGTGGGCTGTGTGAAGTTGATAAATGGATCTCCCTATAGATGTAATGTTGCTTGGTCAGTATACAAAATAGCACTAAGTTAGCCTGGGATTCCGGCTCAGAGTCGTTAATTGGAGACTGTCGGCGTGACTATCGTTTTCCCTGTATCGCTATTACCGCCGGCTCCTTCGAATCCATAGCATGCACAATAGCTGAGGTGATAGTTTCAGGCTCGAGCTTTCCCTCCCCTCGAAAATGGCTTGATGCTAGGTCCTCGTCGTTATAGGTGCGTTTTATCCCGCACGCCGCAACAAGGTCCTGTTTAGTTCCACTGTGCCTAAGCGAAAAGTCTCGAAAAATTCAGTGCGACTCTGATGTTTTGAGAGGGAGGTAATTGATGCCCAGGAACGGTCCGAAAGGAAAGTTCAGGAACCGACTCGGCCCGATCACCAGTCTCAAGGTCAGTTCTCCATCTTGACTGCGCTGTCCACCGTTCTGGAGAACGATTTGACTCTCTCTCAGTAGGCCAGATCGCTATATATCATATGCAGGCTGAGTTTGACTGGGTGCTTGACATCTAGCATGGGGGCTCACCATGCTGACAATCCAAAGAGCACCCATTGTATGAGCGAATTAAAGATACCGGAAAGAGCCGGACATCATTGGATTAGCGAAATAACAATGAGACGCTGAAGCGCCAAAAGAGGAACCTCAGTAGACAGGTAGTCCTTCATAAATCAGCAGCAATGGAATGAGCAAAGAATATGTTTCACGAGGTAAAGACAGCATTCGGATGTCCGGAAATCCGGGCCTTAGGTCCGTCCGGTCAGACATTACTCTATCAGGTCTGAGTTCAAGCGCTCGTGTGTATCTTTGAAAGCTAATGGAGTTCTATCCATATCATGAAGGGTCTGAGGTATTAATATTGCTTCGTTTGGCTTTGTTTTGTAACTGAAATGGTGCAAGGCAAAGCTGTGATGTCAGACGGTGATCTTAGGTAATGGAGCAATTGAGGTTTTAGTCTCTGGCAAGGGGGAAGGGGGTTCGGTCCTTCATGGTCCTGAGAGTTGGAGGTTTTCCAATCTAAGAATAAGAATACAGCCCATAAAGCCAATGATCTCAGGAGAATATATGCTAATAAACCTGAAATATTAAACAAGCTTTACTGATACCTAGTAGAAGGCATTGATATGATAGCACTTTTTTAATCAGCTGAAAGTACCAATTTGTTCTCTACAAACTCAAGTCTTGGCAGTCAATGTGAGGTGGGCACTGCTCTGACGTCACTTTTGTGCCCCTCAACCCTCAACCCTCGAGCTCTGCCGTCCTTTCCAATATTTCCTCTACTAGCTCCCATAGCCCATAATTGCCTCATCAGGACAACCGCTGGCAGCCTATGATGATAACCCTCAGCTTCTCTATACACTGCAAAGGTTGTAAATACCGTACTTTCATAGATGAATCTCCATCTATCATTTCCATTCGGATGCCGCCTGGATGGCTGTACATCAACATCAGATACCCCGCAGTGTTCGTTACCTACCTGTACCTTACGCTAGGTACCAAGGAGCACTTACACGTATACTAGACTAGCGGCGCATCGTTTTAGACAACCATGCTCCCAAATTATAGCACCTTGACTATGAGGACGGCCTTATCTTGTGGGATTGAGCCATACTTGATGCAGGTACATTGCAAGTGAGTGTTGAACCCCTACGTGTGAACTCATGTGTGTGTTAGACACTTGATGGGCCCTCGAAAAAATAACATTGTCCTGCTAGACCCCTGATGCCGGGTTGAATAGGATGCAAAAGTCACTCTGGATAATGGTCCATGGATGCCGATGCGCGCATTCGATGCACCCCGGGCTCGTCATGCATACCTAGTTAGTCTACCGAGTGCAGACGACTCGCCTGGCCCAGTTACTAGTGTAGAGAATAACAAAGCATTATCTAGACTATAGGTAGTTAGTACCCACTTGATCACTCGAGCGAGTATACATACTTGAAGATTATGGCATGCATTTGCTATATTCCGGATACGGCAGTTTGTTGACATCTAAATGGACATCCAGCAGTTGACTAGTGTCTCTAATACGACATTATACAAAGTCTAACCACCACTTGAATCTGCAGCCCGAGATCGCTGGACATTTCGAACGAACCTGCCAAGGTCCAAGCATGCCAGGCTTGCCAGGGTCATTGGCAACCGCCGCAAGCCACACCCAAGTGATGTTATGGTGCGTGGTATGATCCTGTTTAGAAGCAGCGATCAGCCGTTCAAGGTTCACGTACCAATACATAGTACATTTAACGCCAACCCCGCACTCTCTATAGTCGTCATCTTGTAAGTGGTCTGCAACGATTGGAGAGGAGATACCTCCGAAATACCTCACTCCCGCATGTAATTGCTCTCACCAACTGGCCGCTACACGTCGCAAAGGAGTTATCCGTGCAGCGCGAATGGTACGCAAAGACGAAACAAAACGGCAAAGCAGAGGGGTATGCGTTGGAGATGTCATGTCCACCATTTCTCCCTCCAACGTACCAACGACTTTTATTATTGATTGATTGATTCGGGTATATTGTACCTACCTCAGTTGGAGATGCTTATAGCTGCTAGCTGCTAATCTCAACGTCGTGCTTCCTCGTCTCCTCGTCCCTCCTCCTCTTCCCCTCTTTCCTGTTGTCTTTTGTCACAGGCAATTCCTATCCGTTTTCATCATTAAGGTTTTGACCGTCGCCCAGTTCTGGTCCTCAAAAGGAAACTATCAGCGGGCTCATCCAACGCCTGCCTCATAACTAGCCTTTACTTTGCTCTATGTCATAGAACAAGGTTTGCAACGGGCGCGACTCTGGATACTTGACTATCTATCTACCTTTACTTTATATTTTCCAACTCTTTCCGCCCTGCAGCTGCCAACCCCATTACCTAGGGGGAAAAAAGCATCTCCTTGATGATTTTATCTCAATCATCCTACCACTTTTCGTTGCGTTGCTCGTGTGCCTTGTTGCCTCTTCCATCTATACCCCTCTTCGCGCTGTCTTGACCGTGTCTGAACCTTTTTTGTTCCTTGATTCCTTTCGGGTTTTCTGACCTGGCGGCGATTCTCTACCCGGGACGTCGAGTATACCCTGTTTCGATACCTCCGAAGCATCATCCGGCATTCGTCTCGAACCAGCTCGCACCAGCTCGTTTCTTTAGCTGTTTGAGTATCTGTATGCACATCCGTGCCTACAAAAGGTCGGTAATTCAATGTTTTTTTCCTTCCACAACCCCTTCTGTTTATTGATTCTGCCCAACAACATACACTCGTTACCCACTCAACTCGAACAACTTATATACTCGGCTCCCCCGTACATGACTCCATCCGTGCCTTTATTCATGTCCCCGATTCCTGTCAGAGTGGAGCTCTCCGACCTAAGTCGCAATGCGAGACCCCCAGCCCTCCTATCTTTCCCGACCATGGTTCCACTCTTCCCCAAGCTTCATGATAGCGTCAAACATAGCCGACCACATCCGCCCAATAGGCCTATGTCGGGTCGGTTATTCACCCTCGGGATCTTTGTTCAACTCCCGTAAGACCGTAGGTGGATGTTGGCATGAACACCCAATGGCGTTTCGCTGGATTCTCCGCGAAAAAGCCCGAGCTGCTTGGGGCTGGCTTCACCTATTCAGTCTTGACTAAAGATGTTGGACATGTTCCTTAACATATTAAACCCTCACAACTTCCCAGTGGTGAAAATTGTCGCTAACTAGCTATTCCTCCAGCTCTGCTTCTGTTGTTGTCCCCGGCTTTTCTGACTGCAACTTGAGCCAGAGCTGCCGCACTTGCCTGGACGCGGTTGAACGGCAACCTGCCCACGTTTGTTAATATTATGAGCTCAAATACAATCAAGCAAGCCGCCGAGGCCGCGCGATCCAAGACGCCCAACATGAGCAAGCAAGGCACTGAAAACATGTCGACCGCGACGGCCGATTTTCTTCACACGCCAGTGATGAGGGCGGCTCTGCCCTTCATCAACGGTGGTATATCGGGCATGGTGGCCACAACCGTCGTTCAACCTGTTGACATGATCAAGGTCCGACTCCAGCTGGCTGGCGAGGGCATTGCCACGGGCCCAAAGCCCACGCCCATAACCGTAACACGTGAGATCCTTGCTCAGGGCAAAGTCCTGGATCTTTATACTGGCCTCTCCGCTGGTCTCCTTCGTCAAGCTGTCTACACTACTGCTCGACTGGGGTTTTTTGACACGTTCATGAAGAGCCTAACAGTGCGTGCCAATGGCAAAGGGGCGCAGATTGGGTTTGCAGAACGTGCGACTGCTGGCCTTGCTGCGGGTGGGATCGCGGCATTCATCGGCAACCCGGCTGATCTCGCCCTCATCCGCATGCAGTCGGATGGTCTTAAGCCCCTCGCCGAACGCAAGAACTACAAATCTGTTATCGACGCCCTCACAGGCATTGTGAGATCCGAAGGCGTAACAGGACTATGGGCTGGCGCTACCCCGACTGTTGTGCGAGCTATGGCGCTCAACCTAGGCCAGCTGGCGTTCTTCTCAGAAGCAAAGGCGCAGCTCAAGACACGCACCTCTTGGTCTGCGAAAACACAGACTCTGACTGCAAGTGCTATCGCGGGTTTCTTTGCCAGCTTCCTCAGTCTGCCTTTTGATTTTGTCAAAACAAGGCTACAGAAGCAACAGCGTGGACCTGATGGAAAGCTTCCCTACAAGAGCATGGTAGATTGTTTCACCAAAGTTGCAAGACAGGAGGGCTTGTTGCGATTTTACCGCGGATTTGGCACGTACTATGTGCGAATTGCGCCGCATGCGTAAGCTGGCCCTTACCATATTTTTCCTTCGGTCCAAGTGAGAGATAAGATGACTAAAGCTAACTCTTGGATCACAGCATGGTGACACTCATTGTGGTGGACTACCTTGGTTTTCTGACAAGATGAGGAGGAAGGTAATTAACCTTATTTATCAGATACTCCGGGAAGAGTTTCGAGTTTAGGTCGGCGTAGAACACAGGTATCATTTATTCGATTTATGTTAGGCGTTTTGCGCAATCTGGACGATTGACTGGCTGTCTTTAAACATAGTGAAGTGTGAGAAACACCGGAGGCAATAAGACCAGAGAGGCGAGAAGTATATAGCGTACGTACAGCATTTCTCATGGTGTTAAACATTGGTCTTTCGCCCTTTTAGCTGCAAATCATATTTTTGTTGTTTAGCTAAGCAGAATTCGTAACATCATCCCTTGGTGAACACGCAGGACAGAACAGCACTGCCCAGACGGTCACGTCTCATGGCTTCACTCAATTGGTGTTTTCCTTGGTACATATGATCCATGTCAAGTGTCCGCAGGGCCAGAGGAAGGTTTCGGAACCGCTACGCACGACCCAGTCCGCCGTATCGTCTGCACCGCATGTGCGCAACAATACCTCCACCTCGTCGGCCGTACGTGTGCGCAGGCTAGATATATAGCCGTCAAACACCAGTACAAATGGCACAATAGGGACTACGTAGACAAAGAAGAGGATCTGTGGCGACCACCAGTAGAGTAGGGGTGCGATCAGAAGGATGAAAACCCCGAACAGCGTGCAAGAGATGAAGGATGAGAAGTTGCGGGATTGAAGCTCGAAGATGCTGCAGTGTTTGTTAGTCGGAAAGATCGATGTTTATCTTGGGGCTTGTAACAAAAAGCGAAAGAAACTCACCCGAACCCGTCGCTTGTTTCGACGGTGTTTTTCAGAATCGCCCTCGCGAGCCTGTCGTCGAAGTGGTGGAAGGCGAGGTTGAAGAGCCGGAATACACCCTTTCCTTCCGCCTTGTTTTGCTTGATTAGATCGGGCGGCGCGGAGGCTGCGTCAACGGGTGTTGGCACGTATGTCAGATGCGGACTTTGTGCTGCTGCCTTCTCCCAGCTCTCAACGTGCGGGTGTAGGTCTGTGAGGATGAACTTGACGGCTTCGCTACCTTGATGCTCATGTCTATGCCCGTTTTGCGCTGACACTGACGCTGGAGGTGAGGATGAGGGGTCTAGAGCCAGACCCTGCGAGGCGACGGCTGCGTAGCTTGGCTTGCCGTTTTCAGAGCTGAAGGATGACGAGCTGGATGCATCAGATGTGGTCCTACGGGAGGTAATAAGCTGCTGATTCAACGAGCGCTCAATATACGGCGTCGGGCCACCGGCGCCGGCGCAGAAGTCGATATACGTATACTTCGACACTCTAGATGGGCCGAGCTCGCGCCGCAGGATGTTGGCTACGAGGGTCGCCGGACTACAGGTCTGGAGTATTGGTACGCATGTTGTCCATGCGTGCGTTAGGCCTGATTGCACGTATGCGCGGAGGAAGGCCGGAAACCTGATGCGATGCAGTCAGTTTTCGTGTGGAGATATAGGTGCATTCTGGGACATGCATACCAAGGCTGATCAGCTATCTCAAAGAGATGCAGACGGGGAAGCCACGGAGCCATTATTTGTGCCGAGGTGAGTTGTATCTCAATTGACGTATCTGGATGCCTGGGTGTGGTGGAACTGGTACACGCCGGTATTGAGATCTTTCAGGAACTTTATTTTTATCTTTTATAGAAGGTTGAGACATCGTCGCGATGATGAGAAGTGTGTGGTACCTGCGAGAGCTTCAAGGAAAGCACAGGCTCGACGTCGTCATCGGCAGGTAAGGTACCCATGCAACCTCCACTATATCTAGCCTGATTTGACCCTTCTAGACTAGTGTAAAACGTCTCACTGCGGCTCGAGTTTAAGGCTGAAACGGGCATGGCTGCCCAGCCCCAGCCCCAGCCCCAGCCCCCTGTCACCCTGTTAATGAATCAACATCACTGAGGCATGATCTCATTGAAACCGTCTGAGCCGTCAATTCGCGAAGAAAACTGACAGTTGTTTTACTTGAACCTTCAAGTCAAAGCCTCTTCGTAATTCATAGTGCACTTATGTAGCTACTCTTTATTAATATTTATAAATTGGGTCACACGTGTCAATTCGCTTCCTCAGAGGAAGATTATGGCAGTTCTCCTGGCCGGATCTAGCCTCTTGTGGCTGGCACCTATATGTATACTCGTCATCTACCAATTCTTACTGCGATCTACTAATATCCGTCGAAATGGTATCCTGCTGAGGTATGTTTCTTCGAATCAAATACCTTGTGTGCCAAGACTCATACTGT
This sequence comes from Xylariaceae sp. AK1471, assembly GCA_023159215.1. Lineage (NCBI taxonomy): Eukaryota > Fungi > Ascomycota > Sordariomycetes > Xylariales > Xylariaceae > Xylariaceae sp. AK1471. The sequence goes on from JAJKLI010000025.1 coordinate 643,112, forward strand.
TCCATTAGGAAACCTCCCAACACACTGCCTATAGCTGGGAATGGCTTGCTGTTCTTGCAAGATCGGCAGAAACTCTTCTCATGGTTCGTGAAGTGTGAGAGGCAGTTCGGTTTCGAGACATTTCAGATCACAGTGCCCACCCTTCACCCGGGCGTCGTCATCAACGACCCGAATAATCTCGACTACGTCCTCAAGAATGAAGGTATCTTTGCCAAAGGCGATTTCGTAAAGCAGCGCTCATGGGACCTCTTCGGAAATGGGATAATCAATGCCGATGGCGAGTTATGGAAAGCTCAGAGAAAAGCAGGCTCTCATTTCCTCAACGCGTCCAATCTTCGAGTCTTGACAGACGTCGCCCTTCCTCGGTACCTGAGTCGCAGCGTTGATCATCTGAAGACGCGAGTGGAGGACGGCGGAATCGTCGACTTACAGCTTGTCTTTCATGAAGTCACTAGCCTGCTGATGGGAAAGATGGCCTACGACATGGAAATGCATGCCGATGACGACTTCACTAAGGCCTTTGATGACGCATCCGGGGGTGTTACAGCGCGCTTTCAAAATCCACTATGGTTCATTACCGAGATTTTTACAGGCTCTAGCTTCAGAAAGTCATTAGCTATCGTACGGAATTTCGGATTGACTATTGTCAGTAATGCCGTAGAAGGTCATACAAAATCCACCGAGTCTCTAGTCCAGCTAGACGATGCGGACGGAAGCAGACTAGACAAAGTGTCGGGTAGCTTAATCCAATCCTTGCTTGCATCTTTGGGGGCGCAACACAAACTGGTAGCGGATGCAGCTCTCACCTTCCTGACAGCCGGAAGAGACACTACCGCCCAGGCGTTAACATGGTGTTTATATCTACTCATGCAGAATAAATCTGCTGTTGAAAAGATAAGGGAGGAAGCACAAACATTGCTTAGAACTCAAGGACTTGATTCACAGCATCTTGGTGACGACGGCGACACCTCGTCCGCCGCCTTCGCTCCTACATCCCTACCATATACGATGGCAGTTTTCTACGAGGCTCTTCGATTATATCCCCCGATACCCTTCGAGATCAGAGAGTGCGAACGAGCGACGACATTACCTGATGGGACATTCCTCCCCAAGAAAGCAATCGTAGTGTGGAGCCTGTGGGCGATGAACCGATCTAGACTAACCTGGGGGGAAGACGCCGACATGTTCAAGCCTGAGCGGTGGCTCACTGATGACGGCAAATTTACCTCCAAGAGCGCTTCTGAGTTTCCTGTTTTCCGTAAGTGGTCCTTTTTCGCTAGCTATTCCTTCAGAAAACTTTGAAAAGTAAACCTAAACGGCAATGACTGACTCCTAATCATGATGAAGACGGTGGGCCGAGGACATGTCTCGGTAAGCGAATGGCTGAAATCATCGCTACCCAAGTTATTGCCACAATGATCCTGACATTTGAATTCACACCGGCTTACGAAGGCGAAAGAGTCAGCAAGATCAGTCTTACGCTTCCCATGAAGGACGGTCTCCCATGTTATGTGAAGAACAGGGCCCAATTAGGCATGGATGTAGAAATATAATAGAATATACCCTTTTTGATCCATTTTCCTCTCGCACGTTTAGCACTTCACTGTGATGAGACGATCCCTGCAAGCTATAGATATTAATACATGTATACTGTGCCTTCTACTATTGGCCCATCTTGAGATGTTTATATCCCATTGTTGATTCCTTGATAGTATTCTCAGCGTATTTTTGTAGACGGATCTGATCACGAGTTTCCCTCTTTCTTGTCCCTCTGATCCCGATCCGTAGGTCGAGTGTCGCGGAAGTCTCCTTCTATTTGCCTCTCAGTTGTCGAAGGCTTTCATAACAGATTGAACAGAAGGGCCAACATGGCTGGTTAATGGTGTAGTGCAGGGCTCAATCGAGTAGTCAATTGGTTCTTGGATCTCTCAAGGCTTTAAAGGGGTGCTAGAAGCCTAGCCAGTCCGTGGTTATCCGTCCTTTCTAAGAATTGTTGTTGATGTAGTCTTGAGTTCAAAGGCGTTGGAAAGCTGTCTTCGGTCGATACCAAGTATTTGCTTCATTCGGCCTCTCTTAGGAGAATCAAAGTGTCACAGTATCGCAGTACCTACATCATGGGTCAGCTCAGAGCGTGCCGTAACGAATGTAACTTGGTTTCTTGTTTTTGTTTCGCAAATGAGTTGAAAAAGGGACAGAAGATGGGAAACGAGAACTTACACGTGACCCTCTCTATTCAAAGCTCTACGTAGTATTGGCGATGGCTCGTGCTAACCAAAAGGGGGGTGAGAGTCTCGATGGCAGCGAGGTGGAGGTATGTAGAATGAAAGGCAAAAGTCGCCAGGACTACGACAGCCCTCTGTCTCTTTACATGTTAAAAACCTGCGTAAAGGGCCTTTGGGGCCTGGAAGAAGCGTTTTGTTTGAGTTTGGGAACGAAGATACTTGAGGATGCCTTCACAAGATTAACCAAAATCTACAGAAAGGTACAGGATCATAGAGCCTCATTATGACTAAAATTCATATTAAGCTTGAAAAGGGGTTGTCGCAGTTGTCTTACTTGGAGCTGGGGCATTCGAGTTGATCTAGATCTAGCCTTACACTAGTTAGTCAAGTGTGCCTAACTTCTTAGACAACCATGAGGCTTTATATCACAAGTTCAATATAGTTTTCACGTTCAGGGCACGTCTGTGGGACACAGGGACTCAGAAGACTTCGTGTTATTGGATTTCTGGGCTGTATGAGTGTATCCGTGATGCCTCCTGGCAAAAAAACCTCGAGATTTGTGTCTGAACCCCTAGATATTAACGTTTAGAGCACCGTCGAAGCGCAGAGACGAACTAATAGAGTTAACAACCTAGGCAACGAGACGGTTCAGGTGCTCATAGCTTAAACGGGAGATATCTAGGTCGCGCCGGCGGATATCGTATACAGCCTCGTTATCAACCAGAATAATGCGGCTAGAGTTCTCGATAGTACTGTAAGTCGATAGAAAAGCATTGTACGGCCCCACAACAGTGGCTGAGATCCGAGGATCGGGGTATATAGCGAGATCAAGCTTGCACTTCTTACCATACTCGGTAGACAGTCACTGTGAGTACTTCCTTGGTACCCAAACAGACCTCTCCCTGACCATGCCTCTCCCCATGATATTAAGGTGTAGTTATAGACATGATGACCGCATACAAAACCCATCATCTGGGAACGAAAAGCTCTTTCCCTTTGTTGTCCTTGCAGAATCCAGGATTCTCGGACCATACCGTCAGCATGTGCTCGAAGATCTGAATATTGATATTGAGAGCTTTGAGCAGCTCCATCCCTGTGTAATCTTCACCTTTCTGGATGACGGTCTCCGCGAACTTATTGAAGGTGGGCTTGTCGGAAAGGCGGCAGAAGTTAGTGAATGTCATGCAGAACTTGACCCACTGGTTGATATGGTCAGCGTCGAGAGAGCCGGACATCTGGCGCCACTCGAAGGTCTGGATATTCCCCCCTGACTTGCCCGCGGGCAGGAAGCGCTAAAACCCCACAGAGCCTCTATTGTACGAAACTCCAGAGAGTGGCGCCAGACGGCCGCCTCGCATAAGTATTGCAACCTCCTCGATGTTCTTGCAGCCCCAGATGCGACGGAGCTGACTATATCGGAACTCTGTCAACCCCGTCTTGGGCACGTAGTCGTCCATCGTCAGGAGGCCTTCATCGTTTAAGCCTTGCTCGTCTCTGTCTAGGGTTGCCTGTGACTTGCTTGCCAGAACAGAGCACTTGGTTAGGTGGAAACTGAACTTGTTGTTCTGGCGGCTGGGGTGGTGCAGCTCCAGGATGGCCTTCTCTGTAAGCCAGTAAAGAGTAGAAAATTTCTTGACGGTGAGCAAGCTGAAGGGCTCATCACCGCGACCAATATGAACGTGCACCGAAGTGGACTCATTAAGGTGTATTCGGAATGATCTAAGGACTCGGCACACATCTTCAATTTGCTTCGAGTACTCGTCGGGGCCCATGACAACGGAGGAAAGCTCGCAGCTAGTCCAATGATAGGGACCTTCGGCAAGGCCGACGTCACCATGTTTACTGACCGAACCATCGCGGCCGAGGCGCCAAGAGTCGTAGATGACTACATTCTCGTGAGGAGGGTAGAAAGCGTCGTCGTTAGAGAGGCTGAAGGGAACATCATCGATCTGCTGTAGAGTTTCCAGAACCTGGTCGCGTACTTCTCCCGTAATATCCCCTTGAGAAGAAAGAACTGACCTGCAGACATATTGGTCGACGTCGGGGTCGGGATCGGGTGCTCGCCAGTTAATGGAGGGAACGAGGAACTCCAGTTCAACTCCACAGGTCAGAGTTCCCTCGCTGTCATCAGGAGCCTCGATCATCTCGTCAATCTTCGGAATGCATGCCATATTGGACAGGTCGATATTTAGCCACAAGAGTGTAAGGATGGGTGTGCAGTCGCAGACAATCCGAGGTTGAATTTGCAAGGCTCAAGCTTGAGAAAACCCTCAAGTAGGTTCTTTTTGCAAGTAAACAAAGGTTAGAACCTCTAGGAATAACCGTGTTTGCTTGTTCGCTCGATGTGTGAACTTGTCGCGGCCGTTGCTGTCGCCCCCAGGGTATGGCGTTGCTTAGGTACGCTGAAAGCGGATCTGTGAAGGTCACCATCATTAAAGTATTTATGCATTAATCCTACTACTTGATTTGGAAGAAAAAAATGGCTCATCTAACGAAAGATGTCGCCCACTGATAAATCATGTGCTTTTGTAGTTAAAAAACAGGCATGGAAACAAGGGACGCCGTTGACGATTGTCTAGGCACTTGCAGAGTGAATACACTAGATTGCAACGTTCTCTGACAAACATCCTCAGGTGTACAGTTGTCTATCACTCTTTCCAAAAAATAAAAAATAAGTCAGCATTATCATCTGGTAAAACAGACCTTCATCATGTGGAATATGTTAAAGTTCAAAACCTAGAGACTTGGCTGATCTCCCTTTCATTAGCAGACACTCTGAACCAAAAGCAAATACCCTTCTTGATAGGGTATCTAGGTTTGCTCACTAACAATATTTCGGGCCCACGGTAATAGCGACGATATATTGAAATGACGAATTCTCCCAGGCTTGCCTCACGGGTATCAGGAAACCCTTCTTGACGAGGGCTGCTTCTGATACTGAAGTAAGCTTTGCCAATACCCTCAAGGTTATTTATGAAGATACAAACTAACCTTAAGGTAGGAATATAGAAACCACAAGACCATGGAAGATGCAGTAATGTTAGCTTTGAGCAAATAGGTTCCCTATGATTTGTATCACTACTATAATCAAGATAGAAAGGCTTCTAGAATTCGCCCTAGCATCGACATTGGTACACTAGCGAAAGTTTGGATGAATCAAGATAGTGGACCTCCATAGCCTCTCTTATAGAAGGTGTATCTCCTTCCTGCCTTAGACGCCTTAACGGGGTAGTGATGACAAGCGATGGCGCAGAATAAATTTGCTTACGATTCTGGTGTTGACCATATGAGGTACTTATGATCCACGTAGATGGAGAAGTTGAGATTCAATAGGTCGAAGGTGCGAGGGAACAAGAATATGCTGGAGGTTATAATGCATCTCAATCACCTCGTCCTCTCTCTTCAAAAATCCAGACTATCCACGTCTTCATGGCCGTATTAGCGGTATCATCTATCTTCGTTACATCGCTTATCAATTTCACTAGACTGCTCTCTGTACTACGGCCCGTGTACACAATATTCCACTCTGCCATACGATTAAACTGAACGACTGACAATTCCTGCCAGGAAAGAAATGGCGGATACCGTGTGCTACGACCAAGTCCATCTAAGAGACATGCCACTGTTGCCTCGCCGCTCGACCGATTTCAGAAATACCATGTCAAGCTGCTTGGGATGTCGTTCGAATCAACAGTTTGGTTCCTCCAATGTCTCAGTAGTTGAGCTCATGGTGAGACTCAACAACGGATCTCTTGGTTCTAGCGTCTATGAAGAACGCAGCAGAATGCGATAAATAATGTGAATTGAAGAATTCAGTGAATCATCGAATATTTGAACCCACACCGAGCCAATTAGTATTCTGCATCAAAGCAATACGATTGGCGTCGGGACTACGAATGCGCATTCCTAAAATGCTACGACCACCCCTCATACCAAAGCAAGGATAGTGCATGTTGACTCTTGGCTGAGACAGGCTCCATGGTAAGCATCAATCGTCCTATTGATAGTGGCAACACAAGAGATCTAACATGTGGAATGGTGTCCCGTCTGTTGAAGGTTGTACGAACACTTGTCGGAGTGGCTCTTTGCGTCACCTATCCATAATCAGAATCAGACATCACTTAATAAAGTCGTGCTGCCCAGAGTCCCTCTATTCATTCATTATAAATACTACAAGGTGAAGACGGAGAAGCTCTCTAGAAAATGAACCACAACTTCTTTCGTTGAGCTGTAGCGGGGCTCTGACACAAGAAAGCCGAAAGTACCATCGAGACATGTAAAATATGTTACAATCAAGGCCCTGCCTATGTCACTTTCCTCCGCACGCCGAGGACCATCATGCTTTCAACCTGGCGGAGCTTGTCTCAGGAAGAGTTGGACTGGGCGATCCCCCAAAAGTCGCACATGTTGAACCATTTCGGCGATATTCGAACAACCTAAGTCTCAATACAAGCTTCGTGTAGGGACACAAAGATAAAGACATTCTGTCGTCGGCAGAGGTGACTTTTAAAGTCATCTTGTCTTCCAGGCAAACGTCGGTGGTAGGTGTTTTTCAGCGTGACCGCAGGGGGAGGTTTGGAAGACATTCCGTCTTCTGGGCGGGTTGCCGGGGGCATGTCTTCATGCTGGTAGTAGGAAGGAGGTTCGAGAAGACTGCATCCTCTACGCGAGTGCCTCTAATATGTCTATTTCAGGTTGCCAGAAATGAGCGTCAAGGGTGAATAAAAGGATCATCACAGCGAGAGAAAATATTATGGACATTAATGACCAATTCAGATTCCCAACTTCTAGGCTAAGCGGCTCTTGGCCTCCTATATATAGCTTCACGCAACTGTGGGTGCATGCGGTAGAAGTTGGCGGCAGTACTTTATTATAGCTTGTTGCAAGCTAACCAAAGACGGAGGTCTTCGCCCTCGTAGTTAGGGCATATAATAAGTCTTGAATCCGGCATGGTGAAGTTATTGTTTAATGAAGTTGTTGTTTAGTCCATGTTGGAAATAGCAGCGTGGACAGCAGGCCTGCCTCGCTCTTATATAGCCAATTTCCTAGTATTTGACTTCGAAGAGAGTTTGAACGAAAAGACTATTAAGGTTATACACGTCAATCAGACTGTAGTGTTGAGCTTTTAGTTATGCTATAATTTTGTTTTTGCTAGCACGGGAAGGAGTTAAATAATATTATGCCACAGCTGTTATAACTGTATAGATCTGCCCAAGCAGCATTAAGCCTATACGTTATGGCTAATATTAGAAAGAAACAAGTTAACAATAAAAGGATTTATTGTTATAATTAAAGTTAATAATAAACTTATTATTTATTTAATTTATATTAAAAATAATAATATAACAAAGTAAATTTATAAGTTAATATTTGTAAAGAATTAATTATTAAAAATAAAACAATAGTTAAAAGTTAAATATAACTATATTAATTTGTATAATATATAGTAGATATTAACGCGAAAAAGTTAAGTTTAAACGTGATTTCTAGCTTTTTTTTTTAGCTTTATAGTTATTATTTATTAGTTTAGCTGCTAAAAAAATCTAGCTTTATACTTTATTAAGTTAGCTTAGGGTTTGTTTTTTATTTTTTATTTAAGCACTATGTTTGTTATTAAAAACTTAGGTGATATAAGTATGAACGCGAGCGGTTAGCTAGTAGAAAGCGTTACGACTAGGCTTATCGATCATGTTGCACTTGATTTATTCTATAGTGATCTTTTCGGCCGTTATCGCTAATTATATGGCCGCGAAAATGGTCGGTGTTGCGACGGGCTATGAAGATGTGCGGAAATAGATCCTTGAAGATACGAGCCAAAGAGCTACATAAACGAGATAGCACCTGTAGATCCCAGCTTTCGGCCTGATGAGACGGTCGGTACGCCGGGAAGAACCTACAAGTGGTACCCAACACCGGTGCTACCTTTCGGATACGGGCTGCACTACACCAAGTTCAACGTGTCTTGGAAATCAGCCCCCGCATCGACGTACGACATCGGCGCTGTCATCAGCTGAGCCAACAGCCCCGCGGACCGTGAGATATTCCACACCGTTTCCCTGGACATCACGAATGCGGGGGGGGGGGGAACCTTAAGAGCACCGCGTCCGACTTTGTCGCCATGCTTTACCTCTCGACCACAGACGCTGGCCCTCCCCCTTACCCACGAAACTCCCTCGCGACGTACGGACGTGCGTTTAAAATCAAGGCCGGAGAGATGAAAACACTCGACCTCGCGATTCCCGTGGGTGCCATTGCTCGCGCCGAGGAGGGCAATCTGGTCGTGTTCCCAGGGACATATACGCTTACTGTGGACTATGACGGAAAGATTCCCGCGGCCTTTGAGCTTGTCGGCGAAGCCGCAACAATTGATGTCGTTCTAGTACCACCTACGAAGCCAGGACCCATCTCATATTTTGGGTTGTTATGCGGATGCGAGCGGTACCCTTCTCGACAGGTCCGTTTCAGATCTACCAAACAACAATTCGGCGCAGACGTGTGCAGACCGGTGTGCAGAGGCTGGATATGAGCTGTCTGGCTTGAAGAATAAGTCGTAAGTCTCATACTGCCTTCTTTGTGTTGTTCCTCCGGCTCGCTTGCTGCTCAGTGGCCGAAAATGACGGCTACCTACTGACTCACACTTTTTATTGTTGTAGCCAATGCTACTGTGGCAGCTCCCTAGCGTTGAACGCAGCGGTTATTCCTGACTCGGCATGTGGCATCCTCTGCCTAAGTGGTCTTCAGGAAACCTGTGGCGGAACAAACTTATAAGTTACTACCCCGATTGGGATCTCAATAGCCTATCTATAGAATCCACAACTGACTGGTAGTAGTATAAGTGTGTACAACAACACGCTAATGGCGCATATACAACCGCCTACGTATCTAGGCTAGGAGTGTCTATATATTCGGTCGAGTTATCTGAGAGCTTAGCCTTCTTACTATAGAGGTAATGTCATTAGAATGTGAAAGAACCATAGAACTCCATAAATGACTTTATCTAAGGGCGAAACGACACCTACAAATTAAATGTTACTTGTAACCTAAACTGTAGGACCTTTTACATATGTTTACGCATAAAAACCTATGCCCTGTGCAGAGGTAAGACTTAATTATGACCTAATGAAGTTATGAGAATGCTAATCTTATGTTCAAACCGAAAACTTACACTTAAGAAGGGCTACGTTAGTCCAAATTATAAAATGAATACATTTTCTACATGTCATTACGGTTTATGGTATAATGGTAATTTGTTATAACTTTACTTTTATGAGCAACCATAATTAGTTTCGATCTTAAGCCTTTAGGCGCACGACAAAAAGTCAAGTAGGCTCTAGATGTCAGCGGAGGGTGATAAAACCTCAGATTGTTATCTTCTAAGGGAGTATGACTCGGCAATTCTGGTTCCTGGTGGCTCCCATGTTTCCCCCTTGAAAGCAGAGTGCTTTGATGGCGCTGAAACATTGGCAGTAAATGGAGCGCCGGTGGGGGCTAACCTTCAGAGGTGGCGAAGCAGAAGCTGGATGGTCCGCCGCGCAGTCTTCATATTTGTTGGTAATCGTCACACACACACACGAGGTAATGCTGAGTTACCATGTTGGAGGAGATCTGCGTTTTGAAGTCGGAACTGAGTAGTTCATTAAGCGAGCCGACAGACTGGCTGCCCGATATCCCATTCGTAGTGATGTGAGAATAAGGTCACCAAGCTACTACATATTAAGCACTGAGATGAGGAGGAAGTTTATTATTGTGAAGCATGACATTACTGCAAAACCTTTTGTTGTGTGATTACTATCAAGCTCTCTCCTGCGGTGCTCTAGGCGTTATTTCGAAAATAGAATCTTAGAACTTCAGTGTTATGCACATTGCTTAATTTCAGTACTCGATCAGTGTAATAACAATATTTTTTCCTGAACCTTTGCCGTCTCGAGTTTCTCTGTAATCGCGACAACACAAGGTTCAAATTCGAGGTAAAAGAGATTAAGCAACCATTGAGTACTCTGTCCCATATGCAGGTTTTGAACGATGCGGGTGCCAACTACTATCACGTCATTGTGAGTCTTTACTACGTGTAAATGTTAAAGCTATATAGATCAGGTCGTAAGTCATATCGACTGTACATACGAAGGGTTTGCATTGGTGCTTGTTATGCTGCCCTCTGGTAACTCGTACCCAAGTACTATATGACTGATACCATAATGCAGTGCTGACATCTTCACCGCCATTCGTTGAGAACCTGTACCTGGTTTTTATTTTATTTTTTAATTGCGTCATAATCTCATGACTGACTATGAATCACAGTGAATCATACTTCGTAGGACTTCTGACACACTACCAGATCTTTCTCGAGTATATACTAACGGACTGCTGTACGGCCCCCACCTCTAGAAACATGCATACTGATGCCCATCACTGGCTTACTCTCGTGCTACAAATGGATAGCCCAGGTCAGGGTTCTGCCGTCAGCTAGTCGAGTTCGAATTGTTCTTCTCAGTAGCCTACCGAATCGGCCGAGTGAGTCAGATTTGTATAGAGCTGATCACATATTGCAGTCATGGCAAATACTATAGGGAGAAGAGCTAGGGCAAGTAATTGGACGGCTGATGGCCGCTAGCGGCGCAGATCAGCTGCCGGTACTGGTGTACATAGACTTACTTACGCCATATAAGCTGGTTGGCCTGTGCATTATTTCTCCTTCGGGGTAGACGTATGCGGCTATGGCTGGCAATTTCTACCGATGACTCCGAGGCTCAGCCCTTGTCGTTTTGTCAGCGTGTATCTCTACAGCGTAATACGCTAACAGTCAACACCCCTAGCGAGGGTTTAGATTGGTGGAATGCGAATGCCTCGAAATCTGCATATATGTCCTCAACAATTCGCAGCTTCTCTCGAATGATAACGCGACTATAAATACACAAGCCTCCCTGCACTACTTGCGCTGTTTCGATGCATAGAAAATTTACGTCTTGTAAATGTGGACAACTTCAGAGCAATCTTTACAGCAAACATAGGTTTCTTTCGACTTTTGTTATCAGGACTAAATATCATCATAGAGAAAGGCAACCCTTCTGCAACACGAAACAAAGTATCGACTACCTTCAAATACAGCCATTCCGCCTCATCGCCCTTACTTAATTTTCGCCAGCCTATCTTTGTCGCGGAACTGGACGAATAAAGTCAGCGCTACCGCCGCAAATTAATCTTCTCGGAAGCACCAAATCTTACTTTTTCATTATCTTTTGACTTCAATTCTTGCACAGCTTTTACAGCTTTCTTCTTAGACATTGAAGCCCTTTCCTGATAAGCCTTTCTTTTCATGGATTTCCGAATTCTGCGAGTTACAAGGAGCACATCACCCGATGCTCAACCATTCTTAGCCGACGAGGAACATGGACGCGGACAAACGCTGTACGGCACTGAGCCTCTTACTGACGACTCAATTAACGATGATGACGGGAGTGACTCCGATGATGACGGCCATATGAAAGAATTTCGTGCCAAGAAACTCAAGAAAGCAGGCGGTTGGCGAAGATATCTTCAAGATTTCTCTATTCTATGGCCGTACCTGGTCCCTCGCCACGATCGAAAAGTCCAGTTTTGTATTTCAGTCAATATTCTCTGCATCGCAGCGGATAGGGCACTTAATGTCTTGGTGCCGCGTCAGCTGGGGCTCGTGACGGATAGGGTCCTTGACAAGCAGTCCCCTTATAGGGAGTTGACCATCTGGTTGCTGCTGAGGATCATGCACTCGGACTCTGGAACCGGGCTTGTCCGAGAGCTGGTAAAGATTCCGATTCAGCAATTCTCATACCGGCAGGTCACAAATGCTGCGTTTGGCCACGTTATGGACCTGTCTATGGACTTTCATTCTGAGAGAGATTCCGCTGAGGTCTTGAAGGCTGTTGAACAAGGCGAGGCACTAACTAACGTGATGGAAACTGCAATAAGCGACGTAGCTCCTGCCATTGTGGACCTCTTTATCTCTTTCTGGATCCTCTATTGGAAATTCAGCGTGTATGCTACGCTAGCTATGATAGTCGCTGCTATTACTTTCGGCTTGGTTCAGGTGATCACTGCAAATTGGAACACTGGCAACAAACGCCAATCTAAGAAGGCGGAGAGAGAAGAAGCAAGGGCCATGCATCGGGCCATACAAGGTTGGCAAACAGTGTCTTACTTCAATATGTTCTTCTTTGAACGTCGCCGTTTCGGCGAGGCAGTGGACAAGCGGCTTGAAAAGAATCGAGACTGGGGTGTACGCGATGCTTACAGCCAAGCCATGCTCGAGCTACTGGTGCCAACAACCTTTTTCGTGCTCTCTTGCCTGGTTACATATGATATAACTCAAGGAGTCGCATCTACAGGAGACTTCGTTTTCCTCATTCAGTACTGGGAGAATATCATCTGGCCTATCAAATATCTTTCTCATAACTACAAATGGTTGATGGGTGATCTCATTGGAGCAGAGCGGCTGCTCGAGCTTTTTCAAACAAAGCCTACTATAGTTGATCGAGAATATGCGATAGATCTCGGCGCAATTAAGGGTCGCGTAGACTTTAAGCATGTCTACTTCTCTTATGATCCTCGCAAGCTGACGCTTGAGGGCGTTGACTTCAGCGCCGCGCCGGGAGAGACGGTGGCGCTGGTGGGCGAAACTGGTGCCGGCAAGTCATCCATCATGAAGCTACTCCTTCGCTTCTACGATGTCACCGAGGGCTGTATTGAGGTAGACGGCCACGATATCCGCGATGTGACGATCACCTCGCTGCGCCGTGTCTTTGGTGTTGTCCCACAGGATCCACTGCTCTTTAACACGTCCATCATGGAGAATCTCCGATACGCGAAACTTGACGCCACGGATGCGGAAATACAGGCGGCGTGCCGCATGGCTTCGATTCACGACAAGATAATGACGTTTCCCGGTGGGTATAATACAAGCGTGGGGGAGAACGGCGTGAAGCTCTCGGGTGGAGAAGTCCAGCGACTTGCCATTGCTAGAGTATTCTTGAAGAATCCTCAGGTTCTCATCTTGGACGAGGCAACGAGTGCGGTTGATACGCATACCGAGTCAGAGATCCAGAAGGCGCTGGAGAAGTTGAAGTCTGGTAGGACGACATTTGTGATTGCGCATCGTCTTTCGACTGTCGTTGGAGTGGACCGAGTCATTGTTCTACACGAGGGGAAGATTGTCGAGAGCGGTTCGCACGAGGAGCTTTTGAAGCAAAATGGAAGATACAAGAGCTTGTGGCTGAAGCAGACAACGGGCGTAGGCGTAAATGACCATGTGCGGCCATAGTTGCTAATAAGCTATAATAGCATTGGCGCATCGCGGCTGACATCATGACCTTGATTGCAATTTGATCGGGAGATAGGTGAATAAGATGATTAAATTTAGGTTTATGCGCTTTGAGGGCTCGGCTTTGAAGTACAAGGCCTAAGTACAAGTCGCGATCTATTCAATATGAAACGGGTTACATAGTTGCTTTGGAGATTGCAAGTATTCAAGTTTAGTAAGGATTAATTTTATAGAGTGATTAGGAGAAAAGAACACTGCTAAGTGGAACCAGCTGTTTAAGTGGTATCTTTAATGTAAAAGCCTTTCATTTAAACTTAACTGTTCGAAAAAAAAAAAGAGGTAAAAGCTGAAAGCTTCTTTTAAATTAGATTCTTTTATTAATAGTTAATACTATAAATAATTTATTAATTAAATAAAGCCTTTAAATAATATTTGTTATAAAGCGTATTTAATAACGTATATTTAGTATTTTTTATATATATAATGTTATAAGTGGGTGATGTTTAGTTATATATAAGGTTTATATGTTAAAAGCAAAGTTTTATAAAAAAATCTAATAAATAATATTACGGATAAATACTATATTTTAAACCGTAATAAATAAGCTTAAAAAAGAACATTTTATAAAGACTTTATGTTAGGAATAAGGGCAATGGTTAAAGGTTAAGTACAACTGTATTCATCTGTATAGCATATATCATACAAGACTAAAGCTTGAGGAAGGAATGAAACCAGTACGGTCCATAGGTGGACCTAGTACTATATATATCTTCCTCAAGTGTAGCAGGGTGTAGGGCACCCTGGGCCAGATCATGACACTTTAATAAGTTAACTACTTAATCCTGATAGTTTAAATATTACGGCAAAACTTTAATTACTTATAATAATGTACGAGCGTTATAAAGCAGTTAATATTAAGAAAGAACCGACTTTTTATTACGGTTTAAACGATAGTTTTTAATGTATATAAAGCTGATGCGAGACCAGGCTATGCAACAAACTTTCTGAAAAACATGAAGGTTTTCTACTTTGTTATTATAGAGAACCTCGTGGAACTTTTAAGCGAGAACCTTTTAACAGAAGACAATGAGAAAGAGCTGAAAATTCGTTCGTATAATTAGAAAGCTGGGTATTAATTGGCACTCCGAGCCCGAGAGTTAGGCTTTGATTTTGACGAGATCTCTTGTTTATCTCGCCTAGATTTGGACTGAGAAATGGCGAGGAGAGCGTTGCTAGATGCTCGACCACTACAGCATTTTGATTACGGACAGAACCTGAATGCTTTAATAGCTGCCATGGTTTAATATTTTAATACAGCACGGCCAATAATGTCTAAAGACACCCGTCTAGTACTTACTACTTCATACTTAGGGGAGCCGATTAAGAGACGATACAGTCGCGAGTAAATAAGAGCTTACTCCAACGACCGATTGTATATTAGTTTGGACAATTTTACCATTAATATACATTGTTGGCAGATATGGCCATTGTTTAGATTCAAGTGTACATGAGATAATATACGGCAGAGTACTCTGTTCGTACATCTTCACTCGTCACGGTATCACTCCAGACGACCACTTAAAGCTATATAGAGCTACCTTTTTTAGAGAATATCGTTTTATGAACAACTCCTAGAATACCCGATACCGATAAAATGGCAGTAGTACAATGAAGTCATCATCGGTAAGCTTGACGAATATGATAAGGCGGCAGCCCAGTCTGCCTAAGCAAACACGCTCTCGGTGTGGTGCATACGTGAAACTAGTGAAGAGCTCACCCTGGGCTGTTATTGGCTACAAATCCGGCATCATAATCTCCTGGAAGTTGTCCGCGCCATCAGTGCCGGAATTGTACAATTAGAGTCAGTCCTGGATACGTGGCCACCACATCTTGCTGTCTTCCGACGGTAACACGACAGATCTCTTCAGAAGGTGGGAGGTGGCACAGGCTTAGGGACTAAAGGCTTGTTAAGAAAAGACAGATCCCTTGTTCCATCAAGTATCTAATGCGTTGAAAAGCATGTATTGTACTATTCTGGATATGCTAGCAAAGTGTAGTAGTCATTGGTGCCTTGTCAACAGAGTGGCATACAGAGGGATGATTCTTTTAAGTAGTGCGATCTAGAAAGAAACATGGTAGGTCGATGTGCCGTCGCTGATGGTCACTAAAATGGAACATCCGTCGTCCATAGGCCTGCCGCTCGCTAGTCCCGATAAGCACTTCTGGTGGCAGAATGGGTTGTCCTGAGTCCCTTTCTCTGCTCCTTCTTGCCTTCGTTGTATTGGGGCTATGTGTGATGAAAAGCTCTGTGACTGTGTTACTGAAGAGCCGGAGTTGCTTGAAACCGATGTGAAGGCAGAGATTTTGCAGATCGTTTCGACGCTCTGTTCTTTTGGAGACTCCAACACTCGATTAGAGCGTGCCGTGAAAAGAAATTCGGATGTGCCACTTTGAGCGAGAGAAACGTACAGTAAAACTTAACCAGCGATTTGTAGGTTCTACGCCACTCTTGTCATGACTCCTGCACACAAATTTAACGGACTAGGAGTTTGCCGACTCGCATGCTAAGAGACAGGGTACCATGCCCGCACACCACAGTGATTCGCTGCCGTACGGCCACATCTCGTCCCAGCAGTCTGGTACAGCATCTTTCATTACAGCCCGCCTGGAGTGGCCGTCTCACTTTGCTACAGTGGCCGTAACATCTACTTATTTTAATTGCTGCTCCATACATATCTAATTTTCGTAGGGGGATAAGCAGGGGCATAATTTTTAAGATATATCTTTTATTAAAGTATAATAAAAATAAATGTTAAAGTAAACTAGTTGTCAAGATCAACCTCCCCGAGCAAGCATTGAATTGGCGCTTTCCGCGAGCGCGAAGGTTCCACGGTTAGAACTCGAATGGAGCTCGGAGCTTTTAATGGGTCATGTTGGTATGAAGAAGCCATCATGGATAGGTAGGTTCTCAGACAGAAAGGTAAGCTAGGGAATCGATGTGGTGCTTATCCACACGCGTTGAGAAAGTGCATGAGAGGTTGTCTTGATAAGGATTGATTAGTTTTGATACAACCTTCCCCCGTTCCCGCCGATTTAGGTACTTGGTTCGTGTTTGATAAAGACCCATGCATGCAAGGCCTGGACCGTTTCGAATAATGGATCATGGCTTGCAGGACTCTACTATGATGATACTAGTGTACGTGCATCCCTGAAATAACATCAGTGTGTAGTCTGTGCTGCGACATTTCCTTGCTCTGGGCATACCTGTTTTGTTCTCTGAAGTTTATACAATAATAGTTTGTTTCTATTATTATATCTATTTATTAATGCTAATTAATGCTTTAAAGAGACAATTAAAAGTGAAACATACAATAGCATTCTGAAGCTGTGTACGTATCTATATGCTTATAGGTAACTTCATGTAATTTAAAAATCTATGTATAGCATCTACATATCAACCCTCGCATTGTTCCAGCGAATAAGGACTGCGCGGAGCAGTCTTCCATTTTTTGTTTATTGTTACAAGTTATTGCTTGATTTGCGACTCAGGTGTATCTGATTATAATGCTGCAAATTTATGATTTAGCGACTATACTTGATAGGCTAACAATTAATGTCGCCCGCGGTTTGAAGTTTGTCTAGTTTATCATCAACGCGTATTTGTAAAATTTTCTTGACCTAACGAACTATGTCTTAAACTAGCACTGTGGTCGATATCTATAATTAAGTTTTAGAAACCGCTTGTAAAGATGCATGGTCTTGGCTTGCCTGTTCCATGTTTATGGGGAATTATTAAGGGCAGCACTGCATCTGCTGTACCCACATATAGTCAGCTGGCACCTAGTTAAGTGTGTACTAAGTATGAAAGCTTCGACTGTGTTTCTTTACACTTACGTATTATTTAAATAAAAAAGTAAAAAGTACAATAGTTAAAAATTTTGGCAATTAATATGTTTATACTTAAATTATATATAGATCGCGTTTGTTGCAGAAAAATTAGTTAATTAATTAATCTAAGCCGGCAGGCCTTCTCTTCGAGAGGTTTAAAGCTAATTACACTCTACACTCTGCTGCAGCTATCGCAGCTATCGCAGCTATCCAGCTATTACACTATACTGCACTCTATTGTACTTTATTACAACCTATTAAAATTATTACAGTGCAGCCCTTTTAAAGCTTTACATGAAGCTGTTATTTGCAGTCGTTAAGGTGCAGTAATATTTAATCTATATAAGTACACGGGGCAAGTGCTCACAGCTGTTTATATATGGGTACAGCAGATGCAGTGTTGCCAATTATTAAGGGCAACACTGCATCTGCTGTGCCAAAACACTGCATCTGCTGTACCCACATCAGCTCCAGCTGGAGGCACCTGCCCCATACACTAATAAAATACACAGTTATTGTGTATGTGTACTTTATCAATCTGTCGGACTGCAACTTGAACTTTAGTTTAATCAAGAATATTACATTTGCTACTTTTACATTACTACTTTCGTATTGCTATTTTCGCACTACTAACTAATTTAATTATCCTGCAAAAAACACGTTTTATTTCTAGTGTAAGTATGAATATATTAATTATAAGACCGCAAGAAATCGTTAAACTTAGTACTTTAGATTTGTAAGTTTTATTATCATGCTGTAAAAAGAAAAAAAAGTACAATCCAAAAGATTTATGAAGTACACATACAAAACAGGTGTGTATGTCATGAAAGGATGGGGGTAGGTTCTAGCTGAATATATATAGGTACAGCAGATGCAGTGTAAACACACAGCAGATGCAGTGTTGCCCATTATTAAGGGCACTGCACCATAACATATTCGTAGGCACCTAACCGCACGAGCTTCTCTAACTTGCTGCTACTCTACACAACATTATAGCCCTCCTAAACTACGAACGAGTAAAGAAGTAAGAAATGTCATCAATATATCAGCAGCTAGGAGCTGGCCGATATTCCCGATATGGAGCACGAGATCAGTTTCCACTATGTCGACTACCTTTCCGATGACTCGACGAAGCTACATGTCTAAGTCAGTTTTGCATTCTATATTCGTCATCACTTGCAGGACATGCTCCAGCTTGAAAGCTATTTAGCCCTATACTTGGAGTCACGGAGCTGCCTGTTACAAGCTAGAACGGCCTGCTCAACTAGAGATGAGTATTTTGCCACACAACCTACCTAGCCTCTACTCAATTATGTACCTTGCAACAACTTTGCAACAACTCGATGTAACGGAAACGTTTTCCCAAACCTGCTCGACAGATGCGCCATCTTCATGAGTGTGTTGAAGGATGATCAACTCAAGATCTTACCGGCGTAAGACACGACTATCCTTCCAATGGATCCCCATTCGATCTCGACGCAAAGAGATTTCCCACGCAGAAGCGAACAGTGGCCGGTCTCCAGTTGTAACTAAGTTATTGGACGTCCCGAAGTAGAAGCGGAAGAATGACGAACTGAAGCTGCTTGATGAAGCAATGGTGAGACCCCGACAGCCCCTGCCCAACCCCACATGCCCAGCGGGCCGCCCTCCGGACGATGAAGTCTCAAATCAAGACAATTCCCTTTGTAACGCTTTTCCGATGTCTCAACTCAACACGCCTTGTAGCGCTTTCACACCTTCAACCGGATGACCGAGGCTTTCGCAGATCCAGATCTTTCCCGTACTCTATCTATGAACCAAGCACAGGCATACCCGTGCGCCACGAACATATGGTACTAGCACGGAGTGACCATCCTAAGCTCGAATACATTTCGAATGTGGGCGATAGCACACAGGCTCAATGCCGCTAGGGCAGAACAATGCGTTATTATACTATACAAAATGTTTTTAATAAAAAGATTTAAAGATTATATCTGTATTGTGTTCTGTAAGAAACCATAAGTAGTTTAAAAATTAAAAAGGCCTCGAATATAAATAAGTGAAGGCTAATGTCTCGAGAGGCTACTTTTAAATACCATAACTAGTGCTATGTTCTTTATTTTTTATCTATCAATAAATACGAGCTATAGGAAGCACTTGAACAATGGCTGCGTCTGTTTCGAAGAGCTAGAAGCCAACAGCCTTCTACAATATGATTAAGGGATTGCTTAGGCTGTTATATGTGGAAAGAGGGAAACTATGAGAGTATAATGTGTAAAAGAAGGAATAGGTCCTACAATAATGCTCTCCTTGGCTTATCGAGGACTCCGATGACAGATTATATAGCTCCTCATAGTTTCTGTAGATCTATGTCTCTATACCTTCGACATATTGTGTTGACAGCAGGTGACAAGCAATACCTGCGCACTTAATCCTGAAGATGTTCAACAGAGGGGCCACAAGAACAGGGAATAGAGTCAGTTTCCTCCGACGTGCTCTTGCTTCTTTTCTTCTTTTGCTCTCCGTTTCTCCTGCTAGGCATGATAACTGAGGGTTCAGAAAATTTTCCACGGGGTAGCGTTTGCGATTGGCCATTATGCCACGCCCATCGTAGTCTACATAGACAGTGAGAGCTGCTTAGTCAAGTACCTCATTTTCCGTGTGAGGACTCTCGAAGATTGCCGGCTCTGTCAAGGCGATACGCCACCGACCAAGACCAGGCCGTTGTTGTTGACGACATCAACTATAGAAGTATAAGCACTAATTCGCTTAAGTCACGCAAGGGCAGTGTCATAGACCTGGCGGACCGTGGACCAAGTAGAGTTGACGTGATACGGCAAATAGTCCTGGCTTGATCGATCCTATTGGTAGCTATTTCCAGTCCCCTATTCCCACCTTTCCGTGCTCTCCCTCCTCGTCATCATCATTGATCTTTAGTCCTGAGACCATGGACTCCAGCTCTCGCATAACTTTATCCAGTATCGCAGTTTGTAATTGAGGTTTAAGTAGATTGGCACCAACCCCGAAATCACAGTACAGGCACTTCTGCACGAGGTCTCTGTACTTTGGTCCGAGCCTCGACCGCTGCGTAGCAAGCTTGTCAATGTCGTCAATCGCATTCGGATCTAGGTTCGTCCAGCGATCTATTTGAAGAAGACCCACACCAAGATTATGAAGAACCGTGTTGCGAATGCGTTGCGAGAGCCCGCTATCCTCCGCGACTGCTTGTGTCAGAGGTAACGGTTCACGTTGCTCACAAACTTGTTTCTGCTTCTTTTCTATGACAGCCCCGAGGTGAAGAGTGCTCAGAACGCTTGCCATCTCAGTGTGGTTGCCTAGGTAGTGGATGTCCTTCAGCGTCCACCAACTCCTGAGCCATGGGGTTGAGTGGAACTTAAGTATGGTGGCTACCATAGTTTTGGCCATCAGCAACTGGTCAAGAATATCGAAGTTCTTGTGGACGGGCTGATCGAACAGATTGGTAAGCGGTTTTGCGGTGGCAAAGGCCTTGGCGACTGTCATGCTTCTGTTGCAGGTGCCGGACCACGGGTAGAATGAATGTCGAAATGGGTTCTGCATCTCTACATCAAGATGCCCCAGACATGCTGGGCCTCTGAGTTGTTGGGTCGCAATAATGCAGCCAGGTATGTCATTGCATTGGTAGTCTTGGGCCTTCGATCCTGCATTCCCGCCCTTGTGAGCAATTGGGTTGTGTTTCTTTGAATTCGATAGTGGATGGGTATACGATGTCGTTGAAGTTGAGGTCTCATCAGCCCACCTAACTCGTCTCCTCTTAACTAACCTCGAATCAATGGTTGCCTTGCGCAATTTCGACTGCATTTCTCTGTTTTCCAGCTCTAATGGCTCAGAACACTCAAAAATCGTCGACCGAACCTCTAAAGAAATCAAGTCTAAGCGCTTGGAACCGCTCCAACGTTTGTTAGCATCGTCCCGGGACGCCCCACGGGAGAAATTACCGAATAAAGAGGCTTACATAGCTTCAGGCAATTTCCACTCTCCAAGCAAGAAGAAATTCATCCTCACGTCGTGTTGAACCTCCGCATTGGTGAATAATCTAATTAGATGACGCTGATGCTTGCGTTCTTCGCAGACCCAGTGTGACACCATCGCCTCGTGGAAAGCAAGAGCTGCCAACCGCACCCTTCCGAAATGCCTGCATTCTAAAGGAAGTGGCTTCATGTCATTGACGACGTCTTGCCCACAAGAAAGATCTCTTCTCAGCTCTTGCGCATGCTTTCTAATGCTTTTAAGGTCATAGTTAGATTGCTTCAGTCTTTCCAAGGCTTCGTCGTAATTAGTCTTGTTGATCGTGATCTTCAGGCGATATCTAAGCCGCCTTACAGCATCTCTGAGACTTTCGCCCTGTGGCCATGAATTAGACAGCTGCAGGTGGTGAATAAATAGTATGTGCTCGTGCTATGTTGACTGCAAACTGACATCTTGCCGTTTAGACTCAAATTGCTCGAAGCCATGCAGCTCGGCTTCGAGATCCTGGAGAGATGCTTTTATCTCTTCAAAAGTACTTTTGAAAGCATTTTGTCGTGCCCCTAAGTATGTACACAGCCGCTTGAGGGTATCATAACAATCATCGTCGAGCTGTCGCGCCCTTAAGAACGCTTCGACTCGCGTCTGGCTATCGGTAACCTTCCCGAGTGGTATTTCACATTCCGACTGAAAGAAGTCCTGCTGGGCCTCGAACCTGGTCCGAATCCGTTTCAATTCCTGCGAATAGTGACTGAAGATCCTTAACTTGGAGTTGAGCGTGCGGAAACCCTTGAATGCTTCAATAGCTAGGGGGGCGATGGCAAGAGAGAGGGAAACAGGGTCTGACATTGTCGGTCCGTGTAGGCGCTTGGTCCGGAGGCTTACCCTATTGAAATGGTTTAAGTGTGGATGTCTTGTTCTTATGATGCCTAACCCCCAATTCTGCCTAGAATATAGGTTGTCTCTTGATTGGACGCCTCTGCATGCATAGTAGTGGCAGTGCTAGATGTAAGGCGTATTTCGATGGTACATTGCGCGAAGGCCTTGCAATTTCAAAAAGTTCTGGTGCATCACCTCCCATCGAGTCCGTGGCAATTCTAAGTCGGGCGTAACACTAATCTCCAAATCATTTCCCCCTGCTTCATGAGAACATGTCAGTGACAAGATTATCAGACGACGTTGAGCAGCCGTGGAACTTGATCCACAAATGGCAGGCAAATGCCACTAAGAATACAACAGAAAGCCAGCTTCCGCTCGTTGCGCAACGCTACGATCTGATTATTCGACTCTACAAGCCGGTGCTGAAGCTTTTGTGCTTTCAAAAGGGCCATGATGTCAATCAACGACGCCTCAAACGAGCGTTCGAGACACTTCTACTTTGGGGACAGCAATATGAAGTCTCTGCAGGAGAGCTAGATAGGTTGATTGATCGATCATGGCGTCTTCGACGATCTGTTTTGAGAACGTTGACCAGTATAGGGCGAGCTTTGACAGATCGTCTGTTTTGTTCATCTCAACTAAGTTTCCACTTATGCTAATCCTACGATAGGTTTGACACCTCATATCCAACAACCACTTCCAGAACAGCTACAAACAACCAGTTCTCTGTTGCGGAAGGCTAGAGAAGAGGCCATATTTCTCCTCACTAACAAAATGGAATCTGACCAAGCTGGTGAAGGATCTAGCGACGATGATAGCGATACCTCATCAGTCTTCGAGGTCGATCCTCTTTCTGAAATTGTGGAGGACCTGACGTCTAATGTAGAGCATTTAATGGATCTCGACGCGCTCTACGACACCGCAAAAGAGGACACCAATTTATACGAGGAAGAGCCAGTAGCAAAGGTCGTGACGAGCTTGGCGTCGGCTTCCAGCTCGGCCGCTAAATTCTACACCGAGATGATTCAGATGAGGTTTCCAGAGGCAAACTATGAGCTCCTTGACTACCTAGGACGAGCCAACTACTATCGGTTCGTCAGAGGCTCACAGCAGCGCGAAAAGAATGAGCATCAGGCTGAAGGCGATCCGGAGACGATGGGACACGCTGCAACCACCATTGATGGAAGCAGATTCCACGACTCAGGCATAGGGACATCTCTCCACACAGGCAGCTATGCCGAGACTGTCATGTCTTTCCATCACGGGAACGGCAGCGTTGTTAGAATACCACCACTTCCCGAGGAGGGAAAGAAAGGTCTGCCGTTCTCATGTATCGCATGTGGAAAAAAGGTGATAATTCGCACTAATAGAGCATGGAAGTAAGTGATGTTCTGAACTAGTCCACATCGCATTCTTTCTAACATGTCAGACGCCATCTATTTTTGGACCTTGAACCTTTCAATTGTCTTGAAACCTCGTGCCGACACACTGTGATCCCTCTGGGCAGACGTGAAAATTGGGTCGAACACCTGGCGGTGCATCATGGCTATGAGGGTCAATGGCAAAGCTTTCAATGTAGCTTGTGTCTGGAGGAGACAGGACATGGAGAGGCAAACGTGACAATTCACCTCGAGAAACACTTACAGGACATCGCGCTTACTGCTCTGCCTAACAATGGGGATGATGGATCTGAGCCTGAGTCGGATGAAGTTTCAATCCTGTCCGCACCGGAGGAGGGCGAAATACACGGCAAGGCTGTCGCACTCTTCGACTTTGATCGAGCAAACGACAACGAGTTGTCTCTAGTCGAGGGCCAGATTATCTGGGTGTCTTACAGGCAAGGACAAGGTTGGCTTGTTGCAGAAGATCCTAGTACTCAGGAGAGTGGGCTAGTACCTGAGGAATACGTCCGTTTACTGCGCGACATCGAGGGTGGCGAGGACATTCTCAAAGATCACATAAGCGAAGACCCAAATACATCAAAAGACGCTAGCACTACGATTCAGGCCGAACATACTACGCACACAGCAGCACTGAGTAGCTCCACCTCCAACGGCCACGATCAATTTGACTCGTCTGATGGCGACAGCCATGCCAGTTTTCAGTCAGCCGAAGCCAACTCCTGTAATAGAAGAATGCCGTCAAGTTACTGGTCTGTGCCAGAAAGTCAGGCATTTCCCGAGCTTCTTCGCTCCTACGGCAGTGATTGGGCAGCCATTGCAACCCACATGAGGACGAAGACTGCAGTCATGGTAAAGACCGATCTTGGCGCTTGTCCCGGTTGATACAGAGCTAACTTCGTCAGGTAAAAAACTATTACACCCGCAGGAGGGATACCAAAGACTGGGGAACGATTGTACAAGAAGCCGACTCCAAGAAAGCCCGGGGAAAGCAGAAATCTATGCCAACCAAGGCATCACCACCCTTATCACGACCACCGGCTGTTCACAACAGTGGTACCTCCTTTGTGACTCCGCAACACCCCCCAACTCGACCATCGCCACTTAATAGCCTCATAAATGGTGATCAACCTCCACGAACCTTAGACCACTCGTTCTCCCCGGTACTGTTTCCCCAGCGTTCGTCGTTTTCAACAACGCCGCATAGAAGCCCCCCGGTATCCCGTAACGGCATGTCATTAGATCATGAACCAAGCATCAGCAGCAATGACAGTAACAACGCCCCTGAAGGTGCTATCACTACCATCGCCCCGACAGCCGGCGATGCGGTACTGATTCTGCATTTAGACGGTGGCAGACGGGGAGAGGTTAAATTGTCTTAGCGAGGGGTCCTGTCAGAATTAAGCAAGCCAGTATTAAGCGTATATTTAGGTGTGTATCATTGTTTTAGGGCAACACTGCATGTGCTGTACCCACATATAGTCATCTGGCATCTAGTTAAGTGTGTACTAGGTATGAAACCTTCGACTGTATTTCTCAATACTATCTAAGGATAAAAGTAAAAAAATGCAATAGTTAGAAAATCTTATAATTGATATATTTATTAGCCCACTACCAAACCCATGAGTGCCGCTACTGCCACCAGGCCCGCTGCTACTATTCTCGACGTTCTTCAACGCAATGTCCAATCGGTCGACCTCAGACCGGGTAAAATGATCGTTGGCTTCACCCAAGACGGAATGCTGAACACCAAAATCGTAGTCGTTCTGAGCCTGAAGGGATGTATGCGGGCATGGAGTTCCAACAACCTTTCTTTATGGGATTGTTCCCGTGCATGTGCTTCCCTGCGCGAGATGTCACCCTGGTGTTCCTCCAAAGTAAACCTGTGAAGTAAGTTACAGAGCTCTCCACCCGAAACATCGTCTGGTCCTACGTGAGTGGCCAATTCGCTCGGCAAGAAACAGTGCTTATTAATGAAATATGTGATGAGCTGCATATCTGCGTGAGAGGCGTGGTACTGTCCAGGTACGCCTTGATCGCGGCAGTGGTCCAACGTTAGGTCAAATCCAACGACTTCACAAAGACGCAACACGTCAAGTGTCCAGTTGCGTCAAGCAATCTGTATGTTCACGCGATCGTCCGCCTGGTGCCCCCATCCGCTCATGGCGGCAACGGGCTCAAAAAGTACTCGATATAGGGACTGCGATAGTCTTCGACACCTTTGGAACATCGAAGTGGGCAAGCAGTGTCAACCGCGTATCTTACCCGGGCTTCTTGGTAAACGCAAAACCACTCAAGGCCTGGTTTCCTATGTCCGGGGTCTCGCACTTTTTCCAAGTCTTTATGCCCATGGCGAAATGAGGGATGTCGCGCGACCGCCAACAGCCGGTGCACCGCACAAACATGCGCAGAATAACAGACGCGCCCTGAAGTGTAGGAGCGAGAGTTTGGTTTGATGATAGGGTTCGGAAGGGGAGAAGGGAAGGGATATGCCCACTTTCGATAGTCGTTATCTAGTGTAGAGGTCGATCAATACCTTATCGATTTGGTCTCTTTGGGCTGGTTGTGGCGTCCGTATCAAAGGCAGGCTCCCTATCCACATTCTTAGCCACATAACGCTTCTTTAGCGCGTAGCAATAGCGCTGTTCGGACCAGGGCCACACATGCTACCTAAAAGGCAGGCACAGACGTAAAAGACCCCGGATTTTTGGCTTGGCTTGGCACTGGCTAGGGGTTTTGGACCCGAAGGCAAGAAGGGTGGACCTCAAGCAGACTGCCATTGCTCGTCTACTGAGTAGATAGGACCAATCGAAGCTCTCCCTTTAAGGCCTATTTCGGCAGCAATACTTTGCTACACCATGATGTGGATAAGCGCTAAATAAACGTACCCAATTAAAATAGCTACTTTAATAATTGCTTTAATACTGTAGCTGCTTAAACATTTTGGAAGCTTTTACGAGATGCATCTATTTTAGTGTCCACCAGTTGCTTAAGCAGCTCAGAAGCTTTTATTAAGCATCTGTTTACCCACATCATGTGTGGCAGTTATTGCTGCTGAAATAGACCTCAGAGGGATAAACCACCTAACCCCTTGACCCCCTGCGGAAATCACCAACAGACTCCTAACACCCACCGCCTTGGCTCTTGTGCTCACCATCCATATTGACGGATACGAATCCATGGCGGCGCCGTCGCCCCTCCACCGCCATCGATCTTCTCTCGAGGGCGTCATCGATTTCTCAGCGGAAGCGCCTTTGGAAACCTACCAGCGAAACGACGCGAGACGTAGATTCTATCATATTGTCGAACACTTTGGAGCTGGAGCTGGCGGTGCTATCGACAGCGTCCCGCCACAATATGAGCCATCTCGACTTGTCCGCTGTACCTACGAGTATGCGCTTTCCGACGAGTCTCGAGATAATTTCCTGCGGGCCTTCTTTCGGGCTATGGCGCTCTCGTTAACGGGGCAGGGCGAAAACGACGACGACCTCGACGACCTCGACGACCTCGAGAATCTCCGCACTTTATTCTTTGGCTTTGCTAGCTACCTCATCGATAATTTTTTTCTACCCAGTAATCGTTTCGACCCTTAAGTTTCCTCCTGTCGCTACTAACGTTTTATTTTAGTCAAGGCTTCTACAAAAAAGACACCGCAACCCTCACCTGCATTTCACTCAGCTATCGAACAAGTGCAGGGAGGTGCGCAAGGCTTTGTTGGGACACCAGACAGGTTGTCCCAACTTCGAGGGGCCTGTCTCGTCCGCGATCGCCATCGCTGTGTGATTACCCGCAAGTTTGATTTAGCCGAGGCGACCAGTCGTATGCGACAGGATGGTGACGACGCCCGGGATGATGATGGAGCCCTGCTTCTAGACGATATAAACTCTTTTGACGCCCTAGAAGTAGCCCATATACTTCCACATTCCCTAATGAAAGCAGACGCGAATCGCGAGTTGGTACATCTTCTTAGTAGCTACGGTATAAAGTGTATAGCTAACGTACGATCCAAGAACCCCTCTAAGCAAGCGGCACTCGCGATCCTTAACATGTTTGACGGCGGTGTTGTACATTTGATCGACGGAACCGATATTGACCGCCCACTTAACGCTATTACAATTACGAACACGCTTCACCTGCTTTTTGGTGACTTCCAGGTGTTCTTCGAATCCATTCCAGACCAACCGCATACCTACCGAATTAACTCTTTCTTACCGCGTCGCCTCCTGCAAGAGCTGGCTTTTCCTATCACACGAACACTTTACCTCACCGATAACAAATTAATCGACCCACCCTCGCCTCGGCTTCTCGCAGTTCACCGTGCTATTGCACATATTCTTCGCTTTTCTGGAGCAGGCGAATACATCGATAAGTTGCTTCGAGATATGGATGAGGAAGGGATACAGGCAGATGGGTCGACCGAGCTTGATAGACTGGTACGGCTTGGATTAGGAGGGTGGAGGGACAAGTCTGTCTATTCGTAGTTGGTGCTTGATCGAGGCTACTTATTACAGACTTGGTCCTACCGCGACCCGGGTCCACCCCCGTCTCAATCGAATGCAGAGTTCGAGTTAGGGACTTGACCATGATGCAGTTCTTCAACAGCAAGAGGGGTCTCTAGATGACTGTGAGCGATTACTTGAGTCGGCCAACGAAGATATGCGCCTCGCTAACGTGACGCAGCCCTCTGGGAGTGCCATGTCAATATTGGAGATTGCCCTTGGGGCGTAATGGGTGCAAATCGACTACATCAAAATTAACTCAAACAAGAAAATTCCATAGCACGCGGGGGAGATTATATAATACTGTGTTTAGAGCTGTTCTAGCCACGAGGATCTACCTTAGTAGCATTGAGCCTGCGTGCTATGGTCCACCTTCGATAAGAAAAGTCGATATCGTTCAATGAGCTATCTAAATTTACGTCATGAGGAACTGTCATGAATGCATAAGACGATAAAGATTCTCATGATATTAGTGACTACCCGGGCAATAGTCACGTGCAGTCATAGTCCACTGGTAGCGGCTTCGATTTAGGAGCCACCTGCTATCTTATCAATAGGATGTGTCTAAGTAGATCATAAGTAACAATACTTATATTAGCTTACATAATTGGTATGAGCAATGAGGTAAAAGGATATGAATCATTTCTCGCTCCACGAAAGTAACTACCTACTACTTTTAATAACGTATAAATTCAACAATCACTGTGCGTCTCATCACGTACTATCTTGTTGGTATTGTTGAATCGTCGCTGCATGAATTTAAGGATAGATTTTCTAGTAATGACTTAGCACAAGAGTTATCAGTAAAGCAGGTCAGCTATCAATTCTCTTTTAGGAAAGAAGGGCTTAAAAAGTCTGGGGTCCCCTAGTTTATGGGTTACATGATGATTTGAGATGTGAACTTATGTTTCGGGTTCCGTATTGGGCCCGGACAGGACCCTCATTGATAATGTTAGACTTCTAGCAAGATTGCCAACCATGTCGGAAATTTGATTGCCAAATGTAACTAAATTAATAATAACTTGTTGTTGCCTTCACGTCTATCTTTGATCAGTCACGAATTCAAATTACCTTAGAGAAACTAGTGACAATCACTCAATGCTTTGTTGAGGACGCAGGCAACTTGTCATTCGGCAGCACCGTCGTCATGAAAGTCATCGTAATAGGTGCTAGCTTAGATAGTCTAACGTTAGCGTAAAACATGCGATGTTCCGAAATTCCTTTCAAAATCTTCAAACGAGAAGCGGCAATTAGCTCTCATCCTCAGGGATACAGGATCAAAATTCACAGTAGGCCACCGCTTCATTACGCTCTTTTCTGACCCTGGAGTTGTGGCAAGGCTTCTAGGGTACATGCGAGAGGACCGTATTAGGAGAGCCGACTTTTGATGCGCTGAGCGAGGAGGCCGTCTCTGGAAGGAAATGGCGTTACGACGCGGGTGATGGAGATATGTATACCATCGATCGTTCTCAGACATGTGCCGCGAGAGGGGCTAGGCGAGGACGGCGAGGACGTAATTTGCTGGAATAAATAGTTTTTTATTCTGAGCTATGGGACAACGGGGCGGTGAAGGCATACTTTAAGAGCGGTTCGTGCAAACGAGGAAGTCTATTTGTCGGTGCTGACGGATCGCAGTCTCGGGTTACGAAGCAGCTTATTCCCAACTTCAGCATCCTCAGTGTCAAGGGACTCTGCATTTTACGAAAAGGCACCTATCAACCATAAGATGGAAGAGACAGTTCCTCCACGGTTTCTTCGGTGGATATCAGTTACCCGCGATCAACCACCCATCATCCAGAGCATTGTCCAGGGGAACGACCTCATCACGTTGATGACGCAACCCATAAGGTGGAAATGATCAGCCCGTAGTCTGAAAGTGTGTACCCGAGCACCGTCGCCTCTCGCAGGCTCTTATATTCTCCGCGATTACTGCGGCATCACCCTCTCTCCTTGCGTCGTTTAGCCCCTGATAGACTTCTCGAGCGGCCATCCTTGATCCCTAGGCTCCCTGTCTCGAGGTCCTCGTAAACATCACCGTCTTTCTCCTGCGCATATCTGAACGTATGTCTTTCATATCAATACCCCCTAAATGGTGGAGGTCGACGGTATCACCATCATGGCGATGCCACTCTAGAGAATCGGGCTACGAACTGGACACCGAGTGTCGAGGGTGTGATTGCCTATACGACAGTAGGAACCCGTTTTGGGAACGAGAGACTAA
This sequence comes from Xylariaceae sp. AK1471, assembly GCA_023159215.1. Lineage (NCBI taxonomy): Eukaryota > Fungi > Ascomycota > Sordariomycetes > Xylariales > Xylariaceae > Xylariaceae sp. AK1471. The sequence goes on from JAJKLI010000025.1 coordinate 673,498, forward strand.
AACGAAGGCGGGACTACAGTACATCTTTGACAATATACACAGGCGTGAAGGGTGGCCTTCCCACACGTGTCTAATAACCGCGTTCCAAATCACCAGAATAGATGAAAGCGAGATATGAGTTCACTGTGAAGCGACCAGAGGTGGCTAGCCAGAAGTGTTAGGTAGGTCCCAGGGGGTCGCTTCGATCGGATCTTGAATATTATAAGGGTCTCTTTACCGTGCAACTTCGAAATTATTATCGTGGTAAAATTGTCTGTGGGCGTGAGAAAGGAAAGCCTTACTCTGACACAAGTCTTGCAGAAGAACCTAGGCTACACATCTACACATTTGCGAATGTTGACCCCATCCGTAAGGTTGAGCAGCAATGAGTTGCACAGCCACAAGTGTCTCATACTATCCCCGTGTCTGCCTTGTGTTCTGCCTGCGTCTCACGGAACTGAAACCCTAACGTCTTAGTCGTCTATAGCGGGGAAGAGGGGAATCCCGGGTCATGTACAGCACAGTAAGGTGCCAAACCAAGGCTCTGAAAGGGAAAATTCCAGTGGAACCTACTACAACGCGATCGGGTGCAACGCTCTTGTAGACAGCCTGCGTGTGACGAGTGGTGATGTATGAGAGCGTTTTCAGCGCGACTTTATGCAAGTGGTAGAGCTTCCTGAGGCCTCACATCCCATTCTAAAGGTCACCACACCAAAACCCAGAAAGTTGTGACGGTACTGTGACGAAGATCGGAATTGTCGAGAATCCCCCAGTGTTCCTGGCTCTACCAATTACTTCTTGTATTTAGGCTGGTACAGGAGCTCACTGGGCTCGTATAGCTGGGATAGTCATCAAAGGATGTGTCCGGCTGCACTGAACAGCACAATTAGTCGTAATACCGCTCTCGGCCACGCAACACAACTCAACATCCAGATTCTAAAGCCGATCTTCATCAACGCTTATTACGAATTGAAGACTCTAGGGGACAAAGGAGACTGGAACCCATCACCAGAAAGTAAGAAAGCGTTTATGATCCTGCGTTTTAGTAATATTTTCGTTAGCTGACCTCTTGAATAGTATTTGATTTTCTGAGGGCAACCGTTAATCCTGATATCTCTGATATTCCCTCATTTCTGCGGGCCAAGAACGGGGATGAGGTGAATTCTTACAAGAGCTTAAGCGCTCACGAACTAGAAACGCTGAGCTCACCGGACTTCTTGCGGACGAAGTGTTTCCCAATACTTGCAACATTCGAAGACGACTGGCTGAGAAGTATCATACAACGCTATCGCGAAGCCCCACGCTCGGCCATTGAGGTGTTGGAGCGACCAAAGCTTTATTCAATAGCAACTTGGCTAAGCGACTCTGGTCCCAAGATCTTACTGATAGACGTAGATGATGAACCCGGCGACTCGTCATGGACGACAGATCTTCTATTGGAATTAAGAGGCGTCTTCGAGGCGGCTGGTTTTGGGTCGAAAAGTAGTTCTAGTACTATTATAACCCATTTCTTTCGCAAAAATGCTAAGAGAAAGAGCTACGGGGAGGAAACGGTGCTTCAGGTTAGCATGTTTCTCTCATCATAATCCGATTTCGTTGGCTAGACCGTTCAACCGAGCACAGCGATCAACGGAAAATTGCTCATGTCTGCTCGGATGTTATGTCTCTATCTTAGATTGACAAGCTAACTCGAAACCCTCGTTAGGACCTTCTTGTGCAGGTTGTTGAGGCCTCTCCCGAGAAGTTCCACAATTCCAGCGATTGTGAACAAGCCGGTCTCACAGCAGCGAAGCTACGTTCCGCCGCAAATGACCCAAAAGAGCTATGGAACTTGATCGTGAAGTGTATCAAACAGGCGAACATATGCACACTTGTGATCATGCTCGACCATGTTGAGGAAATGTTCTTGCAGAATTACAACACAACTGGTTCAATCGGCTTCGGTCGCTTTGTCCACGAATTTGATCATCACATTCGGACTCTTCAGAAAGACCACAGCGTTACCGTTAAAACGATGGTGACTAGTCGATTGGGAGACGCCGCTCATTACTTCTACGAAGTTGATGCTATAGGCGTCGTGATACCTAATGCGCCTCGCCGGCGGTTTTACACTGACGACTAAAGATGGATTCTATTATCGTATCATGGTGTGATATGTCAGCCAAGGGAAGGATTTATTTGCGGCTGGTATGCCTGCCGCTCAGGGCTTCTGCTGATAGCACCACCACGACCTCTCGTGCTGCTTCGATCTCTGCTGCCACCGCAACCACGCTGGCCTGACTCTCGACAGCCTCCACGGCCACTGCTGTTGCTGGTGCTACTATTGTAGCCGCCGTTGGTCTGGTCCTATTGGCTCCCCTGGCCTTCATTGCTGATGTTGTTGCCATGGCTTCTGCGCTTGTGTGCAAAAGGGCTGTGTTTCTTACATTTAAGGCACTTGTCATTTCGGATGATGCTGTAGTGGCCAGGTAGAAAAGCCACACCTCTCTGATTTCCAAGCCGCTCGACATGCCATACGAAAAGCACTGAGGCGCACCTGCTTCGCATATATCTTCCATAGCTGGCCTTTAATTGAACGCAATATATGGATTCGGGAGACCTATTATATAAGTGCCCAACTCAAATCATCAGAATTCGAGCCGCTACTCCGAGCTATATCATACCCGATATAAATAAGCAGGTCGTTGGGTATGACGAGCGCAGCATATCTTTAACATCTCGTCATAATTTGGTCTACTGGTAAGAATGAAACGGATAAATATCCGGGCTAATCTCTATCTTGAAGGGAAATAATCATGGCTTTATCATGGTGGCGTTCCTGGCCCGCCTCACTGCTTTAAGCGCTGCGCATTCCGCGCAAGAAAGGCCATCCTGTCACGAGGGGAGTCTGATTTCTCGTGCAGGAGTTCTCTGAATTCTCGACCAAGCTTGAGCATTTTCCTGACGTGCATGACCTTCAAACTCTCTACATTTAGGGCAGTTAGCGCGTGGTCAACATATGTATCATGACCCATTTGGATGGTACAGGGTGAAAATGAAGGTAGAGACAGCTTTGCCAGTGATGGGGTATTGGGTGTGTGAAGGAAAAGGGTTCTTGGCAGACATACCACCGTCCCCACGAGCTAGCATTGAGGCTGCAGTGATGCAGTTCCTGATCTGGCGACCATTCATGGTAGTGCATGCCCCCTCCTCAGAATTCTGTAACTCAAAGTCAATGAATTCTTCCCATCTCAGCTTCTGACTATGGGTCGGATTCTCGAGGCGCCAAATCCAGTTCTTCCATACAACCTTCTGCGCCTCGAAGTCAATATCAGGAAGATATATTGGCATGTTTATCCGCGGTTCAAGGGCTTGGTCCAGCTTATCAGCATGGTTTGTAGTCATGAGGAGAAATGCTTCTGAGTTATCGAGATGGTGGAGGAAAATGGAGACTACTGCATAGCGCCTCAGATCTTGGACATCACGCGCCTGAACGAAAATGTCAGCCTCATCTAGTAGTAAGATGGCTTTCCAATTGGTCGCGCGGAGAAAGACCTCTTGGAGTCGCTTCTCAAGTACGTCTAGATCTGTCCCTAAGTCGCCACAAGTTATCCTATAAAGAGGGATTACGTGCTTGGCCGCGAGACATTCTATATTAGTAATAAATATGTTTGTTAGTGCGCAATATCGATAAACAAAGAGCAAAAGGAATAATAAGTTGATAGTGAGAGAATTAAGGAGGACCAGCTACGGAACTCACCAGCTGTCAAGGTTTTTCCAGTCCCAGGGTTTCCATATAAGAGAATGTTGAAGCCTCGCCCCTTTCCTCCTACTATGTCATCGCCATTTCTCCTGGGCTCATCCTCTAGGTGGGCGAACAGAGCAGACTCCAGATATTTCTTAGAGTCATTCTTCATCATAAGTTGGTCAAGCGCGTCGTCTTGCTGTTGCACTTCGTCAATATCCTGTGATAGAATTAATTCCCAAGATTTATGCTCCAAGGAGAACGCCCACATTCTAGGCGGGCAGAAAAGTAAAGAATCGTGTGCACCCTCGGAGAAATCTTTACTTTCTCCTGTTATGTCGTGAGATACTCTCATACACGCATCTGTGTCGTGCGGAGCTTCAATCGGGTAAGACTGTAATCCAAAAGCTTCTCCTAGACAAACAGAGCACGTTGAGCCGCCGCAACTAGGGGTCGAGTTGTTTCTAGTCTCTTTCTCATGCTTGCTAGATGTCACATAGTCAATGATGACTTTGACTGGATCCTAATGAACTTGTCAGTGAGAATGAATAACAATGAAAATTGTTATAGGCTGCCCAATACATTTCGTGAAGATCTAGGCCATGCATGACCATGATATTCCTTGTAATTCACTTTGCGACTGCAGTTCCAAAACTTCTTTCCTTGTTCGATCAACTTCTCGGACAGACCACTGCACCCGAAATGCCAGTCGGGCACGACCTCCAAATCTCCAATGGTTCTCTCCAAGGAGTAGGAATGCACTGTAAGCACCTCCTGTTGTGGGGTGAGCCATTGTCCTGTCGTTTTAAGATCTAGGTAAAGGCAGTGTATAAGCATTGCATCAGTGCCCGAGCGACAACTTAGCTCAGTTCTTTCGACCTTGTATGCTCTCCATTCACCATTGTCTTTTGCGAAAACTGTTGCACCCGCAGGGTAAATAAGCCAGAGGTCCCCGAACGAGATTTTCCTGCATTCTCCGAGGTCCAACTCGTCGAGTTTCTCCCACGTAGTAGGGCGTTCCTTCTTGATGAATTCTAGAAGCAAATCAACGTGGCTACTGGTGTGTTTTGCTGTGTCTTCGCGTGCAGCTTGCATGATTTTCTTCCTATTGTGAAAGAGCCACTCATACGGCTCGATGATAGTTGATGCTGGGGAGAAGAGCTCCTCTCTTTGGAAGGCGCTCAACGAGTTGACAGAAGCTCGCTTTAACACTCCCTGTAGCAGAGGGCATATTATCCTTAGAGAAGGTCTCTCACGTATCGACTGTATCTCGAAGACTCGATCGCTGGTAGCGGGACTTCTGCATTCATAAGCCTCAGGCTCCGATCGCAGAGGTTGTGTGCGGCCGACGTAGAGGGACTATTGAGGAGTGAGTGCTAAGTAGTTGTAGTAACTGATTGTAAATGTGTGACGGCCGTACCTGGGCTTCCCTCCCCCAGCTTTGTCCGTAGTTTATCTGAGAACGGTCTGAATCCACGACTGTACTCCCAGTATCAATCATGAGAGCCATATCAGAGCCTCGCCTAATTCTAATGACCCCTCCAGATTCATGCCCTTCTATTCTTATAGCGTGAGATGGGATAGAGCTGCGCTGAGAGTGGCGACTGAGTGGAGAAACTGGTGAATCATGACGAGGATGCAGAACCAACGTCGGTGGACGATTTTCTGGCATGGTCAGGGCTGTTCGCTCAGCCGTGGTCCCAGTAATAGGCTTTGATGGTGACTGTCCCATCGTGGTTTACGCTGGTCGCGATGAGATTGCCTATCGCTGAAAACGAGCCAGAACGACGTGGATGGCAGTGACAAGTACGACTATTCAGTCGTGGAGGCCTTAACAGTCGGAGTCTAGTAAAACACTTAAGATAAGGGCTTTCTATAGGGGTTACCATCGAGAGGAACACCCCGCTCGAGATCCTTACTTAGTTCAACCGGCCATGGCCCGTCTGCTTTCCTCCGTCAGACCTACTCCTACTGCTTCTGACCGCCACGACGATAATCCCACCCTCATGCAGGCAACACATGTCCCGTACGTAACCGGGTCTGTTATCCATTAACAGCACAGCTTCGAAAGGTAGTGTACACCAAAATCTTTCGGCTGAACCAGTAAGTAACGGCCTTGATCCATCACAATATCACCACATCCTGTAATACGACAGCGGAGTCCAAAAACGACATAGTTCGACGCAGTAGAGAGGTGCCGTATCCAATAAGACACAGTCTTGAGTCCTCCAGCCCCGGTATTGCTGCACATATGCGTCCATCCCTACAAGGAGTGCTGCAAGCTCAGCTGTTACTGCAGCCATCGAAAATGATTATTGACCAAAAGGATTCCCAGGCCAGCGCTCCTCTTGCCTCTAACATGCAGATTCGTACCCTATTCCTAGGAATATCGAGTAAGATAATCCGATGAGAAACGGACGGTCATAGCACTCTGTGGTACTCGTGCTGCACATTACAGATAGAAAGCCATGTTTAACCCAGTGGTAAAATTCACTCATGCTCAACGAGGGAAGGGTGGGAGAAATTCCTATTAGCCTCGGTTGTTAGCAAAGTAGCATATTAGTGTTAGGAGTATATTCCCCGGAGTAAAAATGTAGCCACTAGGTTGCTAGGTAGGTCATAAGTAGATCGCAGTATAAGGTAAGGGCTTAATAATATTGATTTTTAGGTTTTTCCTAACTCTGTTAAGAGATAACTTAGTTTTATATAATTAAAATCTTTAATAAAACTATACTTAAAAATAACAGCTACTTTTAAATAACTTTTTATATTTAATAAAATGCTTTTTATTATAAGATGGGCATAGTTGTAAAGAGTATTACAATATGTGTTATAATAGGCAGTATTATTAATAAGGTTAACTATTTAATATTAAAAAAAAAAGAACGTTAAAAATACTTATATTCTTAATTTAATAGGTGCTAACTTAAACTAAAAAGTTGCAATCCTTAACAAGTGCCCCTTTTAAAAAATGCTAAGAGACCGTCCCGGTCGCCCTTATCGCGTTTAATAACTTGCTTGCTAAAAATCCTATAATGCTTACTAGTTATAAGTTATATAATAATTAACTTATAATCCTAACCTTAATTCTGTTAATTATTTTTTTTAAATTAATATTTTAAACAGAAATTTTTTTTTATTTAGTTTTCTAGATTTAAAACCGTTACGTTTAGCTACGATAATATTAACTTTATTTTGTAGTTTAATAAAATTATTAGTTATAGTAAATCTTTCTATAATTTTTTTAACTCTGCTTTTTATGTTTTTAATTATTTATTTTTTAACTTTATTAATAATTTTATTAATAAACTTAATTATTATAAGCTTTAAGCTAACTTTTATATTATTTAACTTTTTTTAAAAAACTGCTTTATTACTTTTTTTATTTATTTTTTTAAAAACTATACTTTTTAGTTAATTAAAACGTAATTATTATTTAATTAAAACATTAAATATACTAGATTTATTATCGCTTTTAACGTTTATTCTAATATTTTTAACCTGCGCGAAATAAAAACGATTAAAAAAAATAAAACATCTTTTAATTATACTATTAAAACTACTATTTTTAACGTAATAATAAATAATTAAAATAATAACTTTTTTAAGCAGTTTTAACTTTTATAATTTATTTTTTAAAGCTAACTTTTTAACTGTTTAATATTTTAATTTAACTTGTTATAATAGCTTGTTTAAAACAAAAAATTAACCTGTTTATATTTTTATAAATCTGTTAATTTTATAAGTAATTTTAAACTAAAACTTATAATTCTTGTTTATTTTTAAAGCTATTTTTTATATAGTTTTAATTATATTTAAAAAGCGGATACAACTAATAAACTAATAGTTTTATATAGCTTTATTTTTAATATAGTTTTAAATCTTTAAAGCTTTAATTAATCTTACAGCTTTATAATTATTTTAAATATTATTTTTATACTGTTTAGTTTTCTTATTTAATTTATTAATTTCTATATTATTATTATTACTATAATTACTAAAAAGTTTAGCTTATTTAAATTTTTTATTTAAACTTTTATTAATATTAGTACTAACTTATTAAAAAAATTTAATTAAGTTTTTAATACTATAATAAACTTGTTTATTAGTTTAAAAAAATATTTTATAAATAAAAAAAGTTAAAATATTATATTTATTATTACTACTATTTATTCTAGTACTAATTTTATTAAAGCTATTTTTTTTAAACGATTTATTTTTATTATTATTAATAATAATTAGCTTGGTTATATTATTATTTTTAAAAATAAAAATAAGCTTATAATTATTAAAGTATTTAATATTTAAAAAGTTATTTAAAAATAAGTTTCCGTTATTATTCTGCTTGTTAATTTCGTTATTTTTACTAAAATTTTTATTATAATCGTTTTATTAGTTAAAAACAATCTTATTATTATTATTTTTAATAACTCTATTATTATATTTAGCTATAATAATATATTTTTTATTCTTATTAAAGTTTACGATTTTAAATTTTTTGTTTTTAGCTATTTTAACTATTTTATTAATACGTGAAATAAATATATTAAATCTGCTATTTACTAGTTTATATTTAAATAAACTTCTGTTTTTTTAAATATTAAGAATTTATTATAAACTAAATATTTAATTATAAAAAGTAATAGTATTATTTAACATATTAAGTAATATAAGTAGTTTTTTATTTTTAGTAAATTTAGCAGTTTTTTTATAAAATATAACGTAACGTTTATAAAAGTTTATAAAAAACTTAATTTTAGCAAAAATTGTATAGAAAATTAAGTTTATAAAAAAAAAAAAGAAAAAAAAGAAATTTTAAGTAAGATTTTTTAAAAATACTAAATATATATTATATTTTTTATTTATATTGTTATATTTTAAAAAAAACAAACAAAATTTAAAAGTTATAATATATTTCGCGGTTTTTTTTAATAGTTATAAAAGCAAACTATTTTATTACTTTTTAATATTATATACTAAATAATAAATATATTATATTATTATAAAAACTATCGCTTTTATTTTTTAATTATATTTAATTATATACTATTATAATATATCGATTTTATAGTTATACTTGCTTTATTTTCGTTTATATATTTAATTAAAAAAGAAATTAAAGTATTTTATTTAATAATAAAAAGTATTAAACTATATATAATATAAAATAATAAAATTTAAAATTAATCGTGTATAAATAAAAGATTTTATACGCTTAATACTTATTTTACTTTATTGTTTTATTTTTATATTATATAATTTATTCGTTTTTAACGTTATATAAAAGCTTTTGTTTTTTAAACTTTTTAACTTAATTAATAAAATTGTTTTTTTTATATTAAACTATTATATTAAGTATAAAAAGCTTTAATTTTATCGCGTTTTTAGTTTAATTATATTTATTGTTTTATTCGCGCTATTTAACTATATATTTAATAATTAATTATTTATTAATAAAGCGTATTTTTTTTTAAATAATCTTTTTAATCTTTTAATAATTCTCAGCTTTTTTAACTATAACTAGTTTTAAAAAAATAACCTTTTTTTTAAACAAATCTTTTTTTTGTTTTAGTTTATATAGTTATATTATTAATACAATAAAGTATATTTTTTAACTACTAAAAAAATCAAGCTTATATATTAATAATTTAATTTATTTAACTATTTTAAATAATTCTGCTTTAGTTAATAATTATTTCTTTTTAAATTTACTTAAAAAATAATAGCTTTTATATAATTAAAAGTATATAACGTTTTTTTTATTAAATTTAATAAAAGTGTACTTATTATTATATTATTATTTTATAATTATATTAGCAGCATTAACTAAATATTTTATTTTTTAAGCGTGCTTAACTTTAAATACTTTTATAGCTTTATTAATAGCTTTTCTTTTTTATTTTTAATTAAAAATATTAACGATTAATCTTAATTAAAAACTTAATATTAACTAATTTAAAAATCTATTAATAGTAATTAATAATATATTATTTAAATAATATTATAAAACTAGTAAAATCTTAGTTTATAAAATATTAAAATTAGTTATTATATAAAAGTATATAACAATTTTAATAACCTGATTTTTCCGTTTTAAAAGTTTATTTATTTATAAATAATAAACTGTTAAAAATAAAAAATCGATATTTAATAAGCTATATATTTTATACTATAAATTAAACATAAATTTTAAGTTTTTATTATTAATAATAGCTATTAAAAGTTTTTAATCGTATAAGTATAATATTTTTAGTAGTATTTTTGCTTATTTTTTTACTTTATATATTATATATTCTAGAATTAATAAAGTTTTCTTACTTTTTTTATAAAAGATCGTTATTAACATATTAAAATATTTAAATCTTAAAATACTTTAAAATAAATAATTTAACTTTACTAGTAATATATTTATAATAAAATCTATAATAATCGTATAATAAAGTTTAACTAGTATTTTAATAAGTATTAATTTTTTAAGCAGTAGTTTTTTATCGACTTAGTTATTTTTGCAAATACTACAAAACTAAACAAACTTTTTAACATATTATTTTTTTAAAAAAAAATAAATACTTTTTAAATCATGTATTATTTATCCTTCTCTAAAATAATACTGTTTATTATAAACTAATTATAATATTTTTATAATACACGTTTTTAACAAACAAAAAAACTTTTTACTATTTAATACAATATAATATAAAAGTTCTTTTTTAATATAGTATAAAACTATAATACTTTTTTAATACTATATTAGCTTAATACGTAGCTTTTTATTTTATTTAGTTTTTTTTTCAAAACTTTTAATAAGTACTACATATACTTTACTATATTTTAAATCTAATAAATATTTTTAAAAGATTTTTTCTTTAAAAACCTTACTAATAACTAAAATTACTATTAATTCTTTTATTTTATTACGTATTTTATTCGTTAAGTATGCTTAGCACG